>CM022302.1:494964087-495564087 GCA_011799875.1 Thinopyrum elongatum | reverse complement strand
TTGTTAAAAACTTTAATACCAAAGAAAAATTCATAAAGAAGTTTTTGTTAAAAACTTTAATAGCAAACTAAAAAGCTTTTATAAAACTCTAATAGCAAAAAGAATCAACTAAAAAGAATCAATTAAAATATTTTGTTATGATCAACTAAAACAAAACTATAATATTCTTCAATAGCAAAAAGAAACAACTAAAAAGATTTTATAAACCTCAAGTTATGATCAAAATAATATTAACTTAAAATTATATAAAATTTATGCAACTAAAATAATCAAAGTTTTTTTTTGTTAAAAACTTTAATAGCAAAAAGAATTTTCATAAAGTATTTTTTGTTAAAAACTTTAATAGCAAACTAAAGTAACATAAAAAAAATGCCGCCTACTAGGCCACCACGGCCTGCATACGACTAGAAACCCATCTGTACATGGGCCAGGATGCAGGCCCGCAGGGCAAGTAGGCCCAACAGGGCACAGAAGAACGTTAGGCCCAACAGGCCTGCTTTAGAGAGGAGCTCGAGTGGGATAACACAGCGGGGCTTATAAACAGGTCCGAGCGCTCCTCGGTTGGCGAGGTGGGACTAAACTTCCACTGCATCGCGCCAGTGCCAACACAAGCCCTTTAGTCCCGGTTGGTGGCTCCAACCGGGACTAAAGGCCCCCTTTTAGTCCCGGTTCGAGCCACCAACCAGGACTAAAGGTCTGGGCTTCCCGCCCTTTGGGCTGCTGAAATTGACCTTTGGTCCAGGTTGGTGGCTCCAACCGGGACGAAAGGGGGGCCTTTAGTCCCGGTTGGAGCCACCAATCGGGACTAAAGGAGGGTCTATATAAGCGGGACTTAGAGAATTTTCCAAACACCACTGCAGTTTCTCCTCCTCCTCTCCTCCGACGACGCCGCCAGGCTGCCCCGATGCCGTCCCCGGCCCGCTACCCTCGCCGCGCCCTGCCCCGACGCCGTCGCCGCGCCCCTGCCCCGCCATCACCGTCGCCGTCACCGCCCCCGAGCCCGCTCTCGCTCCTCGTCGCCGCCCCCGCCGGCCCTCCTCCCCGAGCCCTCGCCACCCCTCCTCCCCGAGCCCTAGCCGCTCCCGCTGTGAGCCACCGCCGCCCCGGCCCGATGTGTGCTGTCCATTTTTTGTTCTTTTTTTGTTTATTAATTATGTTTATGTATATATGTATGTATATGTAGATGCTTAGTGTATATATATGTATGTAGATGTATATGTATGTATGTATGGATGGATATAGAAAATATTAATATGATGAATTTTTTTTCATAGAATTTTTTTTGTTCATAGAATTAATATCAAGTGGCACTTTTCAAACAAAGTTTTGAGCAAGCTAATGGACTCTAGCAGAGATGCAATTGATATTATCTTGTAGATCACAGGAGAGTGATCAATATTGATATAAGGCACTAACCCATAGGATGTACAGAACAATAGTTGTAGCCTTTGGAAAATAGCTAAGTGATGTTTAAAGCTGAGGAATTCTCAGACTTAGCACAATTCCAGGAAGTTTCAGGATATTGGTAAAACTTTAGAAATTCGTAGAAAATTAACCGTAACTCCGATGAAAATAATTTATATATGAAAATCGATAAGAAAATATTACGAATCTGAATATGCCCTCCGTTCGTCTGTCACAAGCAGCTAGCATAGCAAACCTGGAACTGTCCCCCTCTATTTCATTTGTGCGAAAATGCAGACTTCGGGAAAACATTCCTGGATGTTATCCCCTTCACCTATATCATGTAGTGCCGTGTTAGAACACCCCTAATTCTCTCGGCAATTCAACATATCCCCGATAACTTTGACATGAGGGGGGGGGTTCCACAAGTATCCTCGACGACTATGAGAGAGGCGGTCTGCAAAGTATCCTCTCTCGAAAGATAGGATGACTCATCAGACATGAGGGGGGAGGAGTCCTCAACGATCGTCTGAAACTGACTGTTATAAAACTTGTGAACTTTGCATGATGTTTTCCACTAATCCATTGCTCATATGCATATGATTCCTTGTTGTGATTAAGTCTATGTTTGCCACTAATCCATCTCTCATGGTTGTATATTGCCCTGTTGTAATATTTGCAGAAACTATGGACAGAGACTTAGAAAAAGAAGAATTGTTGGGGGATATAATCCGCGACGGAGGTGATATCACCTTGTCGTTTCTCAATGACACCGATGGTAAGGAAAGAGAGGATGGCGGCTCCGGTGATCCAATGGAGGAGGAAGGAGATCATGACAGCTCCGGTGATCGAATGGAGGAGGAAGGAGATCATGACGGCTCCGGTGATCGAATGGAGAAGGGAGCCTTAACTGTTGCAAAGTCCGGTGAGGTGTATATATATATGTATGTATATATATATATATATATATATATATATATATATAAATTAAGCCTCTGCTGACTAGATGCATTAATTGTTTTGTATGTACATATATTGACGCTTCTTTCTTCTTTTAGCCCTCCGGATCGAGCCAAACTTCGGTAAGGAGATGAGGCCCGAAGAAAAGGTTGGGCCAGGATGAAAGGTTCACGATCGAAGAAGTCTCTCGAGATGGCCAACCGATTGCTCCCAAGTGGACCAAGGACAAATTTGTATATCAGTGCGGAGTTATTGTTAGGGTCAGCATCCCGATCAGCATCCAAGAATGGAATAACAAGAAGGACCCTGAAGTTTCTTATGTCCATGATAGACAGAAAGATGATCTTTGGAACTCGCTGATGACAAATTTCAGCCTACCACTAGAGGAGGATCCGAATAAGCCAGTTATTCTCCCGAAGGTCAAGGCATTTCCTCTTAAGAAAATGGCAGAACGATTCAAGAACTGGAAGAAAGATTTGAACAAAAAGTTTGTCGACAAAGACAAGACTCCAGAATTCACCGGTCAATATGCGAAGATAAAAGATCACTCGCCCGCATTTGTGGCCTACAAGAAATCGGAGAAGGCTAAGCAAAGGTCACAGATAAATAAGAAAAATGCTGCAAAGAAGAAGTATCACCATGTTACGGGGTCAGGTGGTTACAGCAAAGCCCGGCCTACGTGGGATAAAGCTGATCAAGACCTGCTTGCTAAAGTGGTCCAACCAGCGACATTGCACTAGGCAGATCGTTCAAGGACTTGGTTCTTCGGGGTTGGGGGAACTTTGGACCCAAAATCAGGGAAGTGTGTTTGGACGAAAGCTCAACTTGCAACACCCGTCAAGAAGCTTGAGGAAGCAATCAAGGAAGCGCAGGAAGGGAGGTTCCATCCCGACAGAGAGAAGGACGAGCTGTCCAAGGCCCTCGGGAATCCTGAACACCTTGGACGAACACGAGGCACATCAGGCTCCGTTCCGTGGGTGCATGGGTTTCCCGACAGCGGTGGTTATAGAAGCCGAGAGAGAAAGAAGAAAGAAGAAGCAAGCGAAATGCAGAAGATCAATGAAAGATTAGCAAAACTAGAGGAACTTGAGAGCCAGCGAGCTACCGGCCAACCATCTCAGCGGCACGAAGATCCTTCATTCGACACTGCCCCCGAAGCTACCCCACCATCTCAGCGGAGAAGCAACGTGGCTTCCACGGAGCTCGTTCAGCCTGATATCATGGCTCCTCGCTACCCTGTGGATCGTATCATGGAGAATGAACATTGTGTGCTAATGGTGAAATGCCATAACCTGACCTTGAAGGTGGCGGTCGGCTATGTCTTACCTCCTCGAGCTGAAGGAACTTTTCATTACCGTCCGATTCCACATGGCTTTGCTATTATCGGGGTGGATGAAATAATGGATGGATTTGAGGGGCTGGAGCTTGAGTACCCTACAGGTGAAGGGGATATTCTTCTGGAAAATGCCTTAAGGAGTACGTGTCTATGGAGAAAGGAGAACATCAAGCTTCAAAACTGGACGCGGCCTCAGCAACTCAGCCGGAGGAGGCCCCTCAGCAGACTCCTCACAGTCTAGCTCGGCCGTCTCAGCTGCCTGAGTCGTCTCTAACGCGTGAGCTGTCTCCGTCGCCTCAGCCGTCTCCGGTGGAGGAGGCCCCTCAGCAGAGTCCTCTTCCGCCTTAGCTGTCTCGGGCGCGTCAGTGGACTCCACCTCCTCCGACGCGTCAACGGACTCTCCACCTTAGCAATAGCGGAAGAGAGGCGCCACCACTTCGGCGGCTAGCAGTACAACATGCAAGAAATTCAAAGCTGGTCCAAGCCTCAGGGCTCCTCCAAAGTTACCATATGAGAGGACTGGCCAGGAAAACAAGGACATCGTGGCTGTCGAAGTGCAGGCCCATTTTGAACGGAAACATCCACCTCCGAAGGAAATAATAGTTCCGGTGAAAGCGAAGTGCACTCTGGATGCCCTTAAGCGACCACCACCGCCTCCGCCGAAATCACACTATGACCATTGTATTGGAAAGACATATGATGAAGCATGGCGGTCGGGAAGTACTACCAGTGCTGCCAGACGAAGTGGGAAAACAATTCCCCAGCTCGGCGAACGGGAGAAGCAATAGTGCCCCCCGCTCAAGGTGTCTAGCGATATCGCTAATCATCCGGGGCTAGCGCCCGGTACCACTCTTGGTGATTACATGGGCGATGATGTATAGTTTGAAATGGCTTAGGTAGTTGTGCCCTTTAGATACGAGCACGGGAAGCCTCTCGTCAAACCTGATCAGCTCCCGCATCTACCAACGATGATGCGAAGATTGCATGACTGGTACTTGGAAACCTGCAGCAAGGACTGGAACGACTGTATTTTGCTGGGAATTAAAGATGAGCACGACTTAATTGGAGTCGACCTGATGTACGTTCAATTTGTGGAATTATTTCAGTTATTCAATCAAGACCCTCGACAAAACTCTCATGGCTTGCTACTGTCTATAAGTATTACTTCTGTAATTAAGTCTCTAGCTCAGCTCGTTCATTGCATGTATATATAATTATCCTCACTATATTATGCAGATTGAAGATCGTCGAATGCAAAAAAGGACAAATCTATGACATTGGGTTCATTAGCCCAAATACCGTAAATGAATGGGTTGTACAAAATAGAGTTAAAGATACTGAGGATAACTTGCTAAACGCGTTCCTTCGACATCAAAACAAAAGAGAAATACTCTTTCCTTACAACTTCAAGTGAGTGTTACTGTCTCGTGCATATTCGGTTTCGCTTACTCGAGGTTAAGTGTAATTGATGAGTTATGCGTGCGCAGCTTCCACTTTATTCTGCTATCCATTAAGCTTGACGGGGGAGTAGTAACTATCTTAGACTCGAGACGTAAAGATCCTAAGCTGTGGGCGGACATGAGTGAAATGTTCCATAAGTAAGTTAAATCATTATCGCACCATATCGACAACTTTCATTCATTTCCTGATATCAAGTAATCATTTTCTTTGCCGGGCAGGGTTTGGAAAAAGTTCACTAGAATGGTTCCGAGTCTGAAGAAGGAGCTATGATTTACATACCCCAAAGTAAGTAGTACTAGCTAGTTCCGCGCATCTCTCATTGATTCTAGTTTCAGCAATACCATTATCATGCTTGATTATCTGTTTGATTGAACTCTATTCTCGTAAAGTGCTTGTGGCAGGCAGGCAGGAATAATTTATGTGGATACTATGTTTGCAAGTTCATGCGCCACTCGGCCTCTGAGCGGGGCTTCTCTGACCAACAATTTGAAGTACGTAAACAATATTCACAATTTTATTTTATTACCATCAATTGTGTTGAGTTTCATTCATATATATGTATTGACCCCCTTCTTTAAATTAGGTATGGGAGATGCGGCAAGAACTCCTACCACATGATCGCATACGAGCAATTCAAGAGGAATTGGCGGGATTCTTTGTTGACCATGTCATACCTGAACACGGAGAATACCATATGGAATTGCAAATGGATTTAGGTAGATGATGTCAGGGATCGTAAGAGATGTTATATTGTATATATGTAGTAGTGTTGGATAGATATACGAAAACTTGTTGTTCGACCAAGCACGGAGAAAGAGAGGTCACTTCTATCTATATATGTTCATGACGATCTTGTGTAATGGTTCCTTCATTGCTATATGTAGTAGCTAGCGTCGAGTCGAATGGAAAATTTTAAATAAAAATGAAACCCTAAATGTAAAAGAATTGAAGGGTAAACACAAAAATAAAAGGGGGAAACACAATATGAAAACCGCTAAACCCTCCAAAACCCCTAAACCCCTCCTTTCAAAAACAAAAACAAAAACCCCAGCGCCTGGCAGCTGCTGACGCGTGGGTGCCTTTTAGTCCCGGTCGGTGTTACCAACCGGGACTAAAGGTCCTCCTGCCTGGGTGCCCCACAGCGGCCACGTGGAGCTCCTTTAGTCCTAGTTCGTAAGCCAACCGGGACTAAAAGTGATGGGCATTAGTCCCGATCATTTTGTCCTGGTTGCAGAACCGGGACTAAAGGCCCTCTAGAACCGGGACTGATGCCCTCTTTTCTACTAGTGCAAGTGGACGACATGCAACGTGAGATCTACCGCGTCGGAGTGATATTAGCACAACTCCTCCATGTTGTGGCTGCAGCAGAGCTGGAGGCGGCAAAATATATCTCCAACGCCACGGCGCATGCCAAGGAAATCATCCGCGAGGCCGAACACATCGCCGACTAGGCTATCTTGGCGGCAGGCATCAAGATGTCCATGGCCACGTCGTATTTGAAAGACATGAGCCGACAGGCACTCGCCGAAGTAGACGCCGCAAATGAAGCGCGCTACACCAACGAGGAGGGGGGCAGGCTGGCGACGAGGAGAACGGGGCGGCGACAACGACGATAGCAGCGATGAGGAGGATGGCGGCGACGATGAGGATTAATTTCAAGTAGTTCTGTAAGGTTTCTAGTATTATGCTTGTTATTTATGCAAGTACTTTTGCTAATACAGTAATGACATTAGTCTTTCCTATTTCTAAAGTTTTGAGTTGATGGTCGTTCGTTCACTTTCAACACCCCATCTCCTCCCACTCTCTCCATCCTGACAGCTGGGCCATCCAGTATCGACGTACGAGGCAGCACCAAGCGTCAATTTCTATTCTTCTTATATAAAAAAGTCTTCCCTGCCTCTCTCGAACCTTCTCACCTCCGACCGCCCTGCTCATGGCCCCCACCAATCATGTTTCTGCATGCCGCAGATCACCCCCAATCCCAATCCCTCTCGTCCCTTACATCAGTGCTGCCATTCTCAATAAGTTTCAAATTGCTATGTACGCCGGCCGAATACTTCGTCCTCCATCCCTCTCCTTTCTTGTACTTTTATCTCATCCAGGCTCCGTTTCCTCCACCACGCTCACTCGCAGTTGCCCAGTCACTCCTGCTGCCCCTCGTTGCTGGAACGTGGAAGTCGCAACCCTTGCTTGCGTGCTCGGTGGCCGTCGCTGGGACTGCATGGAGGCCGCACACCTGCCAGCACGCCCGCTTGCTGTCACCGTACGCCCGTACCTCTTCTCTGTCTCTCTCTGAACCCAACCACCCTGACGCCCCCTCTCCCGTGGCGGCCCGTCTCTCCCACGACCACCCCGGTGCCCTTCCTCTCCCCTTCGTCTTTCTCCTCTCATTCTGCCTCTCGGCCCATGATGAACGCATCCAGGGAGGGTTTGCACTGCGGCCACCTTGTTGGCCGGACACTGCCATCCACTATCAAAGTCTAACCAGCTGCAACCGCCGGCCCTGACCACGCCACCTCGCTGCCTCCCCTGGTCGGCTGCAGCAGCATCCTGTCACAATGCCGCCTTCCCCGACCAGCTGCAGCCGACCAAGAACCCCACGGCCGTCTAGTTCCAGTTGTGTCCCAGTCATCTGCCTTTCCCAAGCAGCCGTCTCCACCTGCAGTGGTTTCCTCCTCCCCGTAATTTTTTCTCTGTTCGCTGCTCACTGCTGGGTTGATCTATGCTGCTTGCTGACGTTGTTGTGCTATTTTTGCTGATTTCTTCTTGAAGAAGTGAGTTGTTTCCGTAAGAAAGATGTCTCTAGATGAAGTCATTTGTAATTATGTCTTTTGGAAGAACCAACCGATCGAATAACAATAGCCAACAACATGGCAAGAATGTTTCAAGGATGTGGCCAACCAATTGGGAATAGCGATTTTCTTTCCAACTTCCAAATTCCTAGGAAATAGGACGACTACAAACTGTTAGTGATACGTCTCCGTCGTATCTATAACTTTTGATTGTTTCATGCCAATATTATACAACTTTCACATATTTTTGGCAACTTTTTATATGATTTATTGGACTAACCTATTGATCTAGTGCCCAGTGCCAGTTACTATTTGCTGCATGTTTCTTGTTTCACAGAAAATCCATATCAAACGAAGTCCAAATGCAATAAAATTTTACGGAGAATTATTTTGGAATATTTGTGATTTTTGGGAGTTGGAATCATCGCAAACGGAGGCCCGCACACACCACAAGACACCTGGGCGCGCCCCAAGGCCCTGGCGCGCGGTGGTGGGTTGTGATCACCTCGTATGTCAGTTGGAGCTCTACTTCGGGTGCAAGGAAGCTGATATCCGGAAAAAAATCATGTTAAAATCTCAGCGCAATCGGAGTTACGGATCTCCGGGAATATAAGAAATAGTTTTTGGCCAGATCTGGGGAACGCGAAACGGAAGAGAACAGCGAGGGAGATCCAATCTCGAAGGGGCTCACGCCCCTCCGCTGCCATGGAGGCCATGGACCAGAGGGGGAACTCTCCTCCCATCTAGGGGGGAGGCCAAGGAAGAAGAAGAAGGAGGGGGGCTCTCTCCCCCTCTCTCCCGGAGGTGCCGGAGTGCCGCCGGGGCAAGGATCGTGACGGCGATCTACATCAACAATCTGGCTACCGTCAACACCAACTTTCTCCCCCTCTATGTAGCAGTGTAACACCCCTTCTGCCCCACTGTAATGTCTACTTAAACATGGTGCTCAACTCCATATATTATTTCCCAATGATATTTGGCTATCCTATGATGTTTGAGTAGATCCGTTTTGTCTTGTGGGTTAATCGTGATCTTGGTTGGTATGATTGTATATTTTATTTATGGTGCTGTCCTACGGTGCCCTCCGTCTCGCGCAAACATGTGGGATCCTCGTTGTAGGGTGTTGCAATATATTCATGGTTCGCTTATGATGGGTTGCGAGAGTGATAGAAGCTTAAACCCGAGTAGGTGGGTTATGGCATATGGGAGTAAAGAGGACTTGATACCTAATGCTATGGTTGGGTTTCATGACCTTAATGATCTTTAGTAGTTGTGGATGCTTGCTAGAGTTCCAATCATAAGTGCATATGATCCAAGTAGAGAAAGTATGTTAGCTCATGCCTCTCCCTCATGTAAAATTGCAAGAATGATTACCGGTACTTGTTATCGATTGCCTAGGGACAAATGACTTTCTTGTTGACAAAAGCTATCCACTTTTATTACCTTGCAATTTATTCTTAGTTTTATTCTTGCAAAATAGTTTCATACTTGTTTTAGGTAAAGCAAACGTCAAGTGTGCGTAGAGTTGTATCGGTGGTCGATAGAACTTGAGGGAATATTTGTTCTGCCTTTAGCTCCTCGTTGTGTTTGACACTCTTATTTATCGAAGAAGGGTACAAACGATCCCCTATACTTGTGGGTTATCAAGACCTTTTTCTGGCGCCGTTGCCGGGGAGCAATAGCGTGGGGTGAATATTCTCGTGTGCGCTTGTTTGCTTTATCACTAAGTAGTTTTTATTTTGTGCTCTTATTTTCTATCTCTAGTTATGGGTAGGAAACGTAAAATACCAAAAAAATTAGTTGTACCTGCTAAACCAATGGTTGAAGAACCACCCAAAATCTATCATACTACTGGAGCTTTCTATTTGGATCATCTTCGATCCATTTGTGCTCGTGCTGAAAACCCAACTAGCTTAGTTGAGGGAAAATCATTAAATGAGGATGCTTATTTTGTGCGACACTGCATATCTCAAAAAGGGAAACTTTTGTGGCATCATATTAATAGTTTGTATTGCTATGCTTTTAATTTATGCGAAATACATGATTTTACTTGCTGTTCCGAAGACCCCAAGAAACACATTTTCTTCCAATGTGAGTTTAAGGATAATGGAATCCTATCTTCTTATGCCAAGGGTGTTTATAATTACTTTGATATTGAACAAATTGAAGAATTTGTTGCTTTTAAGGGTGCTTATGAAATTGCTTCTTTGATTGAAAAGTATGATGCTACTCTTTACAAATCTGAAAATTTTGCCATACTTAAATATTGCTATGAAAATTATTCTTCTAATGCTTATATTAAACCGTATATTGAGGACTTCTCCGCTTCCCAAGAAGAGACTAATATTTTGCAGGAGTCTATGGAAGAAGGAATTGATGAAACTATGAGCTCATTGGATGGAAGAGATGATGAGGAGAGCGAAGAACAAACGGAGGAAGAGCAGATTAGCTACCCGTGCCCACCTTCTAATGAGAGTAACTCTCCAACTCATACATTGTTTAATTTCCCTTCGTTCTTACCGAAGGATGAATGCTATGATCCCTTGGATTCTTTTGAAATATACCTTTTTGATGAACTTGATGCTTGCTATGCTTGTGGCCAAGATGCCAATTTGAATTATGCTTATGGAGATGAACTTGCTATTATTCTTTATGTTAAGAATGAAATTGTTGCTATTGGACCCACGCATGATAGTCCTATTACCTTTTTGAATTCTCGCAACTACACTATATCGGAGAAGTTTGCTCTTATTAAGGATTATATTGATGGGTTGCCTTTTACCGTTACACATGATGATTTTGATGAATGTAATATGCATGTGCTTGCTGCTCCTACTTGCAATTATTATGAGAGAGGAACTACATCTCCGCCTCTCTATGTTTCCAACATGAAAAAATTGCAAGAAACTGCCTATGCTATGTATTGGCCTTTACTTGATGTGCATGAATTGTTCTTGTTTGACATGCCGATGCATAGGAAGAGAGTTAGACTTCATCATTGCATGATATATGTTGCTTTGTGCTCACTACTAAATGCCAAATCATTGCTAATTAAAATTGGCTTTGATATACCTTGGGATCCGGGTGGATCCATTACTTGAGCACTTTATGCCTAGCTTAATGGATTTAAAGAAAGCACTGCTAGGGAGACAACCTGGAAGTTTTAGAGAGTCATTTATTTCTGTTGAGTGCTTTTATAAAGTTTAAAAACAAAAAAATATAGAGGGGAACTTAAAACTTCACTAAAATAGAAGCGATTGAAAGGTGATGCATTGGAGAAGTGAGGGTCGACCTTGAACACTTGTGTTCATGCTCATGGAAACAATGTAGAAATTTTTCATGAAGATTCTCATAAAAATAATTATCCCCTTGTACAAATCCATTGTATTATAAAAATAATGTGCCAAGATTTTCCTTTAGGATGATTAGATCATTTGTTGGTTTGTGCGGTGCAAAAACAGAAACTTTGGCTGTAGTGCATGATTTTAAATTTTTTACTGGAATGTTGAAAGTTTCTGAAACTTTTTTCACAGTCTTTCAATACAATTTTTTTATTTTTTCCTAATTTTTCAGAATTTTTGGAGTAGCATAAGTATGATAGGTGTTCAGATTACTACAGACTATCCTGTTTAAGACAGATTCTGTTTTTGATGCATTGTTTTGCTTGTTTTGATGAAACTATCAATTTTTATCGGTGGTATAAGCCATGGAAAAGTTATATTACAGTATCTACAATGCAAAAACAAAATATGAATTGGTTTCCAATAGTACTTAAAGTAGTGATTTGCTTTATTATACTAACGGATCTTACCGAGCTTTCTGTTGAGTTTTGTGTGGATGAAGTGATCAAAGATCGAGGAGGTCTCGATATGAGGAGAAGGAGGAGAGGCAAGAGCTCAAGCTTGGGGATGCCCAAGGCACCCCAAGTAAATATTCAAGGAGACTCAATCAACTAAGCTTGGGGATGCCCCGGAAGGCATCCCATCTTTCTTCAGCAAGTATCGGTATGTTTTCGTCTTCGTTTCGTTCATATGATATGTGCAAATCTTGGAGCATCTTTTTTTGTTTAGTTTTCCTTTTTCTTTTATGCACCATGCTGGTATGAGATAGTCCATGGTTGATTTATAGAATGCTCATTGCACTTCACTTATATCCTTTGAGTGTGGCTTTATAGAATGCTTCATGTGCTTCACTTATATCATTTGAAGTTTGGATTGCCTGTTTCTCTTCACATAGAAAACCGTTATTTGTAGAATGCTCTTTTGCTTCACTTATATTTATTAGAGCATGATCTTTTATAGAAATAATTAAACTCTCATGCTTCACTTATATCTATTTAGAGAGTCATCCGGAATTGGTCAATTGCATGGTTAGTCATAAAATCCTACATAAAACTTATGGATCACTGAATATGATATGTTTGATTCCTTGCAATAGTTTTGCGATATAGAGATGGAATATGTGGGAGGTACTAGTGGATGGTTATGTTTAGTAAGAATATTGGTGTTAAGGTTTGTGATTCCCGAAGCATGCACGCATAGTTTCTCGTTATGCCAGGAAGTTGGAGCACAATTTATCCTTGATTGTCTATCTTTGTGTGAAGGTTGGGGGCGCGCGATGGTTAACTCCTGCCAACCTCCCCCCTAGGGGCATGCGTAGTAGTACTTTGCTTTGAGGGCTAATAAACTTTTGCAATAAGTATAAGAGTTCTTTATGACTAATGTGAGTCCATGGATTATACGCACTCTTACCTTTCCGCAATTTGCTAGCCTCTACGGTACCGTGCATTGCCCTTTCTCACCTCGAGAGTCGGTGCAAACTTCGCACGTTCATCCAAACCCCGTGATATGATACGCTCTATCACACATAAGCCTTATTATATCTTCCTCAAAACAGCCACCATACCTACCTATTATGGCCTTTCCACAGCCATTCTGAGATATATTGCCATGCAACTTCCACCGCTTCTGTTTTGATGACTTGAGCATTCATTGTCATATTGCTTTGCATGATCATATAGCTGACATAGTGTTTGTGGCTCAGCCACCGTTCATCATTTGTTTATACATGTTACGCTAGATCATTGCACATCCTGGTACACTGCCAGAGGCATTCATATAGAGTCATACTTTGTCATAGGTATCGAGTTGTAATTTTTATTTCTTTTGAGTTATAAGTAAATAGAAGTGTGATGATCATCATTATTCATTATTAGAGCATGTCCCAGTGAGGAAAGGATGATGGAGACTATGATTCCCCCACAAGTCGGGATGAGACTCCGGACAATGAGAGAAAAGAAAAGAAAGAAAAAGAAAAAAAAGAAAAAAAAGAGAAAAAAAAGAAAAAGAAAAAAAAGAAAAGAAAAAAAACAAAGAGAGAAGGGGCATGCTAGTTCCACACTTGTGCTTCAAAGTAGCACCATGTTTTTCATATGGAGAGTCTCCTATGTTGTCACTTTCATACACTAGTGGGAATTTTATTATAGGATTAGATGCACACCCACTTAATTTTCATATTGAGCTTTCATACACTTATAGCTCTTAGTGCATTCGTTGCATGGCAATCCCTACTCCTCACGTTGATATCAATTGATGGGCATCTTCATATCCCGTTGGTTAGCCGCATCGATGTGAGACTTTCTTACTTTTTTGTCTTCTCTATATTTACCCCTATCATTATACTCTATTCCACCCATAGTGCTATATCCATGGCTTGCGCTCATATATTGCGTGAGGGTTGAAAAGGCTGAAGCGCGTTAAAAAGTATGAACCAATTGCTTGGCTGACACCGGGGTAGTACATGATTTATTCTTTGTGTTAAGAAGACAGAGCATGACAAGACTATATGATTTTGTAGGGATAGCTTTCTTTAGCGTTGATATTTTGAAAGACATGATTGTTTGTTGGGATGCCTGAGTATTGATGTCTTTATGTCAAATTATAGACTATTGCTTTGAATCACTTATGTCTTAATATTCATGCCATGACTAGACATATGATCAAGTTTATGTTAGGTAGCATTCCACATCAAAAATTATCTTTTTTATCATTTACCTACTCGAGGACGAGCAAGAATTAAGCTTGGGGATGCTGATACGTCTCCATCGTATCCATAATTTTTTATTGTTTCATGCCAATATTATACAACTTTCACATATTTTTGGCAACTTTTTATATGATTTATTGGACTAACCTATTGATCCAGTGCCTAGTGCCAGTTCCTGTTTGTTGCATGTTTTTTATTTCACAGAAAATCCATATCAAACAAAGTCCAAATGCAATAAAATTTTATGGAGAATTATTTTGGAATATTTGTGATTTTTGGGAGTTGGAATCATCGCAAACGGAGGCCCACACACACCACAAGACACCTGGGCGCGCCCCAGGGCCCTGACACGCGGTGGTGGGTTGTGCTCACCTCGTATGTCGGTTGGAGCTCTACTTCGGGCGCAAGGAAGCTTATATCTAGAAAAAAATCGTGTTAAAATCTCAGCGCAATCGGAGTTACGGATCTCCGGGAATATAAGAAACAATTTTTGGCCAGATCTGGGGAACGCGAAACAGAAGAGAACAGAGAGGGAGATCCAATCTCGGAGGGGCTCCCGCCCCTCCGCCACCATGGAGGCCATGGACCAGAGGGGGAACTCTCCTCCCATCTAGGGGGGGAGGCCAAGGAAGAAGAAGAAGGAGGGGGCTCTCTCCCCCTCTCTCCCGGTGGCGCCGGAGTGCCGCTGGGGCAAGGATCGTGACGGCGATCTACATCAACAATCTTGCTACCGTCAACACCAACTTTCTCCCCCTCTATGCAGCGGTGTAACACCCCTTCTCCCAGCTGTAATCTCTACTTAAACATGGTGCTCAACTCCATATATTATTTCCCAATGATATTTGGCTATCCTATGATGTTTGAGTAGATCCGTTTTGTCTTGTGGGTTAATCGTGATCTTGGTTGGTATGATTGTATATTTTATTTATGGTGTTGTCCTACGGTGCCCTCCGTCTCACGCAAACATGAGGGATCCTCGTTGTAGGGTGTTGCAATATGTTCATGGTTCACTTATGGTGGGTTGCGAGAGTGACAGAAGCTTAAACCCGAGTAGGTGGGTTATGGCATATGGGAGTAAAGAGGACTTGATACCTAATGCTATGGTTGGGTTTCGCGACCTTAATGATCTTTAGTAGTTGTGGATGCTTGCTAGAGTTCCAATCATAAGTGCATATGATCCAAGTAGAGAAAGTATGTTAGCTCATGCCTCTCCCTCATGTAAAATTGCAAGAATGATTACCGGTACTTGTTATCGATTGCCTAGGGACAAATGACTTTCTTGTTGACAAAAGCTATCCACTTTTATTACCTTGCAATTTATTCTTAGTTTTATTCTTGCAAAATAGTTTCATACTTGTTTTAGGTAAAGCAAACGTCAAGTGTGCGTAGAGTTGTATCGGTGGTCGATAGAACTTGAGGGAATATTTGTTCTGCCGTTAGCTCCTCGTTGGGTTCAACACTCTTATTTATCGAAGAAGGCTACAAACGATCCCCTATACTTGTGGGTTATCAGTTAGTTCCAGAGATACACTAGCACATATGCCCGTGCGTTGCAACGAAAAAAAATGATGTCTCGTAGCACAGGATTCACTGCGGCAGCATCCTGTCAAAACGCCGCCTTCCCGACCAACTGCAGCCAACCAAGACCCCACGGCCGTCCAGTTCTAGTTGTGTCCCAGCCGTCGTCCTTTCCCGAGTAGCCGACTCCACCTGCAGTGGTTTCCTCCTCCCCGTAATTTTTTCTCTGTTCGCTGTTCACTGCTGGGTTGATGTATGCTGCTTGCTGACATTGTTGTGCTGTTGCTGCTGATTTCTTCTTGAAGAAGTGAGTTGTTTCCGTAAGAAAGATGTCTCTAGACGAAGTCATTTGTAGTTATGTCTTTTGGAAGAACCAACCAGTCAAATAACAATAGCCAACAACAGGGCAAGGATGTTTCAAGGATGTGACCAACCAATTGGGAATATCGATTTTCTTTCCAACTTCCAAATTCCTAGGAATTAGGATGACTACAAACTGTTAGTTCTAGAGATACACTAGCACATATGCCCGTGCGTTGCAAAGGGAAAATTGATGTTTTGTGCAAGCATAATGTCTCGTAGCACCGGATTCACTGCGGCAGCATCCTGTCACAACGCCGCCTTCCCCGACCAACTGCAGCTGACCAAGACCCCACGGCCGTCCAGTTCCAGTTGTGTCCCAGCCATCGGCCTTTCCCGAGCAGCCGACTCCACCTGCAGTGGTTTCCTCTTCCCCATAATTTTTTCTCTGTTCGCTGCTCACTGCTGGGTTGATGTATGCTGCTTGCTGACGTTGTTGTGCTGTTGCTGCTGATTTCTTCTTGAAGAAGTGAGTTGTTTCCATAAGAAAGATGTCTCTAGACAAAGTCATTTGTAGTTATGTCTTTTGGAAGAACCAACCGATCGAATAACAATAGCCAGCAACAGGGCTAGGATGTTTCAAGGATGTGACCAGCCAATTGGGAATAGCGATTTTCTTTCCAACTTCCAAATTCCTAGGAAATAGGACGACTACAAACTGTTAGTTTTAGAGATACACTAGCACATATGCCCGTGCGTTGCAATGGGAAAAATTGATGTTTTGTGCAAGCATAATGTCTCGTAGCACCGGATTCACTGTGGCAGCATCCTGTCACAATGCCGCCTTCCCAGACCAGCTGCAGCCGACAAAGACCCCATGGCCGTCCAGTTCCAGTTGTGTCCCAGCTGTCGGCCTTTCCCGAGCAGCCAACTCCACCTGCAGTGGTTTCCTCCTCCCCGTAATTTTTTCTTTGTTCGCTGCTCACTGCTGGGTTAATGTATGCTGCTTGCTGACGTTGTTGTGCTGTTGCTGCTGATTTCTTCTTGAAGAAGTGAGTTGTTTCCGTAAGAAAGATGTCTCTAGACGAAGTCATTTGTAGTTATGTCTTTTGGAAGAACCAACCGATCGAATAACAATTGCCAATAACTGGGCAAGGATGTTTCAAGGATGTGGCCAACCAATTGGGAATAGCGATTTTCTTTCCAAATTCCAAATTCCTAGGAAATAGGACGACTACAAACTATTAGTTCTAGAGATATACTAGCACATATGCCCGTGCGTTGCAATGGAAAAAATTGGTGTTTTGTGCAAGCATAATGTCTCGTAGCACCGGATTCACTGCGGCAGCATCCTGTCACAACCCCGCCTTCCCCGACCAGCTGCAGCCGACCAAGACCCCACGGCCTTCTAGTCTATTTGTGTCCTAGCCGTCGACCTTTCCCGAGCAGCCAACTCCACCTGCAGTGGTTTCCTCCTCCCCGAAATTTTTTCTCTGTTCGCTGCTCACTACTGGGTTGATGTATGCTGCTTGCTGACGTTGTTGTGCTGTTGCTGCTGATTTCTTCTTGAAGAAGTGAGTTGTTTCCGTAAGAAAGATGTCTCTAGACGAAGTCATTTGTAGTTATGTCTTTTGGAAGAACCAACCGATCGAATAACAATAGCCAACAACAGGGCAAGGATGTTTCAAGGATGTGGCCAACCAATTGGGAATAGCGATTTTCTTTCCAACTTCCAAATTCCTAGGAAATAGGACGACTACAAACTGTTAGTTCTAGAGATACACTAGCACATATGCCTGTGCGTTGCAATGGAAAAAATTGATGTTTTGTGCAAGCATATTGTCTCGTAGCAGCGGATTCACTGCGACGAACATGCTGCAATGCAGCATCCTTTTACAAAATGAACATAAAAAATAGGAGGCAATTTATCCGTTCTTTTAATTATTTCATCGATTTACCCACAATCCTTTCTTTAATTAGCCACATCCATTTAGATATCCTATTTAAACCCACAATCCTTCTTTTAGTTAGCTCACTCACTTAATTAGCTCGCCCTAAACATGAGGGCTGCTCTCCTTTGTTTTAACCAGCTGTTGGTTGATTCCTGAGGCCGCTTGTATATTTACTTGTGGGAACCATTGTAAAAGAGCGAGGTGGGATTAGTAAAAGAACGAGTGTGGTTGAATTGACAACTCAACTGCTAATACTTGCAAATATTCTTTTGCTCCTCTTGTGTCGAATCAATAAATTTGGGTTGAATGCTCTACCCTCGAAAACTGTTGCGATCCCCTATACTTGTGGGTTATCAGATGACCCTTGTTGGAAGGGGCAAAGGTGCTCGCAGTTAGAGCAGTAGCAGTGATGGTTCTCTTCCGTGTTGTTAGAGGAGGGCAAAGCCCCCATCCGATCAAGAATGATGGCCACCTCGGGGCGCGGCAGTCATGTTAGCAAAGGAGGGCAAAGACCCCATCCGGTTAACAATGATGGCCACCTTTGTGCCCTCAACACTATCCTAGTAGAAAATTCATCTTTAAATATAGAGGCAATTTGAGAGTCCTCAATAAAACCAGGGCCGTCGTCATGCACATGGGTCTCTGGTTTCGAAGCTGGAGAGTGCACCATCTCCACCCATTGCTTCCAGTTCTGCTCGGATATGTTAAACAACTGATCAGAAAGATAAAACCCCTGCTCAGATAAACCAAAGCATTAGGTAAACAAACCTACCACCTCTATAGGCTTGTACTAGGAGAAGCCGTGAAGAATCGGCTCCTTGATAAGATCCTCTCTTTCCCCCCTTGTAAATGGCCTCCAGCGCAGTTGCCAAGGCTTGATGATTCACGAAACCCTTGTTAATAGCCCGGGTCACGTCATCGGACCTGTTGTACCTCCATAATGGATGAATTCACTGCTGAAGAAGCTGGACTCCTCGGCTAATAGCCAGGGCCGTCTCCAAAAATTTGGGGTCCCGGGACAAAAGTCAAAATAGGGGCCTAAATTTCTACCACCGGGGTCAAACTAATTAATCTTACAACACATACATGATGATTTTATAAAGTTTCCCACAAAGAAAAATCAAGAACTACCAAGGGCAAACTTAACTATGTCATAACCCTAGCCTTGTTCGTCCCTTTCCCACCCAATCTAATCAAAACAAATAAATTCTTTACCTGACAGTGGAGGATCGAATGTGATTGCACTCTTAGTCGAACGGCCGTGTAGACGAACTGGCGCTGAGGTCTGGTGGCCGATCGGCGGAAGCGGAACTGGGAACAGAACCGACGGGCGTTGTTGGGGCCTCGGCCCTCGGGTAGGAAAAATGGTCGATTGACTATGACCTAATGGGCTGGCTTTGCTAGGCTAAACTAATACGGTGATTTGGGCTGCTGAGCTTTAGTTTTTCCTAATTAAACCAACACATAACAGACTAATACATGGTGATTTGGGGGCCCCAGATATTTGGGGGCCCTGTGCGGTTGCCCACTTTGGCCCCCTCCATCGACGGCCCTGCTAATAGCCACCGACATCACATTGATGATTGTAAGCTTATTGTGACTAAGGCATCCTACTTGAGCGGCCAGCCTAGTCACCTCGGCGTCTTCGTCTTGGGAGTACATCCTCGGATGCCGGTTGTACCGCTTCTTCAATGGCACAAGAGAAACGGGAGGAAGTCCCTACCGGGGAGGATCTTTGAGTAGCACATTGGCGATAAAAAACCACTCGGCCGACCATGTCTCCACATCCTGCTTGGGGTACCTGGGAGATATCCAGCCCCCGCGATCCTGCACATCTTGGCTCCTCCAACTTCAAAATTAGTGTCGTCCTGAGTGCGAGGAATCAAGCATAAATATTTGCGCCATAACCCAAAGTGCGCCTTGCAGCCGAGGAAGGCCCTGCAAAGGGCAACAAAGCCCAATATGTGGAGAATAGAATTGGGCATGAGATGATAGAGTTTGACCCCATTATACTCTAAATGACCCCTAAGGAAGGGGTGAATCAGAAAGCCAAGACCTTGGAATGAAACAAATCTGCTCTAATCTCTGTGGGGTAGGGAAGTGTTGTCATTAAGAACCCCATTGTCTACGGCTACTAGGCCAGGAGGGTCCGCACGAACTCTGGATCGGGCAAGTACCCTTGAGTTGTGAGTTGATTTAGCTACCCTTGCATGACCGAGCAACCTTCCCAGTCCCCTTTGATTGGGCCGTTGGGGTGATTCGATGAGTTAAGGATGTTCGGCATTGCGTTGGAGCTTGCTACTTGTAATAGTGTTGGGATTTCCCTGACGAGGAAGGGTGATGTAGTATAGTAGCAGATAGTATTTCCCTTAGTTAAGAACCAAGATTTATCAAAACAATAGGAGACGGCACATAGATAACATTGATAGTACCTGCACACACACACAAAGCAAATGATTGCACCCGAGAATAGGCAAGGGGCGCCACTCCCCTTGTTCTTGCCAATTGCCAGTATCACATCTGGTAGTGATAGATATAATAAATAAATAAATAACAGTGAGGAATTATAAGATTTGTTTTAATATAGAAGTGGATGGACTCAGGGGCCATAGCACTCACTAGAGGCATCTCTCTCATAAATAACATCGGTGGGTAAACAAATTACTGTTGGAAAATTAATAGTAAACACTACAAAAAAAAATACACTTCCGTGATGATACGTGTTTATCACAGTAGGTCATGTTTTCTGTCATGCATGTACATCCATGACGATTTTATGACAGAATCAAGATAGTCATACCTGTGGTGTCGTAGAAGTGTTCCATGACAATACCAAAATTATCATCACGGAAGTGTCCACTTCCATGACGATAAATGGCGCGTCATGGAAGTGTTTTCGTCAAGGGTAACCGACACGTGGCATCCACCGTAACGGGTTGCCATTAAGCTATTGGGTTCCAGTTTGGATCCGTTAACCCGTTAACAGCCCCGACCAATGGGGATTTTCCATGTGTAAAATTCTCATGCGCCGGAGGATCCACCTGTCGGCTCAGCGTTGGGACAGATGTCATCCACTTATTGTACGGGAGGCACCTATGATACGTTGGCACGTGGCAAGGCCCAATAGTGGCCCATTTAGGTGAAAGAGGCTGGCCTAGTCAAAATTAGCAGGCCGGCCCATATAGGGCCTAGTTGTGTCTGGTCCATTTAAGCCCAGGGCCCATACGAGATGTGCCAATTTGGCCAGTTAACTATTTGACACCATTGCAGCCCATCGTCAGTTCGAGCCCGTTAACAGCCCGGTATATATTTGGGCTCAATATCGGCCCCATGTGGTTTCGGCCTGTTAACGGCCCATTCAAGGGATGGGCCAATTTTCAGGATGTACGTCTTTCGCCCTTTTAACGACCCATTTAAGTGTTGGGCCAATTTCCAACCTGGTGTGTCTTTCAGCCTGTTAATGGCCCATAAATGAGTTGGGCCACTTGCAGTTGGACCTAAGTTTTGGCCTCTTAACGGCCCATGCTCTTCATGACCAATACCAGCCCGGTTTCTCTTTCGGCCTGCTAAAAGGCCCACAACATAGTTGGGCCATATAAAGTCCGACCTGACTTTCGGCCTCTTAGCGGCCCATGCTCTTCATGGTCCAGTACGAGCCCACTGTCTCTTTCGGCCTGCTAAAGGACCAAAATACAGTTGGGCCATATATAGCCCGACCTTAGTATCGGCTTATTAACGGCCCGTGAAGTCGAATGGGCCCACTTATTGCCCGCTTCGATGTCGGCCTATTAACGACCCGGGAGGTAATAGGGCCGAGCATTAACTGTTGGCTCGTTTCAATTATAGCGGCCCAATAGTGCTTCTGGCCTGGTTATGGCCCATTAACTTGATGGGCCCGCTAAAGTTCGAACGTGTCAGTAGGCCCAATTATATAATGTCGATTCCGGCCCAGCTATAATTTCAGCCCATTACGACGAGCAATTATGGACAGGACAGAAACCGATCAATCAAAGGCCTATGAGAATTTTGGCCCATGAGAGCCCATTAGGGAAGCCCATTAAGGGCAGTGGGCCGCTTCCTTCATATAGGGCCCACGACTATTCGTGCTAACTAATAATTTCACTGCTTTTTTGCCTTCCTAGCGACTAGTTAGCTGGAATGTGAGGCGCGCTAAGCAAACGTACGGCATACAAGGAAAAACGTTGCACATCCAGCATATATTACAGGAAATTACGTCCACTGGGCAATCAAAGATTGATGCCAGTGCAAATAAATGAGCAGAACTTAACGATCTACAACCTCACAATCTGCAACCTCAGCGCGGATGACGCCCATAAGCATGTGAGCAAGTTCTTCCTTCTTTGCTACACTGTCTCTAAAAACATTGATCAGTTGTTGTTGCGCAAGAATGTGCACCTCGGATTCCTCCATGATTTCCATGATTGCTTCAGCCAGCAATTCATTCACAAACATACATTTTTTCCGTTGGATTCGAGACAGAGGAAACTCAATAGAATCAGATGGCGATTTTGGCAGGCTTGTATTATTGATAGTGGAGAGTGTCTCGACCACTGCATCATAACATAAATTAGGAGGGGAACCAAACAGATTAATCAAGAGTTATTGCCATATTACCTGGCCTAGATTTATTGGAAAGAAACAATGGGCTTGCCTTGTTGTTCTCAGAGTTTGTCTTCTTATCTTCAGCAGCCTGCACCAAATTAACACACTAGCATTGCTATCATTGGCCAGGTCAGATAATAGGAAAGCAACATTGACACAATATGGTACAGCTATCATCAGCCAGGTAAGGTAATAGGAAAGCAACATTGACACAATGAATGATTGGGCAACCAGAACAGCACTACAATTTAGTAATATGCATGATATGAGATAGTACACTCATGCAGCCTAGTATGCAAAACTACCAGGCAGTTTTCCTTACAAAAATCAACATTGTCGCCTTTAATTATACATTTTGCTACAAGTAAATTTAGATCAGATAAAGGCTGGATTCACACCAATTAACAAAATACATGCTGATGTAAAAATTTAGTGATATACAACAGGTACTTACATTAGCATTGGAGTATAGAGAATTCCCGCAAGATACTTTCCTCGAACACGATCCCAGTTTAGAAAGTCTTCTATCCTTTAAGCTTATTTTCTAAAAGAGAGATGGGTAAGAAACATGTAGAAAATATGATCTGAATGCTATAAAATTTCATGATGTGAGGATATGCACACGCTTTTTAGAATGGAGTTGACATATTTTTGCTGGACTGGAGTGGACTAGTTCTTTGGCCACTTGAATCTGCTTATTATCAGTAGGAGTTGGGTTTCTCTGTGCTGGAGAAGTATCTGTGAACACTGGAGTTGGTTTACTATCTCCTGGCGTTTCGATCTTTTGCAAAGACCTTGTTTGTAAACCTTCAGATTCTAACATAGCCGTCTTCCCCTTGCATGCTTATATAGAAGAATGGTGCTTCAGTTATAAAACATGCTACGGCAGAGAGATGGAATAGGTACTGAAGAATAGAAAGCCATGACATATTGACATGTATTCCCTCCATCCGGAAATAAATGGATGTGTCTAGGCGTATTTCAGTTCTAGATACATCCATTTTTATCCATTTCTGCGACATGTAATCCGGACGGACGGATTATGATGTAAGAGCTAGGGATACGACATGACAACAGAGTAAAAAAACACTAGTTGAATGTAAAACTGTATGATAGCGGAATACGTACAGAAAAACACTAAGGCAACATATGGGTGTATGATTGGGAAACTAAGATGGCATTGCAACAGACCACTAGAACGGCACTTCAATGTAAAAAAACATGGTATGGTAGAAAGATAAAGTACATACTGATGAATAACAATGCATAAGATATTAAGAAGCATGATGTCCAAACTAAGCAGATGGCATTGCGACAGAGTAGAATGACAGTACTTGAATTTGAAAACATGTTATCATGAATGGAATAGGTACTGAAAAACAAGAAGGCATGACATATTTACATGCATGATCAGCAGGCTAAGCACATGGCATTGCAACAGAGTAGATGCACTCCAGGACATTATATGCATGTTGTACCCATATCACGGGCCAAGTTAAGCAAGGACCTTGTGGGGTGAATAGGATTCGGCATCTTTCTGCAAGTCTTCTGAAGAACTGCCTTTACATGTACCATCATATTGGGTATCATTGACGTCAAGTTTGTTGGCCGTTACATTGCTCCGTGAGGTTCTTGTGGATATATCAGTGTGTGCAATTATATCTGACAAGCATGGAAGACAACTAGTAGTTAGATTTATGTAATGAGTGCCTGTAGGAGACGACATAAATAGTAGGACTGGGCTTAACTAGCAGCAACAGGTCTCAAAAACTAAAGGGAGAACATAGATGAAAGCTAAAAAATATGTATCGTTTGTACTCGAGATTAACTATATGGCACACAAAAGTATTAAAGAACAACATAGGTAATACTAGAAGTGGTATAATCACCAGCCTGTGGGATAACATTGGCTGATGGATGATAACTATGGAATAGCGTTACCTAAAGAACAAGTCTTTTATCTGAACTATGGAACAGGGTTAACTCCTGAACAAGACTCTTAAGAGATCAACATGAATATACAGTGAAATGTGATAATCTATTTTCCATGCTTAGATGAATAACAAAGCCATAAATGTTGCACACAAGTAAGATGAGGGTACAACCTATCTGGACGCCATCCATAGGTGTGAGCATCATGTGCTAACTTGTCGATGGCCCTGCAGTTGTTGTGGCTGTCCATGTCGGGCATGCACATTCGATGCAGGGAACTGTTGAGTGGGGACTATAGCTCCCTTCTGGTGTATGCTTCCCTTGTTGGAGTAGCTGCGGCGAGTAGGAATACGGTGTGGCTGAAGATGCAGAAAATGCAAGATGTTAAGAACGACACATATCTCTGATCTGAAGAAATACCCTAAGAGATCAACAGTAAGGTACGAGAGTGGTCACACGTCTGTTGACTAAAAACTAAATTGGGGTCACATGATTTTATTTTATTTTGGTACAGTCCGATCTACGCCGGATGGCTTGCTGGCCGTCTTTTGCCTCCCGGCTGACACTGTTCAGAATCTTCCCAGAAGAGCCAGTGACCACCGGCAGAGCAGCCTACCTCCGCCATCCCTGGCCGCGAGAGCTCCGACCAAAACCGCGCTCCCGCCCCACCACACTACCGTGGTTGCGCCACCCCCGGCTAATCCACAAAGACTCGCCATCATCCAGATCCGGCGGCGGCAGTACCTTCAACCCACGCAACTCTAAGATAGCCACCTAAGCGCTGCTTCCGCGGCGAACTTGCACCCCCGGACCCTTACGTTAGACACCAGCCAACCAGCAGCCTAGGAGCTCCGCCGCCTCGAGGGGTGCTGCTTCCCATTGGGAATTGATTGGCCCAGAATAAAAATTCAGACAACTGACGCCTAAATTAAGTGATTTAAGATGAGTTTACGACCTATGTTGCGGCCCGGTGAAGTAGGCTGCTCCAGCTGCCGAGTCGATGAGGCTGACACGATTGCGGTGGCTACTGGCGGCAGGAAAGCAGAGATGTCGCGATGGTCGACGGCTACAGGGAAGCAGCGTCGGGGCCCTGGACGCTTCTGAAGGTTGAGCCGCTCCGGCGCCGTGCACAACGGCGGGGTGAATTGGCTCCTGTACGGTTCACGTGGCCGTCGTCGAGGCAGCTCCGGCAGCACGGAGTAAGAGGCACATGGCCTAGTGCATGACGGCAAATGGACAACGTCTCTGGCATTGGGGAGGAGGGTGGCGGTGAATTTGGTGCGGTGGGGGCGCCATGGAGGAGGGACTGAGGTTTCGCGGCTGGGGAGAAGGGAGGTTCCGAGGAGAAGGTGATTTGGCGCCCACGATGTATGAATGGGGAATTGGGAGGGGGTACCATGTCTTACGGACGCATTTGTCTTAAATGTGGGGGGAGTTACAGTTCTACCCCTTCCTTTAGGCTTCTGGGCTTGGGTTTGTGTACTGAGGGTCGGGGATAGTAGAGTAACTTTGCTTCTCCCAAATAGTGGGCGCGAGCGATTTTGGGCGAGGAGGGCGTGTTTTGAAATAGTGGGCGCGAGCGATTTCGAGCGAGGAGGGCGTGTTTTGAAATAGTCGGCGCGAGCGATTTCAGGCGAGGAGAGGGTGTTTTGCCACCCATGGTTTATGAATTATTCAGCACCTGTCATTTCGGCCGAGGAGAACGCACACTTGGATGAAGTTACGAACCTACCCTCGATGTACAATGGGCCAATTGATGCGTGTCCCACATAGGCCGGTAATTTCGCGTCTCCCATTTATTTGCTCGGGCGAATTCCACCGAGCAGAGGGTGTTTAGCGGTTCGTTCAAATTTTGGGAGAACGACCATCCACATCTACCTTACCAAGTCGATTCGAATCAAATTTCGAAATATTAGCTTGCCACTTCTTTTTTAGATGGTGAGATGATGCTCGGGACTAATGTGTTTTTACATGCTCGTTGCTAACGATTTACTATATGACAAATAGTTGACCCACTCAAAAACGGGAATCAAACCCAAAATGAAATATCTCGATTCAATGAAATAGCTTGTTCACCAGGTCAAAATAGTGAACAAAATCCAAAATTGAACACCTCAATTGAGTAGCATGTTGTACTGTATTATAGTACTCCATGAACATGTTGAAAGTCAAATTAATGAACTTGTTTGATACGCATATCTCCGTTCATGTGTGGATTGCAGACAACATGTTCTCCAATTCAAATATTTGAATGCAATTTTATATCGAAACATGGTTTATATCAGTCTTTGATGCATAAACGTGACCTCCCCCTGTCCCGGACTCCTGTTCTCTCTCGCTGACAATCTTCAATTCTATCGCACGCATCCAAACACAAACCTTGTCGGTCCCTCTCCCTCTCTCTCTGTCTATCTCTCTCTCTCTCTCTCTCTCTCTCTGTGGGGGGGGGGGGTCTTTCTAGTTCGCATGCACACTCCATGTATAGGTCTCTCTGGCACACATGTATGATTCTCTAGTCCAAGCTAAATATCTTGGGTGCACTCATCGTACGCACACAAATTCCCTAGCTCATTGCCCGTAACTCTCTCACGCACCACTCTGCCATCTCGGAGCTCTTCCCTCTCTCTCTCTCAAACTCTCCATCTCCCTGGGTCACACATACACATGCATATCTCACTCGCACTCTATAGACCCATCTAAAACTCTCTCTCTCTCCCTCGTTCTCTCTCCATCTCACATGCACACACACACAATCTCACACCTAGCTAAGTATGATTGCCTCTCACTCAATTGTAGGAAAACGCAGTCCCCCATATGTATATGACTAATACTTAGTCTCCATCACAAACATGTGCATTGTCTCTTTCCCTCACTTGGTCTATCTCGATTTCTCTCAGGGCATCTTTCTATCGCACACACACCTCGTCCCTAGATCTCCCACCCATATAGTCTCCTCACGATCTCGAGGGGATCTCTCTATGACAAACACACCCTCTCTCCCTCCCCATGCGTCCATCTTCTCCATGCGTCCCTCTCGGCCTTTGTCCCTTGTTGGCCAGACCTCTATTGGACATGTGCTATAGGGGTGTCTCTCTCCGTTGCAAACAATCACGCACTAGATATCTTCGTGTATCTCCTCACCTCGCTTTTCTATCTCGGAGATGCATGCGTGATATGTTTGCATAAGAAACAAACACACACACTCTCTCTCTATTTTATCGTTTGTTGTCCCTCTCTCTTTCACACACACTCTTTTTGCACACTCACTCATTCTCCTTCACACGCACTTGATCTCTCTCGACTTAGGCACTCTCTTCGGTCCATAGCATATAGATTTATTGAAAAGTCAAACATCACAAAGTTTGACAATGTACGTGGAGAAAAACATTTACATCTAGAACATCAAACATATATCATTAGATTCATCATGAGATGTAGTTTCGTATGATGTATCTTTGGTATTGTAGATATAAATAATATTTGCGTAAACCTGGTCAAAGTTTCCAAAGTTTGACTTCTAAAAAATTTATATGCACTCCATTATCGAACGGATGGATTATCTCTTTCCCCCTCTCAGTTATCTGACGCACCACTCAGCCGTATCGGGGCTCCTCTATCTCTCTCAAACTTTATATCTCCCTGGTTCACACATACACATATCTCGCTCGCGCTACACAGACTCGTCTAACACTCTCTGCCCTTGTTCTCTCTCTCTATGTGACACGCACCCCCCCTAAGTACCATAATCCCTCACTCCATCATAGGCACACGCACTCCCCCCTAAGTATGACTATCTCTCACTAGCCATCAGGAACACATGTATTGTTTCCTTCCATCCATACGTCTATCTCGATATCTCTCGGGGTATCTTCTATCGCGCACACACCTTGTCACTCGATTTCCCACCCATGTAGTCCCATCACGATCTCCAGGGGATCTCTCTGTCACAAACATACACTCTCTCCTCCCCATGTCTGCATTTTCTCCATACGTCTCTCTCGACCTCTCTCCCTTGTTTGTCAGACCTCTCTTGGCCACGTGCTAGGGGTCTTTCTCTCTCGGTTGCAAACAACCACACACTATCTCCTCACCTCGCTTCTGCTGTCGAAGATGCATGTGTGATATGTTTGCATAAGACACAAACGCTTTTTCTCTACTTTATCGTGTGTTGTCCATGTCTCTTTCGCACACGCACACACACTTTTTTCACTCACTCTTTCTATTTCACTCTCTCTCTCTAGTTAGGTACTCTCTCACGTCCATAAACATATGGATGTTTTGAAAAGTCAAACCTCAGAAAAGTTTGCCAAGGTATATGTGGAGAAAAACATTTGCATCTGGAACGATCATTAGATTCATCACAACATGTACTTACTTCATACTATCATTTATCTTTGGTATTGTAGATATAAGTAATTTCTTTATAGACTTGGTCAAAGTTTCAAAAGTTTGACTTTAAAAAAATATAGGCACTACATTATCGAACGGATGGAGTAGCTCTTTCTCTCTCTCTACTACTCCCTCCGTCCCATAATATAAGAGCATTTTTGAAAAATGCTCTTATATTATGGGACGAAGGGAGTATCTCTCACGAGACTCCCCTCTCACTCGATCTCTCTATACCGAGGGATTATATGGTCACTGTGTCAGCGTATAGCTCCATATATTATTTAGTTGACCGGTCAACCAGTCCACATGCTACCTTGTCAGCTCGTGTTCTCTATATTTGTGTGCTGGCCCATGTGGCAGTGGGTGAAAATAAGTAAACTAGAGGCCCATCTGACATGCGGTGAAGTAAACAAAGTTGAAACCACTCGCGGTAGCACCCCGCACGCTAGTAAATTGAGGGCACACTTCTTCCACGTGAAGGACGCACTCACGCACATTCACCACTGCGCGGCGGCATGCACACAAGGACGCACTCACGCATACCCAACACACAATACACACCAAGCACACGTGTACACCGGTGTCGCTGCCGGCTGAGATGGATGGCGAGACAGCCAACAAGAGGAGGCGGCTCAAGCCAAAACTGCATCCGGCGAGCCTGGACTTCATCAGCAGCCTCCCCGACGACATGCTACTCGTCTTCATCGGCCTCCTCCCCACCAAATCTGCCATGCGGACCACCCTGCTATCCCGGCGGTGGCTCCCCCTCTGGCATCGCGTCCCCCTCAACCTCACCGTCGACAGCTGCCTCTGCGACGGGGATTGCAAACGCATGGCCGCAGTCTCCAAGATCCTTTTATCGCACCCTGGGCCAGCCAGATGCCTTGACATCCGCATGTTCAGTACCAACTGCAAGGTCCAAGCCAAGTGCGACGAGTGGTTCTTATCCCCCGCCCTAGATCAGCTCAAGGAGCTCAGGTTTGAAGCTGGACGATGTCGCTCTCTGCTGCCGTCCGCGCTCCGCCTCACGCCAACGCTATGCCGCGCCAGCTTTAGCTCCTGCTATTTTTCCCAGATTAATGCTGCGCCCGCCCTTCTTCTCCCTCAACTCAAGCAACTCGACCTCTTCGACGTTGGCATCTCAAAGAAGGCTATGGAGCACCTGCTCCGCAGCTGTACTGCGCTCGAGTACCTTCGTCTTCGGCAAATCCACGGGTTCTTTAGCTCCACATCGCCTCGACGAATCTCCGATGGATTTATGTATCTTGCTGGCCCCGCAACAGGACATCAATTGGGAAGAGATCACTCCAGCTGTTCCACATTATGGTCATTGAGAATGCGCCTTTCCTTGAGAGATTGCTTGTATCTGATCTAGAAGGTCCAACAAAAATCAGGGTCATTGACGTGCCGAAATTGACAGCATTGGTGTACTCGTCTGCCAAATTCTCCGAACTCTTTATTGGATCAGTAATTGTTCAGGTACAACACTCATGTTCTTCTCCATCTTCTTGAAATTCACATTTTTAAATTTCTTCTTGATGTATTTATGACTGTCATCCAGAAAATGATTCCCACAAGCTTAACCCAGTCTGTGTGCACAGTGAAGATATTGGCAATAAAATCTATCGGCCCCAATCTGGATCAAGTTGTTGGATTCCTTACATGCTTTCTGTGCACGGAGAAGCTACTCATCGAGGTGAAACTTCTTTCCTATTAGTAAACGGTAATCACAACGTAGCTCAATTCTTTCGCAATTTTCCCAAATTACGATGACAAGTATAGTGTTCAAAACTGCATCTACGCACTGCACCGAAAGAAATGTTTTTAGTATTTTTTTCTCACGTGATCACCTGCATCGCTTTTTGTTGTTGTACTACTAGTAGCCTAGGCTAGTCATAGTGGCAAGTAACTTACACTAGTAACTCTATGGTTAGCCTAAGAGCAAGTACTACCTCCGTCCTGGTTTACTCTTCGTATTTTGTAGTATCAAAATTTGACCATAGATTTAACTGACAAAATGTTAATGCATGTCACTAAAAATTATATCGTTGGATTCGTAATTGAACATAATTTCAAATGGTATAATTTTTGGTGACATGCATTGGCATTTTCTTAGGTAAATCTATGGTCAAAATTTTACACTAAATACGAGGTAGTACAAAAGTGGGCTATAACGGCCCTCCACTATTTAGGCCAAAACACGTGCCAAATTCACTTGTGATGCATTTGGCATCGATGCCCCTCCATTGCTCACCTGGTGCCCCAATATGGATCACCTACTTTGCTCCGATGCCAAATTAACTCACACAATGAAAAAATACTTGTGTGGGAGAGGGAGAGGACTGGGGAAATAAAAAAACACTTGTTTGAGAGAGGGAGAGGCTGGTGTAGTTGGTTTGATTGATTTGTTTATACATGTGGGTCTGTGTGCACAGCGGTGCCAACTCTCTCACATCGCTAGAGCGGTGCCAAAATCTTTTGATTTGACATCGATGCGTATTATGTGGCATACTTTTGAGAAATATGGCATCGGCCACATAGTGGAAGGCAACAAATGCCCAAGCTCTTCACGTGCTCCTAGGTAAATGAGAGCAAAGAGAAAGAGAGAGAGAGTGAAAAAATATCACTAGCCTTAGAGCCAACCCTATAGCCAACCCTATCGTATGAGCGAATGATATTGGTACCTCTTGATGACACGGCAATCTTATACAACCAGCTGCTCTAATATGTTCTCTTCTTTTGCAGATAAAAAAAGACCCGAAAGTGAAAAATGTGCTGCACTATAACAATCTCAGCGAATGCCTTGATCTCCATCTTACAGAAATTGATTTGATTGACTACCGAGGCAGCACATCTGAGATTAAATTGGCCAGGTTCTTTGTTCTGGAGGCAAGTGTGCTCAAGGTAATGAGGTTTGGCATTCTCTGGCGCAACAATGAATGGTGTGCTGATCACCGCAAGCGTCTAAGCCTAAATGACAAAGTCTCCGTAGAAGCTAACTTTGTTTTTGAAACATCAAGTCACCAGAGACTCAAAAATTTATTTGCCCATTAGTGACTTGTCAGGGCGATGGATTTTAGTTTGTACGATAATGCTGCATCCACCTAAAGTAACACAAATTCTTGCGTAAACTTCCTAATAATTCCCTCTTCGTAGGTGCAGCATTACTCCTAGCATTTGTAATATCAGTTTGAAACTTGTAATATTATGACTATCCAGCACGAGGTAGTACTATGTTACGATAAATGTTCGCGTGCATAGGTGCGGCAACGATATACCCATTACTCGAGTACAATATTTATTATTACCAGCAAGAGGCCCATGCGTTGCATGGAACATCAAGATGCATTTACACGAGCTGTTTATCTTGTGGGAGACGAAGATGAACGAGGGAAGGCCTTGTCTGCAAATGTGGAGAGGGGTGCGGGTATCTTTTTGGAAAATTGCCATAGTTTGCTTTCTATCCGTTAGATATAGATCGAACGGTCTATATTGCAGGATGGCAGGCACACCATCATCACCAACTCGGTTTTTTATAAGAAAAAAAGTTTCTCTATTTTTCTATACTACTCCTATAAAAACCTTCCTTTGATTCAAGGGAATTCTATAGGATTTTTGGAGGATTGAAATCCTTTGAAAATTTTCCTACGTTTGTCCTTTGATTCATAGGATTGAATCCCATAGGAATTTTTCCAATGGAATCTTTTGTACTACATTTCATAGGAAATCTAACATCCACTCTAACCTCTTTTTACAATTCCTTTGTTTTTTCCGTGAAATCAAACGCTCCTTGCTAATCCTATAGGATTCAAGTGGGCATGACACTGCAATCCTATACTTTTCCTATTCATGCGTTTTCAAAATCCTGCGAATCGAAGAGGTCCTGAGTTGGTGATGATGGTGTGCCTGCCATCTTTCACCAACAGCCGTTGGATCTAGATCTGACGCATACAAAGCAAACTGCTGCAATTTTGCAAAAAGATGCCCGCACTTGTTCCCTATTTACAAACAACTCCGTGTCTCTCACAATCAGCCTTATCTCTTCCCCACCACATCTAGAAGGCCATGGAACAATCTGGCGCGATGGCTGCTGCCGGCGCCGTCCACCCCCAATCTTGGTGTTCCATGCAATGCACGGGCTCGTGGCAACGCATGGGAAATTATGTCGAACACGGCTAGTTGTAAGTAGGCTAGCTCTACAGCCATGATGATAGTGACTGCACACGGTGAGGCTGACTTTGGTATGCTGAACACGGCGCCTACACTTAGGTGTCATCTCCGGCGCAGGGTCTTGTCACTTCACTGTGAGGAGCAGCACGTAATAATTTGACCAACGGGTAGTACAGTACTAATACATTGGTAATACTACTACTAGTCTAGCACCACCGTCTGGATTTAGTAGTACTACCACGTCCGTCTGGATTTAGTATTTGACTAGCAATATCTAGTAATGCATGTCACAAAAAATATACTACTCCCTCTATAAATAAATACATGGAGTATTGTTTTATTCGGTTTTGAACGTAGTTCCCGATGATATTATACACTCTCCCTTCCGGTAGATGGCTCAAATCTGAAGTCTCATCAATCAGACTACTATTGTACTCACCGAGCGGTCAGCTTGGTAAGCTACCAACAAAAAATTGTAATCAAAGACTACTATTGTACTCCCTCCGTACTGGTGCATTAGGCTGGTCGTAATTGGAGTATCATAGGTAGTATCATGCATGCCAACTAGGCAAATTTGATGAGGTGGCATAGAATTAAATGAAGAAAGAGTGGGGTGAGTATCATACCATGATACCGTATTATATTAAATGCTGTGCTAATATGTGTCATGCATGGCAATAAATGAAGTTATCTATGATACTAACACATGATACTATGCACTATGGGTGTAGTATCATACACTAGTATCATATACATGATACTAGTATATGATACTCACCATTACGACCAGCCTTAGTCACGTTACGAAAACCAAATAATCCCAAACTTTTAGGCGCGGTGCATTAACTACCCACCTTGTTCCCTGTTTTTTGCCACGAAAAAAGAAATCACCCAATAGGAGACGTGGGGTGACATTAATTACAAAATACTACTCCTACCTCCGTCCTGGTTTATTGGTCCCCTTAGTATTTTGTGCCAAATTTTGACCATAGATAACTAAAATAATAATAATGCATGTCACCAAAAATTGTATCATTGGATTCGTATTTGAACATAGTTTCCAATGATATTATTTTTGGTTACATACATTAACATTTTATTAGTTAAATCAAACATCAAAACTTGGCGCAAAATGCAAAGGGGACCGATAAACCAGTAAACATCAAAATTCTCTCGTTTTGCCCCAACTTGGTCTCGGTGAGATGACTATATTGCACTGGCACGGAGGGATGGCCGAGTAGTAGATGGCCAACACACACGTGAATGCAACGTAGTCTGCATTTCTCATATAAAGGCTCCCAGCCAGTCCAATCTACGAAATCCTACGCACCTACGCACCCTAACCAAGGGCAAGAGTGATCACTCCAATCACAAGATCAGTTGACTAGAAGCTAGACCCATGGAGGCGATGAGCGCGAGCATCAGCCGGCTGTGCCAGATGGTCCACGATGCCGGCCTGCGGCCCGGCACCGAGGAACGTCTCCAGGTCGTCCTTGAGGCCGCCAGGGCGAGAGGCCTCTTGGACGACAGCTTTGTCTCCTTGTTCGACGAGGTCCTCGTCGGCTTCCTCGACAAGTTCACCGTTGTCAAGAAGCTCGCGGACGACCTTGACGTACACCTCCAGCCCACGCGCCCAGGCTCTGCGATGCCCGCCACCCTCAACGGCCTCTATGGTGACAACCTCTTCGATGCACTGGTGGCCCTGCGACTACCCGCCGTCGAGTCGGAGAATGTCCACCTCGAGGTCGCGCTCGCCGCGCAGCGCCTGGCGCAGCAAGACACCATCGACATAATCACCCACGTCTACGCGCAAATCGTCCACAAGGACTACTACATGCAAGAAGAGGACGATAGGACGCTGGCCTTCTTGGACCGCAGGGCAACCTTGGACGGCATTGTTCAGAAGCACGTTGAGCTCGCCGCCAACGCCGCTGCTCCTCACACGTCGGTTAGTGACCTGGCGCACTAGGGCGTGAGGATGTCGTTGATGGATCCGTATGTATCTTTATCTTTCCGTTAATTCCATGTAGTAGTATATTGTACTACTAATTATCTTACCTTTTGCATCAACTTCATAATTTTCGTACGTACTCCATGCATGAACCGCGCCAGAACCAAACTTCTCATTACACTAGGGAAAATTGTTATTTCTATGTATCGGTCGTGCCATGGAGCAGAACCAAATTTTACAAGTTACAAGTTCAAAAGGAAAAGCCTGCCATGTTTGTGTTGCACCCTCACACGGTTGGTCTGGCACGCTGCTCGAGGGGGAATGCGTGCTATGTTGCATTTTCACTTACAAGTGGGACCGCAGTTGAGCAAACCGACTATCGGCAAACCCCCACCCCGCCCACCGCGCGATTGCTGAGTTAGAGAAAACAAGAGGGAGAAAAGATAGCTGTAGCACAAACTCCAAGAAAATTGGTGTCAGATGGGACTCGTGTGGGTGGCGTGTGCCGTACTGCTAGACGTGAATGCTAGTTATGGCCCATGCCACCCCACTATATCGAGGTGCTGGTTATGTAGAGCGAACACATTATCTCTCCAGGAGTATAGTACACCACTAGTACTACTCACATTGTCGCGAAATTTCCTGGAGTCCATGCTCAGCCCTCCTCTCTCTCTCTTCTCAGCCAGCCAGCAGATGTGCGGAGTGTGCCCATCATCTATTTGCTCACATGCGGTCCCACATGTCAGTGAAAACGCAAGATGACCCACTGAACCTGCACATCTTTCACCTTGATGTGCTGGTGATGAAAAATAAATCCAATAAAGATCTTCGGTGGCCGCTTTTGGAGTTACTCAAGAGTAAGATTCTATTTACAGCTTAACCCAAGATGCACATCACGTGGCTTCGACTAGCACTCCATTTTCTTGCATGACACGACCTGGTTGCTGGATGTCCCACGTGTCGGCAAAAGGAGGAAGAACTCGACCAAATCTTCTCCACATTTAGACCGGAGGTGTAGGAAACATGGCAAGCCCTGTGCCTACATCATACTACGTACAAGCCCACCTCACGCAGTCACGCTATCACCATATTTCTCGGCCTCCGTGTGACACCTAGCTCTAGTTGATGGTATACTACTACTAGGACTAACTATTGCACTAGCATACTCCACTATTAGGTTGGCTCTATGTGATGTGGCAACTTCATATAACCGGATGGTGGCTATACTACTACGGTACTCACACTCCAAGAAGTGACTCAAAAACCATTCATAAATTGAGTTTATGACATGCATATGCAAATGTACCATTCATTACATTCAACAAGTCATCAACAACGAGGATACATGTTGGATTATAGATTATTTCCAACAAAACATTCTAGTAAGTACTAAAGTTTTTATCACACAACAAATAACAAGCGATGAAATGAACTTCAGCTCAACCAATCCTTAGCGTTGGAAACGCTTGCTTTGAACCATAAGTAAGCCTCTGGGAAGGGGAAGCTATTGTCAATATCGAGACCAATGCAGGACTCATCATCCAGGCTGAAGCGGCCTATATCAGGACGCATATTGTGATAGCCAGGGTAGGGAACCATAGCAATGTCTGAGGTATTGATACAGTTGCTTCTCATAAACGGTAGTAACGTTGTGCCAACAGCAGCCGGATCGCCTTTCACCATCATTGGATAGTTTTGTCCAAGGAAGAGCGAGTTTTCTCCAAGAGTATCAATACGGAACCAGGCAGAAGGTGCTGACGCTAGCACACTAGTATCCATCCCGAATACCCTACAACGGATGTTGGAATAGGTCCAGAGAGTGCGACCATGGGAGACAACACCTGCTTCCTTAGTAACATCAGCAGTGCCCTGTATACATACAAGAAGAGGTGATCCATCGGAATAAGTTGCCAGGCGCCATTGAGTATGTAGGTCCTGCTCGTCCTCATGCTCGTGATCATCACCATCGTCATCTCCCCCTTGGTTATAATTTTTTTCAAGTATAGGTGGTGGAATGTTCACAGGACCTTGGAAACACAAGAAGGTTAATTAGTACGGGGATACTAACTCGCATGCACGTGGATGAAACAATTCTAATTATGGTGGAAGACAAACGTACCGAAACAATAAGGATTCCATGCAAAAATAGTGCCACGAGTGGTGGCAGCAAACACAAGACTCTCGTATTGAATTGCATCACAGTACTCATCCGTGTACAGAAATTGATTTTTGAGCAATATCCATCGAGGCGTGGAAGTAAGGACGGCAACAAGCTTGTCGAAGATAGCAACAACATGATAGTTCGTGTAATCCCAAGAGCGGTTGGGAACTCGACAAATTGCTATCTTCTGTAGACGACAGTCACCATGATCGTATTTGAACCTACGTAGATCATCTGTGTGCTCAACCTCAGGGCACTCTGAGATTTTTGGAAGTGGAACCCGGTGACGAGTGTACACATTCACAAGTTCCCACTCGCAGTTGTACCCAATATAAACAACCCAATCTCCATTTGCGCCTACCCAGGCCTTACCCTTAAGCGATGTCATCTTAACATTACACATATCATTATCAAGCGGCATCAACTTGCACAAGGCGAGGCTTCCGTTATCCCCGCACCAGCGAGCAGGGTCGTGGCAAAGAAGATAGGGGAGATCAAACCGCTCCTGAACCCTTGGGTTCTTTGTAATGATGTTATTTGTTGAGTCAAAAATGGTCTTGAACAAACCTGCCATGCTAGCCGAGGTGATGACGTTGCACCGATCAATGAGTTCCTCCACCACGTCATCTTTCAGATCGGGGCAAGAATAACGGGGTCGTTTCCGGCCTATTCCCTCCATGGAGAAGACGATCGAACAATGGCAGAAGGAAGGGTGAAGGCAAATGGAGGGAGGAAGAGCGTGCGACAGTAGTTCCAAATCGAGAGGGAAAGGCGAAGAGGCGATGGACGATTGCCACGGTACAGGAAGAGGCGCCCCGGCCTACATAGACGTCCATTCGGAAATTTTACAAAAGGACTCGCCGTCGTCTCACTAACATGTTGGAACGGGACCACATGTCAACGAAACATGGTGTGTCATTTCTCGTGCAAAATGCAATCTGGCCGCGTTGGCCCGAGGTGCCTCATTATTTCTCGACTTTATTTTTTTAATGGCGTGCCATTCAGTTTTGAAGCACGACTAACTGGTACTGTATGCAGAGAAAATATAAACTACTCTACCACTACTCCACCTCTAGTACTAGTATCAAAAAAGATATATAGGCTGGAGCTTTAGCGCTTGCTTGCTAAGGGCTGCCCACTTGCTTCTCACACTATCACCCTCTCTCTAGATCTAAAAAAGACGGCGGTGCCCCTCTCTCTCCCTCCTCACCGGTGGTCACAGATCCGCCGGGGAAGAAAAAAGACGTGCAACATTGACGCACTTGTCATCGGCGAGCGAGGTCTCGCACTGACGACAAGGCCGTCCTCTCGGACCTAGCGCCCGCGCGGGATGGCCTCCATCCCCAACCTCACTGCCGTAGTGTGTGCGAAGGACGACGACCACGAGCGAAGCCACTTCCCGCCGACCCTCAAGTATGCTACCTCTTTTCGAACCATACCCTTGTTCTATTGCCCCATCTGCCACATCGCTGCATGTGGATCTTTTTCCACTCCACCATCTCCCCAATTTTCTATCCTCTGCTCTGCTGGTCACGCAGACGAAAACCTTAATTTGCACTATTAAAGGAAACCCTACTTCATGCAGACTAATCCATGTTTGGGTTGAATAAGGAAAGGAAGGGAGAAAGTACTGTCGAAGAGACTATGCATCGAACCCGCATCTAGGTTGAAAAGGGGAAAATCAGTAGCTAAGGAACGAGTCTCGTGTCTCTTGGTTGAAAAAGGGTAGAAATGCATGACAACGCAATAGAGAATGACAAGGTCGATCGGTTTATTGTCCTCACATAGGAAAAAGGTGGCTAAAGAGAACAAAAATGGGACGTAATGCACATATGTTGCCTGGATATTTGTTGCTCTGGGCAACCATCCCTCCCTCACCACTCTATGTGTCCGTGGAGGTACATCGTACTGGTGCGCCCACTTTCCGAATGGGCCTCCCATGCTCTTATTGCCACTTTTTTGCTGTTAGTATAACGCCAGCGGTAAAGTCAAGCAATGCTACTGCTAAAGTGATGCCACATTTAACTGATGCCGCACTCAGTCTAATGCCACCGATAAATTTAAGCAATGCCATTTAATGTCACTGGATTATTTCAGGGTTAGCTGTTGATTGTGGATGTATTAAACATTTTTCAGCTAAGGCATTCTAATGCTGTTGTACAGCCAGTATACCAACGATGAAACTTGTTACTACCTTCAGATTTTTGCACTGTTAATGCTTATAGATTACATACCTCACTTTCATGAGATAAGTCAATTTTTTTGTACAGTGTCACTAAAATGCCAAGGCGCTGATGTCATTTTATTTTGGTTAAACTGCACAAAAAATTATGAAGAGAAGAGCAAAGGTCAAGAGTGGGCACCTCCTCCATCGGCTATTTTCTTGATTCGGTTGATCAAGTTTTTATGTTTGATCGATTATCAAGATTGGGATAGCAATTTTTCAAGTCCCCTCGAGTTCGAAATGATATTTACCTTGAAGATCATGGTTTGCAATTTTTTTTATACTGTCATTAGTTAATAATGCTAGTTACCTTTAGACTTTTGTATTTGGTTTAATGCTGTTGCACAGCTAGTATACTAATGCTAAAACTTGTTACCTTTACATTTTGTATTGTTAATGCTTATAGAAATCTTCCAGTGCTAGCTTATGGAAATCTGTTTAGTAAAACCGTTGTACTGTACCCTGTAATAAAAAAACTACTCTACTGTTGCACTAGCCACTGGATTAGTGTATATTTGTACTATTCGAATGGTGTTGCATTAGCGTATGGACATATATAAGGTTTGGCAAGCTTTCCAAGATATGTGCTAAAGAAAACTACTACCTGTTTTTCTAAATACTAGACATTTGGGTACTTTAAATTGAACTGCGAAAACGTCTTATATTAAGGAACAGAGGGTGTAGAGTTCACTCAAATTATGTCGGTAAAGCTAGTCACACCTTTGTTAAAATTAATGTTCATTATGTTATCGGAGGAGGTCTGCATGTTTGTCTCTAATGCCTGTCGGTCACATACCTGACATCATGATGTAATGTAAGTCATTTCTTTTTGTACAGTGTCACTGAATTGTCAAGGCGGTGAAGGCATTTTATTTAAGTTGAACTGCACAAAATATGCTTAAAAGAAGAGGAAAGGTCAGGAATGGTTCAATTTTTAAGAAAATACTATGTATGCCTTCCTGACATCAGCCGCTGTTGCCTTATTTATTCCTTCAAACAGGTGGTTAGAAACAGTCTTGCTACCTTTTCCCATTAAGAAATTGGAATGCTTATATTTGTGAGTCTATGCTTCAACTAGTGCCACTTTTATAGTAATGACACTTTCAATATCTGTGCAAATAGGGATGCTCGATTTTAGTGGAACTGCACAAAAAGTCCAAATGGTTCAACATTAGGAGCATGTTTTCTTCCAAACCGTTATATCCAATTGGTGATACTATGAGCTGTTCATTACGAAGGTACATGGTTTGCTACTATCTTGCTACTCTTTTTGTACTGTCATTAGATGGTAATATTAGTGGTTTACATGTGAATATATTGGCAGGGTGGACCTACATTGGAGGTGCAGGACATGATTCAATGATTGGATGCTCAATTTTGGTTGTATCGATTTCACCTCTTCCATCACTGCGAACATGGATATCCTTGGTCTGATGAAGAATAGGCGCTATATTTCTGCTCTGTACCAGCACATCAATTCAGTACGAAATTGTCCAGGGCAAAACATGACAATATCAAATTGTCCAGTGCAAAACATGACAGATGCTAAGCGGAAGAGACGTGTTTAAACCAAAAATACAAGGTGGGGTATATGTTAACTAGCTGCTTGATATTTGTGCAGACAGATGTCTGCCCGTTGCTATTTGGTAAACAAACAAAGTGACCTCAATTTTGGTGGACCTGCACAAGAGAATATTATAGTCACTACATGCAGTGCCATTTGAAAATAGACACAGAAAGATTGGATAGTCACTTCATGGACTGCACAAAAGTAGTATTGTACTATTTATTGGCCAACACTAGGTGCTTCATTGCTTTGGTCTGATTATACAACGGGCATCATTTTGCCTAAGTTAAAGTTTGTATTCCGAAAATAGTCTCGCCGTGTGATCTAGAGAAGACCAAATCATATTGCAGTGGATGTTCCTACATCATGTGTGGTTCACTCTCATGGTTCCAGCTGTTGGTGAAACCACTTACGTTTGAAAGAGGAATTGTAGACTTCACAAACAAATTTGTCTTTCACTCTGTACTGAATGTTGGCCCAGAGAAGCATCCATGTTAGTAGCAAGAACAGATGTTTTTTCTAGATCTTTGCTTTTGGAGCTACATATTTGTATATGATCTGTGAACCATTGAGATGCATTAACATGTTGATCTTATGTATGGGAATCATACTAGTTGGTTGTGAATTTGGGCTACTAATGTGAACATATTAAAATGCCAGGCCTGTGAGTCTCGTGTGAACATTTCGACCGGATCGGCTCTTACTACTGTGCACAGCATGATCTTTATTTCCATGTGCTTAGTGTTTACAAGTTACTAGCAGTTCCTTATTTCTGTTCGCTCAGTGTTTACAAGTTACCGATCGATCACTAGCTAGCCTACTAATACGCTCCTGGCAGTTTGAGTTGCGACGCAAGATCCGAAGGTGGCAGTTTTTTGAATAAAAATGCCTACCTCTGAAGAAACTGACATGCTATTCTAAAGAAAATGCCATGCAAATCTGAAGAAACTGCCAGCAAAAACGTTCGCAAATGCCTTATCTCCCGGCGAACGTTCATCAGCTATTGCAATCCTACACGTACACTATCCGACCGACTCGATCCTACGCGATTAACCAGCGGATCACACACGTACCTCATCTGGATGAATCGAGCGCACTGGTTTGACCGTCATGCCGACATGCGACCCAGCACAGACGGGACGCACCACTGACGGGACGGGACGGGACAGCACAGTCATAATTTTAGTTTTTCTAGTTTTCCACGGCAAGCTGGCGCGCTAAGCCATGCCTGCTTATGCATTGAATTCTGATGACCGCGATGACCGTCGCGTTTCCCGCGACACGCTGGTTCACCTACATTCCGCCTATAATTACTGGTTCCCGGCGTTCTCCGGTGGCACCATCACCCAACTCGCCCTATCCTCATAAGCCCCCACTGGCCCGATGTCGCTCGCCACTTGCCCTCGCTCTCGCCACGTCTGTCATGCCCTCGCCCGTCCGCAATAGGCGACGCCGGAGGCGGTCACCACCGGAACTAGTGTTCGGTTTTTCACCGGAAGGCAGACGGAGGGAGGAGGCATTCTATCGGTCTTTAGATGGCAATGCAGAGTATGAGGACTTGTTGGAGCGCGACCGCCTAGCGGAGGAGCAGCGTATCGCCGATTTGTGCCGCCAGCGGGGCATGGAGCAGCAGCGCACCGACGCTCTGAGTCGCGAGCAGAGCGCCCGCAACTGGGCCGACTACGTGGAGGCCGGCGCCCGGCAAATAGCCCTGGAGGCTATCGGGCACACACGCGTTTGTGATGCCGAATTTTACTACCAGCTCGTCAAGTGGGTTTCCCGCTTAGAAGCCGAAGCTTCGGTGGACCACGTCGGCATGGAAAGGGCCAACGCGCGCGAGCAACGCGCCCTATCGCACCTCTGGCAAGTCCTAGGCGAGGAGGAGGACGTCGGTGCCGGTGTTTAGCATGTACCGCACATGGCTGCCGGCATCGTCTAGTTAGCCAAGAGTAAGTTAGTACTTCTACAGTACTAGAGTATTAGTGGGAGTAGATAGTTAACCTGGCTATGATGGTTGTCAACGTGGAAGTTCAGTACTCTATTGTAAGTGCATCTAGTGCCCCTTAGTGATTTTGGTGTATTGAAGACTTATAGGTTAAGGGACTAATGCGTTTGTGAGTGTACACAGGTCTATATGTCTATGAGGAGTTTGATATTTACAGTGAAAGTCGACCCCTAAAAATGAATGTCTTCAACTAAAGACTTTGAAAGTGAAGAAATTGGTGTGACCGTGAAGACTTGATATTCATGCAAGGATTATGAAGCATGAAGACTTTTGTTTTCATTGTTTCGTTTTTCTCTTTCTTGAGTCATAGGAAACACCATACTGTTAAAGGGGGTCAAGGTAAAACTAAGGAAAAGTTTCCAAGTGATGCTCATCTCAAAATCCTACACCTACCCAATCCTTTCGAGTGAAGCCATTGGAAATCTCATACAGTTCAGTCAATTTCTTCAGTGACAGAGATGAAGTTCTTCTGTTCTCTGAGGAATTTGTTCTGACTGAGGAGTTAGGAATTCGCCAGTGCGGATTGCCTACAAATGAGGAACATGATAGCCCTGAGGAATTTGATACACAAATTTCTGACCGTTGCTGTGCTACGCGCCAGCTGTCCCAAAATATCTACCCACCTAACGGTCATATCATTGAAGGGCATTTATGTCTTATCATGTCGGGCTGCTCCCTAGGCTATAAATAGCCGCCCCCTACAACCACTAGTTGGTTGGCTGCTCCGAGAGATAGATTGACACTTGTCATTTAGAGCATCCCATCCTCCGAGGACTTTGAGCGAAAATCATCAAGTGAGGAAAAACCCAAACACCTACAAACCCAAAGTGATTGAGCATCACTGAAGAGATTGTTCCTATGTGGAACCGATGCTTGTTACCTTTGAGGACTGTGCATCCTCCAGACGGTTAGGCGTCATGGTCTAGAGCATCCAAGAGGTAATTGTGGATCGCCGAGTGACCGAGTCTGTGAAGGTTTGGAAGTCACCTGAACACTTACCACGAGTGATTGGGCGAGGTCTGTGTGACCTTAGCTCAAGGAGAATATGGTGAGGACTGTGTGTCCGGGACTGTGTGTCCTCAGGTTTAAATACCTAGCCGCTCCAACCAGACGTACAACTGTCACAACAGTTGGAACTGGTCTACCAAATCACTGTCTTCACCGAGCTACTGGTTCTATTTCCTCAACCCTTTCATTTCCCCGCATACTTGCTGTGTATTTGATCGTTACTGTTTGAAGACTTTGACTGAAGACTTTCTCAATTTCCTCATTCCTATTTCTTCAGTCAGTTGTCTTCAGCCTGCTTATCCTGTATCACGCTACCTGTACTCTGTGCCTATTTCATTTCATCATGATGACTGTGCTTATGCCATGTTATGTTTACATCTGAGTACTTATTCCGCTGCTAAGTAGTTTGTTGCTTAGAAATTTCCTCACCTTGAAATTCCTCGGTGACGAATTTGTAAAAATCGCCTATTCACCCCCCCTCTAGTCGATATAACGCACTTTCAATTGGTATCAGAGCAAGGTACTCCCTTGTTCTGTGTGATTTTGGTTTAACCACCTGGAGTTTTAGTTATGTCGACTGCAGGCATGATCAAGGTCTCGGCTGGGTGTCCTACCTTCGATGGGACGGACTACCCCTACTGGAAGAACAAGATGCGCATGCATCTTGAGGCAATTGACAACGATCTCTGTTACGTTGTGGAAAATGGCGTTCCCTCCGTCACTCCTTCCGTGAATGCTGCTGATGTGAAGAGATTCAAGCAACTCGACTCTCAAGCGAAGAAAATCATATGTGGCCATCTGAGCAAAGGGCAGTATGGCAGAGTGAGTGCTTTGGAGACAGCTAAGCTTATCTGGGATAGGCTGTCCAAGGTCAACGAAGGAGTCTCAACTCAACGTGACTCTCGAGTTGACGTTCTTCGCAATCTCTTCAACCGCTTCAAAAGACTCGACAACGAAAATGTTCAGCAAACCTTTGATCGCCTCACTGACATTTCAAACGAGCTTCAAGCACTGGGTGCCACTGACATCACCGACCATGAGGTGGTGAAGAAATTGCTAAGGTCCCTCGATTCTTCATTCGATACACTAGCACTGATGATTCAAGAACATGGATACTACAAGTCACTTGATCCTGCTGATATCCTCGAGAGCCTAAATACTCATGAGTTCCAACTTGCTGAGAAGAGAGATCTCTACGGAACGAGCTATGGTAGATCTCGCGCACTGAAGACCAAGGCAGTCTTTGAATCTGAAGATGAAGATTCTGGTAGCAGCCTTGGTGATCCTGAAGAACTGAGTCAAGAGCTAGCAATGCTCGTGAGGAAATTCCAGAAGTTCTCTAGACGTGGCCGATTTGGAAAATCTTCAAGAAATGATGGCATGAGATCAGATTCCTCATCCCGCGACTACAAGAAGAGGACTTGCCACAAATGCAAGAAACCAGGTCACTATATGACTGATTGTCCTCAGTGGGCTAAGGAAGCTGAGAAGAAGAAGTACAAGGATGACAGTTCTGATGACTCGAAGAAGAAGAAGAAATCTTCAAAGTCTTCATCGTCAAAACCGTCAAAGTCTTCATCTCATAAGAAGAGCAGTTCCAAAAAGGCTCGGGCATTTATTGGCAAGGAAATGGACTCTGAAGCTGAATCTAAGGAAATTGAGGAAGAGGAGGCATCTGAGGAGTCAGACTCTGGTGTGGCGAGCCTTGCCCTCGCTACTTCTTACGTTAGCAAGTCCATCTTCAACACTGAGGAAAATGGCTTCCCCAACACTGCTGATGACGGCAACGATGACTATGCTCCCACCTATTGCTTCATGGCAAAAGGTGCCAAGGTACTCAAATATCCCTCCTCTGAGTCAAGTGAAGATGAATCTAATGAAAACCTCAAACCCAGTTATTCCAAGCTTGCTAATATTGCCATTAAACAACAAAAGGCTTTGGAAAAACTTCAAAATTCTCTAGACAAAAGCGATGACCTGTTGGGTGAGGAATTGGATCGAAATCAAACTTTGACTGATAATCTTCAGCGACTACAGTCTAAGTTTGATAAACTTCAAAGTCATCATAACACTCTCTTAGCCGATCATGAGAAGCTTTCTTATGAATTTCTTCAAAGAAAGCAAGATCTTGAAAAGCTGAGGGTGAGTTATGAAGATCTTCAGAAGGAAAACGATTCATTACTTGCTCAACAGATCAGTTCCGCTCAGGAAGAATTTGTTCCACCATGCTTGAAATGCATTGAACGTGAAACTGCTAATTCTTCACCTGAAAGTTCAAATGCTTCTATTGCTGCAAATTCTTCAACTATCTCTGTGGTCACAAATTCCTCATCTGAGGATACCACTAGTATCACTGACGAAAATGCAGGGTTGAAGGAATTGTATGTGACAGGCATGTACAAAAGCCTCAAAGGGCATCAGACTCTTTGTGATGTGCTCAAAAAGCAGATCTTGAATAGGAACCCTAGGAAAGAGGGTATTGCCTTTGAGAGGAAACTCAATGCTGATGGAACCTACTGGAAACCTGAGCAGTATCCCAAAACCTCATGGGTTGCTGCGAAGGGACCTCCCGTAGATCCATCCACTTTATCTGGCTTTACTTGTGAATCCTCATATTCATCTGATGAGTCAATCGACTCTAACTATAAACTTTTCAAAAATCAGAATGGTGAAGTATTTGCTAGATATGTTGGAACTAACTGCAGGAATGGTCCCCCTATGAAGAAAATCTGGGTTCCCAAAAGGTGCCTTGAAAGTCTTTAGGTGAATGTCCTCATGACACCACCTGTGAAGAATAGGAACCCCAGATCAAATTCTTCATATGGACCAAAGTCTTCATACGGATCCAAGTCCTCTTATGGATCAAATTCCTCATGTGGATCCAAGTCCTCATATGATCATCAAGCTAATGCTTCTGTTTCGCAGGGAAAATCTAAGAGTTATGATTATGTGCATTATTCTTCAAATCATTATGTTCATAAGTCCTCAAAGAATTTCTCTACCTACTCATATGCCTATACTAATCCCTCTCCTGTGAAACGAAGCGCTTTGGCTTCAATGCCACCTTTCTCTTATGGAGCTCGTAGAATGATGAACTCTTTGCCACCCCTCCAGATGTGGGTGGTGAAGAAAAAGAACTAATCTCTCATGCAGGGTCAGGTCTCCAGACGAACTAAATCGTCTGAAGAATTTGCTGGAGACCTGAAATGCTTGAAAGGACGCAACCTAATCATGAAGAAATGATTTATTCATTTCTCACGTCCTGATACTGCTATATATACATATGTTGCATTATTTGATGAAATATTGTCTAATGAATTTGATGTCATATTCTTCACTCTGAAGTATATGTGTTCGTAAGATACACTAATTCATCTGCAGGATGATTTACCCAAAGCTACTGAGTGGGTCCTCGACAGTGGATGTACTAATCACATGACCGGTGACAGGAGCTTACTGATGAACACTCCTTTATCTCCATCACATTTGAAGCATATCACCTACGCTGACAAAGGCAAAAGCAAGGTATTGGGTCTAGGTAGGGTTGCAATCTCAAAGGATCGACACATGGACAAAGTCATGCTTGTCGAGTCCCTCGGATTCAACCTCATGTCTGTCTCAATGCTTTGTGATCTTGATATTGTTGTTGTCTTTGGCAAATATCATTGCTTAGTGCTCATGGAATCTGACAATTCCAAAGTCTTCGAAGGCTTTAGGAGAGGAGACTTGTATATTGTTGATTTCTCTGCAGGACCACAGCCTGCCACATGTCTACTTGCAAAAGCTTCAGAAGGCTGGCTATGGCATCGACGACTGGGTCATGCTAGCATGAGGAACTTACACATGCTCGTGAAGAAAAAGCACGTCATTGGCATCGAGGGTGTCAAATTCCTCAAAGATCATCTTTGTGGGGCTTGTGAGGCTGGAAAGATGACCAGAGCCAAGCACCCCTCGAAGACTATCATGACTACCTCTCGTCCTTTTGAATTGCTTCATATGGACCTCTTTGGCCCTACTCATTATGCCACACTAACAAATGCAGCATCTCTATATGGCTTTGTCATTGTTGATGATTATTCTCATTACACATGGGTGCATGTCATTACTTACAAAACTGAAGTGCAGGAAGTCTTCAGACGATTTTCTTCAAGGGCTTCGACGAATTTCGGTGTGAAGATCAAGCATATACATAGTGACAATGGGACCGAGTTCAAGAATACTGGTCTTGATGACTATCTCGATGAACTTGGTATTACTCATGAGCTATCTGCTCCATACACTCCTCAGCAGAATGGCGTTGTGGAGCGCAAGAACAGGACTCTTGTTGAGATGGCTCGCACCATGCTTGATGAATACAAGACACCTCGTCGCTTCTGGCCTGAGGCAATTGATACTGCATGCCACATCATCAACATGGTATATCTTCACAAATTCTTCAAGAAGACCTCATATGAACTCCTCACTGATAAGAAACCCAATGTGAGTTATTTCAAAGTCTTCAGTGCTAAATGCTGGATTAGAGATCCTCATCACAATTCCAAATTTGCACTGAAAGCACATGAAGGTTCTATGCTTGGTTACGGAAAGGACTCGCACACCTACAGGGTCTTCAACACCTATCACAACAAGGTTGTTGAAACTGTAGATGTGTGGTTCGATGAAACTAACGGCTCACAAAGAGAGCACCTACCTCCTGTGCTAGATGAAATGTCACCTGAGGAATCCATCAAGCTAAAGGCTACTGAGGATGTTATTCCTACCGAAGAATCTGCTGAAGAAGTCATTCCAGATCGTGAAGAAAATCATGCTGGTGCATCTGAAGAAAATGGCTCTGAAGAAAATGCTGAGCCAAATCAAAGTCGTCAACCTGCTCATCCTTGCGTTGCAAATGAAGTGCAGATTGAGAGAATCATCAACGACATCAACGCACCAGGTCCTCTTACTCGCTCAAAAGCTTCACATTTGTCTAACTTTTGTGGGCATTTTGCTTTCGTCTCTATCATAGAGCCCACCAAAGTTGATGAGGCATTTCTGGAGCCTGAATGGATTCAAGCGATGCAACAGGAATTACATCAATTCGAGCTGAACAATGTGTGGGAACTTGTCAAGCGACCAGACCCATGCAAGCACAATATCATCGGTACCAAATGGATCTACCGCAACAAGCAAGATGAAAATGGCCTTGTGGTAAGGAATAAGGCTCGTCTTGTAGCTCAAGGCTACACACAGGTTGAAGGAATTGATTTCGATGAAACTTTTGCACCTGTTGCTAGACTTGAGGCTATTCGCATATTGCTTGCTTATGCTAACCATCATAATATCATCTTATATCAAATGGATGTGAAAAGTGCATTCCTCAATGGTAAGCTTGAGGAAGAAGTATATGTTGCTCAACCCCCAGGTTTTGAAGATCCTAAGCATCCTGACAAAGTCTTCAGACTCAATAAGGCCCTCTATGGCCTCAAGCAGGCTCCTCGGGCGTGGTATGATACTTTGAAGGAATTCCTCATGAAGAAAGGCTTCAAACCCGGTTCACTCGACCCAACTCTTTTCACCAAAACATATGATGATGAATTATTCGTGTGCCAAATATATGTTGATGATATTTTCTTTGGTTGTACTAACCAACATTACAGTGACGAATTTGCTTATATGATGAGTGAGGAATATCAAATGTCCGTGATGGGAGAATTGAAATTCTTCTTAGGTCTTCAAATTCGTCAACAAAGCAATGGCATCTTCATTTCTCAAGAGAAATACCTCAAGGACGTTCTGAGGAAATTCGGTATGCAAGAGTGCAAAGGCGTCAAAATCCCTATGCCCACTAATGGCCATCTATGCACCGATGAAAATGGTATAGACTTCGATCAAAAGGTATACCGCTCCATGATTGGCTCTTTATTGTACCTATGTGCATCTAGGCCGGATATTATGCTTAATGTTTGCATGTTTGCCCGTTTTCAAGCTACACCGAAGGAATCACACCATAAGGTTGTGAAACATATTCTTCGATATCTAGCTCACACTCCAACACTTGGATTATGGTATCCCAAGGACTCGGCTTTTGATCTCATTGGATATTCTGACTCTGACTATGCTGGTGATCGAGTGGATCGCAAGTCAACATCAGGCACATGCCATTTCCTCGGACGATCTTTAGTATGTTGGTCCTCGAAGAAGCAGAACTGCGTATCACTCTCTACTGCTGAAGCGGAGTATATTGCTGCTGGTTCTTGCTGTGCTCAATTGCTGTGGATGAAGCAAACCCTCAAGGACTACGGCATCAACATGAGGAATGTGCCACTCTACTGCGACAACGAGAGTGCCATCAAGATTGCTCATAACCCAGTTCAGCACTCAAAGACAAAGCACATCCAGATTTGTCATCATTTTCTTCGAGATCATGTGTTGAAGGGCGACATCTCTATCGAGCACGTGAAGACTGAAGAACAGCTAGCCGATATCTTCACAAAGCCCTTGGATGAGAAGAGATTTAGCAAGTTGCGGTGTGACCTAAATATCTTAGAATCTTTGAATGTTCTTTGAAAAGGACACACATCCTAACACTAATGCAAAATTGATGACTTAGATGTGCAACACACGAAGTAACATTTTTCTTCAATCAATGAAGACAAACCCGCTGAGTGTGAAGAAATTAATGAAGAATTTGATTCTCAGAGCCCTACGACAATTGTACGCGGTGTCTGAAATCATCATTCTTATATGGTGGGTCACGCCACCACAAAAGTTGAAAATCTTCAAAATTGAGTTTTTCTTCATTTTGCAAATTCTTCAAATTTTCAAATTCTTCAACTTTGCAAAGTCTTCACTCTTTCCGACGGTGTTCTTCATTGACTATATATATATATATTTGAGTTTTTCAGTCCTCTACAGCATTCACTTATTGCTAATTCTTTAAGTTGACCTTTACCTAAGTGAATGTGATCGGACACTTTCCCCCTCTATGCTAAACTCAACCCAGTCTATTCACAAATTCTTCATGTGCGTTCTATTTGAAATCCGTTCAAAGTCTTCACTATGTCCTTGACAGCTGAAGAATTTGTGAACGAAACCTTAAAATATTCTTATCTGAATTTTTCGGCTCTTGCCGCTCAAACAGTTCCACATCCATCGATAAGATTATTCTATTCACCCATGATCTAACACGATCTCCACTTCATAGTACGTGGGTGACACATGTCGCTAGGATGAGAAGGGTCAGGGGCACGTTCGTCCATTTTCCTCGGACAAGCGGTTTTTCACCTCGGCTATAAATACCCCTCGCCCTCCTCAGATCTCACTTCCCTCGCTCAAGCTCTCAGACCTAGCGCCGCCGCTACACTCCATCGTCGCCGGCGAGGAAGAGCTTCACTGCCTCGACCTCGTCGCCGTCGTACTCACGCCGGCCGCGGAAATCTTCACTCCCCCGCCGCCGTAGCTGTTTTCCATTGCCAAGTTAGGGCGTGGAAGATCTGAACGAACGAACTTCTCCACTGTTACTCTCAGTTCATCGTGTTCTTCGTCAAGGGTAAATAAAATCTATTTTTACTGCCCTTGTTGATTCTGATGATTTCCACAAAATCTTCCAAAGGTGTTTATTCTTCAACTTTCATGTTCTTAAACACCAACTTGCTTTTGTTCTTGATCGGTTTCTCTAAGCAACATTTTTCTTCAAGATTCCTCAATTGTGTGGATTTTCAATCTATACAACTCTGGAACCTAAGTCAAAGAACGCTTAGTGAAATTCCTCAAGACACCCCTGGTCAAATTCTTCAAACTTGATACTTTTGAAAAACTTCTGAGAACGCATATGACCTCTCCAAATTCTTCGCACCTATATTCTGTTCACAGGTACACATGTCCGCTGCTGAATCTCTAGGTTCTCATCAACTTAACTCATTTGTAGCGTTCCTTGAAGAAAAATTGCATACCTCATCAGAAAATTCGATTGTTCAAAATCCTCAAGTGAAGAAGATGGCTGATGGTAAAAGACCTCAGAAGGGAGGAAAGAGGCCAGAGACAAATACTGCTTTTGAGATCCCTGAAGAAATCTATGCAGGGTACTGTACTCCTGATGAAGCAACTCATGGCAAAGAGACTAAGAATGAGCGCAAAGTGCGCATTCAGAGGATTGAGAGGAGATGGGCAAGAGAATGGAGGGAGTATCGATATGTGACTCCAAAGTACATGAAGAAATTCGCTGTTAACCCTCCATGTCCAAGACCTCCATTGGCTCCAGGCCAAGAAGCTGATCCCACAAGCATCAGAAGAGGTGAGGAATTTCCCAAGGAGTGGGCTAAGCGTCAAGTCAAGCTGGCCAAAATGGCAAAAGAGGCAGTGAAGAAATTGAATGAAGATTCTGTTGCTGCCGCTGCTGAGGCCTCTGCTAGCAAGCCTAAGAAGGCTATGCTGAAGAAATCAGCTGTCAAGACAAGTTCCTCAGCTACAATGCCCTCACGGCCAAGCTCTTCAAAGCCCTCACAGCCTGATCCTCAAGCAACTTCTTCAATAGCAGCTCCAACTTCCTCAGTTGCAAAATCCTCAGCTGCTCCTACAAAGTCCTCAGCACCTGTGCATCTTGCAACGTGCCAAAGGACTACTGGAATCTCAATTGCTTCAGGAGCCTCTGCAAGTTCTTCAGCTCCACCTCAGTCTTCAACTGCTCCGACCTTGCTGAAGAAAAAGGCCACTGCTGGACGAGGCACAAGGCCAAGTCCTCACAAGAAGCAGGTCGCCTTTCAGGTTCCGTCAAGCGAAGACAAAGCTGATGATGAAGAATTAGCTGAGATCATCAGATATCGACAACAAAGGGCCGCTAGTGCCAAAGGCAGTGATGTGCCCCTCATGCTGGATCCAAGGAAGATCCTTGGTTTCATTGATCTATGGCACAAGAACCCTAACACACCTTTGCCTGAATTAAACCTCACTCCTGGTCAAAGTCACGTGTTGACGGCCTTCATTACTGAAGAAAAATGGAAATTTGAAAAGGCCAGGCAGGTGAAGAAGGCTCAATACCAGAAGGAGCGTTTTCTGAAGAAAAATGTTGTAAACATGTCTCCTGAAGAACTTGTGGATCTGCAAAAGGAGATCAAAACTCTCAGTGATGAATTTGACGCATATCGAGCAGATTGGCTAGGTGCCAAAGTCAGATTTGTCAGAATGGCAAAGGGATTCACTCCAAACATTTCAACTTCATCGCAACCCGAAATTACTCTGACTGAAACATCTGCTCAGCCTACTGATGAACATGCAAGCACAGCTGATGAAAATCAGACTGTTGAAGAAAATGAAAGCACCAGGGCTGATGAAGAAATTCCAGTCTCTGAAGAAAATGTCAGGGTAACCACCAATGTTGCACCTGAAGAGCAAACCAGACCAGTTGATATATCTGCTACTGCGCCTGAGGAATCTGAACAAGCCAGGGCAACTGCATCAGTTGTGCCTGAAGAAATTCAACCTATTTCATCTGCTCCTCCTGCAAATTCATCACAGATGAAAGATGTCCACCTTCCTTCTGCATCAGAAGCGAAGAAGACCAAGCAGAGAAGGCTGCGGTGAAGAAAAGGAAAGCATCAGCATCAGCATCTTCAGAGTCTTCAGCCCCCAAGAAAGTGAAGACTTTGACAAGCTCAACTGAAAACCCAATTGATGCTGTTCCAATATCAAGCATGCCATCAAAGGAGATTGTTCCCTTTGGTGAGGAATATGTCATACCTGATGACGGTGATAAAGAAAATCCTTCTGCTGCATCATCAGAGCAGTTGGATGAAGATATTGAAGTGGATGATATCCCTTCAACTCCGCTGGTATCATCGCCCATGCCTCAGTTCACAGCTGAAGAGGCAGGCATCGAAGAAATTGATGAAGAAGATGAGGATGTGGATATTGGGTCTACAACTCCTATTCTGAATGATGACTTTTGGGAAAGTCATCACCCCAATTCACCTCTGATAACACCACTACATCAAGTTCCTCAGTCCCCTGTGCCAACTGAAGAAATTCATACGGGCTCTGATGGACCTCAATCTTCACTTCAATCTATTCCTGAAGAAGTTCTAGCTGCTAGTGCTGAAGAAATGGAGGCCAAGGCTGTTGCTGATACAGCTACTGAAATTCCTCAGCCTGTGGCTCCAGAGGTTGTGCATCAAGAGGTTGTGAAGACTTCAACTGTCAATCTTCAGCCCAAACCACAGGATCCTCATACCAAGAAGCATAAGTTCAAGGCTGATGACTTCTTTACTGAGCATCAATTCTTCACTGACTACAATCCTTATGACTCTGCTCGACTTCGTCGCAAGCGTTTCTGGACGGTCAGTCAAATGAATTTCTATTCCTCACTGTTGTTTGATAAAGATAAGGTCTTTGCACATGAGCAAATTCCTCATGTGGATATGGAGTCTCTTCCTTGCTTCACCCGTGTCCTCAGTGTTCTTCATGACGCTGGGCTACTCAATTTCTGCACCGACATCTGCGATTGGAACGAAGAACTCATTCTTCAATTCTACACCACACTGCATATCACTGGAAATGTTGAAGATGTAAATTCATGGGTGCTAGACTGGATGACCGATAATACTCATTTCAAAGCACCAGCCTCTGAATTGCTTCATGTCGTCCCAGTCAGTCCTCCCACTGAAGGTGCTAGGCTCATCTATGAGGAACCTGAACTCTCAAATCATTTGATGCAAGTACTGATGAAGCCTTTGAAGGCTGGCCAAATTCCAAGGACCACTTTCCTCGTCAAGGAAATGCTTTATGTGCCAAGGACAGTTTATCGCATATTGACCAAAACCCTTAGTCCTATCAAGGGCCACAACTCTGATGACGAAGAGGTTGTTGGCATTATGAAGAATCTGCTGTTCAATATCATTCATGGTATTCCTATCAACTACCACAATTTCTTCATGAGGACTTTGGCCAATGCTGCTCTGTCACCTTTTGAGTTGAAGCCTTATGCTCCCTGGATCATGAAATTCATCAGATCAAGGTCTTCAATTCATTATAAGGCTGACTTTCAAAATCATCTCAGCTATTTGCCCCCTATTGAAGTCCTCAAATGGACTATTTCCTCAGCTGATGAGAAGGGCATGGCTGCCATTATAGATGAAGGCACTCGTCCATTGGAAGGACAGTTTCGCAAAGCTGCATCCTATTCCACCAATGATGACTCTGCAACACAAGACTCTGCCGCCAAAGCTTCAGAACAAAATCCTCAAGCCACAGCACTGCGTGTGATGACTGATCATGAACTTCTCCTTAGTCTTCATCAGAAAGTTGATCGAAATTACAAGTGGGTCAAGCTTCAGCTTGGTGCAATTCTTCAGAACATGACAGTCACTCAAAATACTGTGAAGAAGAATCACTACTACTTGCATGAAGTCTTTGACCGCACTTGGGCTATTCTGTCTAATCTTTATAGTACTGAAGATCTCAAGGAGATGGGATTTCAACAGGACTTTGACTGGTCTCAGCCACCTTCGAAGAAGTTCAAGAAGGTCAAAGTTCCTCAACCCGTCACCAGTTCATATTCCTCATCGCGCGAGACGGATGAAGCTGAAGACTTGAACGACATCGCGGCAGGCCCTACTCCAACGGACGACCCCAACAACGATGGCGCTCCTCCATCGACATCATGATGATATTCTTCAGGGGCGTTAGTCCTCATCTTTTGTCCCTTTTGGTCATTCGATGACAAAGGGGGAGAAATTTGAGTTAGTCTTCAAGCGGGTCTATATATATGGGCATTTTTTTGCTAAGTTACAACTCTCGTTCTTCTGAAGTATTTGTTGGATCGAGTTGTAAACTTAAGTCCTATGGTGGTCTGATACTTTTGCTCTGTTTTTCTGCATGCTATTTCCTCAATATGTTAATGCACGCATGCTGAATTACATCAGTCACCATATTTCATCATGCATTTCAAATTCTTCATATCATATGTTAAATGCGTGTATGAATTACAAGATATTGGGGGAGATCTCCATGATATTACTCTACAATGTGCATTTGCTATTCAAAGCAAATTCCTCAAATATGCACATCTTCAGGGGGAGTTCTTCTATATCTTGCAATCAAATTCCTCAATATTAGTATTTACACTTCATATGTTTATCCCCGTTGAAAACTTAACCTATATTGTCATCAATCACCAAAAAGGGGGAGATTGTAAGTGCATCTAGTGCCCCTTAGTGATTTTGGTGTATTGAAGACTTATAGGTTAAGGGACTAATGCGTTTGTGAGTGTACATAGGTCTATAAGTCTATGAGGAGTTTGATATTTACAGTGAAAGTCGACCCCTAAAAATGAATGTCTTCAACTGAAGACTTTGGCTTTCTGAAGACTTTGAAAGTGAAGAAATTGGTGTGACCGTGAAGACTTGATATTCATGCGAGGATTATGAAGCGTGAAGACTTTTGTTTTCATTGTTTCGTTTTTCTCTTTCTTGAGTCATAGGAAACACCGTACTGTTAAAGGGGGTCGAGGTAAAACTAAGGAAAAGTTTCCAAGTGATGCTCATCTCAAAATCCTACACCTACGCAATCCTTTCGAGTGAAGCCATTGGAAATCTCATACAGTTCAGTCAATTTCTTCAGTGACAGAGATGAAATTCTTCTGTTCTCTGAGGAATTTGTTCTGACTGAGGAGTTAGGAATTCGCCAGTGCGGATTGCCTACAAATGAGGAACATGATAGCCCTGAGGAATTTGATACACAAATTTCTGACCATTGCTGTGCTACGCGCCAGCTGTCCCAAAATATCTACCCACCTAACGGTCATATCATTGAAGGGCATTTATGTCTTATCATGTCGGGCTGCTCCCTAGGCTATAAATAGCCGCCCCCTACAACCACTAGTTGGTTGGCTGCTCCGAGAGATAGATTGACACTTGTCATTTAGAGCATCCCATCCTCCGAGGACTTTGAGCGAAAATCATCAAGTGAGGAAAAACCCAAACACCTACAAACCCAAAGTGATTGAGCATCACTGAAGAGATTGTTCCTGTGTGGAACCGACGCTTGTTACCTTTGAGGACTGTGCATCCTCCAGACGGTTAGGTGTCATGGTCTAGAGCATCCAAGAGGAAATTGTGGATCGCCGAGTGACCGAGTCTGTGAAGGTTTGGAAGTCACCTGAAGACTTACCACGAGTGATTGGGCGAGGTCTGTGTGACCTTAGCTCAAGGAGAATACGGTGAGGACTGTGTGTCCGAGACTGTGTGTCCTCAGGTTTAAATACCTAGCCGCTCCAACCAGACGTACAACTGTCACAGCAGTTGGAACTGGTCTACCAAATCACTGTCTTCACCGAGCTACTGGTTCTATTTCCTCAACCCTTTCATTTCCTCGCATACTTGCTGTGTATTTGATCGTTACTGTTTGAAGATTTTGACTGAAGACTTTCTCAATTTCCTCATTCCTATTTCTTCAGTCAGTTGTGTTCAGCCTGCTTATCCTGTATCATGCTACCTGTACTCTGTGCCTATTTCATTTCATCATGATGACTGTGCTTATCCCATGTTATGTTTACATCTGAGTACTTATTCCGCTGCTAAGTAGTTTGTTGCTTAGGAATTTCCTCACCTTGAGATTCCTCAGTGACGAATTTGTAAAAATCGTCTATTCACCCCCCCTCTAGTCGATATAACGCACTTTCATCTATATCTGGATCAGACATGTTACTTTGCTCTGAATGTTGAACTTTCCGTTTAAACATATGGAATGGGCTGTTATTTTTTTAAATGGGTTGTATTTGTCCGCCACGGGTTTAGAGGCTGACTTGTGGGCCTACTAGGTTGACGCGTACACAATCAGGAGATGATTGTACATGGAGAGGATGACAACAGGGACCCACCAGGGTCATGGCAGTACGCAAGCAAGTGCCTCCTTATTTCAAGCCAAAAAAAATGGTTCCTCCTAATGGATTTCTGACATCTGGGTTCCATGCCATTGTCAACGTAGTCAATAAACGAGAGAATTGCACAACGAGCGGCTGACATCAGGGACCCAGCAGCTCGCCCAGTTCTTTTTTTTTTTGAGACAGAAGCAGGGTGTCAACTGGGCTGTGCGGGGCACTCTGGCCTGTCTAGCCAGCCTTTTATTTTATGTTTACTACAAGACCAGCCCAGTAGTTTTTTTTCTTTTTGAAAATGGCTAGCCTAGTTTTTTTGTTCTTTTGCAGAATACCCAACCGAGGCCTACTTACTTGGTCAGCCCTGCTGGGCTGCAAATCTTTCAAGACGAGGAGAGTTTCATTCGGCTTGCCTAGAAAATGGGCTATCAGTAATGAGAATCGGGCTGTACATTTTTAAAACACATCAAACCGGCAATTAGTTTCAATTTTTTTTTTCATTTCAAGATTTTAAATTCCATTGATTTTTTTGCGTGGACAATTATTTGGATTTTATATTGATATAAATTTATTTTTCAAATTAGTTTGAACGTGACTCGAAATTTCGGGATTAAAAACAGTTGGGACCGCACCGAAATATGCAAAATTTCGTATAATTTTTTAACCGTGGCCACAATATGGGCAATAATGCTAACTAAAAGAATATGAGCTCCAAAAAATTCTTAAGAATTAGCAAATGGGCTGTAAATTATTAGAAATAATGGCAGATGGGATGTATGCTGTTTTCCACACATTTGAGGCTGACTTGTGCGCCTACTATAGGTTGATGCGTACGCTTTCCTAAAAAAAAGATTGACGCACACGCAACGCCGTGTCAACTTAGTCAACACACGAGAGCAGTGACTGTTGGATGTCCATCCAACGGCCGTCGTGCTTCTTCAATCTCTGCTCTTCCTGCTCCAGCCGCTCAAACAAGTGCCGGCGGGACTGCCTGCTCCCTCCTCCCGCGGCCGGCAGGCCTCACCGCCCCACCGTACTCCTATCGCTGGCCTAGCCATCCCTCTACTCACCTAGACCTCCTGTTATTCTCCGGCGACGGCAGCCTCACACTGCAGCTGAAGCAATAAACCCTCGTACTCCCCTCCGTGTGGGAACCAACTGCCGAGTCTTCCTCGGCTCCTGGTCATTCCCTTCCTAGGCCTTGCCGTCATCCCCGCCTTGGTGCTCTCAATGCAGCGTGGTCAACGTGGTCAAGGAATGACTTCCATCGGAAGAGGATTGTACGTGGAGAGGATGACAGCTGGGTCCACGGCCGCAGCAAGGAAGTGCCTCCTTATTACGCGCAAAATAATGATTCCTCCACCTGACAGCGGGGACCCACCGGAAGGGCCTCTGTATTTCACGAAAAAAAACATTCCCCCCGCTGACAGCTCGGACCCATCAGCTATATCTTCGAACGCAAGGAAGTGCCTCCTTATTACGCATAAAAAAATGAATACGCCAGCTGCTAGGTGGGACCCACCATATTTGAAGGCTGACTTGTGGGCCTACTAAGTTGACGCGGACGCAGGGCTTTGTCAACTTAGTCAATATAAACGATTCTAGCTGCGGTGACCGTACGATGTCCATCCAACGGCTGACGTGCTTCTTCAACCTCTGGTCTTTTTGCTCCAGCCGCCCAAACCATCGCGGGCCGTGCCGCCTGCTCCTGCCTCCCATGGCTGGCTGTGCTGCCGCACAGGCCTCACCGCCCCACCCTACTACAATCGCTGGCCTGGCCATCCCTATACTCACCCAGACCTCCTGTTATTCTTCGGCGATGGCAGCCTCACAATGCAGCGGAAGCAGTAAACCCTCGTACTCCTCTCCGCATGGGCATCCACTGCCGCGTCTTCCCTGGCTCCGTGTCGTCCCCTTCCTAGGCCTCGCCATTGTCCACCGCCTTGGTGCTCTCGGCACGGCGTGGTCAACGTGGTCAAGGAACGACTTCCATCGAAAGAGGACTGTACGTGGAGAGGCTGATAGGTGGGTCCACAGCTGCAGCAAGGAAGTGCCTCCTATTACGCGTAAAATAATTATTCCTCCACTAGACAGCAGGGACCCACCGGAAGGGACTTTGTATTTTGCGAAAAAAATGTTTCCCCCCTGACAGCTGGGACCCACCAACTACACCTTCGCACGCAAGGAAGTGCGTCCATACTACAGGCAAAAAAAATGATTCTTCCCCCTGACAGCTGGGACCCACCAGCTATATCTTCGCACGCAAGGAAGTGAGTTCTTATCCTCCCTGACAGTTGGGACCCACCCAGTCGAAGCGTACGTAGCGTTGTCGTGAACGTGTACGTACATACTGGTCGATCGGTCTCTCTGCAGCGATGAACTGTGGCCGAGTAAGGAGCGGCACGTGTCGTAGTAGAGGCGCGGACATAGCATATCACGCAGTCCCGTCTATATCGTGTACATGTACGTACAGCCATGCTGCAAGAAAGTAAATACGGCTACGTACGTACATACGGGCATGGTCTCGAACGCGTACAGCGACATCGTCATGTTCATCGGCAGCCAACCGGCTGGGTCGCAACGGAGGAAACAGCGTCGTGTTCATCGGGAGGCAACGGAATACGTCATTTTCATCGGGAGCCAACCGGCTTGGCCGGAACAGCCGAAACGAGGTCTGGCGTACCGCAAAACGGAGGAAACGGGCCTTCTGTTCGACCGCGTACGGTCGAAACAGGGTCCTGTTCATCGGGAAGGGTCTGGCGTACCGCAAAACAGAGGAAACGGACTTGTGTTGGAGTGCCTACGGTCGAAACGCGATCCTGTTGATCGGGAGGGGTGTGGTGATAACCCACAAGTATAGGGGATCAGTTGTAGCCTTTCTCGATAAATAAGAGTGTCGAACCCAACGAGGAGCTAAAGGTAGAACAAATATTCCCTTAAGTTCTATCGACCACCGATACAACTCTACGCACACTTAACGTTCGCTTTACCTAGAACAAGTATGAAACTAGAAGTACTTTGTTGGTGTGATAGGATAGGTTTGCAAGATAATAAAGAGCACGTAAATAAAAACTAGGGGCTGTTTAGATAAAGAAACAACTAAGTTAATTTTAGTAGAGAGCTTTTTGTCACAAGAAAGTTATTTGTCCCTAGGCAATCGATAACTAGACCGGTAATCATTATTGCAATTTTATATGAGGGAGAGGCATAAGCTAACATACTTTCTCTTCTTGGATCATATGCACTTATGATTGGAACTCTAGCAAACATCCGTAACTACTAAAGATCATTAAGATAAAACCCAACCATAGCATTAAAGTATCAAGTCCTCTTTATTCCCATACGCCATAGCCCACTTATCCGTGTTTGTGTTTCTATCACTCACGCAACGTAGACAATAAGCAAACCATGAACATATTGCAAACCCTACAGCGGGGATCCCTCACGCTTGCGTGACACGGAGAGCACCATAGGACAGCACCAATAATAAAACATGTAACTCAAACCAATCACGATCATCAATCAACCCATAGGACAAAACGGATCTACTCAAACATCATAGGATAGCCATACATCATTGGGAAATAATATATAGCGTTGAGCACCATGTTTAAGTAGAGATTACAGTAGGGAGAAGAGGTGCTACACCGCTGCATAGAGGGGGAGAGAGTTGGTGATGACGGCGGCGAAGTTGTTGGTGTAGATTGCGGTCACGATGATGGCCCCGGCGGCGTTCCGGCACCACCGGGAGAGAGGGGGAGAGAGCCCCCCTTCTTCTTCTTCCTTGACATTCCCCCTAGATGGAAGAAGGGTTTCCCCTCTGGTCGTTGGCTTCCATGGCGGCAGAGGGGCGGGAGCCCCTCTGAGATTGGATCTCTCTCTCTGTTTCCTTCTGTTTCTGCGCTCCCAGATTCTACCCTTTCACCGTTTCTTAAATTCCGGAGATCCGTAACTCCGATTGGGCTGAAATTTTAACACGATTTTTAACTGGATATTGGCTTTCTTGCGGCGAAAGAAGGGCACCAACCGCCTTACGGGGTGACCACAAGGACCAAGGGCGTGCCCTACCCCCTGGGGCGCGCCTCCCATCCTTGTGGGTCCCTCGGGCATCGTCTCGCGTTGATTCCTTTTCCCAAAAATCACATATATTCCAAAAAAAAATCTCCATAAGTTTTTATCCCATTTGGACTCCGTTTGATATGGATTTTCTGCGAAACAAAAAACATGCAACAAACAGGAACTGGCACTGGGCACTGGATCAATATGTTAGTCCCAAAAATAGTATAAAAAGTTGCCAAAAGTATGTAAAAGTTGTAGAATATTGGCATGGAACAATAAAAAATTATAGATACGACGGAGATGTATCAGCATCCCCAAGCTTAATTCCTGCTCGTCCTCGAGTAGGTAAATGATTAAAAAGATAATTTTTGATGTGGAATGCTACCTAGCATAATCTTGATCATATAATCTAATCATGGCATGAACATTAAGACATGAGTGATTCAAAGCAATAGTCTATCATTTGACATTAAGACAACAATACTTCAAGCATACTAATAAAGCAATCATGTCTTCTCAAAATAACATGGCCAAAGAAAGTTATCCCTACAAAATCATATAGTCTGGCTATGCTCCATCTTCACCACACAAAATATTCAAATCATGCACAACCCCGACGACAAGCCAAGCAATTGTTTCATACTTTTGATGTTCTCAAACCTTTTCAACTTTCACGCAATACATGAGATTGAGCCATGGACATAGCACTATAGGTGGAATAGAATATGATGGTGGGGGTTGTGTGGAGAAGACAAAAAGGAAGAAAGTCTCACATCGACGCAGCTAATCAACGGGCTATGGAGATGCCCGTCAATTGATGTTAATGCAAGGAGTAGGGATTGCCATGCAACGGATGCACTAGAGCTATAAGTTTATGAAAGCTCAAAAAAAAACTAAGTGGGTGTGCATCCAACTTGCTTGCTCATGAAGACCTAGGGCATTTGAGGAAGCCCATCGTTGGAATATACAAGCCAAGTTCTATAATGAAAAATTCCCACTATTATATGAAAGTGACTAAATAGGAGACTCTCTATCATGAAGATCATGATGCTACTTTGAAGCACAAGTGTGGAAAAAGGATAGTAACATTGCCCCTTCTCTCTTTTTCTCTATTTTTTTCCTTTTTTTTGTTTGGCTTCTTTGGCCTCTTTTTTTGTTGGCTTCTTTGGCCTCTTTTTTTTTGGCTTCTTTGGCCTCTTTTATTTTTCCTCACATGGGGCAATGCTCTAATAATGAAGATCATCACACTTTTATTTACTTACAACTCAATATTACAACTCGATACTAGAACAAAGATATGACTCTATATGAATGCCTCCGGCGGTGTGCCGGGATGTGCAATGATCTAGCGTAGCAATGACATAAAAAAACGGACAAACCATGAAAACATCATGCTAGCTATCTTACGATCATGCAAAGCAATATGACAATGAAAGCTCAAGTCATGTATATGATGATGATGGAAGTTGCATGGCAATATATCTCGGAATGGCTATGGAAATGCCATAATAGGTAGGTATGGTGGCTGTTTTGAGGAAGATATAGGGAGGCTTATGTGTGATAGAGCGTATCATGTCATGGGGTTTGGATGCACCGGCGAAGTTTGCACCGACTCTTGAGGTGAGAAAGGGCAATGCACGGTACCGAAGAGGCTAGCAATGATGGAAGGGTGAGAGTGCGTATAATCCATGGACTCAACATTAGTCATAAAGAACTCACATACTTATTGCAAAAATCTATTAGTCATTGAACCAAAGTACTATGTGCATGCTTCTAGGGGGATAGATTGGTAGGAAAAGACCATCACTCGTCCCCGACCGCCACTCATAAGGAAGACAATCAAAAAATACATCATGCTCCAACTTCGTTACATAACGGTTCACCATACGTGCATGCTACGGGAATCACAAACTTCAACACAAGTATTTCTACAATCCACAATTACCCACTAGCATGACTCTAATATCACCATCTTTATATCGCAAAACTATTGCAAGGAATCAAACATATCATATTCAATGATCTACAAGTTTTATGTAGGATTTTATGACTAACCATGTGAATGATCAATTCCTGTCAACTCTCTAAATAGATATAAGTGAAGCAAGAGAGTTTAATTCTTTCTACAAAAGATATGCCTACGCTCTAACAAATATAAGTGAAGCAAAAGAGCATTCTACAAATGGCAGTTTTCTATGTGTAGGGAAACAGGCAATCCAAACTTCAAATGATATAAGTGAAGCACATGAAGCATTCTATAAAGCCATACTCAAAAGATATAAGTGAAGTGCAAAGAGCATTCTATAAATCAACCAAGGACTATCAGATACCAGCATGGTGCATTTATTAAAAGAAAAAGAAAAATCACACAACGCTCCAAGATTTACGCATATCATGTGACGAATAAAAATATAGCTCCAAGTAAAATTACCGATGATCGTAAGAAGAAAGAGGGGATGCCTTCCGGGGCATCCCCAAGCTTAGTTGCTTGGGAGTCCTTGAATATTACCTTGGGGTGCCTTGGGCATCCCCAAGCTTAGGCTCTTGCCACTCCTTATTCCTTCATCCATCGTAATCTCACCCAAAACTTGAAAACTTCAATCACACAAAACTTAACAAAACCCTCGTGAGATCCGTTAGTATAATAAAACAAATCACCACTTTAGGTACTGTTGATAACTCATTCATATTTTATTTTTGCATTGTAGCTACTGTACTATAACTTTTCCATGGCTTATACCACCAATGCAATCGATAGTTTCATCAAAACGAGCAAAACAATGCATCAAAAACAGAATCTGTCAAAAACGGGACAGTCTGTAGCAATCTGAAAATCTACCATACTTCTGTAACTCCAAAAATTCTGGAAAATTAGGAAAAAATAAAAAAATTGTATATAAGTACTGTGCAAAAAATTTCAGAAGCGTTTGACTTTCCAGTAAAAAATGTAAAATCACACACTACAGCCAAAGTTTCTGTTTTTGCACCGCACATGCCAAACAAGCAATCTAATCATCCTAAAGGCAAATCTTGGCACATTATTTTTATAATACAATGGATTTATACAAGGGGATAATTATTATTTTTGAAAAGTTTCTGTAATCAAGGATCACAAAGTTTCCATGGGCATGAACAAAGTTCAAGGCTAGCTCCCATTTTAACAATGCTTGTCTTTTTCACTTTCACTTTTCTTTTTGAAAAAGTTTTAGGTTCCCCTCTTTATTTTTTTGTTTTAAAACTATTTAAAAGCACTCAACAGAAAAAAATGACAATCTATAACTTCCGGTTTGTCCCCCTGGCAGCGCTTTCTTTAAAGCCATTAAGCTAGGCATATAGTGCTCAAGTAATGGATCCACCCGGATCCCAAGGTATATCAAAGCCAATTTTAATTAACAATGATTTGTAATTTAGTAGTGAGCACAAAGTAACATATATCATGTAATGACGAAGTCTAACTCTCTTCCTATGCATCGGCATGTCATAAAAGAACAATTCATGCACACAAAGTAAAGGCCAATGCATAGTATAAACAGTTTCTTGCAATTTTATCGTATTGGAAACATAGAGAGGCGGAGATGTAGTTTCTCTCTCATAATAATTGCAAGTAGGAGCAGCAAGAACATGCATACTATATTTATCAAAATCATCATGTGCAATAGTAGAACGCAACCCATCAATATAATCCTTAATAAGAGCAAACTTCTCCGATATAGTGTAGTTGGGAGAATTCAAAAAAATAATAGGACTAGCATGCGTAGGTGCAATAGCAACAATTTCATTCTTAACATAAGGAACTATAGCAAGTTCATCTCCATAAGCATAACTCATATTGGCATCATGGCCACAAGCATAGCAAGCATCAATTTCATCAAAAAGGGATATTTCAAACGAATCAAAGGGATCATAGCAATTATCATAGCAATCATCCTTCGGTAAGCACGAAGGGAAATTAAAAAATGTATGAGTTGAAGAGTTACTCTCATTAGAAGGTGGGCACGGGTAGCTAATCCGCTCTTCATCTTTTTGTTCTTCGCTCTCCTCGTCATCTTTTTCATCTAATGAGCTCACAGTTTCAGCAATTTCTTCTTCCATAGTTTCTTGCAAAATATTAGTCTCCTCTTTGACAGCGGAGGAGTCCTCAATATATGGCTTAACATAAGCATTAGAAGCATAGTTTTCATAGCAATATTTAAGTATGGCAAAATTTTCAGTTTTGTAAAGAGTAGCATCATACTTTTCAATCAAAGAAGCAATTTCATAAGCACCCTTAAAAGCAACAAATTCTTCAATTTGTTCAATATCAAAGTAATTATAAACACCCTTGGCATAAGAAGATAAGATTCCATTATCCTTAAACTCACATTGGAAGCGAAGGTGTTTTCTAGGGTCCTCAGAACAACAAGTAAAATCATGTATTTCGCATTAGCATAGCAATACAAACTATTAATATGATGCCATAAAAGTTTCCTTTTTTGAGATAAATGATGTCGCACAAAATAAGCATGCTCATTTAATGATTTTCCCTCAACTAAGCTAGTTGGGTTTTCAGCACGAGCACAAATGGACCGAAGATGATCCAAGTAGAAAGATTCAGTAGTATGATATATTTTGGGTGGTTCTTCAACCATTGGTTTAGCAAGTACAACTAATTTTTTTGGTATTTTGCATTTCCTACCCATAACTAAATATAGAAAACAACTTAGAACAGAAAATAAAAATTACTTAGTAATAAAGCAAACAAGCACACATGAGAATATTCTCCCCACGCTATTGCTCCCCGGCAACGGCGCCAGAAAAAGGTCTTGATAACCCACAAGTATAGGGGATCAGTTGTAGCCTTTCTCAATAAATAAGATTGTCAAACCCAACGAGGAGCTAAAGGTAGAACACATATTCCCTTAAGTTCTATCGACCACCGATACAACTCTACACACGCTTAACGTTCGCTTTACCTAGAACAAGTATGAAACTAGAAGTACTTTGTTGGTGTGATAGGATAGGTTTGCAAGATAATAAAGAGCACGTAAATAAAAACTAGGGGTTGTTTAGATAAAGAAACAACTAAGTTAATTTTAGTAGAGAGCTTTTTGTCACAAGAAAGCTATTTGTCCCTAGGCAATCGATAACTAGACCGGTAATCATTATTGCAATTTTATATGAGGGAGAGGCATAAGCTAACATACTTTCTCTTCTTGGATCATATGCACTTATGATTGGAACTCTAGCAAACATCCGTAACTACTAAAGATCATTAAGGTAAAACCCAACCATAGCATTAAAGTATCAAGTCCTCTTTATTCCCATACGCCATAGCCCACTTATCTGTGTTTGTGTTTCTATCACTCACGCAATGCAGACAATAAGCAAACCATGAACATATTGTAAACCCTACAGCGGGGATCCCTCACGCTTGCGCGACACGGAGAGCACCATAGGACAGCACCAATAATAAAACATGCAACTCAAACCAATCACGATCATCAATCAACCCATAGGACAAAACGGATCTACTCAAACATCATAGGATAGCCATACATCATTGGGAAATAATATATATCATTGAGCACCATGTTTAAGTAGAGATTACAGCAGGGAGAAGAGGTGCTACACCGCTGCATAGAGGGGGAGAGAGTTGGTGATGACGGCGGCGAAGTTGTTGGTGTAGATTGCGGTCACGATGATGGCCCCGGCGGCGTTCTGGCGCCACCGGGAGAGAGGGGGAGAGAGCCCCCCTTCTTCTTCTTCCTTGACCTTCCCCCTAGATGGAAGAAGGGTTTCCCCTCTGGTCGTTGGCTTCCATGGCGGCGGAGGGGCGGGAGCCCCTCTGAGATTGGATCTCTCTCTCTGTTTCCTTCTGTTTCTGCGCTCCCAGATTCTGCCTTTTCACCGTTTCTTAAATTCCCGGAGATCCGTAATTCCGATTGGGCTGAAATTTTAACACGATTTTTAACCGGATATTGGCTTTCTTGCAGCGAAAGAAGGGTACCAACCACCTTACGGGGTGACCACAAGGACCAAGGGCGCGCCCTACCCCTTGGGCGCGCCTCCCGTCCTTGTGGCCCCCTTGGGCATCGTCTTGTGTTGATTCTTTTTCCCAAAAATCACATATATTCCAAAAAAAATCTCCGTAAGTTTTTATCCCGTTTGGAATCCGTTTGATATGGATTTTCTGTGAAACAAAAAACATGCAACAAACAGGAACTAGCACTGGGCACTGGATCAATATGTTAGTCCCAAAAATAGTATAAAAAGTTGCCAAAAGTATGTAAAAGTTGTAGAATATTGGCATGGAACAATAAAAAATTATAGATACGACGGAGACGTATCATGTGGTGTACCGCAAAACAGAGGAAACGGACTTGTATTTGAGCGCCTACGGTCGAAATGGGGTCCTGCTCATCCACCGTCTACTGCCTCGCTCCAGCCTCCACGGGCTACTGTTCATCCACCGTCGACCTCCTCCAGCTTCCATGGGCTACTGTTCATCCAGCCTCTACCGGCTGCTATTCATAGAGCCTCCACGGGGGTCCTGTTCATCCACCCCCAACCGGCTGGGGTGCGGCGGCCTCCTCGGGATCCTGTTCATCCAGCGGCAATGGTCTACTACCGCGGGGTCCTATTAATCCAACCCCCACCGGGAACTGTTCATCCACAGCAACCAACCGGCTCGACTCACCACGTCTCGACTCGTTCTACGTACCGCGGGCACGGTAGCAACGGTCACTGTTCATCGAGAGGCAACCAACACCGGCTGGCTAGCTACGTCTCCCACGGGGGCTCGATCGGCTTCAGTGTAAGCAGCAGCGGTGATCGATCGCTCGGTTCAGTTAGCAGCAGCAGCGAAGGAATTGCTCAGGTTCAGTCAGCAATGAATGAATCGCTCGGGTTCAGTTAACAGCCAAGGATCGATCGCTCGGGTTCAGTAACATGCGATCGCTCGGATTCAGTTAGCCAACGCCTCGCACACACGCGCGTACATGAGAGAAACGCGCAAACCTCCGTGCATCGCTCGGCCCCGACCACCCACCGTAACCGGGAACTCCCCGATATTTTACTCGTCCTCGCTTCTACCAAGATTTTTTTTCGTCATGGACGGCCCAAAGAATGTCATGCAGCTGCGTCTCCGGCCCGCCCAGGGTGAAAAGCCCATTTTCTGTCATGATTTTTTGTCATAGAAGTAGGAGCCCACCACATCTATGATGATACCGGGTTTTGTCACAATTATCGTCATAGAAGTGTCATAAGCATGACAGAAAAAACAATTGTTCGGCCCAAAATGTCACGGATGTGTCTTTTTTTTGTAGTGAAAGCGGGTACTTATGATGATCATCCATGGCATAATAAATATATAGGCATTATGTCTGTGACAAGTAGACCGTTAAACTTGCTGACGCCTACTACTATTACTCCATCCCAAGACCGCTATCCAGCATGCATCTCAAAGTATTAAATTCATGACAAACAGAGTAACACATTAAGCAAGATGACATAATGTAGACATAGTAACATCATGCAATATGTTCAAACCCCATCGTTTTACACTTAATAGCAACAATACAATACGTACCTTGCAACTCCTCCTGTCACAGAGTAAGGACGCCGCAAGATTGAACCTACAACTATGCGCCACTCCCTCTGAATATCTAATCATCAACTTGGCCAAAGAAAACTCATAGATTGGAAAGCATAAATAGCTATAAAACTACACAGAAATAAATCTCAGAAAAGACTCAAATACTTTCGGTGAATAATCTGATCATAAACCCACAATTCATCGGATGCCAACAAACACACCATAAAAGTTTACATTGGATTGATCTCAGACGAGATCGTTGTATCAAAGAGAGAGAGAGAGAGAGCCATCTAGCTACTGCTATGAATCCGTAGGTCCTGTGGGAACTACTCACACATCATCATGGAGGCAGCATGGTTGCCGAAGATTGCCTCCCCAATGGGCCCCCGGCAGAGTATCGGCGGAGGCCTCTAGATAGGGTCGCGGCGGAAGAATTGTTTTGGGTTTCGCTCTGGGGGTTTCTGATTATTATGGAATTTATAGGCCAGGAATTAAGGTAAACGGACCTACGAGTGGGCCACAAGGCACTAGGGCACGCCCCCTGCCTTGTGGCTCCCTCATGCATCTTTTGGTCTCCTCCTGAAGCTTCCAGGGTCTCTTTATGTCCAGAAAAAATCATCAAAAAGTTTTGTCGTGTTTGGACTTCGTTTGGTACGGATTTCCTGGAAAACAAAAAACATGCAGAAAACATGAAATCGCACTAGGCACTGAGTCAATAGGTTAGTCCACGAAAAGAATATAAAATGGCATATAAACTATATAAAAGTGATAATATAATAGCATGAAACGATCAAAAAATATATACGTAGGAGACGTATCAGAGCTCTAGAAGCAACAATGGAGGGAGAAGTTGTGCAGGAGCAAGGAAGAGGCGGAAGGGGTGATGGATAGGTTGCCTCGACCCTAATTTTATATATGCGATGATTGGTCGTGTTACGATGGGACATTTTAGTCCTTGGTGTTTAATCCGCATGTTTGCTAGGCATCATGTGTTGTGTAGGCGCATGAATCGAAGGAAAGTAACTAAATAGGTGCCACTAAAAGGGGAACTAGGGGCCCGCTACAACTCCCTTGATTGGGCATGTCAAAGTGTGGAGCCACGGAATTGCCAGAAATTTCCAAAGGTCCTCAGAGAGTATACTTTGACTTTAAGGAATCAATCTCAGCTCAAAGACTTCGAATCCAGAATCCTCGGACAGAGGTCTACTCGAAAAAGACTAGAATATTAAGAACTCGCCTATGAAGTCGATGACTAGAAGTTGAAGCTGTATCGAGGAAAAGGTCAATGTCCTCGGCTTGAAGACCAGTTCAGGGGCTATTAACGCTGTCCTAGATTAGGGGGTTCTCACCAAGTCGGCCAACCATTTAGGGGATGGGCCGAGGATCCGTCGACAACCGAAGAATGGGCCATGATTGCCATGACCCTCGGCGTACTCAAGATGGAACCTTCTGAAGACTTGGCGCACACTTCAAGGCATATTCAAATATTCGGCATGCTTATCTATGGATATAATAGACCATGTGTAACCCTAGGTACCCCCTGACCCCTATATAAGCCAAGGGGTTTAGTTAGTAGAGGCAAGACTTTTAGACTCATTCATACGATCTCCAGGTAGATCACCTGTACTTTGTACACCATCCACAAAATATAAACAAGAGCAGGAGTAGGGTATTATCTATTCGAGAGGGCTCGAACTTGGGTAAACATTGTGTCCCTTTTCTTCCTGTTACCATCTAGCCTAGACCACTAGCTCGGGACCCCCTACCCAAGATCTGCCAGATTTAGCTCTGACACCGCCGGCTTCTCGGCGAGATCTCGGCGGCACCGTAGGAGATGGGGAAGTGCCCCTCCCACTTCTTCTTCCTTGGCCTTCCAGTGAGACTGGGAGCTCTCCCCTAGATTAGATCTTGGTGGAGCAATTTTCTGGCTCACGGGAATCTAAGTCCCCTTCACCTTTAAATAGGCCACGAGAGATCTGTGATTGCTAAAATCCCGAAAAAAAATATGTCGGTTCCACAACGTCCATTCCAAGATTTGCAGAAGTATCATTTTAGTATTATTCTTTCAGCCCCTTTTTTGGGCGCAGAAATCTGGGTCATGTCTGCCTCCGCAATTTATTTTCATACTATGCAATCTGATAAAATCTATAATTTTTAAGGCAGTTTAAAACTTCCTTCTTAAGCCTAAAAAAACTCGATATTTTATCAGCTCAGAAAATACAATAAAAATTGCGTACTTTCTATCTTGGAAAATTCCTGGAAAGCCCCAAAACACTAGAAAACAGAAACTGGCTTTTGGCACTAGATTAATATATGTTCAATAAAACTAATATAAAAATGCACAAAAAAACATATATAATTTACGTGAATATAACATGAATACTTCATAAATTACAAATATGTTGGACACGTATCAGCGTTCGCCCAGGCCCATCCTCAGCGTCCATCTAGGCAAGCCCCCAACCCGTCTGTGCAGGACCAGCGGCCGAAACAAATGACGCGGGCACATGCATTGGCCAACATTCCTAACAAGATGGCCCCACGCGCGAGCTGGTGCTGCAGGTGCGAAGCAGGACCCAACTGGCGTGAGCGATCCATCCTGGCACGGGACCAATAGTGTTGACAGCCAGCCCCATGCGAGAGCCGGTGCTGCGAATGCAATGCAGTCACCCTACCGGTGTGAACAAACCAACCTGCAGGAGCCGGTTGGCCACACGCAAGCCGGCGTCATAGGTGCGACGTGTTAACAGATAGCCTAATTATTCTTTAGATATTGTTAATATCTCTAACAGATCTCGGCCTGATCTTGCTATTCTTCTTGTGCAAGACATGAGCTGTTTGTAAGGCTATTTATAGCAACTATTCCAATCAATGAAATGAGTTGCCCCAAACCGAGATTTCCTCCTGCCGTTCATAGTTTAAGCTCCTTCATGGTATCAGATACCTAGATCGCATCGCATCCTCTCCAGCTTCCGCCGCCACCTCCCCTCCCGCCGCCATGAGCTCGATCGGCTACTCCTCCGTCTCCTCGGACTCCGACGACGATGTCTTCGAACAGTTCGGCATCCCCGTCGCAACTCAAACCCTTCCCACCCCGTAGCTGTAGGCTCTCCGCATCCGTGACCACGTCCTCGTCACGTTGGATTACGAGAAGGAGAACTACGGCATCTGGAGCCGCCAATTCCTCACCGCCCTCTCCAAGTTCGGGCTTCGGGATCACATCGACGGCTCCCCCGCCCAGGGCACCTCCGACTGGGTGCTCAACGACTTCGCCATCGTCTCGTGGTACGACGCCACGGTCACGGCCTCCACTCTGGCGATCGTGGAGCCGCGCAATGCCACAGCCGTCTCTCTTTGGCGCGCCATTCGCAGCGTCTTCCGCAACAATCGCGACACGCGCGCCATCTACCTCCGCGACGAGTTTCACGGTTTCAATCAAGGCGACCTCTCTGTCGTCGAGTACACCTCCAAGATGAAGGAGATGGCCGGCATGCTTGGCGATCTTGGCTCTCGAGTCCGTGATCGCGACCTCGTCCACAACGTCCTCCGCGGCCTCAACGAGCAGCTGTAGCACGTCGTCCCGCACGTGACGCGCGGTCGCCTGCCGTCCTTCATCAAGCTCCGCAACTTCCTGCTCTTGGAAGAGTGGCGCCTCGGCCGCCGTGCTCGCATCGTCGCCCACAACGCACTCCTAGCCCAGGCGCATCTCGCGTTTCAGGCCGCCGGCGCTCCCATGCCGGCCTACACCAACCCTGCTCCGCCTCCCTACTTCAACCCGACGCCAACGGGCTTCTACGGTGCGGGCGTCCCCCACGCCGGCCCTCCCACCGCTCCCGGTCAGGGCAAGAAGAAAAAGAAGAAGGGGGCCGTTCCCAGCGCCTCGGCTTCGTTCGCCCCTCCCGCCGTGGGCACGCGTTCACCTGCTCCGCACCCGCCTGCACCTGCCCTCGCTGGCACGTTCCAGGCCTGGGCGGGTCCCGGCATCCTCGGGGCCGCTCCTGGCGCACGTCCGCCTACCCCGGCCGCTCCCCACGGCCTCGCCGTCCACGCCGCGCCGGCCACTCCTCCGGCTGCCCCTCCGCCACAGTGGGATCAGTCGGCCCTCATCGCCGCGCTGAACCAGATGGCCCTTCAAGCGCAAGCGGGACAAGGCAGCGAGTGGGTCCTCGACAGCGGTGCTTCCTCTCACATGGGCTCCGGTTCCGGTATACCACTCTTCCCTCGCCCTCCCAATTTTCCTTCTCATATCATTGTCGGTGAAGGCTCCTCTCTTCCTATCACCGGCACTGGTTCCGTTCACTTTCGAACACCCATTCGCCCTCTCTCCCTTCTGAACATTCTTATTTCTCCTAAACTCATCAAAAATCTAGTGTCTGTCCGTGCTTTTACACGTGATAATTTTGTTTCCATTGAATGACCCTTTTGGTTTCTCTATCAAGGATTTGGCAACGGGACGGGTTATTCACCGATGTAACTCCACCGGCGACCTCTACCCCTTCGTGCAGACGCCCCAATGCTTCCTCGCCACCGTCTTTGCAACTTTGTGGCATCAGCGGCTTGGACACCCCGGCGTTGAAGCTTTGGCCAATGCATCCAAATATTTCAAATTCAGTTGTAATAAAAGTTTACCCACGCACTGCGATGCATGTCGTTTGGGCAAACACACTAGACTTCCTTTTGCTTCTTCTACCACCAGAACATCTGCTGCTTTTGAGCTTTGTCATTGCGATTTATGGACTAGTCCTGTATTAAGCATCTCAGGTTTTCAATATTATCTTGTTATCTTGGATGACTTTACCCACTTCACTTGGACGTTTCCTATTCGTAATAAGTCTGAAGTTCATCCTCTTCTTGTGGCGTTCTATGCTTATGTTCGCACGCAGTTCTCATCCTCCATTAAAGCTTTTCAGACCGACAATGGACGAGAATTCGACAACACTGCAAACCGTGCTCTTTTTACCGCCAATGGAACTCTTCTTCGCCTCACCTGCCCATACACCTCCCAACAAAATGGCAAGGCCGAACGTATCCTTCGTACACTCAATGATGGTGTCCGCACTCTCCTTATACATGCATCCATGCCATACCCATGGTGGGCTGAGGCTCTCGCCACCTCCACATACCTCCTCAATCGCCGCCCATGCAAAGCCAACGTCATTACCACTCCCTACGAGCTTCTTCACGGTCGTGCCCCCGATTTTAAGTCTCTTCGCGTGTTTGGCTGCCTGTGCTATCCCAATCTTACTGCCACCGCACCTCACAAACTCGCACCCCGTTCTACTCCTTGCGTTTTTCTCGGCTATCCGGACGGACGCAAAGGGTATCACTGCTATGATCCACTGACTCGGCGCATTATTTTCTCACGGCATGTTACCTTTGTGGAAAAAGTGTTTCCTTTCAGCTCCCTGGACTTCAGCATCGCCCCGGCATCTCCATCACGCGACAGCCACGACGATCCTCCTCCGGCTTACGTCGATCATGTGGTGCCCCCTGCATGCCACAGTGACGGGCCATGCAGCCCGTCCCCGCGCGGATCGTCCTCGGGCCGCTCCTCTTCACCATCCACGGCCCGCGGCTCGGCCTCCTTAGCTCGCGGCTCCGCGTCTCTGACGCCCGACGCCGGCTCGGCCCGCGGCTCGGATTCTTCGGCCCGCGGCTCGGCTTCCTCGGCACGCGGTTCTGCGTCCCTGCCGCCGGACGTCCGTGCTGCCCGTGGCTCCGCGTCCCTAACGCCCGACGCCGCGCCTTCCAGCTCGGCGCCTGCTTCGTCGCCTTCCCGCCACCACATGGTCACTCGTGCTCGGCATGGCGTCTTCAAGCCGAACCCTCGCTACGGACATGTCGCCACCACGACGGTGTCGCCCCTCCCATCCTCCGTCCGGGAGGCTCTCCGCGACCCCAACTGGCGCCAGGCGATGCAGGAGGAATTCGACGCCCTCTCATCGAACACCACCTGGACGTTGGTCCCTCGGCCTTCCCACACCAACGTCGTCACCGGCAAATGGGTCTTCCGGCACAAGACACGCGAGGACGGCTCCCTCGAGCGGTACAAGGCTCGCTGGGTCGTTCGTGGTTTTGCCCAACGTCCTGGTGTCGACTATGGCGAAACCTTTTCGCCGGTCGTCAAACCGGCAACGATTCGCACTGTGCTCACCTTCGCGTCCTCCCGTAACTGGCTTGTGCACCAGTTGGACGTGAAGAATGCCTTCCTCAACGGCATCCTCGACGAACAGGTCTACTGCTACCAGCCGGCCGGTTTTGTCGATGCTCATCGCAAGGATCACGTCTGCAAGCTCGTCAAGTCTCTCTATGGCTTGAAGCAAGCGCCGCGCGCGTGGTTTCAGCGCTTCGCCACCTTCGCCGTCACCATTGGCTTCACCGCCTCTCATTCTGACGCTTCGCTCTTCATACGACAGCGGGGCACTGACGTGGCGTATCTCCTGCTATATGTTGACGACATCGTCTTGACGGCTTCCTCCCCGACACTGCTCCACGATCTCATTGCCAAACTCATGGTCGAGTTCGCAATGAAGGACTTGGGGCCCTTGCACTTCTTCCTCGGGATCCGTGTGCGTCGTACGTCTCGTGGCTTCTTCCTCAGTCAGGAGGAGTACGCCGAGGAGATCCTCCAGCGCGCTGGCATGTTGCAGTGTAAGACCGCCAACACGCCTGTCGACACCCTTCCCAAGGTTGCCGCCGACGCTGGTGACCCGGTTGCCGATCCCTCCGAGTACCGAAGCCTCGTCGGTGCCCTTCAGTACTTGACCATGACGCGTCCTGATCTTGCATATGCCGTGCAGCAAGTCTGCTTACACATGCACGATCCGCGTGACGGTCATCTCACCATCATCAAACGTATTCTCCGATACGTCCGCGGCACCACGAGCTCCGGTCTCCTGCTCCACCGCTCCTCTCCACTCGACATCGTCGCTTACTCGGATGCGGACTGGGCAGGCTGCCCGGACACACGGCGCTCTACCTCCGGCTACTGTGTTTATCTTGGCGGTGCTCTCGTGAGCTGGTCTTCCAAGCGCCAACCCACTGTCTCGCGCTCGAGCGCCGAGGCTGAGTATCGTGCTGTTGCCAATGCCGTTGCTGATTGTGTATGGCTGAGGCAACTCCTCGACGAGCTCGGTTCACCTCCCTCCAAAGCCACGGTGGTCTTTTGTGATAATATCTCAGCGGTGTACATGTCTACCAATCCAGTTCATCATCGACGAACGAAGCACATTGAGTTAGACATTCATTTTGTGCGCGAGAAGGTGGCTCTCGGCGAACTTCGGGTCGTTCATGTGCCTACTACTCAGCAGCTGGCTGATATCATGACCAAAGGACTCCCTACGGCGTCGTTTCAGTCATTCCGGTCCAGTCTATGCGTTTTGCCTAGCGCCAACGTATCGACTGCGGCGGGGTGTTAACAGATAGCCTAATTATTGTTTAGATATTGTTGATATCTCTAACAGATCTCGGCCTGATCTTGCTATTCTTCTTGTGCAAGACATGAGCTGTTTGTAAGGCTATTTATAGCAACTATTCCAATCAATGAAATGAGTTGCCCCAAACCGAGATTTCCTCCTGCCGTTCGTAGTTTAGGCTCCTTCACGACGCACACCCTGCCTGGATTGAAGGAACCAGCCCGAGGAGGGCCGAAGCACCGACATGCTGGTCCAACCTTACCATCACGCACGGGATAGCGTGCGAGACTATGCACGTGGGCACCCCACAAAACACCACATGATTTTGGCCCCAAGCATGGCCGTGCCACCTATCATGGACCCGGGAGGCCACCCGCCAGGGTGCGCGCCGTCCGGGCAGATCGAAGAACCCTAGGGAGGTGCCTTGGGACACACCAGCATGAAATGGACGGTGCGGAGGTTGTCCACGCCCGCGGAGGCTCCTAGTAGGAGGGTACTCTATCATACTTTGAATGAGTAATATTCGTGTGTCTACCATTGTATCGACTTCTGCCATTGTTCATCCTTAGTTATTCTTCCTCCATAGTTATTCTTACTCCATAATCTTAAGCCAAAAACACAAGGAACATTTGGTAATGTATCAACTTCTACCATTGTTAATCCTTAGTTATTCTTACGCCATAATCTTATTATTTGTTACATCACATTAGACGATAGTTGCAAGACATCTATCTTTAGCACTCTTTCTTGCAGAAACAAAGTATCATAATGGGTCTAAAGCCGATAATGTTACACGCCCCTTCATCATAGCCCTCATTGTGGCAGGCCTCAGCACATCGTTCCCGAATGCATGTGAAAGTGGGGTATGTCGTGCTCGTTATTGTGCAAGTCTTGGCTTCGTAGCCTACAAAACAATGAACACAATATGGTGTATGACAAAATCAAATCTTATGGTGTTATCAAAAGAAATATATGGAAAGATAAGTCATTGTATACAGAATTCACATACGACTAGCAAATGGTTAGAGCATGAATTAAAGATGTGCCTTGTTCTATAGTTGAGATTGTTATCCAATGCTTACCAGGAACAAAAAGGAGTGACATCATAAGTAGAAAGCATAACAGGTTTCCAAGCTTGAGGGCTCCCATATCTGTAGGAAGAAATGGTCAAAAAGGTGGGCAAACGAGCACTGATTATCTGAAATCCAAATAGACAACACAACCTTTTATAGCCATGGATGATGAGGGCCAGAGAAAAATAAATGCCAAAGGTAAGATTGTGTTATCCTACCTAAAAGATATGCATGATGCATTAATGATGATATTCTATCCAAAAGATGAGGCTCTATCTGCGTGATGCAATTATGTGTTCCATTTATTGGACGTGCATAGCACGCAACCGTTCCCCCAAATTGCTGATGCACGATGTAACATCCGCGTAAGCATCAACCCCACTAAGCATGCTTAGCGCATGGAGCGCAAACCCCGCAAACAAATGGGTTGGGCTGCAAGCTCCTGTTGCTGCTATCACAAACAAAGAAAAGAAACAAGAACCAAACAACGCCACTAGCAAGTGAAGTGCCTAGCTAGAACCCAAAAAATCATTGGAAAAACTTAAATATATGTGCGCGTAAATTGTTTGGGGCACCTAGGTCCATTATGGCAAGTCATTTTTATTAGTGCATTGCATGCAATCCATGAAATAGTAGCTTTCCATATTTCGTTTGCATGACGTGTTGGGCCATGGCTAATAATATCCATTTATGATTAGCATTATAATTGTTTCCAAATAAGTATACCAGTTAATTTTAGTATCCATATAACAACACGCATCTAAATGTAATCTGATGGTGGAAAGGCAAGGGGCCTATATATCACAGTTATATATATATATAAATACTATTTATATCCCTGGGTGAAGAATAACTTATTCTCCACCCGGGTCGAGCGAGGCCACCACCCTGCACGCTCGGTGCGATCGAGCCATGTATCAAACTTAAAAAGAAAAATAATTACGTTGACGGTTTTCTCAATCGTGGGTAATTCGGTCAACTCGCCCCACCGACGATTCAATCTGCCCTCTTTCCGTGAGGCCGTGATGGGCGGCGAGAACCTGTTCTTCGCCGGTGCCAATTCTCATCGACGGCTGGCAGTAAGTTGCAGCGGCGTCTGGGTTATTTGGCAGGGTGGAATGGCGCATCGACGCCTCGGTTCTACAAACTGGAGAAGAAAGGAAGGTGCCTATGCGCACATTCGCACCATCTACGAGATTTCCTTCCAGCCAAATCAGTATTGGAGCCCGCTGTACACGAATCCACCCCCATGGTATGAGGAATCTTCTCGCCAAAATCACACCTCTTTGTACGATTTATTTTTCCCAATTTTATTGTACAATTTCTGGGAGCAGGATTCTAGCGGCAAGGGCCCTAAAATGGATACGGGAAGGAGAGCACCACGCCTGAATCAGTGTCTTCTCGTCCCCTCGATCTCTCCCTCCACCAGCACACAGTTCCTGTCCACTAGCCAGAGAAATCGACCGCCGCCTCTGTACCTGAGCGCCACTAGTCGCACCAACCTCCAGATCTCGTCCAAGTTCTCCAACCTTCAGATGCCTCCCAAGGTTAGGGATGTTCCTCATCTTCAGAATAGTTATTATGAATATATGAGCTGTATAGAACTATGGATTGGGAAGGACCACAAATTGCGCCAAAATCTTACTTTCGTGCATCTTTACTTTTGAACTATTTCCTTGATATGGTGGATTAGAACTGCTCAAGTTGCAATGATTTTTCGATTCATATAGCTGCAATTCTGAGTGATCTAGTGCAGGTAGATTAGATTCAGTTTGAGGAGTACATGTTTTTGATCTGGGTTAGATCAATTTGTCAACATAGTGAAAGGAAGGTTAAATTAATTAGTTAGCTGGTTAATCAAGTTTTTATTTTTTATGTGATGATGCCATGAAAAAGCAAGTTGCAGCTTGGTATTTTAAATGGAACGAAGAGTACATCAAACCAAAGGCAATCACCTATCCGAAGTATTTTTGTTGGTCGCTGTAAATTTTTTTTAGATTATTATGCTGTTAGTGATGGAAGCATGCACATTGTGTACGTCTTGATCATACCTTCTAGAATGTTCCAGTGTAGGTATTTATTTATCAAAATTCCAATCTCACAGTAATGATGGAAACACGCACATGGTTTGTAACTAGTGGTGTTTCTGATAGCATGAAGCTCAACCACCTTTTTCTTCTTCTTTGGAGTACTTGGTCCAGTTCATACGAATCTTAATTAGCAAATACTAGATACCAAATTCTGATTCTGCTCACCAGTACCACACATCCATCTTGGCAAAAGGATAACATTAGTAGAAACATGTAGGGTTCATATTATCAAGATCAATACTCTTGTCCACGCATTAGAGCATCTCCAATAGAAGATGCACATTTGGAGATGTAAAAATTTACATCTCCAAAAAAGAGGCAACTCCAACAAATGATTTAAATTGGTGATGTAAAAGTGCAACTCCAGTAGATGATGCAAATGGAGATGTAAAAACTTAAATTGGGGCGGCTGAGCGCCGGCGGCCATAACGCGGCATTCGGATCGGGGCGGCGGCTGCGGGGCAAAAGTTGTGCTGCGGGGCGGCGGTGGGCGTGGGGGCTTGGCGGTGGCGGGTGAGCGGCGGCGACAGCGGAAACGGCAGCGAGGACGAACCGGGTGGCGGCGGTGGAGCGGCGGAAAATACTGTCGATTTGCAGCGTGCGGTTGGAGCGGCGGTGCGGTGGTGGCTGGGCGGGTGTCTGGCGGTCGGGTGGTGGCTGCGGCGATGGCGGCAGGGACGAACCGGGCGGCGGCGGTCGAGCGGTGAAGAATACGGCCGATTCGTGGCGTGCGGGCGGAGCGGCGATCGGTGGTGGCAGGATAGACCGCGGGGTTGCGGCGGGGTCGGGGATGGACGGGCGGGCGGCGACGGCGGCGTTTCCGGGCACAAATCATCGGCGGTGGAGACGGCCAGCCGTTCGCGTAGCAAACTCAAATCGGCAGGTCGGCGGCGCGGCCGGAGGCGGGGGCACGGATGGGACGACGGGCGGCGCGGGGTGTTTCGGGGCGAAAATCGCCGATGAGCGGGCGGTTGGACGGTTGGCGCGTGGCCGCCAATTTTACATCTCCTGTAGGTGGAGATGCAAATTTGCACCGCGAGATGTTGTATTTTACATCTGCGGGAGGCGAAGATGTAAATTGTTTTGCATCTACATCATGTGTTGGAGAGGTGTTTTTGGACCTTGGAGATGCAAAAGGTAGTTATTTTTGCATCTACATCTTCTATTGGAGATGCTCTTATATCTAGACATGGATACTGCGTTTATATTGAAGCTGGCTAACTTGGTCAGAAGTGAAATAGTAGCAACGCTACTAATGTATGCTTTGCAGCTAATACCGGCGTGATAACTTCCTTTCCTTTTTGTATATGATTTTTTGTCCGTTATCAATTTATAGATAAGTGAAACTTGCATTTTGTTATCACTTTTCTTAATGGAATTTAGTCAGCACAAATTACCGATCTAATTATGACTTACATTCGCCATTTTGAAGCCATGACGCACAGGAAGAGTCTGATATATGAGGTGCGATTTTTCCTGCTATAGTACGGCCTGGTCACTTCCCAGCCCATAAGAGCCTAGTTGATGTTAATTTGTTTCTCTGCATTGCATTGCTTGGTTTACTACTGATGGCAATGCCCTGATTTTGGATGCAAATTATTTGGTCAGGTGAATTGTTATCCTTGAATTGACTGTCGTTAACATTTACAGGGGGTGGAAGTGCTAAACTGATATAGCAAGACTATGAGACAGTCTAATTTTCTGTCTGACACTAAGTAGAATTCATGTGTTCTGCAACATATATTCAGGATTCATCTACCCTTGACAGGAAGCAGATGATGGGCTGATCTTGACCGGTATCTAGTTGAAACCCATATCCTCTACTCGCTCGTGGCATCACCCTGCTCGGCCCGGTGCCTAATTCCGTTTCAAGGCTTAGCTATGTGTTGTGGAGTATGTCAGATTAGTGCATCTCCTTGTAGAATATTACTAGCAAGCCTTCGTTGGTGGCTCACAGCTCCTGCTTCTTCCAGTGTTGAGTGGGGACTTCGTTTTCTTGTTGCTCCAGTGTTGTATGGACCAATCTGATAGAACCAATGACATATAGCCCCCCCCCCCCCCCCCCCCCCCCCCCCTCCCCTACACACACACATTGAAAATTCCCTTGTGATGTCATTTTGATATTAATCTCAAGTGTTATATACTCCTGTTTGTTGGTGGCCTTTACCTGCTTCTTGATATGCTTCTGAGAATCGGGAATATTCTCTTTGTTCTGTTCTTTGTTGCGGGGTGGATGAAGGGTAGTGTATGATGGATATTTATAAGTGTATTTTCTTGCAAACCTGATCATGAATTGGTTTTCTGGAACACGGCTTTGTATTTTGTGATCCATCCTATATTGAGGTTTAAAGCAATAATAAAAATGTGAATCTATTTCAGAATTGTGCTTTAGATTTTTATGTAGCAGCCAAGCACTACATCCCTGTTTCCGAAGCACCACTTGTTGGTTCTATTATTTTTAACACATCACCTCTCTGTTTGGAATTGCTTTCTGATACTGTTTATAGTTCATAAAAATAAATAGTTCTGATTGTATATTGATGCACGTTTCATTTTATATCTTAATCTTTATTATATCCGCTTAAGAACCCATTTTGGTTCTCGGACGATTTGTTTTTTCTTTTCTTTTCTTATTGGAGCATAGAGATGCTACTGCAATGTTATCCCTGGCAAAATTTCCCCTTCTGTCAATACATCCAGTTGCGCTAAAACAGATACAAGCAAGAACACACAACAGTGGAGCTAATGTTGCTGCAAATTTTGTAAATCCCTAAAGCATTCTTGTGACCATTAGTGAATTCCTCTTAAAGCTGGTGTCAACCTGAAGGCAAATTCATACTGGTAGTATCAGAATGAGCGACAACAGTCAAAAGTCATTGTATTTTACACTGTCATAACATCATTTGGGTTGCCTTCTTTAATCATCATATGTCATAACTCATAACATAGTTTCGGTTTGCCTTCAGTCATGCATCAAACAATGGTTATTTCCTGGCGTGAAGAGTAATAACATGAGAGTGACACAAGGCAGCAATGGTACGGCTGATTTGCTCCCTTTCTTTCTTGTCTAAACCTGAGGGACCACGCAAACTTATGTACAAAAATCAAGAATTCTGCCACTGTTTATTGCAGTAGTCCTACATCACAATCTAATTTTCCTCCTATATTTCTCTTCGCGCATCGGATTGATTCTCTAGGCTGTAATCTTATGTCACATGCAGCCATAATCTTACCTCACTTCCCTGGGGCCTCATCGTGGCTTTTCCAGCGCTAGACTGATCGTGAGCCACAGAACTAGTTAAGGCTTGCTAAATATTTAACGGTTTAAAAGTTATTAAAAATATGAAATAAATAGGGGAGCCTCATTCTAATATAATAAGATGATCCAACGGTGTGATTATGAAAATATGCATTTATGTGTCCTCGGCGAAAAAATCAAGCATTTCAGCTCACTGCAGGATCAATATATACTGAAACATTTGTTCTTTTTGTCCATGACACATCTAGTCATATGTTTTCAATCCCTCCGTTGGATCATGTTATATTATAGGTGTGTTGGTTCGGTATTTATTTCAGGATTTTTGAGAACTTTTACACCGTCGAAAACCGTAACTAGTTCTGTGGCAAGCTATTATAGGTGTGTTGGATCAATCGAGAAATAAGAGAGACAGGAGCCGCTGAGCCTCCTCAGCGATTCGAAACATCCATCCGTCCATCTCATTTTCCTGATGCGATTCCGTCCGTCGGATCGAGCCTCCGGACGATCTGAGCCGCCGGATCAAAAAAAGGTGTTGTAGCAATGAATAGTAGTCGAAAACGCGTGCCATCACGTGCAATTCCGGTGCCCCACCGGGGGGGTGAGCACCTGGTCGTCACTCTCCCCGCAGGCCCGCACTCGCGCCGCGCCCCTCTCCTCTCCCTGCCGCCTCGCCTCTCTCCCTCCCTCCAAACCCTAGACCGTGCGTGGGGAGAGGCACCCGAACCTGGTCCAAGACTCGCACAACGGCATGCTTGCCGCCGTCCTCGTCAGGTGAGCCCTGTCCGTGAGGGAGAGCGAGCTCTACGCCCCTGATGAATAACACAAGCCATGGCTCAGGGTCGCCGGCAAGGCGCCATGGTGGCTGCTCGTTCCCCTGCTGCCTCTCTCATGTTGCCGCCGCCCCCATCCGAGCTCGAGCTATAGAGGCGCGCCGCTAGGTCAGTCCACCCCCTCGCCTTCTCTTGCTTGTACGTCGCCGCCTGTGAGAGCCAGGAAGATGAGGAGGAGGCAGAGAGGGAGATGGTTCCATTTATTTACCAGTCTTTTGTTGATTTGGATCTCGTTTGGTTGCAGGTCCCCTCTTTCTTCCAGTCTTTCCACCGGATCTACTGATGCACTCGTCGATCTCTAGGTATGTGTCTATTTTCTCCTGTTCTTGGTGATTGGATGCTGCTAATCTCTATTTTTTCCCTTTCTATACCTGCAGATTGGTCCTCTGTGGCTCAATCCCCTGGTCGATGCCTCCTTCGATCTATGGCTGCTCTTCTCTATTTACTGATCTGCAGGTCAACCCTTCTTCTCCCCCTCCTTTATGCTCCCCTTCTTTTCCAGAGCTTGGTACACGGTTGTATGGTGATATGCTGGTTGTGCATAGGCTGGAGAATAAGATCCTTCTATTTCTTGTCTTGTTTCTGATACAACCAAAAGTATCATTCACTTTGCGCACTTGTTTTTTTTTGTGGTTGCCTTGCCTTTTGTCCCTTCCTGGTAGGGCCAACACTTGTTCCTTTGTGCATGGAATGTTGATGTTTTTGTTCTTTTGTGTATGGATAAGAGTATTTGGGGCTTGGCTTAATTAGGAAGGAAATTCTATGTGGATAAATTGTTACTCGGCCAGTTCTGTTGTTGGCCTCATGTTAGATAAATTTCAGGTTTCGTGTTCGCTTTATGAGCTTGGAGATGGTCACCTGTTCAGTTTTTTTACTTTCTGCACTGCTCGATAAATCAATGACTTTTGATTCAATATCTGGCCTAGGTAGCTATTCATCTTGCATCAATCTGTGTGTAGCTGAAGAATGTTGGTTCCATCCATCTTGACTAGGTTTTCTTGAGCTCGGTAATTAATTTTTATGGAAAGTGTGTTTTGCCGAGTAATAATTATATAGGCTAATGCATGTCCTAGTTTAGGATTATTGTTACAATTACTCCATTTGCGGTGTTCCTGGATTCTGGTGATGTAGTTTCAGAATATCCTTCTTTTAGTCTGACAAAAGGGGATTTTTCGTTTGTACGTTAGCAAGGTGTCTAAAGATATATATCTCGGCAAAAGATACAAAAAAGGGAACATCATACAGGGAATGGGAACACGATAAGATTGACTGATAAATTACTTTGCTTCAGTTTAGGAGGTTCTGATGTGGTGGTCTTGATGTAACTGGAGTATTCAGTGTAAAGTTTGTGGTCTGCACCTCTCTTTTTTTCTTAAGAGAACACCTATATTTTTTATATCTAAAGAGTTACTGTGACTACCATGGTACTTGAGTATTCAGTCCGTGTACTTCCAAGGTCTACATCTTAACATGAACCAAGCACTAGGACTGACATGTAACTTGAGTATTCAGTCTGTGCAAGGAAATGTGATGCTTGGTCTGAAGCCAATAACAATATTTCTACATGTAAGAAGTCGAGGTAATATATTTGTTTCCATTTGAAAAAAGAATTCTATTGTTCTTGTGGATATATGTTATGTATTCTGTCAAAGCATGTGTGCGTGCAAACTTTGTTTTTTTAGTATAGCATGGTTGGGACTGAGGTTCAGAGTTTTGTTTGTGTCCAGGTATATATGTACAGGCTTATTTTAGTACCATGTTCTATTTCTCCCCATCTGTTGTGCAACTTTATTGATATTTGTGCGTAGACATGGTATTTTTCCCTTTAGGTTTCTTCGGCGATTGTATTTTTATGCTCTGCTTATTTGTGCAACTATGTAATATCCATGTCAATGCCTTCTAGGTACATGCTTACCTTGTGCATTTGTTGGTCATGTCTTAAAATCTAGACTGTATTGTATATTCTTCTAAAAAAATAAGTGGTAGGATGCTTCGATAGTCCACAATATGAATCTTTTAAATTATAACTGAGATTCAGTACACCACGTCGGTTAACCGTTGTATAAGGCATTCAACAGTCCACAATATGAATCTTTTAAATTATAACTGAGTTTCAGTACACCACGTCGATTAACCTGCGTCCGAGGCGAACATGAGAATGTACACCACGTCGATTAACCTGCGTCCGAGTCGAACATGAGAATGATACTCTAGATATGGTCCCACTTATTTTGGTTCACAAAATGCAGTAGGTAAGGAATTCATTCATTTTAGTTCCTGAATAGATTACTATTTGCAGTGTCAGTGCAAGGCAAGAAATTATGTAGTTGTCGCCCAGCCGCAGGCGAGAAGAAGGGTGCATCATCTGGGGTCATGTATCCGGCTACAGTTCTTATTCTGTGAAAAGTATGACTTTTAAGTTTAGTTGTAGTTTTACCACATTATCCTAGGAGATGATATGACTTCAGTGTCCAGTTAGTACATGTCTATCCTTTTCTTTTCTTGATACAATGTTAGATCCATGATAGTACTCTTTTAGGTGGATTTGCTTTGTATTAAACCCTAAGAATAGTTAGTAATAGTTGTGCTTTTGCTCGTGTCGTCTATAACGATGCCTATCTATGTGGACGATTTCCTTCTTCTGGGGTGCATGGATAACGAGGCTTCCTACTGCCAGCGTGTTTATATGTATATTATGATCATGCTATCTTTGCTTGTGTTAAAGGAGTCCTTAATGATACTTAGATCTAAATTTTATATACTACTTGCTCTTCAATAACTGTATATACTATGAATGGTCTGGTCTTGTTTTGTTCATAGCTTGCTTCACGATAGAGTTGAATTATGTCTGAAAAAAGGTTATTCCGTGTAACACCTTGGCTTTACCATTCTGCATTATTTATCTCTTGTTTTTTATGAGTATTCTGTCTTCTTATCTTTTCTCCGGAGGCTATCTAATATTTTATGATTGCTATTTCTACAGATGGAGTTCAATCTTGTGTCCCTGCTTCGTCAGGGAAATACCATTTGGCGTATCCGTGTGTATGTCTCACGACTATGGCAGCACCGTGGTGGGACTGATAATGGACCCATTAAAGATACATACCGCCAGGGTACAATCATCCTATCGTCTATGTGATTGTTGCCTAGACAGTTCTTTAGTGCCTGTTCTCACAAATGCTTACACAATAGTTCTTCGACTGCCAGGGTAACCACATGTACGCTGAGGTGCTAGAAAAGAGTATCAACAGCTTCATGGAACGTATTGAAGAAGGTGATGTCATCATGACTCCAGCAACTCCACTTACGCCATCCAGCAATCTTGCAGGGAATAGTTCTAATCCATCGGCTTCAGTTGGCATGTTACCTGAGGTAAATTCATTTTCCTCTTTGCCTATGCTCTGTAGAGTTGGTCGCCATGCCTCTGTGATCACATTACTTCCCATTTTCAGGGTCATACTTCCCATTACAGGCCGACGAGACGGCATATTTGGTTAGTGAGAAGATCGTCCAAAAGAACATCGTCGAGAAAGAAGAGCTGACGCAAAGAGGTGATTACTGTTATTCTGCCAGTCGACATCGCTTCCACTAAAAATGCACTCATGTTTGTTGTCTGATATGATCTTTCCCCCCTTGTAGGCATGGTTTTTAGGTCTGAACCATCTGTTCCTGTTATTGCCCCAGTGAGTGCCGGCAAGAAAGGCAGGAAGAAGTAATCCCTTCTGTTAGGTATTTATCTTATCTGTTTACCTTGCTTTGATGTGCATGTTACTATTTCCTTGCTTTCCTGTGTACAGATTATTCTACTTCATTTTTTCTCTGTTATCATTTTACCTTGTAAGAATCACTGCTCATTGATTGATTCTTGTGTCGTTTCAGGACAAACTCGGTATTCTGGTGACGTAAAACTTTTGCAGACGGTTAATGTAGATAGACTGTCTTTTATCAAAATGCATGTACTAGCGATTCCCCTGCTTGAGCTCCGGCTTCCACGCACTTACCGACAAATCACTCGGTTGCTTCTGGGCGATGATGGTTGCTATCAAGACCATCTCGCTTTCCATCCGGACTATCGGGCTATGTAGATAGAGACTGGCTTTTAGTTAGGTAAAGTTATACTTGGATCCCTTCCATTCATTTATTCGACTTCTCATATTTCTGTAAACTAACTTCTGCTCATTTTATGCATATTAGAGGTCCGCACCTTATAAGTGCATGTCCTTGACTTGGCGGAAGGAGGTGAAACAAGTTCATCCAATGATGTGCAACATCCTTTGGAGTGCTTTGGGCCCTCACGTTTCAGTTTCACGGAGATATCTGTGTGCAGAGGGTCATGAAGACTTTGTTGCCTTGCCTATTTTGCATGTACTTGTGTAGACAAGCTGAACCTGCTGATGACTTTATTGCCTTGCCTATTTCGCATGTACTTGGTGGATATCGATGACTTTTATCAATTTGTGGCTCGGCGGTACCATTATATCAAATCATGGAGTGCTTTGGGCCCTCGCATGATGTGCAACATCCTTTGGAGTGCTTTGGGCCCTTGCATGTACTTGCCAATAGATTTGACTTTATTGCCTTGCCTTGATACAATGGTACTATAGATTTGACTCAGGCAATAAATTTGTGGGATTCGGAAACAGTGTGAAGTACAATTGTATCAAATCTATTGGCATATGTCATTATGCTTATTGATATATCTCCTCCTTCCCTGAACTATTATTGCAGCTGCTCGTGGCCAGGGGCGCAATGTACGTGGAGGTGTTCAGTAGAGGGGTCATTCTGCCGCCCTACATCATCAGGAAGAGGAACAGCAGGACCGGGCTACCCTTCACCTATTACGACGACATCTACCTGAACTCAGTTAACCTGAACTCCATAACTGAAGCTATGTTTATTCTGGTATATAATCTGTCTTGCTCAGAATTTCCAGTTGCTAGAAGTTAGCTTCTCTATACAGTCTGATATCGCTAATCTCAAATGAACAACGTTAAATTAAGCGTACGCTTAGTTGCGCTTAAGCGAAAAATTGAGCGAGGCGGTGGCCTTCCGCTCCGTTTCAGGCCTGAGCGGGTGGTTTAGCGCTAAGCGTAATTAGGCGCTGCGCTTAAGCGGTGAGCGTACGCGTACGCGCGCGGAAGCGAGCAAAGGCGTAGAAAAGCGGCCCGCTGCGCATCCACGGCCCATAGGCGGGAGAAGGAAAAATTAGGGCTAGGTGGGAGGGAAAACGAGCGGATTGGGTTCTTTGGCTCCCCAGTCGGTCACTCCCCCACACCCGAGACAGAGAGGGAAGAGAGGCGGCGCACCTCGTTTCCCCTGATGAAGCTGCTCCTGCGCCGCCGCTGAAGCTTCTCTGGCGCCGCTCTCCCCTTCTCCCTCCGCGCAACCAGGAGGTTGTCCCCTTCCTCCAGTCAGGCAGCTCGTCCCCATCGTCCCCTCTCCGTCCAGAACTCCAGATCGAGCTCGACCTTCTCGCCGCCGGCCGCCGCCCCTCAGGTATTCCCGATCCCCTTTCTTCTCATCTGGGCTAGGGGATTTAGCTAGTAGCCTACTGGTCTCATAGTGGGATTTAGCTGGATTAGTTAGATATGTAGATCTGCTGCCGCCTAAGGCCCTAAGCTTGCTAGTGCATGGTTGCCTGCTGCTGTTTAAGCTTGCTGTTGGCCTGCTGCTGTTTAAACTTGCTTATTGCTTAGCGGAATATGTTTGCTTGGCTGACTGCTGCTGTTTAAGCTTGCTGTTGGCCTGCTGCTGTTTAACTTAAGCTTGCTTACTGCTTAGCTGATTGTACTTTGCTTGGCTGCTTGCTGATTGCTTTTGGCTGCTTCTTTGTAGGTACCATACCATGGACGATGTCATTGATGTCGACGCAACCGGGGAGGGGGCTGTGCCCGAGGTAGCATGGGCATTGAAGGGCAACTCAAACGATGTTGGCTGGAAGTACGGCAAATATTGCGATCCAACCAACAAGAGCAAGGTCAAGTGTGACTTTTGTGGCCATATTAGCACCGGAGGGATTTTTCGTTTTAAGCAACACGTTGCAAGAAGCAAGAATGTTGTGTCCAAATGCAATAAAGCTACACCGGAAGCCATGGGGGAATGCAAGAAAGCTCTTGAGAATGTCACAGTGACGAAGTCAGCAAAGAGGCAGCGTGATCAAGATATTAGAGATGATGTGCATATCTCAAGCTCAAGCGCAAGAGAGGAAGTATGTGTTGGGAGCTCAAGCTCGGATCCTAACAAAGTAGGCCCAATGGACAAGTTTGTGCGTCCTATTGATGGCAAATCAAGCAAGGATGAAGCCATGAGGCAACTAAGTATGAACGAGGCTCTATTTAGGGAGAGAGTGCATCAAGCTTCACAATATGTTGCTAGATGGGTGTATACACATGGTAAACTCTCACCTACTGCTTTTATGTATCAATTGCATTGTGTGACACCATGATGCCTAACTAATTAATTGGTTGTTACTTCTTGTTGTTTTTGTTTGTAGCAATACCATTCAATGCTCTTGACAATGATGAGTTCAAGCAAATGTGTGAGGCTATTGGAAAGTTTGGCCCCGGGTATGAGCCTCCTAGTCAATTTGATCTTCGTGAGAAGTTGTTGAGTGAGGAATATGCAAGAACCAAGACTTTGCTAGATGAACGTGAAGTGCAAAAAATCAAGCTTGGATGCACCATTATGACCGATGCATGGACGGACATGAAGAGGAGGAGCATAATGAATGTGTGCATGCATTGTAGTGGAGGAACTTCTTTCATCAAGTCAAAGGAGACTTCGGATGTGTCACATACCGGGGAAGTCATATTTGATCTAGTGGACAAAGCAATTGAGGAGGTAGGGGCTGAACATGTGATGCAAGTTTGTACGGACAATGCTTCCAATAACATGGGAGCCAAGAAGTTGTTGCTTGACAAGAGGCCAAAGATATTTTGGAGCTCTTGTGCAACTCACACCATCAACTTGATGCTCCAAGGAATTGGCAACATCAAAAGGTTCAAGTCCATAGTTGATCAAGCAAAGAATGTCACTATCTTCATCTATGCGCATCACAAGACATTGGCATATATGAGGAAATGCACAAAGAGGAGAGATATCATAAGGCCGGGGGTGACTAGATTTGCTTCCAATTTCCTTACTTTGCAAAGCTTGGCGGAAAAGAGAGATGCTCTACGGGCTATGGTGGTTGATAGAGCATGGGAGGAGATGCCAATTGTGAAGACCAAGAAAGGAAAGGATGCAACCGCCACTTTGATGGATGCTAACTTTTGGAAAGGAGTGACACTTAGCTTAAAGGTGTTTGAGCCATTGGTGAGCCTTCTTTGTTTGGTTGATGGGGATGTCAAGCCATCTATGGCTTGGCTTTATGGAGAATTGTTGAAGGCAAAGAGCAAGATCAAGGAAGCATTTGGAAATAATGAGAAGAACTACAAAGAGACTATTGCCATTATTGAGAAGAAGTTGAAAGGAAGGCTTGATAGTCCATTGCACAAGACCGCATATCTCTTGAATCCACAATATGCTTATGCTAACAATGAAATTTTTGAGGATCCAGACATTACCGCAAACTTCATGGAATGCGCGGAGCAATTCTTTGGAAGTGATGATTATGATTCTTGTTATCAAGCGGTCAATGAGGACATACACAAATATGAAAATATGGAAGGACCTTTCAAAAAAAAGCTTGCAACTTCATGGGAAAGGGCGGATTACAATCCTGGTAAGCAGCTTATGTATGTGCTTGTGTATGCTACTCTGCTTGCTGCTGCTAGCTGCTGCCTGTTAGCTGCAGCTGCTGCTGCGAGCTAGCTGCTGCTGCTGCTGCTAACTAGCTGTTGTTGGCTTGCTGCTAGCTGCGGTTGCTAGGTGAAGTAGCTGCTGCTTACTTCGACATATTGATTTCTTTCTATTTCTCAGTTGGATGGTGGAAGCTCTATGGAACAGAAGTTCCTTCATTGCAAAAGATGGCTATGAGGATCCTAGCGTTGACTTCAAGCTCTTCCGGTTGTGAAAGAAATTGGAGCGTCTATGAAATGGTTAACTACTTAACTCTGCTCTCTCAATTTGCATTATTCATACTCTCAATCTCAACTCTAAATATTTCTTTTACTTGTAGAATCACACCAAAAGAAGAAATAGACTAACAACGGATCGCCTCAACAATATGGTCTTTGTGCAATTCAATACAAGGATGTTGTCCAAGAAACAAAGGTTAAAGGATAAGAAGAAAGCTGATTCTCTTCTAAGCACTGATGCTTCCGAAGCTCAAGGTTGGCTGTTTGAAGGAGGGGACGACCATGCATTGGTTGTTTTTAGAGATGAGGAGGATGGAGATCAAGGTGTGCATCCGACATCGGGGATACCATATGATGTGATAGGAGAAGCAACGGGAACACAAGATCAACTCGCACCTCGTAGGAGTTCAAGGGTGAACCCAAGAGATCTTGAGGAAGAGGAGTTCGACTCCGAGGAAGAGGATGTGGTTGAGGATGACGTTGAGTATGAGGATGATGATATGTATTGAGTGATCATTTCATGATCATAGAGAGATGATGGCATCATGCTATCTACCTTTCAATTATCAGTATTCACTATTGTGTGTTTTGTTATGTTGTGTGTGTGTGTGGGACTATGCCACTACGGAACTTGGAACCTCTACCTATTTATGTCTTGTAATATTGTGTGAGACGATGCCATTATGGAACTATTAATGTTATGTACTATGTCGTGTAGGTGTAGGTCTTATATTTGCAAAGCTAGAATGCTAGATAATAATTAATATTGCTTCTTGTTATTTGCTTGCTCATATTTTCGTTCTTTGTGCATGTAGCTCTTGGAGAAAGGACTTGGAGAAAAGGGAGCAAAACCGAGGCAGCAAATCAAGGTATTAATCCACCCTTTCCTTGGAATTGTAGCATTATATGCTTAGAGTACAGAAATACAGCTATAGTATGCTTATATATGCCCAGCTTGTCTCCTCTGTATCCTGTCCGTATGGCGTCCGTACGATTTTGCTCTGAGCGCTTAAGCTGCGCTTAAGCTCGCTTAAGCAGCAGTTCCTCTAGGCAGTGCCTCACCGCTCGCTTAGCGCTCAGCGCTTTTCTGAACGTTGCAAATGAATCTTTATTTATTTTTTGTTTTAATCAGTGCACCAATTTTCTTTTGCCGTGCAGTGCCTTTGAAGATGTATAGCGGTGGCGCAGACGGACTGATCTTCCTGCTCGTACTCCTAGATTGCATATCTGAACTTGGCCAAGAATGGACCCCATGTTTCTCTTGCCTCAGAAGCATGGTGACCCGCTCTGCCTCCCCCTAATTTCTATCTTCCACTCCTTTATGCCCTTCTGATTCTTGATTTGATGTGCCCTGCTATCATGCTTCTTGGGTCAATTTACTTAATTTTTGGAGCTCTTGCTTTGTTTACCTCTTTGTTATGTTCTATGTCTTCTAGATATATTGGTTAAAACCCTTATGATTGTTGCTCTTGATTTGAAATTCAGTTCATATGAAGCAAATAAAAGGCATGCAGTGCTTTACGATTTGAGCCGCCGCCCCTCTGGCCTGCCCGCCGGCGGCACACTGCTCTTCCGGCCGCCCCTGAGCCCACGCGGCTCGCCGAATCATGCGCTGTGACGCTCCCGATTCAATCGTACACTAATCATACACGTAAATGTGTACAATCAAGATCAAGGACTCACGGGAAGATATCACAACACAACTCTAGACACAAATAAAATAATACAAGCTTTATATTACAAGCCAGGGGCCTCGAGGGCTCGAATACATAAGCTCGATCATAAACGAGTCAGCGGAAGCAACAATATCTGAGTACAGACATAAGTTAAATAAGGTGCCTCCTAACTACTCCTGGTCGTCGGCGGCCTGCACGTAGTAGAAGGCACCCTCGGTGTAGTAGGGGTCGTCGTCGACGGTGGCGTCTGGCTCCTGGGCTCCAACATCTGGTTGCGACATCCGAGAAGAAAAGGAAAGGGAGAAAAAGAGGGAGCAAAGCAACCGTGAGTACTCATCCAAAGTACTCGCAAGCAAGGATCTACATTACATATGCATTGGTATCAATGAAATGGGTAGTATCTGTGGACTGAACTGCAGAATGCTAGAATAAGAGGGGGGTAGCTAGGCCTATCGAAGACTACGCTTCTGGCAGCCTCCATCTTGAAGCATGTAGAAGAGAGTAGCAAGTGCAGTATCAAGTAACATCGCATAGCATAAACCTACCCGGCGATCCTCCCCTCGTCGCCCTATGGGAAAGCGATCACCGGTTTGTATCTGGAACTTGTAAGGGGTGTGTTTTATTAAGTATCCGGTTCTAGCTGTCATAAGGTCGAAGTACAACTCCGGGTCGTTCTTTTACCGAGGGCACGGCTATTCGAATAGATAAACTTCCCTGCAGGGGTGCACCACATTGCCCAACACGCTTGATTACTCTAGCCGGACACACTTTCCAGGGTCATGCCCGGCCTCCGAAGATCAACATGTCGCAGCCCCACCTAGGCTCTTTAGAGAGGTCAGCACGCCGGTCTAAATCCTATGCGCACAGGGGTCTCGGGGTCTACCGGAAAGAAGTAACGGAGGGAAAACACAATAAATAACAGAGCAATCAAGCATCAGAAAACATAACATGGCAATACGCGATGCTAGATGTGACCTAACGCAGTACTAGGCGATACTGGCGAAGGGGGAAAACATCCGGAAAAGTATTCCCGGTGTTTCGCTTTTTCGGACAGATGAAACGGAGGGAGACGGTTGCATGTTCGCTATGTTAGGGACGTGTGACGGACGAACGGACTACGAATTCGGATTCATCTTGTCGTTCTGAGCAATTTTCATGTACAAAGTATTTTCATCCGAGTTACGAATTATTTTATATTAATTTATAAAGATTTAATCATTTTCTAAAAATTGTTGTAATTAATTAATTCGAAACATTTTAAAAGTAAAATGCTAGGTGTACTCAAAAAGGTACCCAGCAGAACAACACATAGGTTGACTGGTCAAATGGTGAACAGTGTGTGTGGGGCCTGCATGTCAGGATTTTAACAATTTCGAAATGGATTTACTTAATCTATCCCACATGTCATTTGCTATAGATTAAATTAGCACTAATTTAGTCCTAAACTAACCTTTAATTAGGCCCTAGCTAATTGGGCTCACAAGCCGGCCACTGTGTGGCTGTGCATCACGCACAAGCACACACAGGCGCACGGCCATGGCTAGCAAAAGGCAGCGGCATCAGTTAAATAATAGCAGCAACTAAGCAGCGGCAGTAACAAGAGCAGCTCCAGCATAGAGCCGCAGCAAGCGCAGCTAGCAAGCAGAGCAGACCAGCGGCAGGACAAGCAGCGACAGCGGCAGCAAAGTAGCAGCGCCAAGCAAGCAGCATAGCAGGGCAGCCGCATCTAGGGGCAGCAGTAGGCGAGTGCCAGCAGCAGGGGAAGGAGCGCAGCAACAGTAGAGCAAGCAGCGGCAGGCAGAGGAGTGTAGCAGCCGCGGCAAGGCAGCACGCAGTAGCAGGCGAACGGGCGGCGCGAGCGGCGGATACGGCGAAGGCCGAGCGGCAGCAGGGGCGGAGCTCAACGCCGGGACGGCGGGGTCGTGGCCACGAGCAGGAGGGCGCACGCGAGGAGCGGCCTCGCGCAGGCGGGCGAGGCCAGATGGGGCACGGGCGCGCGGCCAGGGCTGCAGCCGGCGAGCGCGGCGAGGAGGCTCGGCGGGCGCGAGCAGCGGGAGCAGGAGCAGGCGAGCAGCGCGGCCACGGGCGCAAGCGCGAGCTCCGGTGAGTTCGGCCGCGGCGGTGTACGGTGTCTACGGCGACGGATTCGACGGGAGGCTACCAAGGGGTGGAGGAGGAGCTCACCACGGACTCGTAGGGCTGCTCAGGAGGCTCGGGGATGGTCGGGGATGCGTAGGTCGACGGCGAGATGTGGCGGCCGAGGTTGAGGAAGACGGTGCAGGTGACGGCGGCGGCGCTCCCCGGCTCCGATCCTTCGGCGAGGGAGACAAAGAGGAGCCCGTCGGAGCTGATGGAAGCGGCGAGGCGGCGAGGGGCGTGCGGTGGCTACGGGATCGACGATGACACTGGCGGCCATGGCGGACGAGGATGGAGCAGCGCGAGGGAGATAGGGGAAAAGATCCTGTGGATCGTCCAGCGCGTGTGTAGCGTTGATCTTATCCGCGCTAGGGCTATAGGGGTCATCGCGGTGGAACGCATCGTGCGGTGCATCGGCTCTGGACGGCCATGGCGTCTCGCGCGTCCAGAGGTGCGGGAGGGGGATGAAAGGCCGGCTTGGGCGGGCCAGGCCGCACTGTAGGAACAACTGGGCCAAGTGCACAGTGTGGTTGTTGTTATTGTTTTTTTTAACTTTGGTTTTTCTATTTTCTTTCATTTCTTTATTTATTTCCTGTTTTCTTTTGTTTTTACTTTTAGTTTATAAAATATAAACCTAATCCCTAAATTAGTATTATTAATTTTTCCACTGCCTCAAATAATTTGGCACTTTAATAAAATAGTTAGTATTTGTTTATTATTTAAAATGCATTTAAATAATTGCTTTAGCTGCTGTTTTAATTATGTTAGGACATTTAAATACTTTATAAAAGTGTGGTTTCTCCATCAATATTACTTATGATTTATTTTTCATATTTAGAACATTTTAGTTTTGACATTTGAAAACTTTAACTGTTTGACTTGATTTTAAATTTGAAATTTGAACGGGATTTGAATCATCGCTAGATTAACAACAGTAATCATGGTGATGTGGCATCATTAGCAGAGGTTCACTGTAGCTGAATTATCTGGGTGTCACATGCGTCGCCCCTGAGCAGTGCGCCGCTCGCCTGACCGATTCGTGCCACCCACGCCCACCTGAGATCCGCCTCTGCAGGTATGAACTCCCCTCCAATGTCCTCTTCCCCTCCATCCATCCTTTCTCTATTTTGTTCAACTTGTTAGCCAAAGGATTCGGATTCTTGCCATGATTGATTATTAGTCTTTGTACATGAATGGATTAAGATGTGATGTGAGACAAGAGCTAGCAACAGATGTGCTTGTTCGACATATAGGTGCACTTCTTTAGCTGATGCTTGTTACAATATTGAAAACCTTTTACTCTTTACTACACTAGGACATGATGGCCAGATCGCCGCGAGCCCCTACCCCGACCCCAAGGTCGTCGGCAGCGTCAATCCCGACGGCCAGGTCACCGTCACTCCCAACCTCGACGCCCAGGTCAGCAGAAGGTACATTCGATCGCTGGTACATTTGTTGTCTAAAGGCCCAAAGTTTTTAAATCTAACTGGAACCAAAGCCTTGTGATTTATCCAACTGAAGATCCAAAGCTTGTAGTTAAAATGATAGTTAGGTGGTACAAGGACCGGCATCATGTGTACCTCATTCATGTGGATACTAAAATGTGCTCTCATCCGCTATTTTGCTAGGACTTCTTTGTTCCCTTTCTTAATGGAGTCGTTGATGAGATAATTTCTGTAATATTGTAAGACCAAAGAACATATGTTTCATAGTCAATTGAATTGAGAACATCGTACATTGTACACCCTGTGACGTTAACAAAGATGTTCTCAATTCTCCTTAATTTGGTCTGCCTAAGCCACAGAAAATGTGTCCACTGCCTAATCGGGTGTTTAGCAATTCATTTTTAGAGAGTGTGGATTTTGTTTCGTCACGGTTAGTAAAACCAGTAGCACCGTGGATCATTTTGGTACTGCTAAAATTTGCTAAAATTTGGTCTTCCATAAGAGAATGGTTTGTGAACAACGTTTTATTTTTAAGGGTCTATGGAATTGATTTTAACAACATTGTGGACATGAACTGTTGTATGAGTATGACAGGGTTAGTATTGGTTGCCTATTCTCACTAGCAAAAAGATTGTACAATGTACTAATAAAGGGAAAACATCCGATCAACAATCAAGAGTGTCTCGTGACAAAGTTTTGGATTTGCATCTGTCTCCTACTATATAGATCTATTTGAAACATTACAAACCCCAACATTGGTCTTTCCATTAACTGTTTCACTAACACCCAGACTTGGTACTGGTCATTACATGAAACAAAGAAGTGTTGATCGTATTGTATATTGCAGAAGATAGATGAAGTAAGTGAGGTGACCTATTTTCTCACTACTTATTTGCTATTGACTTAACCATCATCCTATGCCTTCATGTTTGTTAGGGTTCATATTTTGTTGCATTAACTAAAGCATCATGTTTTGTTATTTTACTCCCTCTGTTCATTTTTATAAGGCGTGGATGGAAGAGTGAGAATAACTACAGGTTGGTCAAAGATTGAAAGAAATCGCTTATGTGTCTTCGGCTTCGACACTGCGCATAGGAAGTCGTCGCTGATAATACTAACTTTGAAAAGGTTAGTTCAAGGTTCATAACTCTGTTGTCAATGGAGGAAATGTTATCTGTTTCAAGTGACTGAACAAACTACTCATAGCAGGTTCATGTGTTGTGGCGTAAGAAAGGTTGGAAGTCAAGATGATCAGGTGGATCTATCCAAAAAATATGCTTATGTGGAACTACATAGTTTTTTTGTTCTTGCGTTGCCTCTGTGGCTTGATTTTGCTGCATGAAAAGTACATTGTATGTATCAAACTTGATTGATGTGGATTGATCGACCGGTCTCTCGCTTTTGTAAAGTATATATTTCCATTCCCCATGAACTTCCCTGGTGGTTGCTTTGCATTTGGTACATGTGATTGCCTTGCCTTCTGTCATGACTTTGACAAATGATTCTATACCAAGTAACTATTGCGGTTTGTTTAATCGCTAGGACAAAACGTTTAGCCAGGCACCACGCGCCAAGGCGCGTTTCCGATCTAGTATATACAGGTGCCTGGGCACCTTGCCTAAAAAACGTTGGATTATACTGAGATGTGTGCAAGTGTAACTAGTACTAGAACTAATGGGCGAAGTCTTTATTAGGAAATAATTATTGCTGATTAATTCTTGATATGGGCGCACTTTTTATTAGGAAGTAATTATTGCTGATTATTGCTTGATATGGACGCAGTTATTATTAGGAAACAATTATTGCTTAATATGGATGCACTTATTATTAGGAAATAATTAGGTATATCATAACTGTGGAGTATAAAGGTATGGTTACCTTTGGTATGGCTCCGTGGAATATACTCATGTATACCTTGTTCAAAGTACAAACTAGATACCTGCATTATATAGTTAGGAAACAAAACTAAAATATAATATTTTGAAAAATAAATTATTGGGTATATGCATAGCTGTGTATGTACATAATTACGTTAGTAGGACGTAATAGAAAATATAATCACCGTAAAAATATTTTATGTTAAGTAAAATTACGAACGTAAAACATAGTGTATAATATAGAAAAATGCAATTTTTCTGGTCTTATGACCTTTTGTTTCTTATGCCAAATTTTACGTAGTGGATTAATATGAATATAACTATTTGTGTTCCAAATGTAATTTATTTATAAATGATCATAAGATTACCTCGGGTGCAGAATAATTTATTCTGCACCCTAGGTGCTGAATAGTATATATATCCTACCACCCGGAGTAGTTACCCCACATGTCTCATATACTGTCATGTGGTATTATATATACTACTTTATCATTATAAGTATGTTCATGTATTATATATAAGATAATCTAATGTATTCAAAACACAGTCCGTGCAGTAGTTGAACTAGATGATGTTTTCAGATCGAACTACTCTCTAGTATCTTATTCGTAACTCCTCAACCGTTTGTCGGATTGCGCAAATGACACACCTTTGGAAAGCTGTTGAAAATGCACAAACTTTTATTGTTGATAATTTTTTTTCAAATTCCCCAAGTTTAAAAGAACTTTTTAGTACAGTAAAACCTGTTTCGAACGAGTACACCAAATATTTGAATCGTTTATCAGAATAGATCATAAGATATACCGTTGAAAATCCTATAATAGAAGCAACTTTTACGCAGACATTCTTTCAAATTCGTTTTTGTTTATGAGTAGTTTTAAAAATGACAAACATAATGTTGTTGTTTTTTTGCTTTTTGAACATGCAAATCCTAGGTCTTTATAAACTTAGAACTTCCCTGTTCTTTTAATTTGAACTTATTTTTTGCTCCGAGTAAAGGATTTTATTTAATTTTCAAATAAACGTCGAACTGTTCCATTTTTTAAATGTGAACTTCTTCGTTTTATTCTTTAATCACGAGAAAATCTGAGTTTCTTTATAAACATCAAATTGCTCCATTTTTTATTTGAATTTCTTAGTTTTATTGCTTACTAATGGGAAAAAAATACAAACATAGAACCGCTCCATTATTTTAATTTGAACTGATAGTTTTCTTATCTTATTTTTTTTTGTAATTTTCCTTTTTTATTTGAACTTCTCTAATTTTTCAACAAATGGAAAACTCCGATTTTATAACCAATTTTTAACCTCTTTATTTATTGGAACTTCTTTCTCATTTTTTAAATCTTCTACCTTTGTATTAAGATTTTAGGAATAAGAGTGATCTTTTTTGTATATTAATAAAAAAAACCGAATTTGATATTTTAGAAACATTGAAGTGTTGTAATTTTAATTTGAACTTATTTTTAGAAACTTTCAAACCATTTATCGGAAAAACCTTTATGATATATCGTTGGAAAGCTTCTGAACAGAAGCAAAATTTTAAATTCTTTGTCAATTGTGAGCAATTTCAAAAATGCAAAAAACTCCATCAATCTTTTTTGGTTTTGAACTTGTAAATCGTAGGTTTATATAAACTTTGAACTTCCCTTTTTTTTATTTGAACTTCTTAGTTTTATTCATAGAAAATAACAAAAATTGATTTTTAAGTAAACATCGAACCACTTTTTTTAAATTGAACTCGATAGTTTTTTTTCTAGAAACGGCAAGAATTTGAGTTTCTTATATACATCAAACTACTCCATTTTTAATTTGAACTTCTTGATTTTATTCTTTACTAACGAGGAAAATCTGAGTTTGTTTTAAACACTGAACTGCTCCATTTGTTTTAATTTGGACTTCTTGGATTTATTACTATTAGTAACAAAAAGAATCCTCGTTTTGTAATAAACATCAAACCGCTTCGCTATTTTAATTTGAACTTCTAGTTTTTTTGGGAGAAAAACATTTTTATAAACTCTTTTGCAAGTCAAAGCTGACCACAGATCTATAGGACCTCGGATTAATGACTTGGAGAGTTTTAGAACTCAAATTGCAGATTTTTTTTTGTTTTATGACTAACTTGGCACACCTTCAACAGTTTTAGGACTAACTTGGCACACCTTCAACAGGTTTAGGACTTACAATCCATTTTACTCTCTTTTTTATAATCATGAAAAATATGTTTTTCGTTACAAATCATCGAACTCCTCTGTTATTTTAACTAGATTGTACCCCGCGCGTTGTAGCGGAAACATGCGGAAATTAGTTACAATATATCATTTTGAGAAGATTTGGTTGCCATGAATTTGAATATGAGACAAAAGATTAAAAATACATACGATTTGTTGTATTTGATTCTTGTATAGTGATAAAATCTTTATTGAGTAGTATTTCTCATGCATGTTGAGAGAAATAAAATTAACAAGGTTAATAAAGTGGGATGTGTGCATGTTGAGAGAATTATTATAAGTGGGACGTGTCTCCCTTTATATCTGAACTTATCGTTTTCTCAATTTTTAACTCCCTTTTTTTTGCTCCTCTATTATTTTAATTTGAAGCTCTTTTTTTCGTAAAGATAAAAATATGAGTTTTTAATAAACATCGAACTTATCATTTTTCTTAATTTGAACTTCTTTATTTTATTCTTTAGTAACGGGAAAAATCCGAGGTTTGTAATAAACATCCAACCCCTCCATTATTTTAGTTTGAACTTCTAGTTTTTTTCGGAACGTGGAATGTGTGACGTTTATAAAAAAAAGAATAGGCTCACTACATTTATTTTTAATAGCACTAATTTTCTATATGTAAACTTGTCCTTATTTTTATATTCGAACTTCTCACATGATTCCTATGTGAACTAGAGAAAGTAAGTGGTTGAAAAACACTATAAAAACTCTTTTGGCCATTTTCTCGCACAGTTGTAGACACACCGTTTTTAATGCCAAACCCTTTGAACTCCTCGGATATCTGCCTTTGAACTATAGCACACGATGAAGTGGAACTTCTCAATCATATTGTTTTTTCTCTACTCTATAGTGCTTCTCTTGAATGTTTTTGTAATTAACTGCAGCCATGCTATGACCAAATTATGATGAACAAAAAAATTACAGAGGCGTAAATACAAACAGGCGGTGTACACTGTATAAGCGACTAGATCAAACATAACTTCCTTTTTGACTCCTACAGGAAACAATGAATCAAAGTAGTTTAGTTTGACAACCAAAATGGCGTAAGGACACAACTAAAACAGTGCCATTTTCAATTTTCACATGTCACGGGTAGGCCCATAGCTCACCACTAGGTAGTACCAGGGTAAGTACTCGTACCTACTACTTTTTCAGCTTTGCACGCATTGTACTGATGTACTTGCAGCACTCAATAGGGCTGGTTTTTTCTAATTGTTTTTACTAAATGACCACTAGAAGATCTTATTTCGTTCACTGACCCATCTAAAAACTTATTTCGTCGTCTGACACCTGATACATACGCTAACATATTTGGCGTTTTTAATACATTTAGTCCCTGCATTGTAGATGCCCTAAGAGCATCTCCAACAGACTTTGTATATAGAATTACTAAAAACTTGTTATAGTAAGAGAAGAAAGAAGGTTTATAAAGCCAACAAGTTTTTTGCTTTGGTAGCCTTTGTATACTGAATTGCTATATTAAAAACGCCACTACTAGATGCCCTTAGAGCGCCCATCCTAAGAGCCTGCGTTGTAAATGCCCTTAGAGCTGTTCTATTGGAGTTTTGGAGGCAGTACCATGATTTGTCTCGTACACATGATCTTTGTTTTTTCTGCCGGCCTCGGAAATTGCTTGCTTCCATGGAAAATAGAGATTGCTTCCGTCTGGTTAGAATTTGTTTCCCAATGTAGATTCCTTCCATCGGGATAAGAATTTGTTTGCTTCGGCCAGCCGAAATATTTGCTTCCACAACAACCGACGATCGCTTCGATCTAGTTCGATCGTATTCGCGCCCAGTGTACACAAACAAAAACATGAAGGCGTCTTTAGGAGTGACATGAACCCGTGGGTGAAGCATAAGAAAACCACCAAGCACATTATGTTTCCATCGATAAGAGAATTTGCTTCCAAAGTGAATAAATTGTGCTTCTATTTAATAGATTTTTTTATCACAAATTAAGTGGGAAACAAGTTCTACAAAACCAGATCATGATATTGTTTCCATAAACGAGACTGTTGCTTCCAATGTGATACAAATTTATTTCCATCAAAAACATAATTATTACCATTTTTTAGTGAAAAAACGGAATTAGTTTCATCATGATTATGCATATGCTTCAACCCAGTTGGTAATATGCATCTAAAGAAAAAAAAACATTTGCTCCCACTATAAGAATAATTTGCTTCCATGTAATCATAAAAACTGTATGTGGTAAAATCCATAATCACAAATATTATGAAACATGCTTCCAACTTGCTTCCTCTTTGCTTATGTAAACCTTGATGTTGTGGCCATGTCACCTCCAACACATGCTTCCAACTTGCTACCTATTTGCTTATGTGAAGCTATGTGCTTGACGATATGCAGCTATCTGGCTTGCTATTTCCACATGTTAGGAAGCAAGCGGCACCAGCGTCTCGAGAAAGGTTCTCCCCATGCCAGAGGTAACCACGAGGACATCATGCCCCAAATTACCGTTGTCGACTTTGGCTGCTTACTACTGCGACTTGAACGCATGCCACCGCTAATCCTATCTTGAACATTATATCTCCTTGTCGGACAGCACGGCACCAGAGCATCGCCTGCTAGATCTGGTGACCTCCTCCAGAAAAGGTCCTGCTTCTGAAGGCAAGCCACTGCCCGGCCATAGGAGGAGCATGCGTGTTCTGAAGCAATAATCTTGACATCTGTACACCTAAGAATCATGCCAATAGAGTGAAGTTCCATCTATCAGAAGCATGGAAGGACTATATGTACATAAGAAGTATGGATGAACTGAAGCCAAAAAAAAAAGCTATCACAACATAAGTGAGACCTATTGGATGCACACAAATTTGACTGGAAGCACCTAAATCTGAAAATGATAGATAGCATGCTTGCCGCTGATAGCCAGGGGCAGAAATTTGTCATCTTCAAACAAATTTTATCTAACCTAATTGTGTGTTTTGTGAGATTATATCAAATAAAAATGTGACAAAGAGGATGGAATCAAGGCATGACGTTTGGTATAAAATGCACTCTAACTAGGTCAAAATTCGTAGATGGCATAGCGCGATCCATTACACATCGGATAGAACATAGATACACTCCACAAAATTCATCGAAGCAAGCATCCACAGTAACACAAAGCAAATCAAGTGATTAAAATGAATCAATCATGAGATGAATTAAACCCTGGGTCGGGTGAGTACATACCAGAGGGGGGGGGGGGGGGGGGGACGCCTGAGATGCACGTGTACCTTCTTTGCCAATCCAAACATGCACACCATGGATGGGACGGCAACGGGACAGGATCTGGCGGGGCATCGGGGTGGCGACGGGGATTACGCGGTCAGCGGTGAGGGTAAGAAGCCGGAAAATAGTACAGTGGGTGCAATATTATTGTTAGTTGGAAGCATGCAATTTTGAAAGAAAAATCTGCGCCAACTGTCGATCATATTTGTGGATAATTCTCATCTTAATTCGAAGCACCGACGTCTCAAACTAGGGAATAAGCACTTGCCTACCTTTCATACCTATCGGTCATAAAATGATGTAAATACTCCGACTACAAAATTGTTTGATGATTCACAACCCCTAATACTTGAACATAATAATACAGTTAATACTAGGCAGACAAAGAACATAAATACCAATGAGTACTCAGTGTTAGATATTCCAAACTTACATGACTATCCCTAGCAGTACACGTACAGATGTAGTACTCCTAATTACCGGCTACCATGATTGCTATTCGTCTAAATTCAGAATGGAGGCCTATACAACCAGCGAACATGACTCCAACAAAAATCGAATCTAACTCAACTAAGCTAGACTAAAGATTACTCCTAACACCGGGCAATCAATGAATTACAAACAAAATTGCTATGTGGCAACTGCAATTTAACAAAACGTGGACGATCGATGCAGTGTGATACCTTCGATTTTCAATCAGGGGCGATGGGCAGTCAACAACTTACAGGAACTTACTTGTAAAATGTTGGAAGCCGTCGTTGGTTCTCCTGGCATTGGGTCCGACTCTGGCAGCCGATTCATCCGATGGGCAACATGGTGAAGTACTGAATCGAAGCCGAGATGACACATCTGCATGTGATATTTCTCAAAGTCGCATAAGTGGAGAGCACCATGGGGCGGGGAGGACAATGGTACGGATCTGGGAGTCATCGGGCAGCAGGGGAATGGATCTGGAGAGCCTGATGAGTTCGATGTGCTGCTTGATGGCTAGGTGAGAAGGAGGCAGCAGGTGATCGCCGAGATCGGGGAGCGGCGACGATGGGGAAGCTTCCCTGAGAGGCGAGATGAGAAGGAGAGACGGGATACGGGCAAGTGACTAGGGAGGAGTTATTACGCGAGGATGGTGCAGGTAATTAGCTCCTCAGCCGACGGGATAAGACGTATCTACACCGTAAGATTCTAATAGAATCGACGGTCACTGAGTGGTCTGAAGATGGTCTCCTATCAGACTATAGATAGAAAGTGTTTCCCATTTATGAATAGCGTACGATGATTTAGCGACGAAGCCAGCGCGTGTCGTGCTCCTGAACTATGCTCTCACGCCTAATGCTGTTACGTATCTGCACTTTCTGATATCAGTGTATTAGTGTACCATGTACGCATATATGTAACTATGTAAGTGTCCCGTTTTGGAATTAAAAGACGATGTGCCTTGTTAGTATGTACTTGAGCAACTCGTATCTCACGTCATTCATATTGTGAGCTAATAAAGGTCGGATGGTTCCTCGATTCTTATTTAATCTGTTTGGATGAATTGTGCTCTCAAACAAGAGACTAGTACTTGGATTCTTCCAGACGGAGGGAACGGAGCCTGGAACGCATCAGATCCTTCTGTAGGCCGTTCTTCGAGGTCACGGAGCCTAAGCCAGCACCCGCCGCAACTAACGGCAAAAAATTCCCATCGCCATTGGCGGCTTTGGAGTTCTACCACTTCCACCATGAGAATAACCTGTTGGACCACGGCTTCAGCTCCAGCTCCCTTGTTAGGCCTGGCAAGGAAGCTGCCCCGCTGGAGCCAGGCGTGGAGCCTGTGGGAGTTCATCCACCGAAGAGCATCGATCCGCCGGACATCGCCGACCGCCAGGATTGAAGAGGGTAGAGGAAGAAGAGGATGACTACCATGATAGTGAGGATGATGATGAAGAAAATGAGGAGCTGGACCTGGAAATCGATGATGACGATGATGGCCATGATGATGGTGCAAGTCAATCTGATGGAGGAGATTCGCCAATGCAAGTTGAAAAGGATTTACCAAGCCAAGTTGGAAACAATGCTGAGGTAACAAGTGATGGCAGTTTTGTGAACCGTAGATCTGAACGGGTTAGGCAAGCCAAGAAGGTCAAGGAGGTCACCAGCCTTTACAATTGACAAGTAAGTTCCTTGTGATGACATCAATAATTTGCCATTTATGCGCTTTCTTATATTCTGTCATAAACATGTGATGTTTGCTTTAGTCCATATGATTTTATATGTTGTTTCAATTGGGGCTGCTATCTATTAATTGTTGTTTCTGCCATCTACTTGTGATGTTTATATAATTCACAATGCTTTAGTCCATATGATTCTATATGGTGTTTCAATTGGGTCTGCCATCTATGAGTTGTTGCTGCCATCTACTTGTAATGTTTATATAATTCACAATGCTTTAGTCCATCTGATTTTATATGCTGTTTCAATTGAGGCTGTCATCTATGAGTTGTTTCTGCCATCTACTTGTAATATTTATATAATTCACATTGTTTTTGTCCATATGATTTTATATGTTCCAATTGGGGCTGCCATCAATGAGTTGCTGTTTCTGCCATCTACTTGTAATGTTTATATAATTCACAATGCTTTAATTGCAAGGTTAAGCGGCATGGGAGCAAAAGAGCTTTTGGTTTGATGAAGACTAACGGGTGGATGAACAGGAAGTCCGAAGTGAAGGTCTCTGTTCGATTCAATACTTTTGGTGCAAGACTGAAGAGTTGAAGAACAGGAAGTCTGAATTGAACTTTCTGTTTGTATTTTGGGGTCGGCATAATTGAACTTTGAATGCCGTGTTAAATTCATCGTGGACTGTAATTGTGAACCGTTATGGGTGTTCATTTCGACTCTTGGTATCTGAACTATTAAGTCGCATGTTACTCTTAGTATCTGAACTATTAAGTCGCATGTTAATCTGGACTATCATGTTGCTTTTCTAATGGTTGCCGCTCTCTGAATTTATCGACTATGCTACTGTTTGAATGGTTGCAACTGGAGTGTTGATCTTCAGTCTGATACGTAGTGATTTGATGAATAGATTCAGCTGTTTGATTTTTACATGCATATTTTGCTAAAAGTTCTGAATACTCATTTGTTGTTTTGTTGTATTTCAAATTTTTAGGCAAATTTCGCTCATTTTTCGTTCATTTTTCGTCCCAAAATTCAAATTTTGCTTTATGATTTTTGTCCAAAATTTTCCGAAAATGTCCGAAAAAACCGAAATTCGTCCATTTCGTCCAGGACCAGTAAAAATCAAAAAACGAAATCCAAAAATTCTGAGTCTGGATCGTGCCATACAACCTGACGTTTTTCTCGTGTTGATTAATTACCAATCAAAGGGCTGGACACTGACCCGCGCCATATTGCTTGACGTTTCTTCAAAATTAGAGTGGATACATGTCAATTTATTAGGCGTGAGCTAGAAGACACCCAGTGGATTGAGCTCCATCAAGTCTATCTACTATCTACTACGAGCATGGTTAATAATATAGCCAACAACCGGCTATATGAAGTTGTCATGTCACATATAGTCAATCTTATAGTCAACATGTATAGTAGCTAGTTGCTAAGTAGTACTATTTTATCAATGCATGGCACACTGTACACTTTCACAATGTCTCTTGGGGTCCGTGCTACAGTCGACTGTTAATCTACAGCCCGCTTTCTTTCTCTCTCCTCTTCTCTCTCATCCAACTCACCATATATATAATTGTTTAATCCTTATAGCCTGCTGAATGTACCTTATTATACTTGCTCTACTATAAAAGCATGAAGTGCGAAGATCCAAATCCATCATATCTATCCATACAAGAGATCCTACAGCACATAATGCTCAGATCTTTACCTCTAATTGCCAGTAGTGTTGTATCTATCTATACACTACCCCTATAAAAGTACAAAGTACGGAGATCCAAATCCATCATGTCCGTCCATACAACAGATCCTACGGCCTATAATGCTCAGATCTTTAGCGCTAATTGCAATTAGCGTTGTACTAGTTGAGTGTCCGTGCATTGCCACGGAACAACAAAATTAAATGTCCCTCCCATTGTTGTTGGTCGTCAAATCCAATTCAACATCCCTGGTTGTCTTGGCACCATAGTCGAAGGCACACTCAACCCATTGCTTTCTATTGTCGTCGGCCAATGAGAGGGTCCAAAATCGCCCTTTCATCGCCCTAGCAACCACTCCACTAAAAGTGCTCACCTCATATAAATATTTTCTGTACCTTCTCCTATACAATTTACTAATAAAATAAAATACATTCATACTTGAATTGTAGCTGAACATATATTATCATAATGAGTCAATAAAAAGGTATATCCACTGGCTCTTAATCAGATCTCGTACAACTTGAGGGATATTGCCATATTGGCCACATAAGAAATGATCGCACATTTTCATGGTATAAGAACATTAGGCATAGAAAGAGTTCAATACCTATGAGTTGCGACAAAACGTCAAAAAAATTAACAATAACATTGATAAGAGCATCTCCCCTGCTTTTTCCCTCTTCATTCATGCATCATGTTTCCTTCTTCCCTCTTCTATCCTTACTCTGCCTTGGGCCATGCCCATGCTCCTTTTTGCTATGTCTCGTATCCATAATATCAAACAAGAGATAACAAGACATTATGCACATCACTTACAATAAAGCAACCCAAAGGTGCATGCAGCAACAACACCCTTTTGGTGTTTGTTTAAAAAAACGCATACTAGCAACATACATCTGCAATCATCGATGGGAGGTAAATTAAGTTGGCTTGTTCTTGTAGAAGACAGGACCAACTTTTGTTACCTTACCTAAGCTCAACCTATCTATCTCGTATCCTGATCTGGCATTAATATAGAGCTGGAATGTCTTTGGGCGATATCATTCCTATCGTGCCAACAGTTCTCTCAAATCATGGATGCGAACTAACATTGTCCTTTTAAAAATGTCTATGTATCACAAAGGCTTGCTCACAGAGCAACAATGTAATAGAATGCATAATTATCAATAAATTAATTCCGCAAAAAAATTATCAATAAATTCAATAGGGGGGTCATTTCTGCAATAAAAAGCAAACATTATATGTTCATTTACATCTCAAATAATCTTTGATGTGCAGGTAAACAAAGGATAGTGTACAGTAAAATTATTTTACAATAGCTTTTGTGTTCGTTCTAGAACAAAAAAAGGAGTACATGAGATGATTTTGACAATGTGGTGTCCTTGAAATCCTCGTGTTTTTCAGTACAATATTTTTCAGCACTGTGTTTCTTTGGTTCCCTCATGAAGAAACCATGTACCAAACAATACCATAGTCGATTTCTGCATCTACAAGACACATGTTGATTGTATATGCTACCAGTGGCGGTCCAGGATTGGAACAAGTCCCGGGCCCAAAAAAATAATTCGACGCGAGAGAAAAACTTAACGCCCATCACGCTATAGCTACCTCAAATGTGGCTCAATTGCACTGGAAATTTAGAATTTAAACTCAATGCTTAAAGATACAACAAAATACATAAAAAGATGACAAAAACTGCGAACAATACGTTATAAAAAAAAAGTACCAAATCAATGGCTTGCTTCATCTTCTTGAGTTGCTTCAGTCCTCTCAGTCCCTTGATTCCTTCCAGCTAAAACCCCCGGTGTAGAGACTTCTGCTGCGGCCACGGATGAAAAATATCTCTTCATATTTTATTTCTACAAAATGAAAGGAAATTGATATTAATAACAGTAATACAAATATAATTGAATATAGGGCGGTGATTAACAACAGCAAAAATATCTCATCTCAACATTCATATTCAAATACAATTGCTAGCACTGTCATGTATCCCTGAATCTCTCCATTACCAATTCTGCAGTGCAGCCGGCAGACAAGTTCAGCAGTTCCTGGGGAGGCCGGGGCAGAGCTGGCGTGCAGAGCGAACAGAGCCGGCAAGCGGGCGCCTGGCGGAGCAGGCGAGCGGCGGAGCGGGCGGGCGGGCACCGGGCGGAGCAATCTGGGAGCGCCGTGCCGGAGGGAAGTCACAGGCGGGTGGCGGCGGCCTGGCTGCCAGTGCCAGTTCCTGAGTGCGTGCGTGTGCCGCTCGCTGGCTCTCTAGGTCTAGGATTGCGAAGGTGGAGGCTGCCTTGGGCCCTGGCTATGTGTTGGGCTAAGCCCCGAGCCCATTCAAAATTATACCTAGGTTACAATAAAAAAAATGGCACGCCCCGGGCCTGGGCCCTGGGGGCCTGGGGCCCAAATCCGCCCTGTTTGCTACCTTGACAACAATCACTTGTGATGACAAATTCACCTTCAGAAGTACTGTGCAAATGTTGACTTCATAGTTCAGGGAACATTATACAACATATATTCGACTGGCATAATAATTTTTTATGAATCATGACAAAAAGAAAGTACTCGCATAATTGAAATAATTGATCCTCCATTTTGCCGAAAAGAAAAAGCTCAATAAACATGTGCAAACATTGAATGTACATGCACTTAATTTCAAATCTCTATTATCCATCATTGTAAAAACTAATAAGTTTAACGACCTTGTGCACACATCATATCCCTATACGGGCCATGTAGGCCATAGAAATTGTTCTCCTGCCTGTATCCAAACTTTCTTCTCGGTAACCTTGTACATTTTAGTCCCTGGTCATGGTTTTTCTTAATGTCAAGCATAAGGAAAAGTACAAACAACATATCAAGAAGAGAAAAAACAAAGGCATAACTAGTGGTTTGAACAATGTCGAATGTTGACATTTATGTCTTGGATGGATATTTGAGAAGATATACATAACTGTTTTATAGACTATGGTGTAATCCAATTCTTATAGGAGAACAGAGTTTGGCTCAACCATGAATCCACGATGCCAGAACCAATGAACAATATAGTTGAAGGTACAACATATAGGATGCTAGAAAATGGGTTGACATGACAATGGAGCAACCACATCAATACCTAGATATTTTATATAGCACTTAGCACTTCACATTTCTAGCAATAATAATGCCTGAGATTGTAGTACTCCCCCCAATCCATATTAATGGTCACTATTCCCATTGCAATAATCAGGCCTCACCTTGTCGCTCGAGAAAATAATTTGGCATTATCCATCATACCTAACCTGATATTCTAGAGTAAATACCATTTGTGCATGCAATGAATATGTCCAATAGTATATCTACAAATCCTAGTGCCCTCAGGTAACTTGTTACTGTTTGGCAAGAATATGTCTAATATGGTTATGCAAGTGTATATGGCCACTGATCTATACCTTTCTTTGCACAACAATAACCCATTGTCCTCATGCTTCATCTAAATGGTCGTTGCTCCACCTTCTTGGTCGCTCACCACTGCTGACATTACATCTCCCCAGTGTTTACACGACTTCTCATATGCAGGAACATGAACCCCCCCCCCCCCCCAAACACAGACATACACACACACTATATTATCTATACGGCAGAAAGATAGAATGTAGTTTAATGTCCCTTACAACGAAGAATTTGCAGATACCACTTGTAGAAAAGGAACAAACAGAAGAGAAAATGTGCAAACAAACTTGAGAAAGCACATGCAAGCAAATCAACCTTTGTTTCTTCTAATGAACATATAAAACATGATGTTAACTGAACACAATAACAAGTTCGTTTGAACATAACTATAGTACTGGCTAGTGCACGGTAATTAGGTCTAAATTCATGAACTGAACACAGTAACATGTTTTTCTTTCAAGAACATATATATGAGTGTTGGACTGTTGGCACAACGAAAGATGTATTCCATAGTTACTGTTTCACAATTACTGTTATGACTCTGGGAACAAAAAGTTTGCTAGTCCAGAACCGCTATAATTTTTACATCGAGTAATATTGTGCTCTTGATTTTAGTTTTAAGATGGGAAAAAAGTATGAGCAGACATGCATATAGTAAAACAGGATGGTCTCTTTGAAGAAAATATGCCCTAGAGGCAATAATAAAGTTGTTATTTTATATTTCCTTATTCATGATAAAGGTTTATTATTCATGCTAGAATTGTATTGATCGGAAACTTAAATACATGTGTGAATACATAAACAAATACCGTGTCCCTAGTATGCCTCTACTAGACTAGCTCGTTGATCGAAGATGGTTAAGGTTTCCTAACCATATACATGTGTGGTCATTTGATAACGGGATCACATCATTCACAAGACCCATCCGTTAGCTTAGCATAATGATCGTTCAGTTTTATTGCTATTGCTTTCTTCATGTCAAATACATATTCCTTCGACTATGAGATTATGCAACTCCCGGATACCGGAGGAATGTCTTGTGTGCTATCAAACGTCACAACGTAACTGGGTGATTATAAAGATGCTCTACAGGTATCTCCGAAGGTGTTTGTTGAGTTGGCATAGATCGAGATTAGGATTTGTCACTCCGAGTTTCGGAGAGGTATCTCTGGGCCCTTTCGGTAATACACATCATAAGCTTGCAAGCAAACGACTAAGGAGTTAGTCACGAGATGATGTATTACAGAACGAGTAAAGAGACTTGCCGGTAACGAGATTGAACTAGGTATGAAGATACCGACGATCGAATCTCGGGCAAATAACATACCGATGGACAAAGGGAATTACGTATGTTGTCATAACGGTTTGACCGATAAAGATCTTTGTAGAATATGTAGGAGCCAATATGAGCATCTAGGTTCCGCTATTGGTTATTGACCGGAGAGGTGTCTCGGTCATGTCTACATAGTTCTCGAACCCGTAGGGTCCGCACGCTTAACGTTCGTTGACGATATAGCATTATATGAGTTATATGATTTGGTGACCGAATGTTGTTCGGAGTCCCGGATGAGATCACGGACATGACGAGGAGTCTCGAAATGGTCGATAGGTAAAGATTGATATATAGGACGATGATATTCGGACACCAGAAGTGTTTCGGGGGTCACCGGGTACTTATCGGGTCACCTGAAGGGGTTCCGGACACCCCCGGCAAAAGATATGGGCCTTATGGGCCAAGAGGGAAAACACACCAGCCACAAGGGGCTGGTGCGCCCCCCATATGGGCCGGCCAAGGTGGAGAAGGAAAGGGGAAGGAGGAAAGGAAAGAAAGGGAATAGGATTCCCCCTTCCTTCCACCTCTCCCCCCTTTCCTTCCCCCTCCTATATATATGGCAGGGGGGCGCGCGGCTTGGGAGGAGCCCAAGTAGGATTCGGTCCTACTTGGGGGGCCTCCTGGCCTCTCCCCTCCCCCTCCCACCTATATATATGTGTGGGGGGGGGGGGGGGGCGCCCCTAGCACACACCAGACAACTGCCTAGCCGTGTGCGGCGCCCTCCTCCACCATTTACACCCTCGGTCATATTTTCGTAGTGCTTAGACAAAGCCCTGCGGAGATCACTTCACCATCACCGTCACCACGCCGTCGTACTGACGGAACACATCTACTACCTCGACGTCTTGCTGGATCAAGAAGGCGAGGGACGTCACCGAGCTGAACGTGTGCAGAACTCGGAGGTGCCGTACGTTCGGTACTCGATTGGTGGAGCGCGAAGAAAGTTCGACTACATCAACCGCGTTGTAAAACGCTTCCGCTTACGGTCTACGAGGGTACGTAGACATACTATCCCCCTCGTTGCTATGCATCTCCATGGATAGATCATTGCGTGTGCGTAGAAAAAAATTTGTTTTCCATGCAACGATTCCCAACACTCTTTCACTAAGTTCTATCACAATAACAATTCTAGTAAACTATGGTAGATTAGGTGATCATATTTCTCAATTAGCATCATTTATCATGTAAAATAGAGTAAGCAGACATAGTAGCCCACACTTAAAGAAAATAGTAACTTAGATAGAAGAAGGAGAGCAATGAATGTTAAGTATTTACATAGATTAAAAGAACTATTGCGTATTTAGAATGCAAAGTGAAACCAGCACAAACTAAGGACAACAAGGTTTTCAAGCACATTTTACAAATTTCCATGTGAAGTATATACTCTGAACAAGATGGATTGGAGAGCAGGGGTAGGGAGACAGGGTTACCAGGCCATTGTTCATCGCTGTCGTCGTCGCCGCGCCGCTCCTACTCGTCGAGCTCCAGCAAGGGGATGGCGGGCGGGGGCGAGCAGTGCTCAACGGCGAGAAAGAGATATCCCATGGGTGAGAGGAGAGAAGTAGCTGTCGGTGGCGCCGATTCACGAGCAAGGGATTTGGGGGAAGAAAGTGGGAGGTGGGAACAGGACGTGCGTACATGGGCTTTTTACTTTTCTTTTCTTTTTTTTTTGTGCGGGGCGAGGTGAGAAGGAGGTCCAATTTTTTTAGCTGTTGCGATCGTGGCTCGCGTGACGTGGGATTTTTTTGGTGGATCGATATTGTAGGTGGGAGGGAGGAGGTCGAACCATCACGACGTTCGATTCTGCTTTAATAGTAGCAGTGAGAAGATGGGTTGGAGAGCAGGGGTAGGGAGGCAGGGTCGTCGTTGCCACGCCGCTCCTACTCGTCGAGCTCTAGCAAGGAGATGGTGGGCGGGGGCGAGCAGCGCTCAACGGCGAGAAAGATAGATCCCATGGGTGAGAGGAGAGAAGTAGCCGTCGGCGGTGGTGATTCAGGAGCAAGGGATTTGGAGGAATGAAGTGGGTGGTGGGAACACGACGTGTGTACGTGGGTTGTTTACTTTTTTTTTTTTTCGTGCGGGGTGGGGCTGAGAAGGAGGTCCTTTTTTTTGTTCTTGCAATCGTGGCTCTCACGCGAAGCGAGATTTTTTGGTGGATCGATCTCGTGCGTTTGGAACAGGACGTGTGTACGTAGGCTCTTACCCCGCAAAAAAATGTAGGCCGTTTACTTTTCTGTTTTTTATCGTGCGGTGCGGGTTGAGAAGGAGGTTTGATGTTTTTTCGGTTGTTGCGATCGTGGCTCTCGCACGAGGAGAGTTTTTTTATGAACCGGCCGCGTAGGTGGAAGAGAGGAGGTCGAACCATCACGACGTTCGATTCTACCAGCGATACTTTCCAAACACACGTCTCCCACAAACCACTGCACACCTCAGGTAACTCCCGCAAACGTACACCTCTCCTAAGTGACGTTGTCCCCGACCCACTCCTGCGGCTTCCATATCATGTCTTCTTCGTCTCTCATTCCCGCTCTGCCAGGATAGCTTCACTGTCTATTCTTGGTTCTCTGATTAATGTGCGCCCTTCACTGGCTGATCTCTGTATGTCCTTAGCAGTATACATACAGTTGTGGTATACTTTGTGTGTCGATGAACTGGGAGTTGCCCGTGTGTAGTTTGATAGGTGTTGACATTTGTTGTGATTCGTATCACTTTGAACCAGTTTTTTGATCTGTAGCATCATATCCATTCTTTCATCTTTGTTGTATGTTATCTCTTGTGTCTCAATGAATTTTCATTTTTCTTCATGCAATAGCAGTAGAGAAAGCCGTTCTGAGGGTGTATGCTAAACACAAAGCAGGATGACTGCTGCGAAATGCAGTCAAAGAAACATGCACTTTTATAGCACTGTCATTGTAGTCGGATAGGCGCCGACGTTGGTTGTCGTTACCTTGTACCAGCTATCCGATCAGTCGCATTATATCCATCATGTCATGATTGCTCTCTATGTTATCTTCTGTCTTTGAATGAATTTCATTTTGCTTGGTGCAATAGCAGTAGACTGAGCTGTCCTCTGTTTTGAGGTTAGGCTAATTAGAGCGAGATGCAGTTTAAAGCAAGAAGCAGTTTTAACCAGTGAAAATGAATATTATTCTCTAAAGAGACATGCCTTCTGGATTGATGAACAGGTTATCCATGTTCAGGTAAATAGAGGTGGATCATCTATGACTCCTGGTCATGCGTCTTTTCTGAATATTGTGGTCGTGCTCCGCAATTCAGATACTATTATCAGTTATTGTAGTGATACAGTGTTCATCTACTATCCCTATAAAAGCATGAAGTTTAGATCTTTGTGTTGTGCTGCAATTCGTGCATATCTTTGTATATTGGATTATGTGATAAGGTGTGATATTTATTTTTGAAATAATATGGAATTATATGCAAAGCTCTGTAACTGCCTTGAGTAGGCGATAGTTAAGAAGAACATAGTATGTGATGGTCCAATGAGGAAGAAATCTAAGTCGACAGTGCTGCTGATGGGTGGCACTGATAGTGCAACGCCCTTGCTCTTGGATCATTGTTCAAGCTTTTTTTTTCCTACAGCAAGAAAGAGGATGCTGAAGGAGGTATTGCAACTAGCAAGGTATCCGGTTTACAACTTGATTCTAAACTTTGTTCAAACATGCATGGTTGTTTTATCCTTTGAAGACAATATAAAAGGTTTTGCCATGTTATTCCTTTTTCATTTCCATAATCTGTATAATCTGTAGAATGCACGTAAATCTTTTCATATTGAAACCAATGTTCAAGAAAGCGGTAAGCGTAAGCGGAGCGGAAGACCACAACTTAGAGCAATGGCCGCTTAAGCGCAGCTTAACCGGGATTAAGAGTTTTTTAAAAATTGGCCAGAATTTGGCTGTTTTGAATAATATGCACAAGAAAACAGGAAATATAGCACATAGGCAACTGAAAATCTGAAATAGCATATAAGGTTGAGGTTCAGTGGTTCACAAACCACAACAAATAGCCAAATAACACATAAGGATAAGGTTCAGTGGTTCACACAGCAAGCATAAATGCATAATATTGTCTTAGAGCATATAAAATAAATCGCAGCAGCAGCAGCAACCAAACAGCAGCAGCCAAGTAGCAGTTCACGACTTCATGGATCAGTCCTCATCCGCATAAGTGCGCCCAGTCACCACTTCATCTTCATCATCCTCGTACTCTATGTCCTCCTCCTCTGAATCTGTCTCATCTACTTCTTCTTCGTCTGACTCAAACTCTTCATCATGGAGATCTCTAACCCTTGCACTTCGACGAAGCTCAAGTTGTTCACTGGTTCCCATAGCATCTCCAACCACACTCCAAGGTATGCCATCTGCTCCCTCATCTCCATCTGGAAACACCATGAAAGCATGATCATCTCCTCCCTCAAACAAGAAGCCTTGTGCTTCGGATGCATCAGTATTGAGGAGAACATCAATGTTCTTCGTCTGCTTGGTCTTTTTCTTCTTGGATAACAGCCTTGAGTTGAACTGGATGTACACAAGCTGATTGAGGCGATCTGTTGTAAGTCTGTTTCTCCTCTTGGTATGTATCTACAAGTGCCAACGCTACTACTCAGGAACTAGTTAATATGAACTTGACAAAGCATTGGAACAAATTCAGCTTTGGAAACTAACCGACTCAAAACAACTCCAATTTCTCTCATAGCCGGAAGAACTTGAGGTCAAAGAAAGGATCTTCATAGCCATGTCCTTCAGCCCTGGTGTCTCACCTCCATACATTCTCCACCAAGCCACTAGGAAGAGGAATTTTTTCATAGTCAGGAACTAATAATACTATAGGAACTTGAGTACTAGACAAAATATGCAACTAAGTGAAAGTTTTGCAAGTAATGACTAACCTGGATTGTAGTAAAAGTTTTGGCAAGTCCTAGCAAGCTTCTTTGCAAAGGAACCCTCTCTGCTTTGGAACTTGCCTATTTCATAGTTCACAACTTTGTCTTGCATGTTTTCATCACCATGATAGAATGTCTCCACACAAGAATAAAAGGCTGTATTGATGTCAACAGAATCAAATATGTTGTCATCTGCATAGCTATAGTGCGGATTTAGCAAATATGCAATCAACTGCAGTGGGGCATCAAGCCTATCTTTCATCTTCTTTTGAACTATAGCTAACACATCTTTGTACCGCGCCTCGGCGTTACCAAAGGCCTCTTTGATTTCTTTCTTTGCCTTCACAATCTCTCCGTACAGAAAGCCCATTGAGGGCCGTGCATCACCATCAACCAACCGGAGGACCTTCACCAACGGCTCGAACACCTTGATGCAAAGATTCACACCCTTCCAGAAGGGCTTGTTGAGAATTATGGCTGTAGCATCCTTTCCTTTCTTTGAGTGCACATCCTTGATCTTATCCCACTTAGAGGAAATCACCATCTTTCTTAGTGAATCAGCCTTGTCTGCAAGGCTTTGCAAAGTGAGGAATTGGGAAGCAAATCTAGTTACTCCCGGCCTTATGATTTCTCTCTTCTTGGTGAAGGATCTCATGCACTCTAAGGTGCGATGGTGCCCATACACAAATATTGTGAAAGCCTTGGCTTGATCAATTATCTTCTTGAACTTAGCTAAGTTGCCAATCCCTTGGAGCATCAAATTGACAGTGTGAGTCGCACACGAGCTCCAAAATATCTTCGGCCTCTTCACTTTCAAGAGATCCTTAGCCCCCATGTTGTTCAAAGCATTGTCAGTCACAACCTGCACCACATGTTCAGCACCTAATTCTTCAATTGTCTTGTCAACTAGATTGAAGATCATCTCACTTGTATGCGGTGTGTCTGATGTTTCCTTTGACTTGATGAAGCTAACACCTTCCGAGCAGTGTGTGACCAGATTCATAATGCTTCTCCTCTTCATGTCAGTCCAAGCATCAGTCATGAGAGAGCAACCATGCTTGCCCTTCTCAACCTCTCGTTCCTTGAGTTCACTCTTGGTTCTTGCATACTCAGACTTCAACAAAGTCTCCCGGAGATCATATTGACTAGGTGGATCTAGATCTGCACCAAATTGACCAATGGCCTGAACCATCTGCCTAAACTCATCATTGTCAATTGCATTGAACAGTATTGCTGCATTGCATATAAGAGAGACACATCTTAGCATAGGAGGGCAGCAAACAATCTACAATTCAATTGGCAAAAAACAGGGCAGCAAGCTCTTACCATGTGTATACACCCATCTTGCAATGTACTCATGTGCTCGAAGTGATCTCTCCTCCCATGCTGCCTTGTTAATCTTCATTTGCTTGAGTCTTGCTTCTCCGCATAACTTGGGGTCAATGGTACGTGTAACACCCCCTTGTAATAAGCACTGTGACACTCTGCTAAGTATGCCAAGTCATCTTCATTTGCAGTGCCTAGTCATAATGGTTAATCAAAACAATTCAAATACTTCTCTGAAAATCAACTCAAATTCAAAGTGTAAAATAAAGTTGCCCAAAACATGTTGAAAAAATGTTCACTTTATAGCAAATAATCCAAAACCATTTGCTGTTAAGGAACACAACATCATCATCAATTCAAAATGGCATTAGCATTTAAAACAGTGCCAAAAGGAGCATTTTAAATGCCATATTCATTTTTTTTAAATTCCAAATGAATTCAAAAACTCACCAAACTTTTTGTGGCAGTAAGGAATATTGCATGTCAATTATTGATGCAAGTGCCACATTTTACAAAAGTCATTTGAAAGCAAAAGAAATAGAAAAACAGAGAGTTTAACAGAGAACAGAAAATAAAAATAAGAAGAGGCACTGTGCACTGGGCCTACGTGCACTGGGCCCCGTAGCCAGCCCATCTCCCTCTCTCTCTATCGCGGTGTCACCGCGCCTGTGGTCGCCGCGCGCTGCGCCGGCGAGACGCCGACAGCACGACGCCACCGACGTCCCACTGACGCAGGGAGGATAAGGCCGAGGCCCGTCCCTTCCCCCTGGACCTCCCCATCCATTCCCTCTCCCTCTCCGTTGCTCTCCCCCTCATTCCCCATCATCACCGAACGCCACCACCACCGTGCCTCCGTCGATCTCATGGCCACAGCCACCACCTCGCTCCGCCGTCTTGTCGAGGAGCTCCGCCATCGTCTTCTCCATCGACCGGTAGCCTCAACTGGAGCTGGGGAGCACCGAAGCGCCGGATCCCCTTCGTCCACATCTCCGATTGCCGCCGTCTTCTTCGTCTCCGGCGCCGGCCTCTGCTGCTACTAACCTGTCGAGGGCCACCGTGCGTGCCGCTAGGTGAGCTATCTCCCTCCTCAGCACTCTAGCTCCCCTAGTTCGCGCCGTATCTAGCTCGTCGCCGATGCCGAGAACTCGCCGCCATAGATCACCTCGCCGCCATAGCCATGGTTCTTGTCAAGCTCGTCTGAGGCCTCCGCCGTGCTCCAGGTGCTCCCAAGAGCCCAATGAGCCCGCGCCCGAGCCTCCCCGTGCCTCCTAGCGTAGTCTCCATCGAGGCCCCGAATGTGGTGCCGCCAAAGCTCGTCGCCGGCCACTTTTCCGGCGACCATTTGGTCCGGCACCACCACCACACGATGCGGCGTCGAGTCCGCGTTCGAACGCAGCAAACCACGCGCGAAACGGTGCCCCCTAGCGCGAATCCGACGTGCTCCGGCGAGCTCGCCGCCGCGGGAGGCCACCGGAGCAACTCCGGCGCCGGCCACCTACGTGGCTGGCCGGGCCCCACCTCTGGGTGGCTGACAGTGGGCCCCGCGGGTCCCAGTTGACTGGGTTGACCCAGTCAACTGCTGACTGGGCAACCCTGACCCACTGATGTGCGGGCCCCACCACTTAATCCATTGATTAAAATAATTTAATAATTAAAACTTAATTAGAAACACTAATTAGCCTATGACATGTGGGGCCTACTGCCTAATTAACTCTGTTTAGTTTAAAATTAAACTCTGTTAACTAACACAGGCTGACATGTGGGTCCCACTGGACCCACAGATCAGGTTTGACCTGGTCAACCGACCAGTTGACTGCTGATGTCATCAATGCATCATGCTGACTTCATAATTGGTTTTGCTAATTTAATTAAATCCAAAAAATGATTTAATCTTTGAAAATTCGTAAAAAAATAAACCGTAGCTCAGATCGAAAAACTTTGTACATGAAAGTTGCTCAGAATGACGAGACGAATCTGATCGTGCCATCTGTTTCGATGTCGGAACTGTAGGGGAACGCAGCAGAAAACAAAAAATTTCCGCCCTACGCACCAGCCCAGGACCACTATGGAGACTGCATACAAGGTTTGATCATTTTCGTTACCGACTCGTAGCGCAGCGGAAGTAGAGTCGATGACGATCGTCGGTGCAGATCCCCGCAGCTAGGATTTACAACCTCCCAACCGCAAGGATGTATACCCTCATCCGCCACCCGGACAGCCCTCCGGGAGGCGGTCGGATAGTCCCCCGGATGGTGTCGCGAACAGCCCTTCGGGAGGACTCACAGAACTCGGACCGTCACTTGGACAGCCCTTCGGGAGGCACTCACGAACAGCCCCACGGGCACTAAGATCGAAACTACGACCTCTCTACAGAGTTGCACACATACGGTGTCATCTATCCGGCAGGGCTTCGCCGTCCAGAACTAGTTCCCACCGGAACCCAGACAGCCTTTCGGCTCTACGAAACTCTTTTCGTGGGAGGGAGAGAGAAGCCAGATAATTGCATGGCATGAGTATGAGAGCAAGGGGATGAAGGAGATGGCAGCCCCAACTCCTCCTTTTATAGGCCAAGGCAAGGGGTGGGGTGGGATGTTGAAATACCAAAATACCCAAGCTTCATGTCACACATGAAAGGGCATAATGGTAACACAAGGGGGGCACCAAGGGGACACCACCATGGCAGCCCTTGGGCCGGCCCACACCTTGTCTCCCCCCATGGGGGGGGGCCCCCCAACAAGCCACCAACATGTCTCCATGAAACATGCATGCTCCCTAGACAAAAAGCCACCAAACATGCAACCCCCGATTCGTGGGATCTTGTCCCCTCGCGCTGGGACAAGATGTTTTCCGCGAAACATTTTTCTGAAAAATTCCAGAAGGTCCCAGAACATTTCTGGCACCCTCTAAAATTATTCTGGGCATGATCCGAAACATTTTCGGTGCGGTGGTTTTTATCAGCGGAAAGCATCAACAGCGGTTACGGCAGTTTCGGAACATTTCTGATTTTTTCTCTCTGAAAATTCCCAGAAGTTCCCAGACCAATTCTGACATCCTCTGAAAATTTCCATGCGATGCCGAAACCCTATTTGACCTAATAATATATTCCGAAACACCTTTTCGGTTTTACCGAAACTCTTTCGGTGTTCTCTCTCTCCGGAACTCTTCCGTTGTCTCCGAAACATTTTCGGTGACTTTCTCTCAGACTCCCTGTCTAGTATTCAGCAGATAGATGACCCTTAAGCGTGTGACCCTATAGGTTCGGTGAAGTATAGACATGACCGGAACACTTTCCGATCAATGATCAACATCGGAGCCGTGGACACCCATATTGACCCCTATACCCACACGAATGAATATTCGAGTGAACCTCCAGTTGCCGTGTGCTATTCCTGTTGCTTCGCGATATGTTACAAATACCCGAGGTGAGACATGTTGGCATTCCCGTGGATCAACAACTTGTCCATTAAGCCAGTTACCTCGTTACCGGTATTGTTCTCTTTTCTCGTTACCGTGTTCCAGCATCCCCGTGATCAAATCACAAAGTGTCTGGCCAGACGATGATGGATACCGTAACACCGAGAGGGCCCAGAGATATCTCTCCATCGTCGGAGGAGCAAATCCCAATCTTGAGCTATCAAGTTACTTGACATACTTTTCCATGAACCCGTAAGCCGCCGGAATAGCCACCCATTTACGGATGACGTTTAACAAACCCCAAAGTTCATGAAGCAAGCATGAAGAAACTCGACACTCTCATGGTCTAAGGAATCATGCAAACGTTAACTATCTTTGTGTTATTAACCATTAACTCATGACGAATGTATCTCATAGCATAACATCAATTCGGGTCGATTCAACACAAATGTTCTTCTAACATTGTGCCCTCAAAGTTGCTGGCATAGACATGCCCATGATCAGGAAAACAGGACCATCATGCAACACTTGAGCTAGTCTTAGAGGCTAGACTTAGGAATACATTTTTCCGTTTATTATTCCACACGTGCATATGAGTCTTCCTCCAAGCCTCGTGGTTATTGTAGACTCGAGAACCATAGCAGTTATAGCATGGAACATAAACCTAATTATGAGCATGGAGATAAATAATAACATTTATTATTGCCTCTAGGGCATATCTCCTACAGACTCCCACTTGCACTAGAGTCAATAATCTAGTTAATGCTAATGCACTTCACACCTGTGGCATACCGGTGTAAATATGCTTCGCTTGTGGTATAGCCTGATGTCCAACAGATCTGACGATTTCAGCTCTGTGTGTATCTTTGCATATCCTCGCGTTTTCACGCTTTCACAAAATTCATATTTTGTGTGGACTTGGTTTTGTATGTATGTGAATCACAGGTCGAACCTGGATTCCTCAGACTGAGTTATGGAGCAACTACCTGCAGTAGTGTCCCATTGACAAAAGCCATCTTGGAACCATACTAAGTTCATGAATGAACTATATGATTCAACATCTTCTTTGTCGCTTTTAAAAGCGGCAACATACTTCGCCTCTGTTATAGAATTCGCCACAGTAACTTGTTTGGAACAATTTCCAACTACCGTGCCACCATATTGTGTGTTACACAAAAACCCTCAATTTAAATCGAAAATCGCTTGGAGCATGGATGAAGACTGTACCGATGTAACCTTTTACAATGAACTCTTCATGATCTCCGCTTGCGAGAAAACATGTCATTAGAGCTACTCTTGCACTCAATGACACTTTTCACTGTTGTCCTATGATCAGTACTTTTGATCACTTTGGTATCTATACTCGCAACACCTTGGGAGTATCGGACATATCTGGTTGTTTCACATACCATGGAATACATGATTAATCCAAACACAAAGGTGTGTGGAATCTCCATCATGTATTTTGTCATCAGTGTTTTAGGGACACCGAGTCTTGCAAAAACTCTTTCCATGTGACTTTGGCAAGAACCACTCCTTGTCGTTTTAAATGCTAAAAAGTTTTAGCATCTTGTCAATATGTATCTTTGCTCAGCCCCATTAGGTAAATCTATCTCCATAGATTATCATGCCTAATATAAAGGCGATTTAGCCCAAGCACTTCATCGAAAAACTATTTTCAAATGAAGTCCTAATTCATGTCAAGAAATTTATTTCCAATTAACAATGTGTCAAGCACACAACATTTTTAGAAATATTATTATGCTCCCACTTACTTTCTTGAATCACAAGCATCTTCGTTACCCATTGATGAAGTCAAAAACCCTTTTGACCATTTCATCAAATCACGAAGATTCCAACTCCACTTTGCTCTCTTCTGTCCATTGCTGGAACTCTGAAGTTTGCATACTTACTAGCATCCTCTGGAATGACAAAATACCTTGGACTGTAACACATGCAAGTCCTTGGTTTCATTTCCATCATATGGAAATCCTATTGTCATCCATGTTTCATATCTCATGACTGAAATATGTATTAATTGCTAGTTCAACCCAAACCGACTTTAAGCATCGCTACGGTGAAACAACCTCATCGTAGTCAACTCCTTGAACTTGTTATTGCAACAAGTTGAGCTTTATGGATAAAACATTTTTATCCATATCAGTTTTAAGTTCCATAAAATTCGTTAGACTCTAAGTCTTCCGAAAGGTGTATCAAGATTTTAATCTTGAAACATTTATATGGAAACTATCTCGGATTGTATTGGCATTTAGCCAATTCCGGAGTCAGGGCCCATCAACGCTTCCTTGTGTATCGTAGGTATACTGTTGTCTAACAACAATATCTCATCTGCGCACCTGAGAGGTTTGCACGAGCCTTGCCTACGTGGTTCAGCTGCAAGTTCGACCGAAGTCCGTACATTTTATTGTAGAGACTTCCGTATCAGTCGCAGTAGGAAACCTGGAATTACTTCCAAGGTCTCTTTCCTTTGATCTGATGACGAAGATACTGTTTATCTTGTCGAGTTGCACTATTCTCCCACTCACCTTTTTGAAAGAACCATTTTCTTCAAAAAGCATACCGTTCTTTGTGGCAAACCTATTTGCCTCGGTATAGTGAGGGAGGAATACCCAATGACTTGGGATAACCTACAAAGTAGCACTTGTCTGATTTGGAATAGGTTTGTAACCTTTTACACAAGCCCCATATTCCAAATGTTAAGAAAAGATATAACATGGTTGGGCGTACCATACCATGGTGTCATTTCAACAGACCCGATGGAGCTCTTTTCAGTGTAAAAGCCGCAGTCTCTAAAGCATCACTCTTTAAAAGGGATAATGGCAAATTTATTTATGTCATCTTTGATCTTACCATGTCATAAATGGTTCGATTACACCTTCACGGACTTTTCACTCACAGTGGTGTTTCGGGAGGTGTAAGTTATGAAACTCTTTTCACAACTCATCAGACATTCGCTAAACTTGTAACTCAATTATTCCTTTCTGCAATTGAATTGTAGAAACAGAATTTTCTTGTTACAATAACTTCTACTTCATTTTTGAAAACCTTTCGAATAAATTCAAAAGATCCAGACTTACATCTCATCAAGTAAATATCCGCATATCTACTTGAGTCATTTCTGAAGATAGATAAATCCACTACTAACAACATTTATCGGACTACACACATCAAATGTATGATCACCGATAAGTTTGTTGTCCGTTCCTTATGGCCTGTGAACGGTATTTCAGTCACTTCAATTTTCGGAGGAAAGTTGCAAGTGTCAGATGATTCAAAATCAAAGGACTTCAAAAAATCCATCATAATGGAATTTATCCATGCGGGTTTCTCCAATGTGACCAAATGTAGTGCCACACTTGTGTGGTATTCTCTTAGTCTTACGACATTTAGCGTCAGTGTTACGGATGTATCATATTACCATCAATATTCATAACATACGTCCCATTTTGGATGGAAGCATGGCCCTTCATGTTATTCATAATACTGAACAACAATTGTTGTTTTTATGAACAACTCTTTTGCAACAAACATTGTGCAATGGCTAGAGTGTATGAAACTCTAAAATGAATTATGAAAGTAAACCCAGAGGTAATGTATTTTTATCAATATTCATAACATACATCTCATTCATAATGAAAGTATGGCCCTTATGTTATTCATAACATCGAACATAAAAAGTTCTCTTATGAACAACCTTCTTGCAAGATACCTTATGCATAGGGCTAGAGTGTAAAACTCTAAAATGAATTAAGAAAGTAAATACAGACGGTAATACACCGATGGAAGGTATAGTAACATTTACTATGTTCCCTGTGTATACCTAAACCTCATTCCTGGCAAGTCTTTCAGGTCATAGTAGTTCTTACATCGAGTTGCAACAGAAAGCAATCGAGCGGGTATCTTTGTGATTAACTCATAATACCCAAGAATCAGTGATTACCAATTTAATCATAATTCCCAAGAACTATATCTTTGACCAGCCTTCTATACATCAAAAACTTGTATGACATTCATACATGAGCTGGATATTCCAGTCTTCTTTCTTATTGCCTTTATACTTCTAACAGTTTAACTTTTAGTATTTCTCCTACTCTTAGAAGAAGCACCCAACTTAAGAGTGGCGTTTAGCCCTGGACTTCCTAGGCGTGAAAGTTTCACTAACACCCTTCGGACACTTCCTTTCTCTTTAAGTTGTTGTTTTATTCACCTTTCATCATATGACAGGCGTTCTCCTGGATCCCTCTCTTATCAGTCTAATGCATAGTAAACTCCTTTACTAATAGTTTGCAAACAAACACTGCTTTGGATATCTCATATCTTTTAGCCTTTGTTTGTCCCTGAAAATGATTTTCAGATTCCATGAATATCACATAACTATCCAAACTTTCGAAGTTCGGGTCTCATGGAAGCAAACATATTGCACTTGACTGAAATGGAATTCTAGCTTTTGGATCGAAGGACGAGAGTCACATGATCCATAGCATAAGCGAGAGAATACCGAAAGTATGCGATAGGACAAAGTCCTTCTCGGCACTCTAGAGGGCAATCCTCACATTACGTTACCAACCGTAAAGTTATAACCAAATATTAAACAACTATTCAATTTTAATAGGGAAGGTGGAAACGCGAGCCATTATTCTACAACTATTATGCATAACCACACTTAGACAGTGTTCATAATTAATTGCACTGAGAATTAAACAAGTTAATTCAACAGTGCGCTCCCACTCAAATCAATATCTCTCATAATTGATCGTGAGTGATTCAAGATCCGCATTTCCATTCAACGCCATTGTTCGAGATGAACACTGATGGCGCCAACTTCAATCGGTAGGCAAACTTGCCGATCACATCTCTATGTGACTCTTGTTCATCTTTCAATGCGTGTGTTCCGAGCTCAGGACGATCCTGCCATGAACGTCAAGACAACCAAGTGATCTTGCTGCGAGGTCTGACCTCACCCGCCTCACACCCGTACAATCATTCGTACCCAGGTAGATCCTGGCGCACCCCGAAAGTAAAGGTGCCGTGACGGTGCTACACTTGGGTGAACACTAACTACTTGATATTTTTGTGAGAGATCACCCTAATAAAAAGCGACTACCACGCAATCAAGAAGGGTGCATCATAAGGGATAAACATCTCAGGCAATTCATAATAGCATGATATGGTATAGCCCTTTCCGACGGAGAAGTCTTGTATTTCTTCGTCTTCGGCATTCGCATCGGTGTTCACCTTCGCGAAGATTGCCACCACCTTGTCGATGCACCAGATAATATTGCTATCTCTATAGCTAATGAAATAAGTGCATTACATAAGGTTGACACGCAGGTCATTAAAGTGCAATCATATGGCTCCAGCCATCATGCCGAATCATGACACGCAGGTCATGTTAATCAATTTACATCATATAGTCATCTCATACATAATCAAATTATTATGAGCACTGCTATACCACATCATATGCACATGCAAACCCTCCTGCAAAACCAAGTTAGACGTCTCTAATCGGTTCATGCAAAAACTTGTTTTATGTGGCTTCTAAGGTTTCGAAACAAACCGAAGCTACCAATGTCCATCATCAAGTATGATAATTCAAGTCGCTAGATTAACTTTCCAGGGTGTATGAAAACCGAGATAATAAAATCTCGAGCCCCATACTAAACTTCGTCATACGCATGACCCCCGTGCAGATCATATCTGCATTGCCCTTTCGTTTGCGAAATTTCATCTTTCTTTTTAACTACGGTGGAATTCAATGAACTGTTAGCACTTCGTTGATCAATCAGGATCGCGGATTGCCAGAACATTGAAACTCCACCATACTGTTATCAAGATCAGAAATATGCAAATTCCAGGGAAGCAACAAGAACATCGGGTAACAGATTTCATCTGCTACCCGCACAAATAATTTTCAGTAATAGAACTCATCTACTACCTAATTATATTGTGCAACACCCATACATCTCATGTATTCTAGATCGCAACCTGCATCTACGCATAGCACGGCTCATGATGCCACTGTAGGGGAACGCAGCAGAAAACAAAAAATTTCCGCCCTACGCACCAGCCCAGGACCACTATGGAGACTGCATACAAGGTTTGATCATTTTCGTTACCGACTCGTAGCGCAGCGGAAGTAGAGTCGATGACGATCGTCGGTGCAGATCCCCGCAGCTAGGATTTACAACCTCCCAACCGCGAGGATGTATACCCTCATCCGCCACCCGGACAGCCCTCCGGGAGGCGGTCGGATAGTCCCCCGGATGGTGTCGCGGACAGCCCTTCGGGAGGACTCACAGAACTCGGACCGTCACTTGGACAACCCTTCGGGAGGCACTCACGAACAGCCCCACGGGCACTAAGATCGAAACTACGACCTCTCTACAGAGTTGCACACATACGGTGTCATCTATCCGGCAGGGCTTCGCCGTCCAGAACTAGTTCCCACCGGAACCCAGACAGCCTTTCGGCTCTACGAAACTCTTTTCGTGGGAGGGAGAGAGAAGCCAGATAATTGCATGGCATGAGTATGAGAGCAAGGGGATGAAGGAGATGGCAGCCCCAACTCCTCCTTTTATAGGCCAAGGCAAGGGGTGGGGTGGGATATTGAAATACCAAAATACCCAAGCTTCATGTCACACATGAAAGGGCATAATGGTAACACAAGGGGGGCACCAAGGGGACACCACCATGGCAGCCCTTGGGCCGGCCCACACCTTGTCTCCCCCCATGGGGGGCCCCCCCAACAAGCCACCAACATGTCTCCATGAAACATGCATGCTCCCTAGACAAAAAGCCACCAAACATGCAACCCCCGATTCGTGGGATCTTGTCCCCTCGCGCTGGGACAAGATGTTTTCCGCGAAACATTTTTCTGAAAAATTCCAGAAGGTCCCAGAACATTTCTGGCACCCTCTAAAATTATTCTGGGCATGATCCGAAACATTTTCGGTGCGGTGGTTTTTATCAGCGGAAAGCATCAACAGCGGTTACGGCAGTTTCGGAACATTTCCGGTTTTTTCTCTCTGAAAATTCCCAGAAGTTCCCAGACCAATTCTGACATCCTCTGAAAATTTCCATGCGATGCCGAAACCCTATTTGACCTAATAATATATTCCGAAACACCTTTTCGGTTTTACCGAAACTCTTTCGGTGTTCTCTCTCTCCGGAACTCTTCCGTTGTCTCCGAAACATTTTCGGTGACTTTCTCTCAGACTCCCTGTCTAGTATTCAGCAGATAGCTGACCCTTAAGCGTGTGACCCTATAGGTTCGGTGAAGTATAGACATGACCGGAACACTTTCCGATCAATGATCAACATCGGAGCCGTGGACACCCATATTGACCCCTATACCCACACGAATGAATATTCGAGTGAACCTCCAGTTGCCGTGTGCTATTCCTGTTGCTTCGCGATATGTTACAAATACCCGAGGTGAGACATGTTGGCATTCCCGTGGATCAACAACTTGTCCATTAAGCCAGTTACCTCGTTACCGGTATTGTTCTCTTTTCTCGTTACCGTGTTCCAGCATCCCCGTGATCAAATCACAAAGTGTCTGGCCAGACGATGATGGATACCGTAACACCGAGAGGGCCCAGAGATATCTCTCCATCGTCGGAGGAGCAAATCCCAATCTTGAGCTATCAAGTTACTTGACATACTTTTCCATGAACTCGTAAGCCGCCGTAATAGCCACCCATTTACGGATGACGTTTAACAAACCCCAAAGTTCATGAAGCAAGCATGAAGAAACTCGACACTCTCATGGTCTAAGGAATCATGCAAACGTTAACTATCTCTGTGTTATTAACCATTAACTCATGACGAATGTATCTCATAGCATAACATCAATTCGGGTCGATTCAACACAAATGTTCTTCTAACATTGTGCCCTCAAAGTTGCTGGCATAGACATGCCCATGATCAGGAAAACAGGACCATCATGCAACACTTGAGCTAGTCTTAGAGGCTAGACTTAGGAATACATTTTTCCGTTTATTATTCCACACGTGCATATGAGTCTTCCTCCAAGCCTCGTGGTTATTGTAGACTCGAGAACCATAGCAGTTATAGCATGGAACATAAACCTAATTATGAGCATGGAGATAAATAATAACATTTATTATTGCCTCTAGGGCATATCTCCTACAGGAACCCCCTACGTAGGAGAACCCATAACTTTGAGCCTGATTCCAGTAGATGAATAGTGCATATTCACCGGATAATAAATCCCACCTTAATCCTAAACTAACTAAAATGACTTAGACAAATCTTTAGGCAACCATGCACTGCATCCTAGGCATGGCATGCCCTGTGTTGCAATATTTACTGTGTATTTATTTGTTTCTTCCCCCTCTTCTCTCTCGTTAGACCCCGACGTCGACGTAGCTCCCGAGACCGACGCAGTTCCGGAGGTCGACTACGCCCCTGACGACCAGACCCTTGCCGCAGAGCTTCCAGGCAAGTACCCCCCTTTTGAACATTCCGATATTGCCTATTCTTCTCTCTCTTATACTTGCATTAGAAGTTGTTGTTGTCACTGTTATCCTATATCTGCTGCATAGCCTGTTTATTGTAACCTGCTATTGTTACCTACCTGCTTATCCTAAACTGTTTAGTATAGGTTGGGTAGAGACCCGTCAGAGACCCCACTTATCCCGACTGCCCCGTTGGATTAACAGAAGACCCGATCAACGGGATCAAAGACCAGGCCCCGACACCGCACAAACACTTCCCCTTAGTTGCTTGACACTACTGGGTTACTATCGAGTGCCGAGGGTGATACCTTGTCAGCACTTCTGATGATAACCTTGTAGGTTAGTTAATCGGCCGTGGTCAGCGAGGTGATTCCTCCTACACCACCCCGATAACGACACCGTCGTGCAACATCTCAAGCGTGGACCTCGAGGGTGATGCCTCTTTAATTCACCTTGATGTTTACATCAGGTGGGAATCCAACGAGGGTGATGCCTCGGATTCCTTCTTGAGGTGGTGGCCACACGGATGCCTTTACATTACTGTTGATAATGATTAAACTGGATAAGGACGGGTCGGCCCTAAGGGGTACCCGTGAGAGTTACTTATACTGCAGGACTGGAGGGACAGGTGGTACCACCCCGTAGAGGTGGACCTGAGTTCCCGACAGTCTTGCGAGAGTTGGGTGGACCTGGACGGTGCCCGAGCGATGAATACGAGGCGTGGCCGGGCATTCTTAGCCCTTGCCGCAAGTCATCGAGACGGGGCGACGGGGTCACATCTTTCGTGATTCTCTGCTCGTTACCGCACTACCAACACACTAACGGTTTGGATATTTGATCCGAGGGGCCTCTGGCCTGATAGCACTAACCATCACGTGGGCATAGTATGGGCGTTCTGCGTCGTATACATCAGCCGAAGCTTAATTGACGTCAGTAAGGAGCGGCGCACGCCGAGTTGGACTGGGAACGCAACCGCGCTTGTATAAGGGGTTGCTAGGTCTGCTCTCGATGGCCCCGTAACATGCAGGAGTTCCCGGGGCGATGGCCCAAGACCCCTGGGGGCATAGGTTTAGTCCGGCGTGCTGACCTCTCTGTTAAGCCTAGGTCAGGTTGCGGCGTATCGTTTGGCCGAGGCCGGGCATGACCCAGGAAAAGTGTGTCCGGACGGAGTTAAGCGAGCGTGGTGGGTAAGTTGGTGCACCCCTGCAGGGAAGAAACAATATATCGATAGCCTGTCCTACGGTAACGGACACTCGGAGTTGTATCCCGATCGGTACAACTAGAACTGATGACTTGAGATGATAACTGGATAGTATGGCTCTAGGATTGCTTTCCCGCAGGGAGTCGAGAAAGGATATCTGGGCGAGGTTGATGACACTACTACTACTTTATATTATGTTATTCTGCACTCTTCTAATGCTGCAAGACCGCTGAAGATGCTAGTATTCGATAGGACTAGGCTTTTACCTCTATTCTGGCATTTCTGCAGCCCAGTCCACATATACAGCCTTCCTTTGAAAATGTTGCATAAGTAGTGTAGATCCTTGCTTGCTGAGTACTTCGGATGAGTACTCACGTTTGCTTTGCTTTCTTTTTCTCCTCTTATCCATTTGTCACCACCAGAGAACGGAGCCCTTGAGCCAGCTGCCCACGCCGACGGCTACTACTACTACTACCCTCCCGGCGAGTACTACTACGAGGAGCCGTCCGACGACCAGGAGTAGGATTCGGAGGGTCCTAGGCAGGAGGCCTACGCCTTTCGATCGTAGTGTTTTATTTTGCCCCGCCTTTCTAAAGGCCTATCTGTAACTCTGTTATATCTGTACTCAGATATCTAACGCTTCCGCTGATGCTTGTTTATCATCAAGCTTATGTATTCGAGCCCTCGAGGCCCCTGGCTTGTAATATAAAGCTTGTATGACTTTATTTATGTTTTAGAGTTGTGTTGTGATATCTTCAAGTGAGTCCTTAGGCTTGATCGTGTGCATTTGCGTGTATGGTTAGTGCACGATTAAGCCGGGGTCGTCACAGTACGTGTCCACTTATCTATAGGACCTAACACATGAGGTTGTGAGCTACCAATACAAGTGAGTTCATCATCATCTCGAGCTTGACCTTGAGGAGTGGATGATGCATCAATAACAACAGCATCTCTCACAGCCTTCTCATGCTCATACTTCTTCTGCTTCTTTGCTGCCTTTTCTTCAAAAGCTTTTAAGTAAGCTTCTTGTGGGCACCGCAGACAGTTCCTCACCACATTTGAGTTTGACGCAATGTGTTGCTTCAGCCGGTAAATACCTCCCGTGAAAATCTGGCTGCAGAAATTGCACCTCACTCTCTGAAGGTTGTTAGGATCAACCAGCTGACTATAGGCCCAACCCATGTCATCGGAATTCCTCTTGAGAATCTTTGCTCTCTCTTCTGATGCTGCTGCTGCTGCACTAGCATCAGCATCATCTCCTCCTCCTGACTCCATACTAGTACTTAGTGCCCGCCTTTGCTATTCCTAAACAAATGACTAACTGTTAGGAGGAGCAGAACTGAACAAGAAGAACAAAGAAACTACTGTTGCAGTGTTGCATGCCTACCTATGGAAGTATGGATAAGAACTGAAGAAAAGATTACAGATGAGCAGGAGGATCTATGGATCTATGGAACAGAGGAGGAGAATAGGAGCTGAGGAGAAGGAGGAGAGGAGAGGAGAGGAGGAGATCCTCACCTGAACTGGTAGAAGGGGACGTCCAGGAGGAGGAGGAGGAGGAGCTGCCGGCGTCCAGATCTAGTAGACTGTCGTGGAGGAGGAAGAACGCTAGGGAGCCACCGCTAGATCCAGAGCAGGAGCAGCCGCCACAACTCTCTTCGTCCCCCCCCCCCCCCCCCCCCTTCTAACCTTGTAACCCTAGCCGAACATGCCTGTTTTGGCCCAAGGCCTTTATACCCCTTGTGTCCCTCCCGCCCAACCATTTTCAGACACCCGCTCGAGTGATCCCCCTCACTTTTCCATCGAGTAAGCGCGCGCAGCGCACGCTTAGCCAGCGCCTAGCGCTAAAGCGACGCTAAATCGCCGCTAAAAAACGCTCAACGCTAAAACCTTCGCTAAGGGCAGAAGTGAAGCGTTTAGTCGGCGCTCAGCGCTTAAGCGCCGCTTAAAAACGCTTTCTTGAACATTGATTGAAACTGTACCTCCATTGATACATTATTTTACTACTCTTCTACATCTGAAATATTTCCAATTATCGCACTGAAAGAAAGACTTTTCTTGCTCTTCTCTTAATTGACTGAATAAACAAGAGCGTCATAGTATGTAGCTCAATGATACTTAGGTGGTGGTAGTTATTTATTGGCATAGTGTTTGTCTGCTTCTGTCATCTATGAGCTCATCATGGAATTTTTTTTGAAATGCCGAGGCATTTATTTTTGTAGAGTTTGATGCTGTTGTTGTTATCTAGCATCACATGACTTCATAGAATTTGACGGAAGTTACGTTGATCCCTTGCTTAAATATATATTTTTAGCACGAATGCAGATCCTGTTTGTTTCTCATTATAGTTAGAGAAAAAAACGAACAAGTGAACTCGAATTGCTATAATTCAATTTTTTTTTGCAAAACTAAAATGTCATTAAGCACCGTGTCGTACTAGCATATGACTGACTTAGTAGTCACAGACCGTGTGGTACGTATTATGCATAGAGATTATGAACAACCAATTACAAGTAGGAGTAATCTCATTTGAATACATTGTCATCCATTCCATGGATTTATACACACTTTATAGTTCGGCACAGTTGAATTACCAATGTCCAAGATGCATTTACTTCTATATATTATTACATTATGTATGCTCAATTTAGATGCCACTACAAAATAACAGCTTAAAATTACGGGCCCTCCAATCTGAATGAATCACAAGAAATTGAGAGTTTTAGTCGGTGGTAGAATTTTACATACCTATCGTGAGGAAAAGAAAGAAGGAATGACCGAATTATAGGATACTAAAGAGTGTAAATTGTTGTTAAGTTTTCTTCTCCAAACAGATCTCTTTCTTGGAATAGATTTATGACGTGTACTGAACCCTATTGTATTAAGAACAGTAAAACTGAGCCTAATCCCTGCTCTCTCATGAATTAGGCATTTCTGACCGTTTGATTTCGTTTGTTAAACGTTTCTGACCGTTTGATCTAAAGTTAGCGCTAAGTTAGCAACGAACTGGGCCTAACGTCGCTGGGCAGCTACTCCTGTAGCTATTTTGAACTTCTGTGGTTAACTGGGCCAATTTTCCTGCTCGGCCCAAAGCAGTCCCTTTCCTACATGCGTCCCCGTTCGACACAGGAACGAATCAGCGGCGGCCGAGAGGCGATCGCTCGACACAGGAACGAATGGGCAGCGGCTAAGTGGATGCGATCGCTCGACAGGAACGAATCGGCGGCGGCCAAGAGGATGCGTCGCGCGGTCGAAAGGGGGCGGATGCGGCGGCCGCTCGATTCAGGCGAAGTGGGCGACCTGCGGTGGGATCCAGCCTACGCGCGCCGCTCGCGAGGGAATCCAGTGCGAGGGGATCGAGCGGAATCGCCGGCTGCGGGCACGCCTGGACCCTAGTGACGGTGAGTGGTCCGGCGGTCAGCCCCGGTTGTAGAGTTCGTTATCCACGGCTGTCTGCTTAATCGACGACTCCACGAAGGTACGGAAAGGTGGAGGCGCCCCGCCTACCCTGCCCTGGCGCTCATGCATCGCCTCGCATTGTTCGTGCATTCTTCAAAGTTTGCCATGTTCCCCCAGGTTTGAAAGGTGTGAGTGAATTCCAATTTATGTGTGTTGTTTTTGCTATATTTGCATAGCTACTTGGGATTGCAAAGAATGTGATGTTGGCCAGTTATCTACATATGCTCTGTGTCAGGTTCTCTCCTCTTCTTCCTCTGGCAGTAACGCAGTACCATCCAAGAGTTATGCTTCTCCGGTAGTTCGCCCCTTGACCTTCAACTTTGTTGCATATTTCCCTTCCCCACTACAATCCCTTCGCACTCAATGATTGTACTGATGCTAATTTCTGCTCTTAATTTGTTGCAGTTATTGACGCCCAAGTGCTCCGGACTGGTTCTGGCTTGTTTAACAAATTTCTCGGGGTGTTTCTGGGTTTTTTTTTGTTCCTGAATTCTGAAACCTAGGATCCCAATGGCTGCTGGCAGGTTAGTTAAGTGGAATGTCATATTACATAACCCTAGCAGCACACCCTTCCTTTCCCAATCTCGGCTTAACCTAGCCGCACCAGTGAAGGCAGAGCGAGCAGCTGGGCAGCGGCAATGGTGATCCTCCTCCCAGCGGCGTTGATCATCGCCATGGCGACCTCGTGCGCTCCCTTCCCGACCTTGACCTCGAAGAACGGCTTCCCCTACATCGCTTTCCCGTTCGTGTATGATTTCCTTCTTCCATCAAACAATCACCCATGATGTCATCTCGATCTCAATTTTGCACAGGTGTTGCTATATTGGATGTGGTAAATTGATTTGGTCAGATCTTGGAGATAGGGAGGGGGAGAGGTTGTGGCAAACACAACTGGCAGAGGTTACTCGAGTATGTTTTTAAGTTATCCCTAATGCCAGATCAGTTAGATGAGGTCGAAGTGAACCTTGCAGATTCGTATTCATCACTCCAAAAGTTCTACCTTACTTGAATATTGATTCTTAGTTTTTCATGTGCAAGGCATGGTGCTCTCCGCTGGTTCTACACTTCTACTCCCTGGTTGAACAAACTCCTGATCCATGTTACAAGACAGGTAGAATTGTGTTTTTACCTGACAGGTAGAACCCTTTTTTTCTTGCCTCCTTCTCAGTTTATTATTTTTGGACAAGCACATCAGTTCAATATTCGTGCAGTAAAAATTTAGTGTCTCTTGGACTACATGGTCCTGTTATAAAGCTAACCTTTATTAGCACCTGATCACTTGCATACGACTGAAACTACTATCGTTAGCAAATATTATTAGGTATCATTGTCATGCAGTATGAAACAATTGGAACGCACAGATGAGGTTAACCATATTTCCAATATGTTACTTACTGATCAAAATTACGGACACACTAAATGGCATTTGCCGCTAATCATGCGAGTGTCAGTATGACATATTTTATGCTTCACTAGGTATCTCTCAGCTATGTAAAATGGGATAAATTTCCCTAAAAGAAGCAAAATCACATGATTATGCCGGTACTAATTTATTTATTTTAATATTCTGCCTATCTTGAGGCAAGTATCTAATTTTACTCCACCAATAGCATGCACATAGGTATAGGGGCACTTACACATGCACACGCATACACTGAGACTCAATTACATTAGAATTGGTCTACATTTTTATTTGCCTAGCTTCAAAGATGTAGCAAAGACAGGTAAGTAATAGCGATTGACAATTTTCAGTTATGGTGATATTAGGTAAGTATCAAAGGTGAGGTGTATTTGGTACTAGGTTTCTGCCCATATTCAGTAAGAGAAAAATTTGTTGAGTATTAAAACTGTTATTGTGTAACTTTACAGATGAGCTATTGTATTTGTACCAAGTAGATACATCTGCAGTGAATAGTCCACCATATGACGCTTCAGTTCATCGCCATTTAGTACATTAGTATTTTTTCTATTACTCTGTGGAAGAATAAACAATGCCTAATGGATTTCCCCTGTTTTATTCACCTCTTTACAGACTAGCTGCTAATGGATTTTGTGTGCTCCAAAGGCAATTGGTTGGGTTCAGTTCAATTCCTAGAAATGGCAGGAGAGATGCAAATCCATCAGATTGTGCACTGCAAGGTTTGCTTCTTATGCTCGGTGCAGATGTGATGTAGTTAGAGATTAGCTATGTGCATCAGCGTTTGTACATTTTTTAAAATCGCTTGCTTTATACTGTATTTCATTTGAGATGAGAACAAATATAAAAGCAGATTTTCAGTTTTCTATCTCAATTGTCATTGCAATGTTTATCAGAATGGCACATGTTCCTATTTGGGGATATTTTGAAAGAGCAATCCTCTTACTGTTTGTAAAACCGTACTATTTCCCGGCTCTGGCAAACTGACGATGAGTATGATGCTATAGCTTCTATATTTCACCAAACAGGAATGTGTGTTTTAATAGGTTGTATTCTTTGTCTTTGATGTTTATTTTCATTTGTTACAAAACTAGGAGTTTGTCTTTGCTGCCACGTCTAAACTTGATCTGTTCATGTGTGGCAATTATACCGCGTGATTAAAACACTATTTTGCATACAATTGCGCCAATCACTAACATTACGGTGCTAAAATGGACGGGCGCAGCAACGCGCGCCTTTCATGATCTAGTTAAGTATCGTATGCTGGAATTATCTTGTCCAGTAACTCAATATATTTTACAATGGGAGTTCAGAGGATTTTTACTAGATTTAATATTCTTCTTCCAACCTATAGAGACCGATGGATGAACAAAAAATGGTGGAGACCGGTTTCGCATGTTGCATACATTTATTCAATATTTGAGACGTGTGTTGCACGTACAAGATTACTAGTATATTCAAGTGCTATGATTTTTTTCTAATTCAAACTTTTCTAAATGATCCACTTTGCACTTGACCTTCTTGAGACAAGAATTTTGTAGAAATGATCTCCAAAATATATGTGCTTGTAGGGATTTCCACTCGCATCACAGTTTTGCTAGAGGAAAATCTAGGGGCTTATTATATTGGGAGTGAATTATACTTATCTTGATATTATTTCTTAAGAAGATGAGGATTAATATATAAAAATGACTTTTTGGGATGTGATTATTTGGGATTTAGTGTTGGTTCATGGAGATGCCCAACCGGAAGGCAAGACTAAATTTTTGATTGAATTGTCTAGATTGCTACAAAAAAAAATTCTAAACCTATTTTAATTGGAGGTGACTTTAATATTAGCAAAGCCTTAGAAAAACAAAGCTGGATCTCCTAGACATTGGATTTTCTTATTCAATGCCATTTTAGAGCAAGCATGGTCGAGAGAGATGGATTTGCATCGTAGGTAGTTTACTTCGAGCAATAATCTCGCAAATCCTACATTTGAGAAATTAGATAGAACCCTTTGTAGTGTAGATTGGGAATACAATTATCCTCTAACTGAGGTTTCTTCCTTAGTTAGAGAGAAATATGATCACACTCATTTAGTTTTAGATTCTGGATATGTACAAAAATTTGATCCTATCTGTTAGGACCGAGAGTATATCGACCAGAGGGGGGGTGAATGGGAGATTCAAAAATTCCTTCGAATGTTTTGAACTGATCCCAAACACAGCAGCGGAAACAAGGTTCGGTAGAAAAGAACTTGAATAAGAACGTTATTGAGGAACAAATCTATTGAGATAGGAAGCAATAACAGCTCGAGCGTAGGCTATCACAGGTTTGACTACAACGATGATAATGCAATATGTGAACAGATACTGCAACATGAGAGAATAGCAGGGTGATAACTGTGAAGGAAAACACACAACACAGGTAATGAAAATACAACAGGGAGAACAACAAGTTATAACTGGTGGATTGATAGAGATAACAGATGCGAAGGAAATGCAATAGATAATGAATGATCAGATAAACTATTGTCAAAGAGCACGAAAGTAAACTGCTGAAGATAATGCAGTAAGTAAAGTGAACCAGTGGTGCTCGATGGTGACAGATGAATTTGGTAGACCAGTTCGCCCTTCTGCCAAAGGACTACGTCTGGTTGGAGGGGTCATGATTTAACACTGAAGATAAACTCTCTTCGCCCTATTCTCCTTCAACTCGGAGCTAATCAGACTCCAGTTGATTTCACTCGTGGTAGATACTTGTCGGCGATCTCCAAACCTTCGATCGACCTTCGTGAACCACAATGACTCTTGGTTGCTGAAGATTTTGCTCGGTGAAGACAACAACTCTTCAACACTCGAGCCGACACCTATCCGTCTAAAGAGTGTGCAGCTCTCAAGAGTAATAGGTACAAGAAATCTAACTCAGAACTACCGTGATGCTAAATCACTGTCTAAGTTTTGGGCTCTTGATTTTTCTCTCAGTGGATCTTAAACTCAAATCACTCGGAGAGGAGATGCTCAATCAGTCTTCTCAGAAATCTTAAGCGGAGCAGCCAACGAGCAATGTTGGAGCGGGGTGGCTATTTATAGCCGCAACCTTCCCTGGTGGGAAAAGACCAAATTGGACATGTGGAGCAGCCAATGACTGAACGACACGAGTCCAACGGTCAGAAATTGAGCACAACAGTAGCATTAGTAATGCTAACTCCTTAGTTCGAAAGATATCTCCTGCAGCACGAAGAACAGCGTCTACTGCTGACAGGAAATCATTCGAAACATAAAGACATTTCTCTCAGTCTCGCATAGGTTTTGGGCTAAGCATCACATCGGATCTAAGCTACGAGAACCTATACCCCTGTTAATAGTACGAAGGTCATATGACTCAAATGAATGAAAGAAGAACAACGAAACTATGTCTTCACTTTGTCTTCGACTTCCACTCGCTGCGGTCAATTTTCTTCGGACAGAAGCTCCGAACCCATTGCTTCACTTCAGCAATAAATCTCAGAGGGGTTAACTCCTACACATCAATCTTCTCGTCTACATCTCTTCAATAGACGTAGCACAATCTTCTCTGCAGCGAAGATATTCTTCGGTGAACTTCCTCGAACTTGACACCTGAGACAACATTCTCTTTGGTTCCGCATGGACTATTTCTCTCTGTGTGCACTAGCAAACAAATTAGTCCATGCCTGTTTCTGTCAACAATCTCCAAAACACAGAAGGGCAAATATTGCACCAACAATCTCCCCCTTTTTGGACGATTGTTGACAAAACAGAACACATCGAAAAATAAATAAAGGTATGGAATGGAATGCAAAGGATAATAAAAGACGAGAGATAATTACGAAGATAAAATACGCTTCCCATGAAGGTATGCATCTTTTGAGAGTGCATGGGAGATAGATTGGAAGGTAGCGATGTGAATCTTCGTATGAGTGACATTGCCACATGATCTCATTCGTGGTCTCTTTCAATGCACTCGATAGTGTCTGAGGTATTTTCCTGTCACACAACAATCTTGAAAGATTTGTTAGATAGAGTGAATACTTTGAAATGAACATTGACGAAGGGTAAACCATGAGAGTACACATAGAACACGTTTCGAATCCAACTGAGATATAAGTTCTCTGCAAAATAGATACTCGAGGAGAATCAGAGCAAAGGGAACATAGGTATATATGTTTTCGTAGAGATATGCTTTAGGCGAGGTTTTCCTGCAACAAGGATGATACGAGGGAAATGTGCGAGGAAAAACAGCTTTCAAATCTCAAGAATTTTAATCTGAAGCATATTTTCTTCTCCTGCAAGTTAGATAGGTGAAATATAATCATTATAGCATATCTAAACCAGACATATATAGTTCCAAGGAGTGGAATATTTCTCCTAAAGGAGCATGAATTTCAATCCTCCTTGAAAAGCTTTTGCTTTCCCTGCGCGATAGATAATATCAAGGATAATCATTGCAAGGGAGTAAGCTTTCGAGTGAACCTGCAAACAGATAAGTGGAAGCAAATAGCATTGCAAGGGGGGTTATTAACGGTACATGACAACCAAGTATTTCAACACCACAGGCGGTGCTCCAAGTTGCAAAAGCAAATAGTTCGACGAAACCAAAATGTTCGGTAGAAAAGCAAATGGCGAATGGAAATACTGTGGAAATAACCCGCTCATCTATCACTCGATGTTCTTCTCCCCCTTTTTTGTCAACAAGTGTCAAAAAAGGAAAGAGAATGCATGCGAGGAACTACTCGTCCGAAGAATCCTCATAATCAGAACTAGAACTGTTTGGCAAAGCAGAGCGAGCGATGGTTGAGGCCGAAGTAGCAGTTGGAGATGTAGCATGGGCATCGGGATCAGCTTCGGGAGTAGCAGCGTGAGGTGCATCTGGCTTGAAGATAAAAGTCCCTGCTGTTTCTTCGAGATCATCATCAGGTTCAACAAACAGCAGGTCAGTGGAGGCAGAACGCTGAGGGAGCATTGGGGTTTGCCTTCGGATGCGAGGGATTTCAAACAGCTCCAGATAATCATATTCTTTCTCGATGCCCTTGGCAGAGAGTTGTTTGCGAGAGTAATGCTTGCACAAGAGGGTCCATGAGCACTTCTTCTGTTCTTTTTCATATAGAAGAGCTTGACGAGCATAATTGTGAAGCAAATTTATCTCAGTCATCATTTCCACCTTTACTTTCTGGTCGAGCTTGATATGGCTTTCCAGGGCTTGCTGAGTGTGAAGACAAATCTCATACAGTGAAGGATTTTCCTCACGAGGGATTTCAACTTTTGCGTTCTTGACCTTTGGGGCTTCGACAACAGCAGACTTGGAAGCAGAAGCAACAACATTCATTGGTGACTTCCCTTTGCTGATATCCTTCACAATCCAGGGTGTGTCACGGACTGGTGGCACGAAAACTTACGGAACAAATGGGCAGTAAAAAATTTCATCAAGGAGCTTCCCAATGGCAAACATGATCCAAGGTGCATAGGGCTTCAAGGCTTGAGGGCTATCAGCTGCACAGGCCAAGTTGTGAATGAAAAGATCTGGGATATCAAAGCTAATACCCTGAGCAGTGGAAAGCACTGCATTTCCCACGATGCCTTTGATGGTCTCTGGCCTGTTAGTTGCAATGAGGGAGTTGCAGAGGATGTAGAACAGTACTTTGTTCTCATATGCCAGGTTCTTTGGATTTATATCAATGCATTCATCACCAACAAGCTTGGGGTCCATCAGCATATGAAGTTGAGCTTCGGATACTTCCCAATAGTGCGGCATGTGTTCACGATTAGCATCAAATTCGCACCGAGGAAGATTCAACAGTGCTAAGAGCTGGTCTGCCGAGCATTTGATCTTTTTCTCTCATGCCATCCATTCGAGGATCTAGGTACTGCAATCTCCCAGGTCTCCTGAGACATAAAGAGTGGTATAGAACTGAAGAATCACTTCACTATTCCAGCCATGATTGAAACGAAGGAAACTCTTCAGGAAGACTTGTTCAATTTGCTCGATGGTGTGATGGAAGCAAGGTAAATAGCCGAGCTAGGAAAATCCAGAATTTGGTGCTTGAAGATGCGATTCTTCTCATAAAGAATGCGAGCATAATACACAACATGTTCTTTTGTCCAGAACCTTGGCGACAAAGAAGTTCTTTCTCCTTCATATGGGTTGGTCCCAAAGAATGCAAGTTTCGAAAGATGAACCTGCTCGTTAAATGTAGGACCGTTTGGGCCATCTTCAACAGGGAACAAGGGAAATGTTTCCAATGGATTTTTCAGATGTTCTTCACTCATATTCTGAGTCCGAATATCATCATGTGCTTGCACACCTTCCTCGATAAGCTTGAGTGGGGCACGAGGCTTCCTTGACTTCTTTTGGGCTGACTTCTTTGAGATACTTGACTGACCATCATTTTTGCTCACTGGAACTCCTTCAGCGGCTTTTTGATTATCGGGCACTAGGGCCTTCTCTTTCACGGTATTTCTTTCGACTAGGGCAGAACAGCTTCTTTCACGGACACTTGGGTCACAACTGGTGGAGTAATTCCTTCGTGAGCCATGGGCTCTTCAGATTTTTTTTCTCTTCCTCTTCCAACTGTGTTGCAGTGGAATGAGGAGCAGGATCAACATCCATCTGGGTAGGGGCACCAGATGATGTGACCGGGGTGGTTTTGTCTCGGGAAGCATTTAGCTCCCCCTCAATCTTGTCATTCTCCTCCTTGTTAAATCCAGAGGGCTTAGCTTGCAATCTACTCAGAGGCGATGGATCTGCCTTCTCAATCTCAATCTCTTCATCAGTTTTATCATCTAGTGCTTGCTGCTCAGGCAAAGCATTTTCTTCATCAGACTTTTTCAGAAAGATATCCATGACATCAGGTTCTTGGGCTGCTGGAGTAGGAATGATAACCTCCACATGAGCAGCTGGCTGCATTGGTTCATCCTCATGAGGTGGAGATGGAGGAATTTGCTGCAAGGGAGTACTTGAGTCAAGTGGTTGAGCATCAGCCACAGTCCGAAGGCGGCGATCTTTGATTCCTTTCGATTTGCTGGCTCTGGCCTTAGCCTTCTGACGTTTTTCTTCATTGATTTTCCTTCGAGCAAGATCTGCCTGGCGGTCAATCTCATCATTCCTTCGGTCACACAGCTGAGATACTTCCATTTTCAGCCGTGAGTGCCAATCAATTTTGTCATTACGCATCACACTGAGTGCCTTTGTGAGCTCAATGATCTCTTTGTTCAGATGTTTCCTTTTGGATTCAGTGTTGGCCTCTTTTCTCATTCACTCGAGGGTTTGCTTGTCCTTGACAGCCTGATTCAGCTTCTTGGTAATTTTCCTCAGCTCGATGAAATGTTTCGTTACCATTTTGGTAACATCTTCAGGAAGTCCCAGACTGCTGATATCATCAGATTTCGCATCGTAAGCAGCACTCTCAATTACATCAATCATGAGATTGAAGTCATACTTCTATTCCTCTATGGAAGCAGGAATACTGGGTTTGGCCTTCTTAGCAGAAGCTTCAGCTTTTCCTTCAGACATCAATTTTCTCTTCGCTGTTGGAGCGGCAGAACCCGAAGATTTGTCAGAGACTGGAATGGGTGCATGTCTTGGTGATTTCCTTAGTGGGGGTGATACTTTCACAGGTGAGGGAGTCTTGTATGGCTTGTTGAGAATGGCATGTTGATCATACATTGGAATTTCATCGGCAGCATCTTCATCGGAAGACTCATCAGACGAGCTAGAAACAACCTTCTTTGGTTTCTTGATGGCAGATTTCTTTCGAGGAGCTCGAGGGGAAACAGATTTCCTGGATTTTCCAAAGGCACGATCCTTCTTCTTCTGCACGTTTTGCTTTGTAAGTGCGACGTTTTCTACTTCGACTTGATTTTTCTTCGCCTGCCTAGCATCACACTTGGTTTTAGCCTTCGCCCTCTTGGGCACTTCATCGGGAAAGTCAGCGATGGTCTTGAGGGAGTCAGGATGAGCAGTTGAAGGCTGCGGTGGTCTGGCCTTTTCATCATCTGGGCCAAGACAATTTTCAGCAATGCAGTCATTCCATGGCGGTGTGAAGGCGAACATAATTTGGTACTTCTCCCGAACGTTTTCACAGTTGAACCATTTCTTCCCCCAGTGATGGAAAATCCTTTGAAGGCTATTATTGCGATCAGTTGTTGATTCAACCCCAGGTGGAGTCTTGTAACAATCTGGTTCGGACATTTCAGCAGTGGTATTTTTCTCTCTGCCACGACCACCCTTCTTTGGATTACCATCAGAGAACATGGTAAGAGCATCTGTGACCATTTCATCTTCGGGCTGACTGTGAGCAGAGGGAATATCATCAGCATCTTCTTCGGATTCAGATTTAGATTTCTTCTTCGGTGCTTTGGGAGGCTTTGAAGATTTTCCTCCTCCTGTCAATCTCATTCGTTCAGACCTTGGTGGGAACTAAGGCATTTCTCCATCAGATTATGAGTACTCTTTCGAACTCTGTGCCATGACCAACCTGTGAACAGTATAGATACGAGGGGAAAAGGGGAGGGCAAATATTTCACCAACACTATCTTCATATTTGAAAATTCTTGATTTTTGAGAGCTGGGTTGGAAGAACCAAATATATGATACTTGGAATGACTCTAAAGTTAGAGATTCTAATTGAGAGATGGAAAACAAGGTTTGAATTCTGAGAGCTAAACTGAAAAGAGATATAGTTGGGAAACTAGACATAATTGATAAACATTGTGAGGTTTATGGGCTTACTTGTTGGAAATATGCCCTATATGCAATAATATTGTATTATTATATTTCTCTATTTATAATTAAGAGTTTATATTCTATGTTATAACTGCTATGATCCTGGAATATGCGATTCAGTGGAAAACTTATATGCGCATGTGAAATGATAAACGGTAAAATAAGATTCCTAGTCTCGCCTCTAAGACTAGCTCAATTGTTGTTTGTGATCACGTTTTCCGGATCTTGAGATATCATTAAGTGCAACGATAATCTCAAAATAACATTCAGAGTATGATGTTAGAAGAACGATCATATTGAATCGACCCTAACTTGTTTGTTATATTTTGAGATAATATCGTCATAAGTCAATTGTTATAACACGGAGTGTTAATGTGTGATTTAGTTCCTTAGACCATGAGAGTATCGTAGTCACTTCTTACCATCCGATGAACTTTGGGATTGCTCAAACGTCATCTATAACATTGTGATCATAACGACAACTTACAGGTTCATCAGAAAATTTGACAAGGGACTAGATAGCTCAAGAGTGGAATTTGCTCCTCCGACGATGGTGAGATATTCTTAGGTCCCTCTCGGTGTGACGACATCCATCATCGTCTGGCCCGACACAGGTGACTATGTCACGGGGATGCCAGAACACGTTAACAAGAAAGAATAACAAAACTGGTAACGAGGAGACCGGTATAGTGAGCATGTATATGACTCAAGAGGATACCGATATATCTCAACTCGGATTTTGTAAAGTATTGCGAAACAAAGGGAACATCACATGATAACCAAAGGTTCACTCGACTGTCATTCATGTATTCATAGGGATCGATATGGACGTCCACGGTTCTACTATTAGTCATTGAACGAAGGTGTTTCGTTCATGTATATGTTTTACCGACTTGTAGGGTCACAAGCTTAAGGTAATCACGATCTGTTGAGTTTTAGTGAGCGGGAATAAAAAGAATATATTTATGGAATTGTTTCATTAATATTCAAAATAGTTTCGAGAGGAACCGGAAGCGTTTCGGGGTCACCAGAAGGGTTTCAAAGTTTATCAGGCAATACTGGGCATTTACGATAAATAATACTCCCTCCGTCCCAAAATAAGTTTCTCAACCTTAGTACAACTTTGCACTAAAGCTAGTATAAAGTTGAGACACTTATTTTGGGACAGAGGGAGTATATAGGTGGAAAATGTTTCTGGTGATGTGAAATTAATAATAAAAGGCTCTAGTAATTGTTAGGAGGATTTTATATTTAATTTAATATCAACAGGCCTCAAAAGGCGAGGTGGTGGAAGGAGAATTGGGCCACATAGGCCCAATAGTGGTGGTGCCACCTCTCCCCATGGAAAGGGGATAGGGAGGCCAAATTGGAAGGGGAGTCCCCCTCCTCTTGGCCGACCAAGGGGGGAGACCTTCCCTCCCCTTGTGGCGCCCCCTCCTCCTCCTCCATCCTATATATACTTGAGGTATTGACACCTTTTGAACACACAAGTTTTGGAGCCTCCTCTAGTTCTAGTTCTAATTGGTCCTAGTTGATCAATTAGAGCTATACCTAGATCCTCTAATCCTCATATTTATAATCCCAGTGTGGTTCTAATCTCCTCCCTCTAATTCTCCGGTGACGATTAGCTCTGGGCGACGAAGCACTGCCGGATCGTGAAGATCGTATGCTTGCAATCTGTGGAGAGGATGTGCTTTTGGTCTTACGTTCAAGGGACCGTTCAAGGGCGGTTTGCATGATCATTCATATATGGTTCGAGGGACTCCAAGTACGATCTACACCGACTCGTCTACTTCCGCTGCTACTCGGAGTCAGTAACGATCAAATCCAAACCATTAATGCATCTTCATAATGTTCCTAGGTGATCGTAGGGCGGAATATTTTTTGTTTTCTACTATGTTTCCCAACATTACTGTTGCTGACAGGACAGAGCAAATGGAGCTTAGGGACCAACGAGATAGGATTATGAAACAAGAGGAGGTCAAATGGATACATAGAGCTAAAATTGATGAACTTTTAGATGGAGATAAAAATACAAGATATTTTCCTACCAAGGCTGATGGCAGAATAAGGAAAAATAAACTCAACCATTTACACCAGGAAGAGAGTAAGATAGAGGGTGGCAAATAATTAATTCAACATATTACTGATTTTCACAAGAAACTTTTTCTCATCCAGAAAGCTCTTCTTTATCTTTAGATATTGAGAATCCTATAACTATATCTAGAAATTTTATGGAAAAATAACATTTGAGTTTTCTCTGGAACAAATCAAGACAACGGTGTGTTTCAAATTGTAGGGTAACGCAGCAGAAAACGAAAATTTTCCGACCTACGCACCAGCCCAGGACCACTATGGAGACTGCATACAAGGTTTGATCATTTTCGTTACCGACTCATAGCGCAGCGAAAGTAGAGTCGATGACGATCGGTGGTGCAGATCCCCGCAGCTAGGATTTACAACCTCCCAACCGCGAGGATGTATACCCTCGTCTTCCCTTCGGACAGCCCTCCGGGAGGCGGTCGAACAGTCCCCCGGACGGTGTCGCGGACAGCCCTTCGGGAGGACCTTCGAAACTCGAACGGTCACTCGGACAGCCCTTCGGGAGGACTCACAGAACTCGGACCGTCACTTGGACAGCCCTTCGGGAGGCACTCACGAACAGCCCCTCGGGCACTAAGATCGAAACTACGACCTCTCTACAGAGTTGCACACATACGGTGTCAACTATCCGGCAGGGCTTCGCCGTCCAGAACTAGTTCCCACCGGAACCCAGACAGCCTTTCGGCTCTACGAAACTCTTTTCGTGGGAGGGAGAGAGAAGCCAGATCATTGCATGGCACTTGTATGTGAGAAGGAGGGAGTCTTTAGGCAGCCCCCTCCACCCCTATTTATAGGCCAAGCCCAAGGGTGGCTTCTCCAAGAAGCCAAGGGGAAAAATACCAAAGGACCCTCAAGGTGGCTTCTCCAAGAAGCCACCCAAAAAGCACTTTCACTATTCACGACGACATTTTTCAGCGTCCGTTCAAACTGAAAATATTTATGTGGGCTTAGAACATTTCCAGTACCCACTAAAATAATTTTCAACGCGTTCTGGAACAATTCCAGTTTAGTGATTTCATCTGCGAAAAGCATCTGAAGCGGTTCCGGCAGCCCCGGAACATTTCCGGTTTTTCTTCCAGAAAATTCCCAGAAGTTTCCAGAATGATTATGGCATCCTCCAAGAATTATCAGGCATGTGCCGAAACCATTTTGACTTAATGGTATCCCCTGAAACAACTTTTCAGTTTCACCGGAACTCATCCGGTGACCTCTCTCTGCGGAACTTTTCCGCTGTCCGAAACTTTTTCGGTGATTTTCTCTCAGACTCCCTGTCTAGTATTCAGCAGATAGATGACCCTTAAGCGTGTGACCCTATAGGTTCGGTGAAGTATAGACATGACACGGAACCCCTTCCGATCAATGATCAACATCGGAGCCGTGGACACCCATATTGACCCCTATACCCACACGAATGAATATTCGAGTGAACCTCCAGTTGCCGTGTGCTATTCCTGTTGCTTCACGATATGTTACAAATACCCAAGGTTAGACATGTTGGCATCCCCGTGGATCAACAACTTGTCCACTATGCCAGTTACCCCGTTATCGGTATTGTTCTCTTTTCTCGTTACCGTGTTCCGGCATCCCCGTGATCAAATCACAAAGTGTCTGGCCAGACGATGATGGATACCGTAACACCGAGAGGGCCCAGAGATATCTCTCCATCGTCGGAGGAGCAAATCCCAATCTTGAGCTATCAAGTTACTTGACATACTTTCCCATGAACCCGTAAGCCGCCGTAATAGCCATCCATTTACGGATGACGTTTAACAAACCCCAAAGTTCATGAATCAAGCATGAAGAAACTCGATACTCTCATGGTCTGAGGAATCATGCAAACATTAACCATCTCTGTGTTATTAACCATTAACTCATGACGAATGTATCTCATAGCATAACATCAATTCGGGTCGATTCAACACAAATATCCTTCCTGACATTGTGCCCTCAAAGTTGCTGGCATAGACATGCCCATGATTGGAAAAACATAATCATCATGCAACACTTGAGCTAGTCTTAGAGGCACGACTAGGAATACATTTTACCGTTTATTATACCACACGTGCACATGGGTTTTCCCCAGAGCCTTTATGGATATACGGGCTCGGGAACCATAGCAGTTATAGCATGGAATATAAACTTAATTATGAACAGGGAGATAATTAATAACATTTATTATTGCCTCTAGGGCATATCTCCTACACAAATGGCTCATAATAAATCCCCTGGACCAGATGGATTTACTGCAGAATTGTACCAACATTTCGTGAATTTGGTTAAAAAGATCTTAAAGCTTTGTTTGATGATCTCCATAGAGGAGAACTTGACATATCTAGGCTAAACTATGTGATCATTACTTTGGTGCCAAAAACCAAAAGATGCTAACAAATAAAATAAAAAATCAGACCTATACGTATACTGAATGTGAGCTTTAAGATTTTTACCAAAGTCCTCATGAATAGATTAAATGGGATTGCTGGAGAGGTTATCTCCCCCATTCAAGCTGCATTGTTAGAGGTAGATATATCATGGAAGGGGTGTTTATTTTACACAAAGCTTTGAATAGCATTCATCATGAAAAACAAAGTTCCTTACTTTTCGAAGTTGACTTTGAGAAAGTCCATGATAAGATAGAATGGCCTTTGCTTTACAAATGTTGCAAATTAAAGGATTCCCTGGTAAATGAGTTGATTGGATAATGCATACTATCAGCGTGGCAATGTTAGTATTAAAGTTAATGATAATATTGGGCCTTATTTTCCTACACATAAAGGCATGAGATAATATTGGGCCTTATTTTCCTACACATAAATATCTGCGCTAACGGTCGCAGCTACCCGAGACTCCGGTTCCAGCAACTGTCGACATTGTTGGTAGCATGTTGGGGTGACCGTGCTCCACCGATTGCAGCTTGAGATTTCGTCGGCCGCAGCTTCCACATACGATAGTTCTATCTTTCTACCTCGTCGGTTGTAGCACCTCAAATGTAGCTTCCTTCGTTGGCCTCGCCGACACCAGCCTTCTCCCCACCCCCCCCCCTTTCCCCCCACGGTCGCAGCTTCATCATCGAAGGGTTGAAGATCAACTATCGACTACTTCCAGCAGGAGAAAAAAGTGGACCGGGACGCCCATAACATCGAGTCCTTACAGCAAAACGGTGTCGTGCGCAGCGGTCCGAGAGCGGGCATGAACAATGGCGTGCGGGACACTGGTGGAGAAATAAACAAAAAGTTGAATCTGCGGTGCGGGGAAGAAGAAGGAACGGATGGGGATTTCCCGTGAGGAGATAAGGTTAGGGCATCTCCAAGGCAGACCCGCAACGCGCCAGCATCTGTCCGGACTGCGCTGTCCGGACCGCGGAAGCCATCCAACGCCGATCTGTATCGGTTCGCGGGGCGGTCCGAGCGTGATTTCTCCTGCAAATTGGAGAAAAAGTGGGGGGAGGTTTGTGGGAGTTCGGACACCCGAAACGTAGGACACTGACACCCCCGGCCCACCCAAACCCCCCTCCCAGTCCCATTTCCTTCCACTCCGCCCTTCTCTCCCTTGCTTTGCATCCGCACCCTCCACCTCCGTCGTCGCTATTGTACGTCTCCGGTCGCCACAGAGGCATTGACGAACGTCTGCAACCAGCAGCAACGCGCCCGCTTGACATTACAACGCAGCTGCCCACCCTGGAGCTATTTGTACCCAGGTACACTCCGCCCCCTGTCGACGACCTCCATGACGGACACCATGCCCGGCAAGCGTTCGGTCAAACGCCATTGAGCTTATTTTCAAATGTTATGTCATTTTTTATAGTACGAAGGATGGTGAGCTACTCAACCATGGAGGATGAGTTGTGCAATACATGGCTGGCCGTATCCGCGGATCTCATAGGCAGGAGTAGAGGGGAGCCCTTCTGAGAGCAAGTGCATGAAAAGTTTCACGCACGAAAGCACATTACGCCCCACGACATGTACATCATTCAACCACGCAACGTGAGGCCGTTGACATATCGCTGGCACGCTATCCAGATCAGCGTCATCAAGTTTTGTAACGTGGTTCGTCAGCTCGAGGCAAGGTGGCCATTGCACACGGCAGAGGACGAGATCGTAAGTTTTACTTCCTCTTGCTCAACTTGTTAATTGATTCATTCACTCAATGTTGGTCTACACATTATATGTAGCCCGCAAACGCCGCCGTGGTGTACCACATGACAGAGGGACGGCCATTTACGTGCACATACTGTTGGATGAAGGTGAAGGGGGAGTATGTGTGGAACGACATGATCTGTTCATGAAAAACTTGTTAGACATCCGGGATCTAGTCGAATTAAGACATTGTTGTACTAGACTTAATTTGCATGTTATGTATGGATGATTTGTGCTATTTTCTATCTGAACTTTGATGAATATCAATCGCTTTGCATGAATTTCGTCTGGTTAGTTAAAATGCGGTTTGAAATGTATGCCGCTACAGTTGGATAGCGTCCTCCCGTATCCGTGTCCGCGGACTGGTTCTGCCCTGACCGCGGACGGATGCGGGAGGAAATTTGCGGGTTGCCGTTGAAGATGACCTTATATGTTGCAAAAAAGAAAAGACGATGCATGGGCCTAGCCTGTTCCAGACTTCCAGCACGGGTGGCGAAACCCAACGACTATTTCTCGCTTTAAGCAAGCCGGTAGGGAAGTGTCACTGAAGGTCCTAAGTATTTGGGTCGACCCATTCGTTCGCGCAATAAAGTAAAAAGAGATCACAAAATGCAAGTACCAAGGTTCAATTCCTGGTCTGTAGAGAGATGAGGTGCACTGCTAGCCACTCTGCCACGTCTCATTCGTGGTAAATACTAGCGGGCGCGACCTACTTGAGGCCATTTGAGCTGGGTTCTTTTTCGTTTTCTTTTCTTTCATTTCTTTTTTTTTCTCTGTTTTTTCATTCTTTTTTGCATTTTGTTTCTTCATTTTTTTGTTTCTCTTTAGTTTTTCTTATGTTGTTTCCGTTCACTCTACATTTTTGTATATGTCAAAAATATTTTTTTAATAGGTGATCAATATTTTGTGTATACACGTTCAACATTGACTGAATGCTTATTTAATATTTTTTAAATGCTTGATCAACATTTTAATACTGATTTCAACATTTTTTAAATACTCATTCAACATTCAAATACATATTTAACATTTTTTAAAGAGTATTTTTTGTAATATATATACGCTGGTGTTTGCCACGCGCGTGGGCCGGCCCATCTGGCGTTCCCTTCAGCTAGGGGCGGCTCCTATCTCCTTTAACGCGGGAAATAGGGGTGCCCGTGGCAAAAGAGGTGGGTGGTAAGGGCGCGAGGCGCATGGTCGAAACAATCACACGGCGCGCCTACCACCGGCCGAAGCTTCATACGGTCGGCCGGAAATGAACATTTACATTTCCGGATCGAAACGTGTCCACGTACGCCGCGTACCCACACGGCCGGTTGGGCTCTCATCGCTGCGTCGCCAGGCCTGTCCACTCGTACCAACCCTTGTTTCTCCTTTTGTTAGAACCGACCACTAATTCTTGCTTAGCCGTTGTGCTAAAAAAAAAAAAAATTCTTGCTTAGCCGATCGGGCAAATGGCGTCCCACTTGATTAGACGTACGGCCAAGCGGTACATATGTGGCTCGCACTCGCACGGCCTGCCTGACCGGAATCGGAGCCTGTGGCGTGCGCGCAACCCAGGCGTTCCCATCCTGCACCGCTTGACTGCGACTGTGACGAGCTCCTCGTCCCTTGTCCGATCGAGGCGGACGTACGCCGGCGTTTCGTCCAAGCCACGCCCGCCTTGACTATCCATCCATGGCGTCCGGACGAGACGACAGTGATCAACTGCTTAGCATATACAGTAACCACTAGCTGCTAGTACTAAGTACATGGATGCGCCTTCCTCCAAGGGAAACCCACTACGATCCGCCGTCCTAATTAAGCACGGCCTCTCGCCATTACTAGCTAGGAGAATCTGCAGCTTTTGTCGATCTCTCTGTGTCGCTTACAAACATGAACCAGTAGACAGCACTACTAACCTTTGTTACGTCGAGCTGTGCACGCACGCAACTGCTAGCACCACACGGACGAACAAGCCGGGCCACTCACCGTCAGATCAGGGCACATTCTATCCATCCGTCTACACAGACGAATACGTGAATCTTTTGCTTCACTCGCACCACCAATCGCAGCAGAGCGCGTGCCACCGCCACCGGCCACCGGATCGAAACGCGTCCACGTACACGGCCGGGCCGGCCATCCCCTCGCCCCGTCGCCGTGTCCACGTTCATTATCTTCGTCCGACCCCATCACCAGCTACACACGTCCACTTGTTCTTTTCCCACCTACTACTAGTAGATAATTGAACCGATCAGCCCAATGATATTTGTGGATCGATGGTGCTCGTGCAAACCACACCCCACTTACTAAATGAGATGGCCTGACATTTTCGGAGCCTGTAGCGTGCGCGCAACAAGCCGCTCCGACCCTGTAATGCGAGACTGCGACGGCGACTGACTGCGAATGTGACATGTTTTGTTGTCCGAGCTCGACGCCGGCCGGCGTCTCGTCCAAGCCACTCCTTGACTATCAATGGCAGGCGACAGTGATCCGATTGCTTATCAGCCAAGCACTATTGTATATCTATGGCAACAACAACGATTGGGTTGCTTACAGCATCTACAGCCTGGTTCCTATTTTGGGCCCTAGACGCCGTGTCTGTGGTCAATGACCGGACACATTTTTTTTGTCCATGTCCACAACCGCAACCCCATATGCCCATACCCAAATCGATACAAATGTATGTACGTTACATAGATGATTCATACTCCCTACAACCATTTTTAGGACAAGTATTTCCGGACGGAGGGAGTACAACTTATAAAACACTACGAAGGGCAATCTAACATATACATAAATTCATCCAAAAAAGTTGTCGGAGTTCAAACTTAACTGAAGTACAAGATTAAAAAATAATTAAACATAGGGAGGCAGCCCGAGTTCACCACTTCCTTGCTCGCCTCTTCCCCTTGGAGTCTCGGCATCGGCGGTTGTACTCGACGCAGGCATTGACGGCAGGCTGAGCATCATCGCCCGTCGTGTCGCTGTCCGAGAAGGTGAAGTTGATGATGATCCGTGTCATGCGTCGGGCCGTGTGGTTCTGCTCCGGCACGAGTTGTGTGGTTCTCTCCGCCACAACCACCCTCTACCACGCCAACATCTCGGACGCGTCCGTCCCTCCGCCACAACCACCCTCTGCCACGTCAACATCTCGGACACGTCCGTCCCTCCGCCACAACCACTCTCTGCCATGCCAACATCTCGGACTCCACGAGCCCGATGCGGAGCGCCGCCGCATTTTTGCGACGCGCACGGCCGGCGACCGTCTCTCCGCCACAACCACCCTCTGCGACGCCAACATCTCGGACTCGTCGAGCCCGATGCGAAGCGACGCCAACATCTCATCTCGCCACGCTGAGACTACTTAGCAAGACTGTTACTCCCTCCGTTTCCTAATAAAGACCTTTTAGCTTTTTCTTGATTCGTATGTATATAGACACATTTTAATATGTATATAGTTAATATTTTGAAATTGCTAAAAGATGTTATATTAGGGAACAAAGGGAGTAGTAATTAAGTAAGTTGGTCTCTCGCCATCACCCGGGGAATCTGTGGTCTTGTCTCTCCGTTGCTTGCCAACACAAAACACCACTCTACTCACCTTGGTACGTCCACCTGTGCTCAACAAAACACGCACGCAACTGCTGCTCCTGCAGAGTCCAGCACCAGCAGCGACCCTGCATTATAAAAGCCGCCGTATCGCCGGCGTGCTGGAGCACGAGCGAGCAAACAGAGTCCACGATAGGCAAGAAGAAACAGATGATGGAGGCGTAGGCACCAGAATCTCCACGGACAACGAAACCATACTCTGCCACGCCACCAGAAGATCTCCAGCTCGGGTGTCCAATCCGGAAGAGCTGCGAATCCAAGATCCACACGACCGCACACCCCACCCTCCACCGCACGGCCCCGCCTCCCTCCCTCCCTTTAATCGCCGCCGATTGGATCCCACCAGCCCCATCACCATCGTCATCGGTTCGCATTGACCAATCCATCTCCTCCGGCGCCGTGGCCATGGCGAGCCGCAAGCAGCTCCTACTCCCGTGCCTCGTCCTGCTCTTCGTCGCCGCAGTGGGCGAGGCATCGGCGCGTTCCCAGGCGCAGGCCACGTACATCGTGCACCTCGCGCCCGACCACCCGGCGCTGTCCCTGACACCCGAGCGCGGCGGCCGCAACGCGCTGCTCGGCCCCCTCCTCGGCCTCCCGCGCCGCCTGAGCGCGCCGCGGCCGCGGCTGCTGTACACCTACGCGCGCGCCGCCACGGGCGTGGCCGCGCGGCTCACGGACGCGCAGGCGGCGCACGTCGCGGTCCAGCCGGGCGTGCTGGCCGTGCACAGCGACCAGGCGCGCCAGCTCCACACCACCCACACCCCGGAGTTCCTCCACCTCAACGGCGCGGCCGGGCTGCTCCCCGCCGCGTCCGGCGCCGTGTCGGACGTCGTCGTGGGCGTGCTCGACACCGGGATCTACCCGCTCAACCGCAGCTCCTTCAAGCCCGTCGGCGACGGCCTCGGCCCCCCGCCCTCCTCCTTCCTAGGCGGCTGCGTCTCGGCTGCCAAGTTCAACGCCTCCGCCTTCTGCAACAGCAAGCTCATCGGCGCCAAGTTCTTCTACAAGGGGTATGAGGAGGGCCTCGGGCACCCCATCGACGAGACCCTGGAGTCCAAGTCGCCGCTGGATACGGAGGGCCACGGCACCCACACCGCGTCCACGGCCGCCGGGTCGCCGGTGGATGGCGCCGGGTTCTGCGACTACGCGCGCGGGAGGGCCGTCGGCATGGCCCCCGGCGCGCGCATCGCCGCGTACAAGATCTGCTGGAAGTCCGGCTGCTTCGACTCCGACATACTCGCGGCGTTCGACGAGGCCGTCGGCGACGGCGTCAACGTCATCTCCCTCTCCGTCGGCTCCACCTACGCCGCCGACTTCTACCAGGACTCCATCGCCATCGGCGCCTTCGGGGCAGTGAAGAAGGGCATCGTCGTCTCCGCCTCCGCGGGCAACTCCGGCCCCGGAGAGTACACCGCATCCAACATCGCCCCGTGGATACTGACTGTCGGCGCGTCCACCATCGACCGTGAGTTCCCCGCCGACGCTATTCTCGGCGACGGCAGTGTGTACGGAGGCGTGTCACTGTACGCCGGGGATCCCTTAAACTCCACGAAGCTGCCCGTCGTGTACGCCGCGGACTGTGGCTCCCGGCTTTGCTACAGGGGCGAGCTTGACAAGGACAAGGTCGCCGGAAAGATCGTCGTTTGTGATCGTGGAGGCAACGCCCGTGTCGAGAAAGGCGCGGCCGTGGGGGAGGCCGGCGGAATCGGCATGATTCTCGCCAACACGGAGGAGAGCGGCGAGGAACTCATCGCCGACTCCCACCTCGTCCCGGCGACAATGGTGGGGCAGAAGTTCGGCGACAAGATCAGGCACTACGTCAAGACAGACCCGTCCCCGACGGCGACCATCGTCTTCCACGGCACGGTCATCGGGAAGTCGCCGTCCGCGCCGCGCGTCGCGGCGTTCTCGAGCCGCGGCCCCAACTCCCGCGCGGCGGAGATCCTCAAGCCCGATGTCACAGCCCCCGGCGTCAACATACTCGCGGCCTGGACCGGCGAGGCCTCCCCAACCGACCTCGACATCGACCCGAGGCGCGTCCCGTTCAACATCATCTCCGGGACGTCCATGTCGTGCCCGCACGTTAGCGGCCTCGCCGCGCTGCTCCGGCAGGCGCACCCGGACTGGAGCCCCGCGGCGGTCAAGTCGGCGCTCATGACCACGGCGTACAACCTGGACAACTCCGGCGAGATCATCAAGGACCTGGCCACGGGCACACAGTCGACGCCGTTCGTCCGCGGCGCCGGCCACGTGGACCCCAACAGCGCGCTCAACCCCGGCCTGGTGTACGACGCGGACACCGCCGACTACATCGGCTTCCTCTGCGCGCTCGGCTACACGCCAACCCAGATCGCCGTCTTCACCAGGGACGGCTCCGTCGCCGACTGCTCGAAGAAGCCCGCGCGCTCCGGCGACCTCAACTACCCGGCCTTCGCGGCCGTCTTCTCGTCGTACAAGGACTACGTCACCTACCACCGGGTGGTGCGCAACGTCGGCAGCGACGCCAGCGCGGTCTACGAGGCCAAGGTGGAGAGCCCCGCGGGCGTGGACGCCACGGTGACGCCGGCCAAGCTGGTGTTCGACGAGGAGCACCGGAGCCTGGCGTACGAGATCACCCTCGCCTTGTCCGGCAACCCGGTGATCGTGGACGCCAAGTACTCGTTCGGGTCGGTCACGTGGAGCGACGGCGCGCACAATGTCACGAGCCCCATCGCCGTGACGTGGCCGGAGAGCGCCGGAGCGGCGTCCATGTAGAGATGTGGTAGGGATGCTGGTGTCACACGATTGTTTAAGTTTACTCTGCGCGCGCCTGTGAATGTGAATGTTTACTCCATTATTAACTCTGAAATAATTTATCTTGGATCATAATACTATCTCGTGCTCGATGTTGTCTATTCCGCTCTGCACCACGGTGCACAGGACGATACACAGTACTACATGCCACAAGAGAAAAGAAAAATACCGGTGCGTCCACTTTCTTTATCCTTGGACCAAATTCCATGATGGGTATTTATGAACTTGTTTCCTATGCTTCACCCTCCTTTCGGCAATGTTAATCGATCAATGATGCTAGACCTATAAAAATATTCAAACGTTTTCTTCTGCGAGGTAAAAGGGAGTTTTGTTCCATATTAATAGGGTTACCATCAAGAGGCAGTAATTACACTATACAAGGAGGTCCTTGACCAAGCTACATAACTGTGGCCTGCTCATCACGACTATATAATGCCAAACGACCTGCTACCCTATTTTACTCCCTCGTAAGCTTCTGGGGAACAAACTCCCGGATAAGCATGTGTGCTTTTATCTCTGCAACTAAGTGCCCATACGCCGACCTACTTAGTCTAGAATCGAAAAGACTTAACAATGCTTCAAAAGAGTCGGACTGAACAACAATAGAACCCTCTGAGTGTTGGATTGCCAAAGCCATGCCCTGCATCAGTGCGTGAATCTCCGCCTCCAAAGCATCATTGCAATTAAAAATATACCGGTAAGCAGCAAACACCATACTACCATCATGATGACGCAGAATCATACCTGCCGACGCAGCTCCATCCGTAGGTGAATAAGAACCGTCCACCGAAAGAGCAAGTCTATTCTCTGCCGGAGCACGCCAAGCAGTAGCAGGCTGCTCCCTCCTAGGTCGACACAGTATAGGACCAGTGGCGGACCCAGGAAAAAAATGGAGGGTGTGCACATTTAAAAAAACCAGCCTAATCGAAGTGTCATATCATATATGGCAAATGAATGACACAAATAGCTCAATCAAGTCTCACAATATTATGTATAAGAAAAAAAATTCAAATATGCGAAATTACAATACAAATAGTCTTACATGAAAAATACACAAGAATAACTTCGGTTTGCCCTTCAGCTGCAACCTTCGGACGGACGGTGGCGAAAGGAGGGGAAGGGATCGGGCGATAAGGCGAGCGGCCGAGGGGAGGGAAGCACAGGGAGCGGCGATGTCCAAAATGCAAACGAGCAGTTGAGATGGATGATTAGGTTTGGATGGCCGGCTCCTGTATTCGTTTCCATGCACTGGTCCCATTTATCCACGGACGGATGCAGGAGGAAAATTTGTGGATCAGCGTTGAAGATGCCCTAATATTATGTATGATCATGTGGTAGATAGAAGTTGTTAGAATAAATGAGCTTGACCCATTAAAATCTCAAATAGTGGCTCATGAATAAAATAGCAAGTGGTGGTTCTAAGTTTAGTCCCATCCGAAAGTTGAGAAAGAGTTGGACCTTTTTATATAGTGAGTTCTTTACATCACACTTAGTGAGGTGTGAAGGAGAGAAGAAAGACCGCATGCGCGCTCGCTCGCCTGGCGGGCTCGGGCCGAGGCCGAGGTGGTGCCTACGTGCGACATGCGCATGAATAGTCCATCGAAATCCGGTCCGTTGCCAACCATAGTCTACTCTATTATGAACGTCTGCGTGCATCGGCGTGCGGAAGAGCAGGTCTCCAGAATCGTTCATCGTTGCGATTCTGCACCGGAAGAGGACGAATTAGGTTTTTGGGAAGCTCTCTGCACGACTGCTCAATTTCGTCTTCACGTGTCGTCTTCCGTCCAAGTTGGACGATGATGGTGTGCATGTTTTGTTGTTCATCTAGTTTGCTACATTGTTGCCTGCTAGTCTCTGTTCTTACCATGGATTATTTACTGGAATTAATCATGAACTACCCTAATATGTCGACAAAAGTTGTTTCAAAAAATAACATGGTAGATTGAAGAGTCCTAATTTATTTTTTATTTTTTTTGTTTGCAATCTACGCAAGTCGCCGCTAGAGTTTCCGTCGAGTTGATCGATGGAATTGATCTAGCTAGCATCTACGTACCGGGCTCATGTATGTACAGGAGTCTTTGGCTGGACACGCATGTAGTGCTGCTAGTAGAAAATTCAGTCAGGCTGCTTCTATGGTTTGCTGGGTTTGCATGTATGTGTACAGGTGAATTAGTTCTAGCTAGACTTATAGTATTGAAAACCAACAAAATCAGAAAAAGATGACATATAGTGAAAAAAATCTGCAAAATGCTGGGTGTGCCACGGCACACCCGGCACACCCTCTAGGTCCGCCAATGTATAGGACCCTCCACCGGCATTTTTCCTTTACTAGCACATATGTCCGTGCGTTGCAACGGGAGAGATAATTGACGTGTCCACTGAAATATCCGCCAACACGTCACAACAACATTCGAATTGTGCCCGGCCACGGCAGAGAGACGCACACAAATTCGAATTGTGCACGCTCACAACTCATGTCCCGTCTTCGTCTTTCTAGAGGCTACTCTCTACAACCTGGTCGTCCCCGCCGATCAAATGCCCATGGACATCGTGTTAGGACCACCGCCATTTCCACACTGAGATGGCCACTCAACAACGGAGAACACGGACCCGTACGTTGGTATGGGTGCATTGCAAGAGATGCTTTCATTTGTGTCATGGCAAACGTTGAAGTTCTTCTCTGCTTTTTGCCTCTTCGTGTATCACTATATTGAGGAGTAAGGAAATACGTCGATCAACGCCGGCGTAGCTATGGGCATGGCGTCACCATCATAGGTATCTTCCTTGTAGTAGCCGATGACTGGCCTCTCGGCCTTATTTCTTGTTTGTTTGTTTGAGTAGGGCACGACGGACAACACTGATATGTGTCTCTTATTGACGTCGACCAACCACACCCTGTCATCGACACCGGCGTAGCTATGGGCATGGCGTCCTTTGTTCACCCGGAAGCATAGAGCATTGGGGACATCCATATTGGAAACTCGCACCCAAATCATCTGCACAACACGCCTACATTTTTTGATGCAACTGCGGCCCATAATCTCCACCACGCACTATTTCTTCTCTGTCTGTCCTATTTTGCCTCGGCCATGGCCCAGCATGGAGATCCATTAGTTGGAGTCCTCGTCTGCGTTTTTTGTAAGCATGCATTAGCTGCTGGAGAGAACTCATTTTTCCTTCCATATTCTTCTGCCACACATCTTTTGGAATCTTCTCTAGAGATAACCAAGGACTGAGTCTTCATCTTCCGCTTATTAATTTTCGACACAACTCCTTGATGCCCAGCAAACCAGAAGACATATATAAATTGAGAGAACCGAGTGTAAAAAGGCGAGGTGGGACAATTCAATATGCGGTCAACCTTATCTTGTACAAACAACATGATGTAGCCCAACGGTAGCGACGCTACTTATTCAACATGAAGACGCTACTTATTCAACTATGTTCGATTCATTGTACCAGCACTATTTTTGCTTCCGTATTTCTTAAATGGGCCAGTAGCGCAATCTTTAATGGGCCAGCGGCACACGAGCTCGGCCCAGGCGGCACAAACGCGAGTGATGGGCGCCGCATGAGCTCGGCGCAACCGCGAGCGATCGCTGGTGGAGGTCTACGTACGGTATTTATGGAGTGCGGGTTCAATTACTGAAAAATACAGGGTTGTTTTTGCAAAAAATACCGCTGGCCCACGAGCTCGGCCCAGGCGGCACAAACGCGAGTGATGGGCGCCGCATGAGCTCGGCGCAACCGCGAGCGATCGCTGGTGGAGGTCTACGTACGGTATTTATGGAGTGCGGGTTCAATTACTGAAAAATACAAGGTTGTTTTTGCAAAAAATACCGCGATGGCGGTTAGCGGGCAGAAGCAATAGCTGCTAGGGAAAGAATGATTTCATCGACACTGTAATACTTAGTCTGAGTAATTGATTGCATGTAACTCTCCAAAAACAACGCTGATGCCTCAATGGTCGGAATTTCCTTTCCATGCACAGCGTCCGACCGCAATTGCCACACACGCCAAGTCAACATTTACGACGTTGTTGCATTCCACTTCAGAACATGCAGCCAATACGTTCAATAGCCAATCATCACCAGAATTAACAAGAATTGAATTACCAGGTACTCCTAGTATTCTAAAGAAAAAAGTCCATTTTACTATCTGAATAAAGTTGGTGGTTCACTTTACCCTGATCTATTTTTCTGTTCCTTTCAGCCCCCAAACAAAACCATACCGGACGAAATACCCCCCTGGCTGGTATGTCTCCCCCTACTGCTGACGTGGCTCAAGTCAACGGTGGTTTTGACCTGGGTGGGGCCCCCTTGTCAGGCACGGCTGAGATAGAGCTGCCGCTGCCGCTGCCGCTTCGTTGGCCTCGCCGCTGCCCCCGCTCGGCCCCGACGCCGGCCGGCTGCCGGAGCGTCGCCGCCCGAGCCCAGGCCAGCCCTGCGCCGCCCTGCCCTTCTCCCTCCTCTTCCTCCCTGACTCTCCCGTCTCTCTCTAATTCCTCTCTCGCGCAGGAGCTTCTTCCGTCGGTCATGGCGCCGCCGCCGTCGATTTGCTCCGTCCGGCGACCTCCGAGCGACGCCACTGCCCGGGTCCGAACCCCCATGTCCGGATCCATCCATTCCCGTCGTCCGCCGGCCTCCCCTGCCCGCCGACCGCAGTCGCCGTCGCCGTTAACAGCGCCATGGCCTCCTTTGCCCCCGCGCGTGGACTGCGTCGTCCCGGATCCGCGCCGTCCCTCCATCCAAACGAAGCGCCCGCATCGTCATTGCCGTCGGTGAGAGCTCCCGAAGCCGTGCAACCGCCATGGAGCCCTTCGCGCCGACGCTCGAACGCCAGGGACGATCGCCTCGGAGCCACACGACGCCGGCCGTCCTTACGGTGTCCTGCTACCTCCCCGCGTCCGGATCCGTGCCCCTGCGCAGCCCCTCGCCCGGATCCGGCGGGATCCGGCGAGTCCCGCCGCCGCCGTCCCGCATCGCGCCGCAGCGCCCAGCTTCCTGCACGCCCCGCTCGAGCTCCAGCACGAGTTGACCCTGCGCCCAGCCCCATCCAGTTCCAGCACATGGCCACCTGACGAGGAGGACCCACCTCCAGGTCAAATACCACCTTTGACCGTGCCCACGTCAGCTTCCGATCTGGGGAAACCACTCAGGGTTTTTTTGTCCGGTATGGGATTGTTTAGGGGGTAAAGGAACCAAAAAAAAGGTCAGGGAGTAATGTGAACCACCAAGTTTCTTCAGAGTAATAAAATAGATTTTTTTTTATTCTAAACGCTCTTATATTTGTTTACGGAGAGAGTAATACCCAACACCCACGCATACGAATGCATAAACGCGCAGCATGATCACAAGTCACCAACGCATGGAAAGTATCCTCCACCATAGAGCCACACAAGGGGCATAGGTCTGTACGTGAGATGTGCCTATGTAGTTTGCATTTATTTTTAGCTAGATTACCTGCAATTGATTTCCAAGCAAAGATCTTCATCTTTTGTGGAACTGAAGAATTCCAAACTGAACGCACCATCAATTCTTCATCCAACGGTTTGCAGATTTTTCATCCCCGGCGTCCCTTTTCTAGCGAAAACAAATCACAAGACTCCCGTATTCTCATCCCTTCCCGTATGTAGTACTCCCTTCATCCTAGTATTTCTCTTTCCCTTCCGACGGCTTACCATGTGGGCGGCGGAGGAATCCAGTGAACCACCAGCTGCCGCCCTGTCGCCTCGGTCTCGTTCTGCTCCCGTTGCCTTGAAGCTCTGTTCTCTGCCCCATCTCACCGCCGCGGTGGCGCCGTCCCCGTCCGACTGTCCGAGATGTCGTCCCTCCGCCGCTGGTTGCGTTCGTTCTCGCGCCAAGGCGGGTTGGGTTTCGAGTTGCCTGCGATGGTGGCGGGGCGGGGAGGTGGAGGTGGGGGCGGCAAAGGCCATGCCGCCGGCCAAGAGGAGGTGTGGTGTGCCGTGGTGGCTGTGCTGCATTTGAAGACTGCGGCGGCGGCGGCAGGACGGAGGCCGCTGCGCGCGAGGAGGACGGCCGCCATCCAGCGGCCGGCACTATGCCCGCCAAGGTCGCCCTGCTGCGCGCCATGCTAAGTACGATAACTCACCTTCCTGTCCTCATCCTCTCTACTGATTTGTACGCCATCATCTGTACTTGTATGTAGCTGCTAGTACTAGAACACATATGCACAAGGGGAACTTGCAAACTAATTTGGTCCATGCTGTGATCTGTTAAAACTTGAAATTTTATTGTGCAAATTTGTAGAAATTAGTTTTTACATATGTACTGGATGCCTAGTTAGCTGAGTTTAGTTTTTACATGCTGAATGTGTTTAATTTGATTTTTTATTAAGATGTTTAATTTGAGCATGCAACAAAAGAACATTGTTGAAAAATGCACTGGATTCAGAAATGGGAATAACTCTTGCACAAAATGCTGATGATGTTGTGTACTGGTTAAATCAACTGGATTTTAATTAGCTGATGGTGGTGACATTTGCAGACAGGAACATGCGAGAAGACGTGGGCCTAAGCTCAAACATGGCATTCTTGACTTGATTGCTTGTAGTGAGATTGGTACAACTGGTTGTCGATGATGTTTTCGTGGTGATGCTTGACACATCAGTCATGTACCCGATGGCGGAAGGTGACATGCATAGTTTCAGGACCATCAGCGATGGCGGGAGTGGTTCATGGCGAACGATGGCGACATTGGTGTGGCCGTAGCGATCGACTACCGGTCTGCTTATCACGTTAGATAAAAGGAACTTTGGTGTTGGTCATACTACAGTTTAGCTAATAGACGTATGCTTGACAATTGGATTTATGAATCAAGGTTCAAAAACAGATTTACCTGCGTCATAAGAGTATTATTGAGAAATTCAGACTAAATTTGTCGTATATGTTTTCATATAGTTTAGGATACCACATCAGGTGAATCTTTTCAGATATAGGTTTATTTCATTTCAAGCTATAAGTAAACAGTGTTGCACTTCTAATACATCAGTACCTTCTTTTGGTTTGGTGTATATAGCAAAAGTTTTCTTTTTATACATCAGTTTTTCCCAATTTCTTTTCCACAAGCAGACTAGCTCCTAGCAATTCCTATTCCAAAAGGTAGGCATTTTTTATTTGTGTGTCAGCACGGAAAAAGTAAGAGACCATTTCTACAAGAAGGATACAAACAATGAAAAGAGATCATGATGAATATGAGTCAGATTCCTTACTTTTGATCCTTGACATTCATCGCCGTTCTCATGGTTTCCAATACCACGCATTCCTTTCTTTTGGCCCCAGATCTCTTGAAATTTGCAGAGTTTGCTTTCTGCTTTAGATTAGTTCATTCGTTCGATGCAATTAGCCTCCTGACTGCAAATTGTCTTGGGCCTGAGATTTACGATCTTGTTTCATGCCCTCCAAATTGCAAATTCATTGATTGATCTGGTGTATTTCCCATTGTTTCTATTTGTATCTCTGGTGAGATTTGTTTCTGTGGTTCCTTTACGTTGGCACGCAAAGCAGGGAGATTGGCGGAAGTTTCCCCCAGATTTAAGCACAAGTATTAAGGAGGGAGAGGGAATACGGGAATACAGGGGTTGTTGCCCCTTTTTCTGGGAGGAAAAGAGGCGTGGGTTGAATTTTTTTTTTGCAATCGTTGGATGAGAAATGATGAAAGGGGAGCACGGATGGGAGCATATGAGGGGAGCAGGCAAGCCGCGTCCATATTGGTCTAGCACCATCAGGGTAGATACTAGATGCCCCACCGCCAAACCCCTCATCATGCACACTTGTTGCCAACCTATAGGCACTTTTCACCGAGAAAATCCCGCTCTTCTCTGGGAACCAAACAAAGAAATCTTCCATGTTCCTTGGGGAAGTCCCGATTTTGACAATGTCATGAATATCCATATTCCAAAAATGGTCATTAAGACGTTGCAGATTCCAAGCTCCGTGTTCATCCAAGAAGTCTGACACCTTATTAAACCGACAATTCCGCTTCGGCGTAATGGGGCGAAAGCCAGGGCCACGCAGGATCCATGGGTCACGCCACACTCTGATACTCGATCTGTCACCCACTCTCCAAATAATACCTTGTTTTTGTTTCAAGAGCACGCGAAAGGCGTGCCTTAGCTTTATAGAAGGAGAGAAAAATAATTACAAGAGATTACAAACCGCATGCATCGCCATAAGGCGTGCCTACACCCAACACGTCCGGCTCACTAACGACTACTCACAAAAGTGTAGCACTCCACTCCCTCTCGCCAACGCCCACAAGTGGCGTTCCCTGAGAATGATTCAAACCATGCTCGATTCCCCTCCATACCGCCGAAGCGTTACCTGAGAACACAATTTCCAAAATATTTCCATGTGGGTAGTACTTTGCCCAAAGTAGCCTTGCACATAAACTGTCAGGACAGTCAATCAATCTCCAGGCCTGCTTTGCCAGCAGAGCTTGGTTAAAGGCTCTCATATCACGAAATCCGATACCACCTCTAGCCTTTGGCAGCATCATCTTTTCCCAGCTTAACCAAGCCATCTTCCTCTTTCCTTTTTCAACACCCCACCAATACTGCCGCATCATCCGTGTAAGATCATCACAAACTGATGCTGGTAATTTGAACACACTCATAACATATGTCGGTATTGCCTGTGCCACAGCCTTAATTAATAGCTACTTACTCCCAGAAGACATGTAACGCTCACTCCAGTCAATGAGGCGCTTACGTAAACGCTCTTGAACAGATTCAAAATTTTCTTTATGCATTCTTCCATCAGGAACCGGAAGACCCAAATACTTAGGCTCAAAGACCACCTGTGAAATTCCCAGAACATTTTTTTACCTCATCTGCAACAGCTTCTTGACAATTACCAGAAAAAAGGATGGAACACTTGTCGGGATTAATAAGTTGACCCGTCGCCGACGCATAGATGTTCAACAAACCTTTCACAATATTTGCATGTTGACTAAAAGCTCAGAAAAATAACATGGAATCATCCGCAAACAGTAGGTGAGAAATCATCGGGGCATTCCGACAAATTTTGGCCCCCTCTAGTCCCTCCTCGACAACTGATTTGTTGAAAGCGCATCAGCAACAAATAAAAATAAAAACGGGGACAAAGGGTCACCTTGACGCAACCCACGTGTTGGAGAAAAAGATTGTATCAATTTTCTATTAACCTTCACCGAGTACTTAACCGATGTCACGCAAGCCATAACACGAGAAATCCACAGTGACGAAAAACCCCACTTCTGAAGTGCCTTTTCCAGAAAATCCCAATCCACACGATCATATGCCTTGCACATGTCCAATTTATAAGCACAAACAGCCAGGGAGTTTACCTTTAGTGATTGAATATAGTGAATACACTCGAAGGCAATAACTGAATTATCCAATAAGTCTGCCAGGAATAAAAGCACTCTGGTTCTCCAATATAATATCCATGAGAATAGGCCGCAACCGGTTAACCAAGCACTTAGATACAATCTTATACACCACGTTACATAAGCTTATTGGTCTGAATTCCTTCAAGTCACTAGGATGGGAAACCTTGGGAATTAAATCAATCGCTGTATCATTAACACCTTCTGGCATAATACCTGTAGCAAAAAAATCCAGCACTGCAGCAACAATTTCCTGTTTCAACACCACCCAGTTACGCTGATAGAACCTTGCCAGAAAACCATTCGCACCAGGTGCTTTTAACGGACCGATCTGAAAAGATGCATCTGAAATCTCCTTCTCAGAAAATGGGGCACATAAAGATTCATTCATGTCAGCAGTGACCCTGGACTCAATACAATCCAATGCTGGTCCAGGATTGAGGGTGGGGTCCTTTGTATAAAGTTCCTGAAAATATGATGATGCCATCCGTTCCATCTCAGTAGGGACGTTGCACCATGAACCATCCACCTTACGCAGCCTTCAAATATAATTCTGTTTGGCTCTCCAAACAGCATGCCTAAAAAAATATTTTGTATTCCGCTCACCCTCTTTTAGCCACGTAATCCTAGAACGCTGTAACCAGAGCATCTCCTCGCGATATAATAGTTCATCAAGCTAGTTCATCTTCTGCCAGAGCACCTGACAATCGGCATTATTAATTTGTAGAGCCGCCAACTCCCCACGGAGACGCTCAATGTCCCTGGTCACATTACCAAAGTGCTCCTTGCTCCAATCTCGTAAACTATCAATCATCTCTTTCAATGACACACACACAGAGCCTAGATTTCCATCCGGCTTTGATTTATTCCAAGTATCTGCTATCATATTTGGGAGGGCCGGATGGCGCTCCCACATTATTTCATATCGGGGCGCAGGCCTACCCCGATGTGAATCATCCACAGTTAGCCGAACCAATATTGGGCAGTGGTCCGAACACGATGACGCTAAATGAGAGACCCTGGACAAAGGAAATAAGTCCTGTCAGGCCTTGTCAGCACATGTCCGATCCAGTCTCACGCGAACATTCCTGTTGCCTTGCTGGCCATTATCATATGTGAACGGAGGCCCACTGAAACCGAGATCAACAATCTCACAAATATCAAGGCAATCTCGAAACGCCATCATTTGACTTTCAGAGCGAGACGAACACGAAAGATGTTCATGTTGCCAAAGTGCTTCGTTGAAATCCCCACAAACTAATCATGGATTCTGGGAAGCAGCCCACAGGGCAACGAGATGATCCCACATCCGCTGACGATGTTCCACCCAAGGCTCGCCATAAAGAAACATCATCCTCCAGCTAAGATCATTGCTCACATCAACTATATCCACATCAATGTACCGCTTGCACTTGTCCCGCACAGTTACTTGCAAAGATTCGTCCCAGAACAGAGCTAACCCACCGCTCCGACCTTCACAATCCACACCACAAAATCCCTTCATACCTAGTCTCCACTTCAGTTTCTCCATCTTCTCTGACACTTGTCTTGTCTCGCTAAGAAAGACAAAACTAGGGACATTGGCTTTTGCGAGGGCCAACACCTCTCGAACTGTCCGACGGTTCCTTGCCCCCCGGTGGTTCCAAACAAGGAGACTCATTGATCCTGGCGGACCTCCTCTACGGAGCCCGCCAAACGAATTTCTTTATCCACCATAACTGTATCCACCTTTGGTCGTTTACTATTTGTACTCGGAGTCGGGGACTCGACCAGGTCCTCTCATTTACCCTATGTAATAGCCAGCAAAACCGCCATAGCAGCACCATGAACAGGGTGCTCCACTGTCATCAACCTCTTACGAGCATTCTTATCCAGGTACATGGAGGCAACACTCAGATCACCAAGGCTGTGACCGAGATCCTCGCCCTTACCCTCCGTTAGTGCAATAACAGCAGATTGAGAACCTGCGCGCAGATCACCATTTTCCACGGGCTCCAAGTTCAGACGTTTCCTCGCCTCTTTGTCCAACTCCATAAAAACATGGATTGAAGTAAACTCAGAGGCGGCAGAGTCGCTAGAGAGGAAACAAACCCTAGCCGCAGCGTAGGGGACTCGCTAGCCGCATAATTCAAGCGTTTTATTTAACTGTCCAAACTACTACCCCTTAATTCAACTGCGGTGGACACCTTCACCCCGCTATTACCAATCATAATTCTTCATATCAGCTTGTGTGTAAAAATTTATAGTAACTATCTTCCAAGGCTATACACGGCACATACTCTTTGATACGTCTCCATCGTATCTATTTTTCCTAACGCTTTTGCTCTTGTTTTGGACTCTAATTTGTAAGATTTGTATGAAACTAACCTGGACTGACGCTGTTTTCAGCAGAACTACCATGGTGTTGTTTTTGCACAGAAATAAAAAGTTCTCGGAATTGGACGAAATTTTTTAGAGAATTATTTTGGAATAAATGAAGATTTTTGGAGCCAAGACCCACTGGAGGGGGGCCCCAGCTGCCCACTAGGCACCAGGGCCCGCCACCCCCTCTGGCGCGCCCTGGTGGGTAGTGGGGCCCACGAGGCTCCGCTGACCCTAATTCCAACTCTATAAAATTCTTGTTTTGGAGAGAAAAATAGTAGAGGATGTTTCATTGCGTTTCACGATACGGAGCCGCCGCCGTCTCCTGTTCTTCATCGGGAGGGTAGATCTGGAGTCTGTTCTGGGCTCCGGAGAGAGGGATTTGCCGCCATCATCATCAACAACCATCATTCATCACCAATTCCATGATGCTCCCCACCGGGAGTGAGTAATTCCTTCGTATGCTTGCTGGACGGTGAGGAGTTGGATGGGATTCATCATGTAATCGAGTTAGTTTTGTTAGGGCTTGATCCCTAGTATCCACTATGTTCTGAGATTGATGTTGCTATGACTTTGCTATGCTTAATGCTTGTCACTAGGGCCCGAGTGCCATGATTTCAGATCTGAACCGTTTATTTTTTCATCATTATATCTATGTTCTTGATCCGATCTTGCAAGTCATATGCACCTGTTACGTGTTATGATCCGTAAACCCCAAGGTACAGTAATTGGGATACTTTCCAGTGATGACCGTAGTTTGAGGAGTTCATGTATTCACTATGTGCTAATGCTTTGTTCCGGTTCTCTATTAGAAGGAGGCCTTAATATCGCTTAGTTTCCTTATGGACCCCGCTGCCACGGGAGGGTAGGACAAAAGATGTCATGCAAGTTCTTTTTCCATAAGCACATATGACTATTTACGGAATACATGCCTATATTACATTGATGAACTGGAGCTAGTTCTATGTCGCCCTAGGTTATGACTGTTATATGATGAATATCATCCAACGAAATCACCGATCCAATGTCTACGAGTTTTTCACATATTGTTCTTGCTAAGTTACTGCTGCTGTTACTACTGTTACAACTGCTACAAAACTACTGCTATCACTGTTATTGTTACTACTACTGTTACCACTGCTATCAAAACTATCATATTACTGTGCCACTGATCACTTTGCTACAGATATTTAATCTCCAGGTGTGGTTGAATTGACAACTCAATTGCTAATACTTACAAATATTCTTTGGCTCCCCTTGTGTCGAATCAATAAATTTGGGTTGAATACTCTACCCTCGAAAACTGTTGCGATCCCCTATACTTGTGGGTTATCAAGATCTTTTTCTGGCGCCGTTACCGGGGAGCATAGTTATATTTGTTGAGTCACTTGGGATTTATATCTATTTATCACTATGAAGAATCTTAAAGATACCAAAACCAAGATCGTTCCCTCTAAGACGAGGGGAGGTAAGGAACTGTCATGTAGCTCTGCACTGGATTCACCTTTTGTTTTGAGTAAGCTTGCAACACCACCACATGCTATTAATCCTGATATGTCGCAAGTTATTGATGATACTACTTCTGCTATGAATGATGCTAGTACCTTATTTGATAAGACTGTGCCACTAGGTGAATTTCTTGATGAACAAATTGCTAGAGCTAAAGAAAATGAGAATGCTGAAACTAATAAAATTACTGAAATTGATGAAGTCTTTGAAACTGAGAATTATGAAACACCTATTAGACCTAGCTCTACTAGATATGAATTGCCTGTTATACTTGAGGGTTATGTTATGGATGGAGAAGTAGCTAGATATTTTCTTGCTTGTAAGGATAGAGATGATCTTAAGATTACTAGTCAAGTTGAAAGAAAATCTTTGAATGCTAGAATGAAATATGATCCTAAGTTTGCTATTTCACCTATCTTTATTTCTGATAAGGGTTATGAATTCTCTGTCGACCCAGAATTAATTACTCTGGTTGAATCTGATCCTTTCCATGGCTATGAATCTGAAACTGTTGTGGCACATCTTACTAAATTAAATGATATAGCCACCCTATTTGCTCATGACGAAAAAATTCGCTACTATTATATCCTTAAGTTATTTTCTTTCTCGTTAAAGGGTGATGCTAAATTATGGTACAATACTCTTGCTCCTGGTTGTGTGCGTAGTCCTCAGGATATGATTTATTACTTCTCTGAAAAATATTTTCCGGCTCATAAGAAACAAGCTGCCTTACAGGAAATACTTAACTTCGTGCAAATTAAAGAAGAGAGTCTCCCACAAGCTTGGGGGAGGCTTCTCCAATTACTTAATGCTTTGCCTGATCATCCTCTCAAGAAAAATGAAATACTTGATATCTTCTATAATGGACTAACCGATGCTTCTAGGGACTTCCTAGATAGTTGTGCTGGTTGTGTTTTCAGGGAAGGAACTATTGAACAAGCTGAGGAATTATTGAATAATATATTGAAGAACTATGATGATTGGACACTTCCGGAACCACCTCCTAAACCCACTCCGAAGAAGAGGGGTATATTATTTCTCAGTCCTGAAGATATGCAAGAGGCAAAGAGGCTTCACTGAGAGATGGGTTGACATAGTGATGAGCTTAGTGACCACAGTGAAGTACTCTGTTATGTTCAATGGTAAGAAATTACAGGAGTTTAAGCCAACTCGTGGAATCAGGCAGGGGGACCCAATATCCCCATACTTGTTCTTGTTAGCAGCAGAGGGCCTTTCGTGCCTCCTAAAATCCAGAAGTGAGTCATCAAATCTGAGTGGTTTGCAGGTAGCTTCTTCAGCTCCACTAGTGAATCATCTTTTATTTGCTGATGACATCCCGCTGTTCTTCAAGGCAAACGGTGTGGGTGCTACTAAGGTAAACCAGATTCTGAATATTTACTGCCAGGCAACTTGCCAACGTATAAACTATTCAAAATCATTAATTTTCTTCAGCAGAGGAGTACCTGAGAATGTAAGAGTGGAAATAAAAGGATTGCTTAATGTCCCCAATGAAACTATTAACGAGAAATATCTGGGAATGTCATCTGATATTGTAACTCAAAGAATGGCGCCTTCAAATATTTGAAGGACCGTTTATGGAACAAGGTACAGGGGTGCATTGAAAATACCATGTCTACAACCGGTAAGGAAGTCCTGGTTAAAGCTGTTTCTCAGGCAGTGCCTGTTTATTCTATGTCTTGTTTCAAACTCCCTAGAGGCCTATGCAAACACCTAAATATGCTGATTAGGAAGTTCTGGTGGGGGAGCAACGATGGCAAACGCAAACCTCATTGGATCTCCTGGCAGACTATGACACAACCAAAAGGTATGGGGGGGGGGCTTAGGGTTCAAAGATTTTGAGCTTTTCAATCTCGCAATGCTTGCCAGGCAGGCTTGGCGACTACTACAGAACCCAGAGTCCTTGAGTGCATGACTACTGAAAAGCATATACTTCCCAACTACTGATATTGTATAGGCTAGTCTTGGAGGCCACCCAAGCCTGGTATGGAGGGATATTGACGAGGGAAGAGACATTTTAAAGCAAGGCTTAGTCAGGAGCGTTGGGAATGGCGACACAACACACACCTAGAGTGACAACTGGCTTCCTAGGGACGAGATGCTTCGTCCTTATGGCTGCCTTGTCCCGAATCCGCCATCACTAGTGTCAGAATTAATTGATCATACATCAGCAACTTGGAAAAGAGCGATGGTTGAGGCAACTTTTATGCCAATGGATGCCCGAGTTATTTTGGGTATTCCACTTTGTACCCGGAACCTCCCTGACGTCTGGTGCTGGCATTTTGTGAAACATGGGTCTTTCACAGTGAAATCAGCTTACAAAATGCTAGTTGCGACGAAACAACAGATGTTTTTGTGGCGTTTGTCCAAACACTCGCTGCCAATGAATGGCGTGCGCTCGCATCGGCACATGATTGATTCAGCCAGCTGCGGGCTTTGCGGTGCGCCTGATTCATGGCGGCATTCACCCATTGAATGCACCGTATCCAGAAGCACTTGGTTTTCATCGACAGTGAACTAGCGCAACATATGATGACAGTTACAAAACCTTCAACTAAACACTGCCTTTTTACTCTGATGGAATCTTTGCCGCATGAAAAATTCACTCTGCTTTCGGTAGCCTTGTGGGCCATTTGGTCGGCACGACGAAAGGCAATACATGAAGGCATATTCCAAAGCCCACATTCCACACATGCATTCATATCTAGATTCATCTCAGACTTGGAGATCATTGGCTGCAACAACAAAGCACTCACGGTTCAGCACTCCATATCGCATGTGGCTGCTCCAGCAAGACCCAAGGCTCCATCGGTTGGCTATACAAAAATTCATGTGGACGCGGGGGCAAGGTTCGAGCGGGGAGGTTCTGTAGCTGCTGTCTGCCGGGACGATCATGGTAACTATCTGGGGAGCTCTGCTCTTGTCATCTATGGCATTTGCGACCCTACAATATTGGAGGCCATTGCATGTCGGGAGGCACTTGCGCTGGCCGAGGATCTCAATTTGCAAAACTTCGTCGTTGCTTTGGACTGCAAGCAAGTTGTCTCCGACATTTCTAAAGCGGTCAGAGGCCAATATGGCGCTATCATTAGTGAAATAAATCTCAAAGCTACTTCGTTTAATTGTAATTTCTATTTCAAGGGTCGTGCTGTTAACTATGAAGCACATAGATTAGCTAGATTTGCTATCTCTCAGGGTTCGGGTCGCCACGTCTGGTTTGGTCATCCCCATGACCCAGTTTGTATCCCACAACATGTGGAATTTGGTGATGAATAAAATGGTTTCACCCCTAAAAAAACCTATGCGTTGATTCGGTCTTTTTTTTCATCCTTTTGTGTTAATTATATTTCAACAGTTCTAAAATATGTATTTCAAAAAGTTGCTAACCCAATTTTTTTTAAATGTTCATCGTGTGTTATAATATTTTTATATAATGGAAAAAATATCACAAATATTCAGAAAAAGTGTGTGACCATTAAAAAGAAATTTTCATGCATTTAAAAAAAATGTCTCTGACAATGACAAAAGCATTTGGATGATGTAAAAAATGGTCACATAATTAAATAAAATGTTTCATACCAATCAATAAAATGTTTGTGTCATTTAAAAAATATTCTCAGATTTCAAAAAAAAAGTTCATAAACATTTTATTAAAAAGAATACAATACAATATAAAAAATAGAGTATAAAAATAGTGTTGTGCCCTAGAATATTTAAAAATATATAATAAAACATGTATTTCAAAAAATGTTCATCTTGTATTTGGAAAAAGGTTAACATGTAGTATGAAAAAATGTTATGTGTGTATGCGAATAAAATACAACATATATTGAAAAAAACACACGAAAACAAAACCGGTATTAAGTCCACAGAACCTACTCAAAACTGCTCCAGTGAGTTATAGTGTTGGGCTTGCCCATTTAGTGGAGCGCCAGAGGTGAACGAGGCTAGCTCTCTCATAGTAAGCAAGTTATAGCCCCCACATTCGAAGGATCTTGAATAGATGGGGTGCAACTATGTATTGTGGGAGCTCCTATGTACCGCATTTTGCTGCGAATAGCGAGCACAACGCACAGGAGGCGTGCGACTGGGCCAGCCCAGTGAGACTCACCGTGATTTGTGTTTACAGCAGTAACAATCGCAAAAAAGAATTGACGAAGCAAGGAATCAAACCTGTGAAGTCGCTCTCCTGCACGAGCGCTGCTAGCCACTAGAGCTAATGTTATTTTCTGTATGTGTACTGTAGCATATACATATTTGAAAATAAGAACAAATTTTGGAAATATGAAACGAATTTTTGAATAAATATGAAAAAATTAAAAATTCCAAAAATAGTTTTTAAAAACACAATTTTTTTTGCTACTTCAGACAAGATTTTTAAAAATTGTGAACATTTTCGAAAAAGAGGAACAAAACTTGTGAAGGTAATTTTTTTACTGACGCACAATTTTTTAAAATATTAAAAAACAATTAATTTTGATTTTTTAGAAAAAATAAATAAATCTTGAAATCCTGAACATTATTCAAAAGAATGAACAAAAATTGAAGTGCCAAACATTCTCAGTTATTTTGAGTGAAGTGAATAATTTTTTATAGCGTGAACATTTGGCAATTTGTGAACCAATTTTTAATAGCTCGAACAATTTGTGAAAACATGAACAATTTTTGGGAGTCTCAAACTTTTTTTTTTGGACAAACAGGGAAAAAATGATAATGGGAACATTTATTGAACTTATGAATAATCTTTTGAAAACACGAACATTTTTTGAAGTTACAAACATTGTTTGCAAACGAGAACATTTTTTAAAATTTCCAAACATTTTATGAATTTGTGAACAAAAATTATTAACGCAAATATTTTCTGCAATATGAAATTATAAACTTTTTGGAATTTTCGAACATTTTTCTATAAAAGCAAACACATTTTGAAGTTCAATTGTTTTAGAATTTTAATCAAAATTTTAAAACTAGATCAATTTTAGAAAAAAGAAAAAATTTGGAAAAATGTGAATTTTTTCTAAAATTCGTGGACATTTTTAGAATTTGTTTACAAAATCTACAATTCTAAACATTTTTGAACATTTTTTATACATAAACAAATAAAATTTGTAATTCTATTATTTTTGTAATTTCGCAACAAAATTGGAAAATAGGACTATTTTTAAAATTCTGAACAAATTTGTAAAATGAAAACATTTTGTAACATTTGAAAACAGGAAAAATGAACAAATATTGAAAAATGCAAACATTTGAAAATTTCTGACTGATGTTGAAAAAGGAAAATAAATTTGAAAAAAAAATGCAAAATCTAAGCAAAGGAGAAAAAGAAACCTAAAAAGGATTAAAAACAAAAAGGGAAAGGAAAAAAACGAAAATGAAAAGGTAAGAGGAAACAAATTTTTTTAAAATAACTGATAAAACACGAAAAATATGCCTGGAAACCTCTAGAAGGTTCCCAAATCGGTAGAAAAGCACCCTAATAGCTAAGCTGAACTAGGAATATGGCCCCGGCCCATCGAGCGCTTCAAGGTGAAAAATATGTTTGTGTAATTCAAAAATAAAGTTGTATTCCTTCCAAAAAATGTATGTTAGATTTTAAAATGTTTGCATGGTTCAAAAAATATGTGTGACATTTTAAAATGTTTGCATTATAGTCATCACTAAGTGGTCTACAAATATGAATGTATTTTTTGTTATTTTTGTGTTCTTTGTACTGTCATGCTATGATGAATAGATCGGAAGTTTCCTCGCAAAAATAAGAGTTGTCGACCGAATAGGCTAGGAGCGGTTATAGGAAGCTTCTCAACCAAGTTTTTCTTTCCTTTTCTCCTTCAACACTTTGTTGTATTTTGGGTTTTTGTCGTTTCTTTTTTTTTTCCTTTTTTCTTTTTTTAATTTTCAACAAATCATGAACATTTCAAAAATGCTGAACATTTTATAAATTCATTAAAAAAATAGTTTGCGAACATTTTGGAATTCACGGATATAGTTTTCAAACAAGTGAATTTCTTTTCTAAATTGGTGATTTTTTTCAAACTCGTGAACATTTTTATATTCATGAGCTCTTTCCAATTTCGTGAAGATTATTTCCATTTGTTAACTTAGTTTCAAATGAACATCTTTTAAGTATGCGGACATTTACCAATTCATGAACATTTTAAATTAATGCACATATTTTAAATTAATGCCTATTTTTAAATTTGCATGCATTTTTTAAGTATACAAACATTTTTCAAAACTCATGAATATATTTATAAGGGGTTTCTATTTTCATGACCTTGGTTTCTTAGTTGTGCCCAGGTTTGCCACCGTCGAAAACTCAGCTCAATTCTTCATTGAGTTAGGTCTAAAACTCAATTTTTTCTTGGATAGTGCTTTTCGTTATATTTCCAACAACGTTGGTTTCGTCTTATTTGGAGCTTCGATGCTTAAGTTATTGCGGTTTTGGTTTGCGTTGTTTGCCTATTTTAGCCAGACGAGGGCAAAACTGAGCAAAACTAAGAAATGTGGGCATGACGATTGATATCCCTATTTATAATTTGCAAAAAGTGAAATTCATAAAAAAAAAATTGAATCCGCATACATGTTTTCACAATCGTGAATACTTTTTGGATTCCCAATTATATTTGAACCCGAACATTTATCAAACTAATGAACATTTTTTCATGTTCGTTGTTTTTTCTATGTCAGTAAACTTTTTCCTTTTGTGAGTATTTTTTAAAATTTATAAGCCCATTTAAAAAAATTAAGTACTCCATCCGATTTAAATTAATTGACGCAAGTTTAGTACAAAGATAACACAATTTTATACTAGACTGGCATTAATAAACATGGATCAGAGTGAGTATTTTTTAAGGCAAATTCATTAATTTTATTAACTTAAAGTTTTTAAGGCAAACTCATGAGCTTTATTAAGGCGTCACCATAGTTGCAGGGACGAACAAAAGATCATCGGGGTGGCCTAACCAAGTATGACGACCAACCCCTAAAGAGAGCGCATGCTTCATGAGATTGTGAGCCTCGACATTTGAGGTCCTAAATTCATGTTGAATAGACAGGAAGTAAAACTAAAAAAAGGAAGAGTGCTAGAGAAAAACCGAAGAAAATTGCTGTAAAACAGTGAAAACCCCGATAGAAAACCCTAGAGAAATAAAACTCGTGTCATAGCTACAGTAATGGAACAGAGGCGAGCCGGGGCTACGACTTGCGATAAGCAAGACATAGCTCCCTGCGACATAACACTGCTCTTCGAGGGTGTTTTCCAAAGCGTGAATTCAACTTTGAGCGCAATGACAACCAATGAAGGCAGCGAGTAGGCGTTCTAAAAAACTCAAATCTTGCGCTCAAGCCGGATGAATCTAAGCGTGACAACGAGGAGGGAGTTGAATTCCTTGTGACTAGAGAATGGGCGACGTTGCTCACCATTGGCCACCAGTCATGGAGCCTAAGGGCCAGTTCTTTTTGTAGCTTTTTTGGACTTCTAGAATAAGTTACCCTTACCCGGCTTATTTTAAAAGCCTAAACAAAAATACTTTTTAGAAGACTACAAGTCAAGTCTTAATTAGTAGGCTTCTAAATAAATAAATTTGGTTGAGCTTATTCCAGTTTATTATAGAAGCCAGCAAAACAACCTTGGAGGCATCAAACGGTGCAACCTATAAGGAAGAAGCACATGATACCACACCTCATGGTTAAACAACCAAGGAACATATGGTGGGTGTTTTTAGGCTCTTGGAAGCAAAGTTTGCAGCAGTCTGGGAGCGACAAAGAATGCTGAGCCAGAAGTTATAGAGCTATCTAGCCCTAGGAAAAAAATCTCTGCCATAGAAGAAGGCCGAACCTGTCTATCACCCTCACTTCCGCCGGCCATTCTTGAAAGCCAAAGGTGGGGGAGACGATGGAGGTGATGTGATGGAGGAGAGTAGGGTGTAGACTGTAGAGTTGTGTCTGGGGTGTCTCCTGGTGGCGCATCTCAGGTGGAGGAGGGTGTGCTGCCCATGGTGGTCGTGCGAGCTCTGACGATGGCGTGCTCCTTCCTGTAGGTGCTTACAGTTATGCGGAGAGTATGTACATGAGTCCTCTGTGTCACTCGAGGTGGGTGGACGGCTATAGGCATTGTGGTGAAGCGATGAGTGTCTTCTCATCTATTTTCCGGAGATCATTGCAGGTGGTTGCGGGGCCAAGGTCAGAGGAACATGGAGTGGCACCCTGGCCGTCAATTGGAAAACATCCAGCTCTGCTCTGGTGCTTCTTGCGGCTCGACAAATATCTTTTGACAGCAGCAAAATAGAAAACCTTGTTTTCTTTGTTCACATTCCTCAATCATATTCTTTCACATTCTTTTCTCTAATTATAGAGGCCCCATGTTATAGACTCAATGTTTCATATGCAGCTCACACATAGAAGATGTAGTGTCCTCTTTATTTTCTTATGGAGAAGACAGTTACAATGACGACCTGACATGCTACATGATCAACCACCCATGCAAGCCTCTCACAAACTACACACGGCTTCTACCTAAAATTAATAATAGTGTCACTGGAATCTAGAATTTGTTATCACTAGAATGATCACCTCCATTTGTAATAGAGTAGAACTCTCATTTGTATTTTTCTGGACAGTTCTATTTCCATACCAAATCATTAATACATTGTTCATATCTATATGGAAATCACTTTGATATCATTTTGATATAATATATTATATATATATATATATATATATATATATAAATTATATATTATATATATAATATATATATATATATATATATTATATATATATCTATATATATATATATATTCAGAACTACTCCCTCCGTCTGGAGATGATTGTCGCGCACCCAGTACATTGTTTATTTTGCAAAGATGCCCTTCTACTTTCAAAGCTCTATAAATAAACCACCGTCTCCTTCCTTCCTCCTCCTCCTGTCATCCGCGTCGCCGAGGCCAGCCGGCCGTTGCCACGGCCAGCCGCCACAGCCAGCCGTCTCCGGGAGCAGCTCCTGCGCCGCCCATGAGTAGGTCTTGCGTCGCCGACAAGCCCGCCCATGAGGAGGACCTCTGCCGCCCGCTCACGAGGAGGACCTCCACCGCCCACCACCGCCGCACCGATCCACTTAGCCCACGATTCCGCCACCCACCGCTGCCGCGCTAGTCGCCATGCTGGTCCACTTCAGCCACCGCCGCGCTGGTCCACTTCGGCCGCCGGCTAGTTGTGGTGGTGGACTGGTGGTGGTGGGCGACGCCTCTGCTTCCGCTGGTGGTGGTGGTGGGCGACGCCGACACCCTTCGTTCCCCGCCCCCGACCGCGACGCCGACGCCTCTGGTACTCCGCCTCTGTTCCTGCGGAAACTTGATTGCAATCAAAATTAACAGTTGATACAAAGAGTTATGTCCCCTACCACGACAACTCTTGGTCGTGCACCGTCCACGGCGTGCCATGCAACAACACGACTCTGTGCGCCGCCGTCTACCACGTTGGTCCGTGCACCGGGCATATCACGTGCGCAATCAGTGCTGTAGAAAACCTAGGCTTAAGGGTATGCACTGTGCAGGGACGCATGCGTGTTGATAAAGGGCTCGAAGGCCAGAAGATTACAGGAGTTGGTTAGGCTTAGGATTGATCTCCAAGTTATCTAACAGAACCGGGATCATATCTCTAGCCTAACCGGATTGTTACAACAGACTCACGCACGCACACATTACAATGTTTAACACTCCCCCTCAATCACAACTATCTAAGTTGAGATTGTGCCTAAAAGCTTCTAATTGCCGCAAGGTGAGGGGTTTAGTAAACCCATCCGCCACTTGATCACCAGTAGGTATGAATCTGATATTCAGCAGTTTGTCAGCCACTCTTTCTCAAACAAAGTGGTAGTCAATCTCAATATGCTTTGTCCTGGCATGAAAAATAGGGTTAGCAGACAAATATGTAGCACCAAGATTGTCACACCAAAGTGATGCTGCTCTTGGATGAGAGACACCCAACTCTGTCAGCAAGTTCCGAACCCAAATAACCTCAGCAGTAGCATTAGCTAGGGCTTTATACTCAGCTTCTGTACTTGACCTAGATATAGTTGGCTGTTTGCGAGAACTCCAAGAGATTAAATTACTGCCAAGAAACACTGCAAAACCTCCTGTTGATCTTCTATCATTAGGACAACCTACCCAATCTGCATCTGAAAAAGCACTTACAAGCATCGAATCTGACTATCCAAGTCTGAGTCCATGACTCTATTTCCCTTGAAGATATCTAAGTATCCTCTTTACTGTTGTCCAATGTACACTAGTGGGAGCATGCAAGAACTGACGTACTTTATTTACTGAGTATGAGATATCTGGTCTAGTTAATGTCAAGTACTGTAATGCTCCTACAATACTTCTGTACCTGGTGGAGTCTTCTGCTCCAAGAACCTCTCCATCATGAAGAGACATTTTCTCGGAGGTAGACAAAGGTGTAGATGATGGCTTACATCCTTTCATGCCCATTCTCTGAAGTATTTCTTGCATATATTTTTCCTGTGACAACACAATTCCACTCTTTACATTTTTTACCTCAATCCCAAGGAAGAAATGAAGACTGCCAAGATCCTTCAGTGCAAACTCCTTGCTCAAATCCATAAGAAGAGCTTCAACTGCTTTGGATGATGAGCTAGTGACAACTATATCATCAACATAAATAAGCATAAAAATGGTTATCCCATGTCAATGGTAAAAGAATAATGAGGTATCCCCCTTTGAGGGAGTAAATCCAAGAGATTGTAACTTAGAGGAAAGCCGAGAGTACCAAGCTCTAGATGCTTGTTTTAGTCCATACAATGCCTTATCAAGTTTGCAAATATGATGTGGTGCATTTGAATTCTCATACCCAGGAGGTTGCCTCATGAACACTTCCTCTTCCAAAACACCATGCAAGAACGCGTTCTTCACATCTAGCTGTCTTATGCACCAGTCTCTAGATACTGCAACTGAAAGGATAATCTAATAGTAGCAGCCTTTACTACCGGACTAAATGTGTCCTCATAGTCAATCCCATACTTCTGTTTGAAACCTTTAGCAACCAAACGTGCTTTGTACCTGTCAATGGTGCCATCAGATTTTCTTTTTACCTTGTAAACCCACTTGCAATCAATTATATTTTTGCCTTTGACTGGTGCGACCAGACGCCATGTTTGATTCTTCATTAAAGTAGCATACTCCTCATCCGTTGCCTCCTTCCATCGAGGTTCACCTAGTGCTTCTCCAAAGCTTTGTGGTTCACCTGTTGCACAAAAAGAGCCCCAACGGATATGACCATCTTTATATATTTTGGGTTTAACAATGCCACTTTGTGACCTGGTGTTGGAGCTCACAGGAGGTGGTGGAGCTGGTCGTTCAATGTGTTGTTGAAGACGGTTTGAAGAGGACAACACAGCTGCACCATAATCGGCCGCAGAACATCCACTGGGCGACTCCTGTAGCGAATCCTGATCAGGCACAGGCGAATCAGCAGGCGCGTTGAGGCCTCTCCTCCGAAACTGCTACTTGGCGCGCCTTGACTGGCATGCAGCGGCTAGTCAGGCAGCGACACGCCCTCGCCCGAGCATGCAGCCCCACCCGTGCGACGTGGATCGCGCTCGACCACGCGTGGGAGCCGGCCGTCTGCATGTGGGGGTGGCCCACCTGGCCCAGCCGAGGATACTGAAGGAAATATGCCCTAGAGTCAATAATAAAGTTATTATTTATTTCCTTATTTCATGATAAATGTTTATTATTCATGCTAGAATTGTATTAACCGGAAACTTAGTACATGTGTGAATACATAGACAAAACAGAGTATCCCTAGTATGCCTCTACTTGACTAGCTCGTTTAGCAAAGATGGTTAAGTTTCCTGACCATAGACATGTGTTGTCATTTGATGAACGGGATCACATCATTAGGAGAATGATGTGATGGACAAGACCCATCTGTTAGCTTAGCATAATGATCGTTAAGTTTATTGCTATAGCTTTCTTCATGACTTATACATATTCCTCTGACTATGAGATTCTGCAACTCCCGAATACCGGAGGAACACTTTGTGTGCTATCAACCGTCACAACGTAACTGGGTGATTATAAAGATGCTCTACAGGTGTCTCCGAAGGTGTTTGTTGGGTTGGCATAGATCAAGATTAGGATTTGTCACTCCGTGTATCGGAGAGGTATCTCTGGGCCCTCTCGGTAATGCACATCACTATAAGCCTTGCAAGCAATGTGACTAATGAGTTAGTTACGGGATGACGCATTACGGAACGAGTAAAGAGACTTGCCGATAACGAGATTGAACTAGGTATGATGATACCGACGATCGAATCTCGGGCAAGTAACATACCGATGACAAAGGGAATAACGTATGTTGTTATGCGGTTTGACCGATAAAGATCTTTGTAGAATATGTAGGAGCCAATATGAGCATCCAGGTTTCGCTATTGGTTATTGACCGGAGAGGTGTCTCGGTCATGTCTACATAGTTCTCGAACCCGTAGGGTCTGCACGCTTAACGTTCGATGATGATTTGTATTATGAGTTATGTGATTTGATGTACCGAAGATTGTTCGAAGTCCCGGATAAGATCACGGACGTGACGAGGAGTCTCGAAATGGTCGAGACATAAAGATTGATATATTGGACCATGTTATTCGGACACCGGAAGTGTTCCAGATGGTTTTGGGTAAAAACGGAGTGCCGGAGGGGTTACCGGAACCCCCCGTGGAAGTAATGGGCCTTAGTGGGCCTTAGGGGAGAGAGAGGGCAGCGACCAAGAGGTGGCGCCCCCCCCAAAGGGGAGTCCGAATAGGACTAGGGGAGGGGGGGCGCAGCCCCTCTTTCCCTCTCCCTCTCCCTCTCCTTCCTTCTTCCCCCTTCCCTCTTGGTGGAATCCTACTAGGACTTGGAGTCCTAGTAGGACTCCCCTCCTTGGGCGCGCCCCCTAGGGCTGGCCGGCCTCCTCCCTCCCTCCTTTATATACGGGGGAGGGGGGCACCCCATAGACACACAAGTTGATTGTTTAGCCGTGTGCGGTGCCCCCCTCCACAGATTTCCACCTCAGTCATATTGTCGTAGTGCTTAGGCGAAGCCCTGCGTCGGTAATTTCATCATCACCGTCACCACGCCGTCGTGCTGACGAAACTCTCCCTCGGCCTCAGCTGGATATAGAGTTCGAGGGACGTCACCGAGCTGAACGTGTGCAGATCGCGGAGGTGCCGTGCGTTCGGTACTTGATCGGTTGGATCGCAAAGACGTTCGACTACATCAACCGCGTTACTAAACGCTTCCGCTTTCGATCTACGAGGGTACGTGGACACACTCTCCCGCTCGTTGCTTTGCATCACATAGATAGATCTTGCATGATCGTAGGTAAATTTTTTGAAATACTGCGTTCCCCAACAGTGGCATCTGAGCCAGGTCTATGCGTAGATGATATTTGCACGAGTAGAACACAAAGAAGTTGTGGGCGTGGGTGTATACATATTGCTTGCCGTTACTAGTTGTTACTTGGTTCAGCGGTATTGTGAGATGAAGCGGCCCGGACCGACATTACGCGTACGCTTACGCGAGACTGGTTTCACCGCTACGAGCACTCGTTGCTTAAAGGTGACTGGCGGGTGTCTGTCTCTCTCACTTTAGTTGAACCGGTTTCAATGAAGAGGGTTCTTTTAGAAGATCAAAAAGCAATCACTACACCACGTTATGGTTTTGTGTAGGTAAGAACGGTTCTTGCTAGAAGCCCGTAGCAGCCACGTAAAACTTGCAACAACAAAGTAGAGGACGTCTAACTTGTTTTTGCAGGGCTTGCTGTGATGTGATATGGTCAAGACATGATGTGACATAATTTGTTGTATGAGATGATCATGTTTTGTAACAGAGTTATCGGCAACTGGCAGGAGCCATATGGTTGTCGCTTTATTGTATGCAATGCAATCGCCATGTAATTGTTTTACTTTATCACTAAGCGGTAGCGATAGTCTTAGAAGCAATAAGTTGGCGAGACGACAACGATGCTACGATGGAGATCAAGGTGTCACGCCAGTGACGATGGAGATCATGATGATGCTTCGGTGATGGAGATCATGAGCACAAGATGATGATGGCCATATCATGTCACATATTTTGATTGCACGTGATGTTTATCTTTTATGCATCTTATTTTGCTTAGTACGGCGGTAGCATTATAAGATGATCCCTCACTAAATTTCAAGGTATAAGTGTTCTCCCTGAGTATGCACCGTTGCGAAAGTTCTTCGTGCTGAGACACCACGTGATGATCGGGTGTGATAGGCTCTACGTTCAAATACAACGGGTGCAAGACAATTTTGCACATGCGGAATACTCAGGTTAAACTTGACGAGCCTAGCATATGCAGATATGGCCTCAGAACACTGAAACCGAAAGGTCGAACGTGAATCATATAGTAGATATGATCAACATAGAGATGTTCACCATTGAAAACTACTCCATCTCACGTGATGATCGGACATGGTTTAGTTGATATGGATCACGTGATCATTTAGATGACTGGAGGGATGTCTATCTAAGTGGGAGTTCTTAAGTAATATGATTAATTGAACTTTAATTTATCATGAACTTAGTCCTGGTAGTATTTGCAAATTATGTTGTAGATCAATAGCTCGCGTATAGCTCCCCTGTTTTATTTTTGATATGTTCCTGGAGAAAACTAAGTAGAAAGATGATAGTAGCAATGATGCGGACTGGTTCCGTGATCTGAGGATTATCCTCATTGTTGCACAGAAGAATTATGTCCTTGATGCACCGCTAGGTGACAGACCTATTGCAGGAGCAGATGCAAACGTTATGAACATTTAGCAAGCTCGATATGATGACTACTTGATAGTTTAGTGCGCCATGATTTACGGCTTAGAACCGGGACTTCAAAAATGTTTTGAACGCCACGGAGCATATGAGATGTTCCAAGAGCTGAAATCGGTATTTCAGACTCATGCCCGTGTCGAGAGGTATGAGACCTCTGACAAATACTTTGCCTACAAGATGAAGGATAATAGCTCAACCAGTGAGCATATGCTCAGAATGTCTGGGTACTACAATCGCTTGAATCAAGTGGGAGTTAATCTTCCAGATAAAATAGTGATTGACAGAGTTCTCTAGTCACTATCACCAAGTTACTAGAACTTCGTGATGAACTATAATATGCAAGAGATGAATAAGACAATTCCCGAGCTCTTCGCGATGCTAAAGGCTGCGGAGGTAGAGATCAAAAAGGAGCATCAAGTGTTGATGGTTAACAAGACCACTAGTTTCAAGAAAAAGGGCAAAGGGAAGAAGGGGAACTTCAAGAAGAATAGCAAGCAAGTTGCTACTCCCGGGAAGAAGCCCAAGTCCAGACCTAAGCCTGAAACTGAGTGCTTCTACTGCAAAGGGACTAGTCACTGGAAGCAGAACTGCCCCAAGTATTTGGCGGATAAGAAGGATGGCAAAGTGAACAAAGGTATATTTGATATACATGTTATTGATATGTATTTTACTAGTGTTCATAGTAGCCCCTGGGTATTTGATACTGGTTCAGTTGCTAACATTAGTAACTCGAAACAGGAGTTGCAAAATGAACAGAGACTAGTTAATGACAAGGTGACGATGTGTGTTGGAAGTGATTCCAAGGTTGATAAGATCACCATCGCACACTTCCTCTACCTTCGGGATTAGTGTTGGACCTAAATAAATGTTATTTGGTATTTGCGTTGAGCATGAATATGATTGGATCATGTTTATTGTGATACGGTTATTCATTTAAGTCAGAGAATAATTGCTGTTCTGTTTAAATGAATAAAACCTTCTATGATCATACACTCAATATAAATGGTTTATTGAATCTCGATCGTAGTGATACACATATTCATAATATTGATGCCAAAAGATGCAAAAGTTGATAAATGATAATGCAACATATTTTGTGGCACTGCCGTTTAGGTCATATTGGTGTAAAGCGCATGAAGAAACTCCATTCAGATGAACTTTTGGAATCACTTGATTATGAATCATTTGATGCTTGCGAACCATGCCTCATGGGCAAGATGACTAAGACTCTGTTCTCCGGAACAATGGAGCGAGCTAATGACTTATTGGAAATAATACATATCGATGTATGCGGTTCAATGAGTGTTGAGGCTCACGGCGGTTATCGTTATTTTCTGACCTTCACAGATGATTTGAGCAGATATGGGTATATCTACTTGATGAAACATAAGTCTGAAACATTTGAAAAGTTCAAAAGAAATTCAGAGTGAAGTGGAAAATCATCGTAACAAGAAAATAAAATTTCTACGATCTGATCGTGGAGGTGAATATTTGAGTTATGAGTTTGGTCTTCATTTGAAACAATGTGGAATAGTTTCACAACTCACGCCACCTGGAACACCACAGCGTAATGGTGTGTCCGAACGTCATAACCGTACTTTATTAGATATGGTGCGATCTATGATGTCTCTTACTGATTTACCACTATCGTTTTGGGGTTATGCATTAGAGACAGCTGCATTCACGTTAAATAGGGCACCATCTAAATCCGTTGAGATGACACCATATGAACTGTGGTTTGGCAAGAAACCTAAGCTGTCGTTTCTTAAAGTTTGGGGTTGCGATGCTTATGTGAAAAAGCTTCAACCTGTTAAGCTCGAACCCAAATCGGAGGAATACGTCTTCATAGGATACCCAAAGGAGACTGTTGGGTACACCTTCTATCACAGATCCGAAGGCAAGATATTCGTTGCTAAGAATGGATCCTTTCTAGAGAAGGAGTTTCTCTCGAAAGAAGTGAGTGGGAGGAAAGTAGAACTTGATGAGGTAATTGTACCTTCTCCCGAATTGGAAAAGTAGTTCACCACAGAAATCAGTTCCAGTGATGCCTACACCAATTAGTGAGGAAGTTAATGATGATGATCATGAAACTTCGGATCAAGTTGCTAGCGAACCTCGTAGGTAAACCAGAGTATGTTCCACACCAGAGTGGTACGGTAATCCTGATCTGGAAATCATGTTACTAGACCATGACGAACCTACAAACTATGAGGAAGCGATGATGAGCCCAGATTCTGCGAAATGGCTTGAGGCCATGAAATCTGAGATGGGATCCATGTATGAGAACAAAGTGTGGACTTTGGTTGACTTACCCGATGATCGGCAAGCCATAGAGAATAAATGGATCTTCAAGAAGAAGACTGACGCTGACGGTAATGTTACTGTCTACAAAGCTCGACTTGTTGCGAAAGGTTTTCGACAAGTTCAAGGAGTTGACTACGATGAGACCTTCTCACCCGTAGCGATGCTTAAGTCCGTCTGAATCATGTTAGCAATTGCCACATTTTATGAAATCTGGCAAATGGACATCAAAAACTACATTCCTTAATGGAATTTTTAAAGAAGAAGTTGTATATGATGCAACCAGAAGGTTTTGTCAATCCTAAAGGTGCTAACAAAATGTGCAAGCTCCAGCGATCCATCTATGGACTAGTGCAAGCATCTCGAAGTTGGAATATACGCTTTGATGAAGTGACCAAAGCATATGGTTTTATACAGACTTACGGTGAAGCCTGTATTTACAAGAAAGTGACTGGGAGCTCTGTAGCATTTCTGATATTATATGTGGATGACATATTGTTGATTGGAAATGATATAGAATTTCTGGATAGCATAAAAGGATACTTGAATAAGAATTTTTCAATAAAAAGGACCTCGGTGAAGCTGCTTAAGTATTGAGCATCAAAGATCTATAGGGATAGATCGAGACGCTTAATAGGACTTTCACAAACACATACCTTGACAAGATTTTGAAGAAGTTCAAAATAGGATCAGTCAAAGAAGGAGTTCTTGCCTGTGTTACAAGGTGTAAAATTGAGTAAGACTCAAAACCCGACCACGGCAGAAGATAGAAAGAGAATGAAAGTCATTCCCTATGCCTCAGTCATAGGTTCTATAAAGTATGCCATGCTATGTACCAGACCAGTTGTATGCCTTGCTATGAGTTTAGCAAGGAGGTACGATAGTGATCTAGGAATGGATCACTGGATAGCAGTCAAAGTTATCCTTAGTTACCTAAGAGGACTAAGGAAATATTTCTCGGTTATGGAGGTGATAAAAGAGTTCGTCGTAAAAGGTTACGTCGATGCAAGCTTTTACACCAATCCAGATGACTCAGAGTCTCAATCTGGATACATATTGAAAGTGGGAGCAATTAGCTAGAGTAGCTCCATGTAGAGCATTATAGACATAGAAATTTGCAAAATACATACAGATCTGTATGTGGCAGACCCGTTGACTAAACTTCTCTCACAAGCAAAACATGATCACACCTTAGTACTCTTTGGGTGTTAATCACATGGCGATGTGAACTAGATTACTAACTCTAGTAAACCCTTTGGGTGTTGGTCACATGGCGATGTGAACTATGGGTGTTAATCACATGGTGATGTGAACTATTCGTGTTAAAATCACATGGCGATGTGAAACTAGATTATTGACTCTAGTGCAAGTGGGAGACTGAAGAAATTTGCCCTAGAGGCAATAATAAAGTTATTATTTATTTCCTTATTTCATGATAAATGTTTATTATTCATGCTAGAATTGTATTAACCAGAAACTTAGTACATGTGTGAATACATAGACAAAACAGAGTATCCCTAGTATGCCTCTACTTGACTAGCTCGTTTATCAAAGATGGTTAAGTTTCCTGACCATAGACATGTGTTGTCATTTGATGAGCGGGATCACATCATTAGGAGAATGATGTGATGGACAAGACCCATCCGTTAGCTTAGCATAATGATCGTTAAGTTTATTGCTATAGCTTTCTTCATGACTTATACATATTCCTCTGACTATGAGATTATGCAACTCCCGAATATCGGAGGAACACTTTGTGTGCTATCAAACGTCACAACATAACTGGGTGATTATAAAGATGCTCTACAGGTGTCTCCGAAGGTGTTTGTTGGGTTGGCATAGATCAAGATTAGGATTTGTCACTCCGTGTATCGGAGAGGTATCTCTGGGCCCTCTCGGTAATGCACATCACTATAAGCCTTGCAAGCAATGTGACTAATGAGTTAGTTACGGGATGATGCATTACGAAATGAGTAAAGAGACTTGCCGATAACGAGATTGAACTAGGTATGATGATACCGACGATCGAATCTCAGGCAAGTAACATACCGATGACAAAGGGAATAACGTATGTTGTTATGCGGTTTGACCGATAAAGATCTTCGTAGAATATGTAGGAGCCAATATGAGTATCCAGGTTCCGTTATTGGTTATTGACCAGAGAGGTGTCTCGGTCATATCTACATAGTTCTCGAACCCGTAGGGTCCGCACTCTTAACGTTCGATGACGATTTGTATTATGAGTTATGTGATTTGATGTACCGAAGATTGTTTGGAGTCCCAGATAAGATCACGGACATGACGAGGAGTCTCGAAATGGCCGAGACATAAAGATTGATATATTGGACCATGTTATTCGGACACCGGAAGTGTTCCGGATGGTTTCGGGTAAAAACGGAGTGCCGGAGGGGTTACCGGAACCCCCCGGGGAAGTAATGGGCCTTAGTGAGCCTTAGGGGAGAGAGAGGGCAGCGGCCAGGAGGTGGCGCCCCCCCAAAGGGGAGTCCGAATAGGACTAGGGGAGGGGGGCGCAACCCCTCTTTCCCTCTCCCTCTCCCTATCCTTCCTTCTTCCCCCTTCCCTCTTGGTGGAATCCTACTAGGACTTGGAGTCCTAGTAGGACTCCCCTCCTTGGGCGCGCCCCCTAGGGCTGGCCGGCCTCCTCCCTCCCTCCTTTATATACGGGGGAGGGGGGCACCCCATAGACACACAAGTTGATTGTTTAGCCGTGTGCGGTGCCCCCCTCCACAGATTTCCACCTCGGTCATATTGTCGTAGTGCTTAGGCGAAGCCCTGCGTCGGTAATTTCATCATCACCGTCACCACGCCGTCGTGCTGACAAAACTCTCCCTCGGCCTCAGCTGGATCTAGAGTTCGAGGGACATCACCAAGCTGAACGTGTGCAGATCGCGGAGGTGCCGTGCGTTCGGTACTTGATCGCTTGGATCGCGAAGACGTTCGACTACATCAACCGCATTACTAAATGCTTCCGCTTTCGGTCTACGAGGGTACGTGGACACACTCTCCTACTTGTTGCTTTGCATCACATAGATAGATCTTGCGTGATCGTAGGTAAATTTTTTGAAATACTGCGTTCCCCAACAGATACTGGCCGACCGACGCGACGCACTGAGGGCCCGCCTCGTGCCGCAGCCCACCCAGCTACCGAATCAGGGGATGGCTGAAAAGATCGAGATGGACCTAGAGGGGGGGGGGTGAATAGGTACAATTACAAATTTTAAATGTTACTTAGCAAATTTAGGCAATAATGCGGAATATGAAACTGAGACTAACAATTGCAAGTATGATGCTAAGAGCTAAGCAAGGTAAACAAGTAACACAAGTATGTGAGTAAGAAAGTACAATATGATATAAGTAAAGACTAAGAGGCAAGTAACCACAAGTAGGAAGTTAGGGTTAGGGATAACCGCAACTCCGAGAGACGAGGATGTATGCCGATGTTCACTTCCTTGGAGGGAAGCTACGTCACCGTTAGAGAGGTGAATGTTACCACGAAGGCACACCAACGCCACGAAGGCTCACCCTATTCTCCCTTTCAGATATCACCATGAAGGCGATTCCCAACCACTAGTGGTAGACCTTGAGGTGGTCTCCAAACCCTCACAAACTTTTCGGGGGTAATCACAATCGTCGATTCCTCTCCGGATGACTCATACCGCCTAGGAGTCTCCAACCTCCAAGAGTAACAAGAACGATGGGGAAAAGCTCAAGATTTGCTCAAATCACGAATTCCTTTGGTGCAAAGAGGGGGAAGGAGTGTGTGACGCCCCCGGCTTAATCGTGCACTAATCATACACGCAAATGCACACGATCAAGCCTAAGGACTCACTTGAAGATATCACAACACAACTCTAAAATATAAATAAAGTCATACAAGCATATATTACAAGCCAGGGCCTCGAGGGCTCGAATAAATAAGCTTGATGACAAACAAGCATCAGCGGAAGCGTCAGATATCTGAGTACAGATATAAAAGAAAACAGAAAGGCCTTTAGAAAGGCGGAACCAAAATGAAACACTACGATCGAAAGGCGTAGGCCTCCTGCCTGGGACCCTCCAATTCTACTCCTGGCCGCCGGCAAGCTCGTAGTAGTAGCCACCCTCGGGGTAGTAGAAGTAGTCGTCGGCGAGGGTAGCGGTCTCAGGGGCTCCGTCATCTGGACTCGACCAACTGATATGGGGAGAAAAGGAAAGCAAAGCAACCGTGAGTACTGCGAAGTACTCAGCAAGCAAGGATCTACACTACATATGCAACATTATCAAAAAGGAGGCTGTATATGTGGACTGGGCTGCAGAAATGCCAGAATAGAGAGAAGGCCTAGTCCTATCGAAGACTAGCATCTTCAGCATCTTCAAGCATCTTCGAGCGTCTTGCAGCAAATAGATGAGTACAGAGCAGCATAGTATAAAGTAGTAGTGGTAGTAGCAATCAACAGTCTCGCCCAGAGATCCTTCCTCGACTCCCTGCGAGAAAGCGATCCCGGAACCACATTTCCAGGTATCATCTCAAGTTCTAGTTGTACCGATCGGGATACAACTCCGAGTGTCCTTTACCGTAGGACCGGCTATCGATAGATGTGTTCTTCCCTGCAGGGGTGCACCAACTTACCCACCACGCTCAATTAACTCCGGCCGGACACACTTTCCTGGGTCATGCCCGGCCTCGGCCAAACGACACATCGCAACCCTACCTACAGCTCAGCAGAGAGGTCCCCGCCGGTCTACCTCCTAAGCGCAAGGGGGTCTTGGGCCATCGCCCCTCGCCCTCCGGGTCGTTGTGTGCAGGGTGGATACCAGCACCGCCTCGGAAGGCCGGTACGATCCGACCGTGCCACAATGCTGAACTGGACGTCTGACAGAGCTTTCGGCTGATGTTACGATGCAGAACGCCCATACTATGCCCACATGATGGTTAGTGCTATCCGACCAGAGGCCGGCTCAGATCATATATCCAAATCGTAGTGTCCTAGTGGCTTGCGGTAACGAGCAGAGACTCACGAAAGATGTGACCCCGTCGCCCCGTCTCGAGGACTTGCTGCAAGGGCTAAGAATGCCCGGCCGCGCCTCGTGGAATAACTCACGGGTAACTATCCATCACTCGCGGGTACCCCTCGGGGTCGACCCGCCTTTTAAGTAATAGTATCAACAGTAATGTAAGGCATCCGTGTGGTCACCATATCAAGGGGAATCCGAGGCATCACCCTCGTTGGACTCCCACCGGATGTAACAACAAGATGGACGTAGGAGGCATCACCCTCGAGGTCCACACGTGAGGTGTTACGCGACTTAGTCAGTATCAGTGGTGGTGTAGGAGGTATCACCCTCGCTTACCACGACCGATCAACTAACCTACAAGGTTATCATCAGAAGTGCTGACGAGGTATCACCCTCGGCACTCGATAGTAACCCAGTAGTGTCGAGCAACGAAGGGAAAGTGAGGTGCGGTGCGGGGCTGATCTTCAATCCCGTTGATCGGGTCTTCTGAAACTCCAGCGGGGCAGTCGGGATAAAGTGGGGGTCACTAATGGGGCTCTACCCAGTCTATACTAAAACAGTTTAGGATAGAAGGCAGTTATCAACAGTAGGCTACAATAAACAGGCTATGCAGCAGATATAGGAAAAACAGTAACAGTAGCATAAATCTAATGCAAGCAGGAGAATTAGAATAGGCGATATCGAGATGATCAAAGGGGGGGGCTTGCCTGGTTGCTCGGCGGCAAGGCAAGGTCGTCGGTGGTGTAGCCAATCACCGGAGCTGCGTCGATCTCGGAGGCTACGTCGGTACCGAAATCTACCGAGGGAGAAGAGGGGGAGGAAAACGGTAAATACGAAGCGACATATGCATGAAAATACGATACGCGATGCTAGAGGTGGTCTATCGTAGTGCTACACGACACCGGTGAAGGAGGGGAACATCCGGGAATGTTTTCCCGGTTCCGGACATCTGTCGGACAGATGAACCGGAGAGAACGGTTCCATGTTCAGGTAGTTATGGGTATGTGACAGATAAACGGAGGGCGTATTCAAATTCGTCTCGTCGTTCTGAGCAAGTTTCATGTATAAAGTTTTTCGATCCGAGCTACGGTTTAAAAGTTATTAATTTTCAAAGTTTATTAGATTTTCTGGAATTTTTGGATTTATTAAAATCAAATTTGAACAGTAGCAGGAAATGCTGGGTGCACCCGGTGCGCTGCACCCAGTGTGCACCAGAGGCTGACCAGTGGGGCCAGTCAACTGCAGACTCAGCAGTTGACTGGTCCACGGTTGACCAGTCAGCGGGCCCGGCGGGGCCCGCGTGTCAGTGACTCAGGTTATAACTAACAATTTATTTCTTTTAAACTAGCTAGATTAATTAAATAGCGGGTCCCACTGTCATAGGACTAGAGGGTGGTTAGGGGGGTGTCATTAGCAGCTAATGACGTGCCACGTCATCCGTGTCACCGGCGGCGAGGCCGAACGCCGGCGAGGATCTCCCGGTCGATTCCGGCGACCGTTCGAGGTGCGGTTTGATCCTACGGAACGGGCGTGTTGAGCCGCACCTGATGGTTGCACGGGCTCGAGCTAAAACGGCCGGAAACGACGGCGACAACGACCACGGCGGACGCCGGATCCCGGTCGAGCTCGGGGGCGATGATACGGGGCTCGGTGAGACGCGTGGAGAGGCGCGCTGGGTAGCTAGGAGCTCAGGGAGCTCGACGGTGGAGTTAACGCAGCACGAGGAGCATCAGGGCGACGGCACTGAGCTCGCCGGCGGCGACCACAACACGGACAAGACGGCGAGGTGGCTACGGGGAGGAACACGACGCGAGGAGAGAAGCGAAAGGAGGACGAAGCTCACCGCGTGGCTAAGTAAAGCCCTTGACGGCTTTGGAGCAGCAGAGGAGCTCGGAGACGACGGGAATCGGCGGCGGGCGCCGGCGATGCAGAGGAGGGGATCGGCTTGATCCGCGCGACGTAGATCCCTCCGGCTCCGTCTGACAGCACCAGTGGAAGAGGAAGAAGCCGGCGGAGCTCCCGAGCAACTCAGCTAGACGCGGGGGCGACGATGGCCGCGGGGAGCAGCGCTCGCGGCGGCGGCGGCGTTCGGGACAGAGAAGAAGATCGAGAGCGAGCTCGGGGGGAAAAGAAGAGGAGTGGTGAGGAGGCCAAGGGAATGGCTCGGGTCCGCCCTTATCCCCTCGCAGAGCGCCGCGACGTCGCGCTGTCGATCGTCGACCGGTGCGGACGCGCTCGTCCACGGCGGCACCGACACGGGGAGGAGGGAGAAGAAGGGGAGAGAGAGGGGCCGGCTGGGCTGGGCTGTGCACTGTTGCCTCGGCCCAGTCGCAGGTAAGTGCTCGCCTCTTTTCCCTTTTCTTCTGTTTTTCTTTTTATTTAATTTAGCAGAGATGGAAAAGAAATTGTGGGGCCTCCAAATTACTCAGGAAAATTATGGAACATGGTCCAATAATCTCAGAGCACCTTTCTACACTGTCACAACAGGTTTGAAAATTATTTGAATCTGTTTGGATTTTACATAAATAGAATAGCATTTAGGAATGCTGAATTGGTGCTGTTTTAATTGATAATGCTCATCTTTACTCAAGAGTGATGTTGCATTCCTTAATATATAATTGTTTTGGAATATTTGCAATAATGTGAACATTTTTCCCACAAGTATGGAACAACTTTAATTTTCACTTTTGAAATTGAGTTGATTTTTTTCAGAATAGCATTTGAATTGAATATTTCACCAAAGTGATTAAGCACTGCAAATGGAGATGACCCGGCAGTATCATTAGCTGATCACTGTAGCAATTACAAAAGGGGTGTTACAGAGTGGATCTATCACTTGAGTGGACAACTTCTCTCAAATGCTCTCAAATCCCTTAGGGATCTAAGATTTGGTGTAGGAGTATGAGAGAGAGAGAGAGAGAGTGAAAAGTGTTCTTGAGGATGTTCAAAGTGAATGGTCAAATCTCCCATGGGATAGGTGAGAGGTATATATAGTATCCCTCAATAAGTGGCCGTTGGGGCCAACTGAGTGCAGCAGCCGTCGGACGTCCGAGACATACCGGACGTCCGAGGCCACGGCAGACACCGGACATCTGACAGGGACCGGAAGTCCGACGATTTAGCACTGCATAGGAAGTACCGGACGACCGGTGGATACCGGACGTCCGAGCACTAGTAGAAAACGGCCCATTTGTCCCGGTTCCAGAGGCCCATTAGCCCTGGTTCTGGAACCGGGACTAAAGGGTCGGGACTAAAGCCCAAAACCTTTAGTCCCAGTTCGCTTACGAACCGGGACAGAAGGGGCTCCACGAGGCCGCTGCGGGGAGCCCAGACAGGAGGACCTTTAGTCCCGGTTGGTAACACCAACCGGGACCAAAAGGCCTCCACGCATCAGCATTTGGCAGGAGTTGGTGTTTTTTTAAAGGGGGGGGGGTTTAGGGGTTTTTGGAGGGTTAATTTAGGGGTTTCATATTGTGTTAGCTAACTAATAGAGAGAAGTGTCCTCTCTTTCTCCGTGCTTGGTCGACGCTAGCTACTATACGTATAGAGAGAACTCGACACGCTAGCTAGTAAGCAAATGAAGGAACCATTAAGTACACAAGATCGTCATGAACATATACAGAGAGAAGTGATCGACCTCTCTTTCTCCAAGAGATTGGTCGAACAACAAGTTTTCGTATATCTATCCGACGCTACTGGCTACATATATACAATATAAGATCTCTTACGTACAATCCCTAACATCTAATGTCAAATTCCACATGGTATTCTCCGGCTTTGCTTATGACGTGGTCAAGAAAGAATCCCGCCAATTCCTCTTGAATTGCTCGTATGCGATCATGTGGTAGGAGTTCATCCCGCATCTGCCACAACTAATTTGAAGAAGGGGGTCAATACATATATATGAATGAAACTCAACACAAATGATGGTAATAAAATAAAACTATGAATATTTTTGCTTACGCACTTCATATTGTTTTTTAGAGTAGTCCCGCTTAGAGGTCGTCGCGTTGTAGATGAACTCGCAAACGTAGTATCCACAAAAATCATTCTCGGCTTCCTACCACAAGCACTTTACGAGAAATAGAGTTCAATCAAACTGATAATCAAGCATTATAAATGGTATTGATGAAACTAGAATCAATGGGAGATGCGCGGAACTAGCTAGTAGTACTTACTTTTGGGTGTGTAAATCGCAGCTCCCTCGGGAGTGCCGGAACAATTTCGGTGAACTTTTTCCAAACCCTGCCAGACAAAGAAAATAATTACTTGATATCAGGAAATGAACAAAGTTGCCGATATGGTGCGATAATGATCGATTGAACTTACTTCTGGAGCATTTCTGTCATGTCCGCATACTCCTGGGGATCTTTTCGTCTCGAGTCTAAGACGGTTACTACTCCCCGCTCAAGCTTAATCTCTAGCAGAATAAAGTGGAACCTGCGCACGCATGCATAACTCATCAATTACATTACTATAACCTCGAGTAATAAGGGAAACCGAATATGCACAAGACAGTAACACTCACTTGAAGTTGTAAGGAAAGAGTATTTTCTCTTTATTTTGATTTTTAAGCAACGATTGTAGCAAGTTGTCCTCGGTTTCTGTGACATTCTTTTGAACCGTCCATTCATGTATGATATTTGGGTTAATGAACCCAATGTCATAGATTTGTCCATTTCTGCATTCGACGATCTTCAATCTACATAATATAGTGAGGATAATTGTATATACATGCAATGAAAGAGCTGAGCTATATATAGAGACTTAATTACAGAAGTAGTACTTACAGACAGTAGCAAGTCACGAGTGTTTTGTCGAGGGCCTTTTGATTGTATAGTTGGAATAACTCGTCAAATTCAACAGACAACTGATCCATTCCAACGAGGTCGTGCTCCTCTTTAATTCTCAGCGTCAAAGTATCCTTCCCAGACTCGCTGCAGGTTTTCATGTACCATTCATGGAATCTTCGCATCATCGTTGTTAGAGGAGGATGACCAGGTTTGACGAGAGGCTACTCGTACTGGTATCTGAATTCTTCCACCTCCATTATTTCAAACTCTACATCATCGCTTAGGTAATCAGCAGGATTGGTACCGGGCACCATCCCCGGCTGATCAGCGACGATATCGCTAGACACCTTGAGCGGGGGGCACGATTGGTTCGCCTGTTCGCCGAGCTGGGGAATTTTTTTCCCACTTCTTCGTTCTGCTAACCTTGCATGACTGCAAGTACTTCCTGACCGCTCCGCTTCCTTATATGTCCTTTCAGTAATGCGCTCATAGTTGGATTGTGGCGGAGACGGTGGTGGTCGCTTTAGGGCATCGATAGTGCGCTTCCTTTGGAGGTGGAGGTTTCCGTGCAAAATGTTCATGCACTTCGGCAGCACTGATTTTCGCGGTTTCCTCGTCGGTCCTCTCATATGGTAACTTTTCCAGAGGCTTGAGAGATGGACCGTATCTGAATTGCTTCCCGCCTCTGCTTGTACTGCTAGCCGCCGGAGCGGCAGCGGCTCTCGTCCGCCATTGCTGACGAGGCGGAGGAGGAGGCGGAGTGCTCCGACGCGCCGGAGGAGGCGGAGTGCCCTCACGCGCCGGAGGAGGCGGAGTGCTCCGACGCGCCGGAGGAGGCGGAGTGCCCTCACGCGCCGGAGGAGGCGGAGAAGGAGGCGGAGTGCCCTGATCACTCGCCGGAGGAGGAGGAGGAGGAGGAGGAGGAGGAGGAGGAGGAGTGCCCTGACTCGCCGGAGGAGGAGGAGGAGGCGGAGGCGTCCAGTTCGGAAGCTTGATGTACTCCTTCCGCCATAGACATGTAGTCCTCAGAGCATAAACCAACTGAGTCTCCTCTTCACCTGTAGGGTGGTCAAGCTCGAGCTCATCAAATCCCTCCATTACTTCATCCACCGTCACAACAACATAGCCATGTGGAATCTGACAACAATGAAAAGTTCCGTCAGGTTGAGGAGGTGCAACAGAGCCAATAGCCGCCTTCAAGGTGAGGTTCCGACATTTCGTCATAAGCTGGCAATGTTGAGCCTCCGTGATAGCATCCACGGGGTAGCTAGGAGCCGTGAAGTCAGGCTGCTGAACGAGCTCCGCGGAAGCCACGCTGCTTCTCCGCTGAGATGGCGGGGTAGCTTCTGGGGTAGATTTGTGCCGCTGAGATGGTTGGTCGGCAGCTCGCTGGCTCTCAACTTATTCCTCTAGCTTTAGTACTCTTGCATTGAGCTTATGCATTTCGCTCAGCTCCTATTTCCTCTTCCTCTCCCGGGTTTTGTAACCGCCTGCGCCGGGAAAACCAACCTTCCAAGCAACGGAGCCTGGCGTGACTCGTGTTCGTCCAGGGTGCTCAGGATTCCCGAGGGCCTCAGTCAGCTCGTCCTTCTCTCTGTCGGAAATGAACGTCCCTGCCTGCGCTGCAGCGATATACTTCTGAAGCTTCTTGACGGGTATTGCAAGTTGCTCGTCCGTCCAACGGCACTTCCCTATTTCAGGGTCCAAAGTTCCCTCAACCCCGAAGAACCAAGTCCTTGAACGGTCTGGCCAGTTCAATGTCTCTGGTTCGACCCCTTTAGCAATCAGGTCATTCTTAGCTTTGTCCCACAACGGCCAGGCTTTGAGGTAGCCGCCTGACCCCGTGCGATGGTGATACAGCTTCTTTGCAGCAATTATCTTGTTTATCTCTGACATTTTCTTACTCTTGTCCGATGTCTTGTAGGCCACAAATGCGGGCCAGTGATCTCTTATCTTCTCAAATCGGCCGGTGAATTCTGGAGTCTTCCCTTTGTCGACAAACGTTGATGTCAACTCATTCTTCCACCTCCTGAATAGATCTGTCATCTTCTTAAGAGCACACGCCTTGACCAGTGGCTCTATAACTGGCTTATTCGGATCCTCCTTTGGCGGTGGGGTGAAATTTGCCTTCAGCGAGGTCCAAAGATCATCTTTCTGTCTATCGGTGACATAAGAAACTTGAGGGTCTTCGTTCTTAGGCTTATTCCATAGCTGGATGCTGATCGGGATGCTGTCCCTAACAATAGCTCCGCACTAAGCAGAAAATGCTTCCTTGGTCCGCCTGGGTTCAATCGGTTGGCCATCGTCCGCGATTGCTGTGATCGTAAACCTTTCATCCTGGCGCAACCTTTTCTTCGGGCCTCGTCTCGTTACCGAAGTTTGGCTCGATCCGGAGGGCTATAAAAGAAGAAAGAAGAGTTAATATATGTACATACCAAAACAATTAATGCATTAATTAGCTAGTCAGCACAGGCTTAATTAATATATATACCTCGCTGGACTTTGCAATAGCTCCCTCCTCCGTTCGGTCACCGGAGCCGTCATCACGGTCTCCTTCTTCCACCGGTATTCGGTCACCGGAGACATCATGATCATGTCTTTCCTCCTCCATTGTTCGATCACCGGAGCCTTCATCCTCTCCTTCCAGACCATCGGTGTCATTGAGAAACGACAAGACATCACGTCCGTCGCGGATTATGTCCCCCAACAACTCTTCTTGTTCTAAGTCTCTTTGATCCATAGTTTCTGCAAATATTCAACATGGCAATTAATATACAAACATGAGAGATGGATATATTAGTGGCAAACATAGACCTAGCTAGCTAATCACAACAAGGAATATTAATTAATGGCCTCGACGCTTTTATGGTTTGGGGTGGCCTCGACAACGCTTCTAGGGTTTGGGGTGGCCTCGACAACGCTCTTTTAACTTGGTAAATTTGGGTGGCCTCGACGCTTCTAGGGTTTGGGGTGGCCTCGGCAACGCTTCTAGGGTTTGGGGTGGCCTCGACGCTTCTAGGGTTTGGTTGGGCGAGAGGGGGTTGATCGACGTCCCCCCTCATGTTGAAGAGGTACCGGAGTTCTCTCATGAATGTCCGACGTCCGGACCGCCTCTCTCATGAATGTCAAACAAGGGATTTAACAAAATGGCGCCATTCTGGATGTTCAGAAAATGGTCCATATTTTTCCTGATCTCATCTACCCTTCTATATGTCACGTTGTCAGTGTCAAAGGATTCAAGAAAACCATGACTTCATCATTAGCCGGAAGTAACAGGCGCATAATGGTACAAAGCTTTCCAAAATTGTTTTGGAACGGAGTCCCGGATAGGATAATTAGTTTTTTGGTACGAAGTTCAGCAAGAGCCTTCCGAATATCGCTATTTGGAAGGCCTTTGCTGAAATTCGTACCAAAAAATGAATTATTCTATCCGGAACTCCGTTCCAAAACAACTTTGAAGAGCTTCGTAGCATCATACGCCTGTTACTTCCGGCTAATGATGAAGCCATGGATTTCTTCAATACTTTGACAGACAACATGAGATATAGAAGAATATATATATAGATGAGATCAGAAAAAATTGGATCAACTTGTGCACATCCATAATGGGGGCATTCTTGATAAATCTATGTCAAAAGTCAAACTTTGACATATGATCAAATATTGTTGCATATGTCAAAATTCAAACTTTGACATATGATCAAACTTTGACATATGATCAAATATTGTTGCATATGTCAAAATTCAAACTTTGCCATATGATCAAACTTTGACATATGATCAAATGTTGCATATGTCAAAATTCAAACTTTGACATATGATCAAACTTTGATATATGTCCACCGCGATATAAAATGATACATAGACTTGGTCGGGCGAGAGGGGGTTGATCGACGTCCCCTCTCATGTCGAAGTTACCGGAGTTTTCTTCTAGGGGTTTGGGTGGCCTCGAGAGTTTGTCGGGTAGGGGCAGGAGGGGGTAGGAGATCGACAACGCTACATTGGTCATTTGGTCACGCAACTCCTCATTTTGTTATTTGGTTATTTGGTTATTTTAACATTTTAACATATGGGGTCACCAAGGTAGAATTCTGTAGAACTGTGTAGTGTGCTTGAGACCAAGAATGCCCGTCCCTACATATTATTGAGTCCCCTCCTAGCATGCCTTTTCCAGTCAGTCTCCCCTCATACCGCGATTGAGGGAGACCAATCTTCTTAAGGTCAGGAATGAAGTCAACACAAAACCCAATGACATCCTCTGTTTGATGGCCCATGGAGATGCTTCCTTCTGGCCTAGCGCGGTTACGGACATATTTCTTTAGGACTCCCATGAACCTCTCAAAGGGGAACATATTGTGTAGAAATATAGGGCCCAGAACGACAATCTCGTCGACTAGATGAACTAGGACGTGCGTCATGATATTGAAGAAGGATGGTGGGAACACCAGCTCGAAACTGACAAGACATTGCGCCAAATCACTCCTTAACCTTGGTAGGATTTCTGGATCGATCACCTTCTGAGAGATTGCATTGAGGAATGCACATAACTTCACAATGGCTAATCGAACATTTTTCGGTAGAAGCCCCCTCAATGCAACCGGAAGCAGTTGCGTCATAATCACGTGGCAGTCATGAGACTTTAGGTTCTGGAACTTTTTCTCTGCCATATTTATTATTCCCTTTATATTCGACGAGAAGTCAGACGGGACCTTCATACTGAGCAGGCATTCAAAGAAGATTTCCTTCTCTTCTTTGGTAAGAGCGTAGCTGGCAGGACCTTCATACTGCTTTGGAGGCATGCCGTCTTTTTCGTGCACACGTTGCTGGTCCTCTCGTGCCTCCGGTGTATCTTTTGTCTTCCCATACACGCTCAAGAAGCCTAGCAGGTTCACGCAAAGATTCTTCGTCACGTGCATCACGTCGATTGAAGAGCGGACCTCTAGGTCTTTCCAGTAGGGTAGGTCCCAAAATATAGATTTCTTCTTCCACATGGGTGCGCATCCCTCAGCGTCATTCGGAACAGATAGTCCGCCGGGACCCTTTCCAAAGATTACTTGTTAATCATTGACCATAGCAAGTATGTGATCACCGGTACGGATGACGGGCTTCTTCCGGTGATCTGCCTCGCCTTTGAAATGCTTGCCTTTCTTTCGACATTGATGGTTGGTCGGAAGAAATCGACGATGCCCCAGGTACACATTCTTCCTGCATTTGTCCAGGTATATACTTTCGGTGTCATCTAAATAGTGCGTGCATGCGTGGTATCCCTTGTTTGTCTGTCCTGAAAGGTTACTGAGAGCAGGCCAATCATTGATGGTTACAAACAGTAACGCATGCAGGTCAAATTCCTGCTATTTGTGCTCATCCCACACACGTACACCGTTTCCATTCCACAGCTATAAAAGTTCTTCAACTAATGGCCTTAGGTACACATCAATGTCGTTGCCGGGTTGCTTAGGGCCTTGGATGAGAACTGGCATCATAATGAACTTCCGCTTCATGCACAACCAAGGAGGAAGGTTATAGATACATAGAGTCACGGGCCAGGTGCTGTGATTGCTGCTCTGCTCCCCAAAAGGATTAATGCCATCAGCGCTTAAACCAAACCATACGTTCCTTGCGTCACCTGCAAAGTCCTCCCAGTACTTTCTCTCGATTTTCTCCACTGCGACCCGTCAACGGGTGCTCTCAACTTTCCATCTTTCTTACGGTCCTCTCTGTGCCATCACATCAACTTGGCATGCTCTTTGTTTCTGAACATACGTTTCAACCGTGGTATTATAGGAGCATACCACATCACCTTGGAAGGAACCCTCTTCCTGGGGCGCTCGCCGTCAACATCACCAGGGTCATCTCATCTGATCTTATACCACAATGCACCGCATACCGGGCATGCGTTCAAATCCTCGTACGCACCGCGGTAGAGGATGCAGTCATTAGGGCATGCATGTATCTTCTGCACCTCCAATCCTAGAGGGCATACAACCTTCTTTGCTGCGTACGTACTGTCGGGCAATTCATTATCATTTGGAAGCTTCTTCTTCAATATTTTTAGTAGCTTCTCAAATCCCTTGTCAAGTACACCATTCTCTGCCTTCCACTGCAGCAATTCCAGTGTGGTACTGAGCTTTGTGTTGCCATCTTCGCCATTGGGGTACAACCCTTTTTTGTGATCCTCTAACATGCGATCGAACTTCAACTTCTCCTTTTCACTTTCGCATTGTCTCTTTGCATCAACAATGACCCGGCGAAGATCATCATCGGGCACATCGTCTGGTTCCTCTTGATCTTCAGCTTCCCCCGTTGCAGCATCACCGTATTCAGGGGGCACATAGCTGTCATCATCCTCTTCTTCTTCGCTGTCTTCCATCATAACCCCTCTTTCTCCGTGCTTAGTCCAAACATTATAGTGTGACATGAAACCCTTATAAAGCAGGTGGGTGTGAAGGGTTTTCGAGTCAGAGTAAGACTTCGTATTCCCACATATAGGGCATGGACAACACATAAAACCATTCTGCTTGTTTGCCTCAGCCACTTCGAGAAAATTATGCACGCCCTTAATGTACTCGGAGGTGCGTCTGTCACTGTACATCCATTGTCGGTTCATCTGCGTGCATTATATATAATTAAGTGTGTCAAAAACCATTACAGAACATCATGAATACAGAAGTGACCAAATTAATTAATAGAAGTTCATCACCACATTAAAACCAAAGTACATACATAGTTCTTATTGAACAACATATAGCTCTCCAGAGCATCTAATTAAACCATACATTGAAACTATCTAAAATATTTCAATGCAACAACAAATACGATCATAATCGCAACTAAGGTAACAATTGATCCAACGGCATAATGATACCAAGCCTCAGTATGAATGGCATATTTTCTATACTTTCTAATCTTGAAGCGCATTGCATCCATCTTGATCTTGTGATCATCGATGACATCCGCAACATGCAACTCCAATATCATCTTCTCCTCCTCAATTTTTTTCAATTTTTCCTTCAAGTAATTGTTTTCTTCTTCAACTAAATTTAACCTCTCGACAATAGGGTCGGTTGGAATTTTCGGTTCACGTACCTCCTAGATAAAAAAAATTATGTCACGTTGGTCGGCATAATTGTCATAAACACTAAATGAAACTAATAGTTATAAAAGATAATATATATACCACATCCGAATCATAGACAGGACGAGGGCCGACGGAGGTGGATACCAAAACCATCGCACTATATAATAACAAACAATAATAAAAGTAAGAAAATTACACAAGTATCTATCTAAATCATACAAGTAAGAACTTTTTTCTTTTAGAAAGAAGATAAGAACAAGAGGCTCACCACGGTGGTGCCGGCGACGAGATCGGCGCGGGCGATCGACGGCGGTGAGGACGGGGACGGGACAGGACGGACCGCCAAACCTAGACAAATCTTGAGGAAAATGGAGCTTGGACAAGGAGCTTCGAGAGGAGAAAGCTTAAGTGTGGCTCGGGCATTTCATCGAACACCTCATGTGCATAGGAGGTGAGCTAGAGCACCACAAAGCTCTCCCACGGCCGGCCAAAAAAACAGAGCACTCCACTGCTCTGCTCGCGGGGTATATATAGGCATCTCTTTGGTCCCGGTTTGTGGCTAGAACCGGGACTAAAGGACCCCCATTTGGTCCTAGTTCCATCCACCAATCGGGACCAATGGTTGTGGGCCAGGAGCGAGGCCCATTGGTCCCGGTTCGTGTCTGGAACCGGGACCAATGGGGCCAGACGAACCGGGACCAATGGCCCACGAGGCCCGGCCGGCCCCCTGGCCTCATGAACCGGGACCGATGCCCCCATGGGTCCCGGTTCATGAGTGAACCGGGATTAATGGGCTTACCCGGCCTGGACCAAAGCCCTGGTTTCTACTAGTGGAGGCCTCGGCAGGCACCGGACGACCGTCATGGACCGGAAGTCCGACGATTTAGCTCTGTAGAGAAGGTACCGGACGTCCGGTGGATACCGGACATCCGACGTTTTGGTTCTGTCAAGGAAGTGTCGGACGTCCGGTGGACACCGGAAATCCGACGTTTTCGCTCTGTGAAGGAAATGCCGGACGTCCGGTAGACACTGGGAATCCGACGTTTTGGCTCTGTATAGGAAGTACCGGACGTCCGGTGGATACCGGCCGTCCGACATGTGTCGGTTGTCCGACAGAGACAGGGTTCAGAAGATGAGTGTTTAAAGAAGATCACTTGAGCAAGACTTTCGCGAGACCCCATGTTCCCCTCTTAATAGTGCGGGATCCCTATACTCAAGAACAAACATAAAGGGCCTAAGCCAGTAGACTTGTTTCTTCGTTCTTGAGGAAGATAAGTATTTCCGTAGACATAATCCACACACACGATCCCGAGGGGACTAAAACCTGAGATATACTTGACAAACTTGGTTAGTCCCCTATGTGTATATTGTCATCAAAATACAATTAAGGGCATGATTGCACTTTCAATGGCGCAGATCCCCCAGGGGATTCCCCTGTAGCACCTGCCGCGTCTGATGCCACGGATGCCGAGCGATCTTCTCTGGGATTTACATCTGGATCCTCTGCAGCTTCTCCTGTCGTTTCTGTGTACATAAAATCATGCGAATTTTCGCCAAATTCTTCTCCGTTTTCCTGCACACTTGCATAAGAGTTTTGATCAAAGGTATTATTGTTAGACATGGACATGCGGTCATCAGCATCTACTACTCCCCCTGATCAAAATGAGGTGAGGGCAGGAGGTGAAAGGGCAAGAGGGTGAGCTCTTTGTGTAGTTGTCCACCGGTGTTTGGGTGAAGTTTGGCGAAGGGAAAACATGTTCATCAAAAACCACGTCACGAGAAACATAGACACGACCATAGGCAATATCTAGGCACTTGTATCCTTTGTGAAGGCTACTGTACCCCAAGAAAGCACATTGTTTTGGCCAGAATTCAAGTTTGTGTTTATTGTAGGGACGCAGATTAGGCCAAACGGCACATCCAAATATGTGAAGGAAAGTGTAGTCAGGTTTCTTGCCAAAGAGATGTTCAAGAGGTGTTTGATTTTTGATGACCCTACTAGGGACACGATTTATGAGATAAACGGCAGTGAGGAATGCCTCATCCCAAAATTTCAAGGGCATAAAAGCATGAGCAAGAAGTGATAGACCAACTTCCACAATATGTCTATGCTTCCTTTCTGCGGATCCGATTTGTTGGTGAGCATGGGGACACGAAACATGATGAGTGACGCCAATGCGCTCAAAAAAAGAATTGAGTTTTTTGTATTCACCCCCCAATCCGTTTGCATAGCAAGAATTTTTCGATCAAAGAGACGTTCAACATGCTGTTGAAAGAGATGAAATTTCTCAAACACGTTAGACTTATTTTTGAGCAAATAAATCCAACTAAACTTGCTAAAATCATCAATAAAACTCGCATAATATTTTTGTCTGCCTACAGAAACGGGTCCAGGACCCCACACATCCGAAAAAACAAGCTCTAAAGGAGCCTTTGATTCACTAAAAGATTTAGGATAAGGAAGTTGATGGCTCTTGGCCATCTGACAAGCATCACAAACCAACATATGGTCTTGTTTATTCGATACGGGAAGACTAAAATCTCGAAGAATTTTTTGGACCACCGGTAATGCAGGATGTCCTAAGTGCTTATGCCATCGTGAAGTAGATGGTTTCATCAGGCTAAGGACTTGTCGAGGAGGAGCATCTTGACGGCCAGAAACAGGAAACAAACCACCCCTACTCTCGTTTTGAAGAATGATCCTCCGAGTGGCCTGATCCTTAACAAAAAAAGTTTCAGGGTAAACCTCAAGGAAAGCATGATTATCTTTGATAAGTTGATAGGCAGAAAGTAAACTCTTGTCGGCTTGAGGAGAATGAAGTATGTTGTTTAGATCTAAGGAACCATGAGGAGTAGATAGAGCTGAATGACCAACATGAGCAATGTCCATACCTTGACCACTCGCGACGTGGATTTGTTCTGGGCCGGTGTAGCGGTCGTCGATAGCTAGCTTCTCCAGCTCACCGGTCACATGGTTTATTGCACCTGTGTCAAGATACCAGTTGGTATCAACTCCATAGGAGTGGATGGCGTTGGCAGATCGGTTTCCACCACCACCACCTCCACCACCCGTGGGATTGCGCACATTCTTGTTGTAGTTGCGGTCGTAGCGCTTCTTGCAGCGCCACGCTCCATGCCCTTCAAACTTGCATATTTGACACTTCTTGCGGTCACCGCGGTCACCACCCTGGCGAGGCGCTCCACCAGAACCGCCGCCACCAGAGTTGTTGTCGAAGAAGCGGGCGCCCATTTTGTTGCTGTTGTAGCCACGGGAGCCACTGTTCCCGCCACCATGGCCGTTCCCAGAACGGCTGGAGTTGCTGCGGCCTCCGCCCTTTGCAGCAAGGTTGGCGGAGTAGGCGGAGGTCTGTGCGGCGATGCTTGACTCAGCAGCGAGCAGCAGCGAGAACAGCTCGCCTAGGCCAATAGGCTGGTCGGTGATGGTGCACGTGGAGACGGCGGAGACGAAGCCACTGTACTCCTGCTCGTGCATGAGGCCCTGGATGATGTGGGAGACGACATCATCTTCATCCAGAGGCCTCCCGGCGGCTGCAAGCTCATCAGCGATCCCCTTCATCTTGTTGAAGTAGGCGGCCGCTGAGAGATCGCCCTTCCTGGTGTGGCCGATCTGATCCCGAAGCTGGATGATGCGGGTGTGGGATTGCGAAGAGAAGCTCTGAAGGAGAGCACTCCAGGTGGCGGCGGCCGTCGTGCAGTTGCTGACCTGCAGGAGCACTTCGCGAGAGAGAGATGCGATAAAAAACGAGAGCACCTGCTGGTCTTGGGTAACCCACACGGCATGCGCTGGGTTGATGACGACGGTGACCTCCTTCTTGCCAGAGACCTCCGTCTCCGTGCGGATCTCAGGGGCGGGCTCCTGGACGGAACCATCGAGGAAACCCATCATGGCCGCCGCCCGGATGTGCGGCAGCACCTGCGCCCTCCAAACGAGAAAGTTTTCCCGATTCAACTTCTCCGTGATGGTGTGGCCGAGGGAAGCGAGGGAGGGCGCGGCCATGGCAGGAGCAGACGACGAAGACATAGCTAGATGCGATGGAAGAGCCAGGCTCTGTATACCATGTAGAAAACCTAGGCTTAAGCGTATGCACTGTGCAGGGATGCGTGTGTGTTGATAAAGGGCTCGAAGGCCAGAAGATTACAGGAGTTGGTTAGGCTTAGGATTGATCTCCAAGTTATCTAACAGAACCGGGATCATATCTCTAGCCTAACCGGATAGTTACAACAGACTCACGCACGCACACATTACAATGTTTAACAAGTGCCAGCTACAACACCTCGGTGACGGGCAATGCAAGTTGCCGAAGATTTTGGTGTTGAGGTGTTTATGCTGGGTTTCGAGATAGTGGTGTTGGTGTTCTCGTGTACCAAATGGTCGTCAAGTGACCTGGCTCAGGAGCTTTACTCGTCTCATTACGCTTACATGATGCCTATTTGGTTCTCTCCACTATCTCACTTCACTGATCATTCCAGATAAACCATGTGTCTCATAGCCCATGGAGAAAAATACAAAGCTGATAGCATGGTTTCACACTTTCACTGGACAAACTACGTGTATATATAGAGAGGTTATGTCACAGATAGAGTTTTGTGTCAGCAAGCTGAAGACATGGAAACCAAAATGATATGAATGGCCGCACGCAATAGAAATGACTTGCAACTCTCCTCGGCGACGTAGAAACATACATCGATGTGGTTGTTGATCACTGGCCGATATCAGAGGGTCATATGCATGACATGGTGCTCAAGGTGAATGCCCATGCTCTTTGTCTTCTCCTCCCATAACGTCGGGATGAGCGCACATGAGTACATAACCACACTATTCACATTTTCCTTTTTTTTGTTTATTTATGTTTATTTCTAATTAGGATTCAAAAGTTTTAGAAAGTATACACACATGCTTTTTGAACATTCATACATTTTTTAAACGAACTTCGCTTTGGTATGCACCCCCTTAGAACAGCTTATGGATTTCATTGTAAATTAAAGGTGGAGATTATAAGTTACCCCTTTCAATCAAAAAGGGTAAGAGAGTCTTTTGCGACGTAGGAAAACACGAAACAAACATTTATATTTGTCTTTTGAAAGATGAGAGCATGTTTTCACACACAAAAAATATGAGAGCATTTAAGTGGCGGGAGCACATGATATGCACCCTAAATTACAGAGAGGAAAAGAAGAGGAGCTTAACTCACACCGTCTGCCTTAACATCGCACAGCAGGCCTGATACTTTGTGGGCCGGAGAGAAAAGGCCTAGGTAGTCGCTTTCTGGTTCACTGCCCATCCAAGGAGTTTATTTCTATTTTAAATGTTTGGGAATACAAACCCCTGTCTGCGGGGGAAATTTTTTTTCCCGTTTTAAAGGTGCACTTTAACCTATGCATGTGCAATGTGGTAGTCATGCATAGAATCTTTCTTCAGAAATCAAATATGGGACTTCTTCATTCACTTATGCCCACCACGCAAACTGAAACTTGCCACCCAACCCCACATAGATCACATCTCTAAACTTGGCTCGCCAAGCAGGTGATGGCAATGGGGCCTTTTACCATGTGATTGCTATCGCTCCACACGATCAACGTAACAAATGTACTTGTCGGTGTCACTCACAAAGATTCGATGCTTGAAGTTGGTCTTGTACTCCTTTGTCTCACTAAACAGCAGCCTCTATGGTCTCACGACCACACGCATGTCGTCCGGGTTGGTGATGCTGACCGCCGTTGTTGCCAACGTTGCGCACAATGTCGCACTGCATCTGCGTGACGACCACGAGTTTGTCTAAGGTGAAGGCCCCCGATGGAGGCATGAACAACACAGACTAGTCGAAACAGAATGAAGTAATGAAAGGGAGAAAGTCGAACGGCTATGGGTTTTACCACCATGTTGGTTTTCTAAGCCTATTGTTATATTTCATTTTTTGGAACTTTTATCAACTATAAAAACTATTCAAAATTTCCTTTTTTGTTTCTTTTATTCTGCCAAAGTAAACATAATGGCCGCTTAACTTATTTGGTGCACATGGATTGTGAAAGAAAAAAAAAATCTACACATATGATAAAATATATGATTCCTGAGTTGAGTGATGTATCTCTAGCATTGGAGTTTATGGTGGTTTACGAAGGCATCTATCTCATCGACCTGAACAACACATACTTTTACACGGCATCAGAATTCACAATGCTTTGCAAATACTTAATAATATCTAGTGATGTAGCTTACCTGGATATGCCAACAAGGCTGCATAAACAGTTTTCCATTATGCATGACCTGAAGAGCAGAAGGAACATTAGACTTCGAAAGCATATTTTACCCGTTACATATGCGGAGTATTAACATTCAAATTAGTGTATTACCACACTTAAAATGTCTCAATGGCTCTACGTAATTCTATGCAGTCATCTTTTGATCTCGTGACTCGACGGCTAGGGCTAACTCGTCCCGTCAAGGCTCCATCGACGAGCCCGTGGATCTGTCTCCCTTCAGAATGCCAATGGCGGGGAGGGTATCTCGGCGCCTTGGCTCCGACTAAAAGTTTAGGTCTGGGTTTTTTCCTCATAGGGGCGACGCTGGGCGGATGGTGGCGCTTCATCTTAGAGCTGTTTTTCCGGGCTCCGATCCTCCTCAAGTACGTCCGTCGGGATGGAGTCGACTGAGTTCAAGCTTAAATTCCTGCCATCTCCTTCAGGAGGCGAGGTTAGGGTTTCTCACCAAGAACACGACGTCTAACTATAGCTACATGTGTAGTTAGATATTTTTGCGACTTGTTTAAACTTTCACATTTTACCAATGTAAATGAATTCCAACATTTTATCTTATAAATTAAGTGTGGTGGTTACTTTCGGTTATTGAAATTGTGTGAACATCATCACACATGACTTCTTTAGATGTGGCGAATGGAGGCCCGTGTCGAGCTCCCAGGACACAACCATGGTAGCAATTGGCCGAGCCTTGCCAGGCTAGAGCGAGCTGACAAGGGTCAGCGGAAGGAATGGAACGAAGCGGTGCATAGTGCATTTTGGTGGAATCTGGCGGCAGTGGCGTGACGGAAACTGCGATGGTGTGACGAGGTGCCCGACGGTAGAAGGCAGGAGTTGGGTGTGAAACTTCTCCGAAGCCAAAAAATTGGAGGAATAGGGTGCACTCTATATTTCCTCCCTTTTCCCCTATATTTTGAGGCTAGATTGGTGGTTTTTAGAGGGACCTCTTAAAAAAATTAGGGACACAGGGGGCTTCTAGAAAATATGCAGGAGTGGGTTTTCCCTATTTTGACAATTTTCTAGAGGATATGGTTGGCTGGTCTAACAACCATATCCTCTAGAGCGAACCAACCTGTGGTTGGATGGTTAGAGGGACTGTGGTATCCCCAGCCCATCAGGGTTCAAATCCTGGTGCTCGCATTTATTCCTGGATTTATTTCAGGATTTCCGGCGATGCGCATTCAGTGGGAGGAGACGTTCCCGTCGATGACGAGGTGGCTACGGTGACTTCGTAAATTTCAAGATGATATGCCGGCTCAGTCTTTCGAAGGTGCTCATAGGGGTAGGATGTGTGTGTGCGTTCATAGAGATGAGTGTATGCGCGTGTATATGAGCGCTTGCATCTATACTGTGTTCAAAAACCATATCCTCTAGATGATCTAGATGCATTTGGTTTATAGACAAGGATTGCTGGAAGCCGCTCAAGTGTTGGTGGTATATTGTTGCCTCGGACCTGCCGATCCGGAAAATTAGGAGCCCCCCGCGTCGCCTAACCCAGGCGACATGGGTGGCGATCCATACCGCCGCTGCTACAGCCTCACCAGCAACTTCATCCTCCTCGCCGCCGTCTCCTCCCTCCCTCTCTGGCTGCTCTCTACTCAGAGGTTGGTGTGGTACGGTCTGGATCGGCTCCGTACCAGCGATTGATACTATTTGAGGTGGATTTTAACAGTCGGGGCATCAATTCATGGCTAGAATGTGTGGCTGTGTGAGGTGGCTCGGCCGCCAGGGATAACAGCCTGCCCTCACCCTCGTCTCGTGTTCGATCTGGCTGAGCGCACGGTATTGACGTTGTGGCGTTCTACCGGTGCAAGGCACCTTGATTTGCTCTTGGTGGCCGGCGCCTAGTGCCCTGCCGTGCCAGTGCACCGCCGCAAGATCTGGCCGCTTATCGTGCTGGCCGGTGTGTTCTGGGTGCTAGGTATGGCCACTCCTGCCATGTGAATTGTCATGGCCATCATAGGGTCTTGGTAAGGGTTTCTCTCTTTAGATTCGATGATTGTTGCCGATGACTCGATTTGGTGAGGTCGTGGGATGCAGCCTGAACACCCTTTTGTGCAGTTTGGCGGCTCTCACTTCGGCCAGTCTGCTTTCGGCGGTGAGATGCAATCTATAAACGGCGGCTTGACGTAGAGGATATGGTTGTGTAGCGGCATTGGTGTGATTTTTAGCACAACACATGTAGCTACTTGGATCGTAGAAAAGTGGTGATGACAACAAATGATTGGCATTGATTTGGTGGTGCTTCTCAAGTACTTTAGTCTCAAGCTTCAAGGTGAAAACCCTAAGTCCTGCCAAAGTTGGTTATACCTGGCAATGACGATGTCTTTGCACCGTTGCCTTGTTGAAGACTTTGCTCGGATATGCTCAGACTTTTCTTCAGGGTGAAAGCCTAGACTCTGGCCTTTGGCGGTTTGATCTGGTGACGGTGACATTTGTGTGTCATTCCCTTCATGAAGGCGTTGCTGTTGAAGAACCTCGTTGCACTACTAGAGAAAAGCTTATAGGCAGACACAAGTAGCGCGGGTTTATACCCCTCGCTACCGCTACTTACTGGTAGCGTGAGTTTTTACCCCTCGCTACTACTAAGTTGATAGTAGTAGCGAGGGGTATAAACCCACGCTGCTACTAACTACATGGTTTTTGAAGAGCCCTGAAACCCCCATCTCCTCCCCCAAATCCTTCCTCTCCCCCGTCACTCTCGCCCCTCTCTCTCCATAGGCTCTCACATGGACCTCCTACGCATGCGCGCCTCCTCCTCCATGGCGCCAAAAGAGGCCGCCGCCTCGCGCCGTCGGCGTCCCGGAGCTCGTCGGTCTTCCCCGCATCTCCATGCCACCATGCCGGAGCACCTCACCACTGGCGACCAACCCCGCTGCTACCTCTGTCTCCTTCCTCTCTCCCTCATTTTTCTTTTTCTCTCTCTCCCTCTGGTTTGACTCACCCTCCCATGTCCTTGTCCGTGCAGGTCATCGCCATGGACGACCAGGAGCTCATTTGCTGCTAAGAGGAGCCCCACGCCGCCGCCTTGCTCGGCCATGGATCCGGGCCCTCTGCAGCAGCCGGCGCTGGATCTGGTCTGCCGCTGCCCTTCCGCAGCTCCGGCGACCCCTGTCGTCGCTGGATCGAACCATTGCTGCCATTGACAGCACGCACGGGATCGAGAATTTTTTTTTGTTTTTGAAATTAATAGTAGTAGCGCGGGTGGCACCCACGCTACTACTAACAGACGTAGTAGTAGCGCGGGCGCACCCGCACTACTACTACAAGTTAGCTGTAGCGCCGTAGTAGTAGCGCGGGCACCCGCGCTACTACTAGCTATTTAAGCCACGCTACTACTAGGCTTTTCCCTAGTAGTGTTGTCCTTCTGTTGTCAAAACATGGTTGATGCGGATATGGTTGATGTTGTATCTGCTTGATGCCTCATTTTGAGTTAATAAAATTCACCCGTTATCAAAAAAGATGCATTTGGTTTATACTCTCCCCGTAAAGAAATATAAAAGTGTTTAGATTACTAAAGTACTGATCTAAATACTTTTTTTTACAGAGGGAGTACAATATATGACACAATCTTAAGCACACTGAACTGTGTGCTCGTTCCTGACGGCCGGACGGGAAGTGTTTAGCGAGGTTCTGCTAAGACGCTACGGAGCAGCAAATGAGCAGACAGGGTTGGCACTGGAAATCATTACCAGAAAACTGTTTGGATTGCTTACAAAATTAATCACGCAGCTGAGGAGGCCTCTCAGCAGGTCATGCATGCACTTGAAGTGAGGCTCGAATTATGGACCTTCAAGCATCTACACTCATTTTAGAGTTTTATAAGCACGCACATCCACTAGTCCAGATATCACAATGGCCAGGTCATTATTAGTCATTTTCACGCTGATGTGTGCTTCCAATTGTCGTGAACCCGGCAGAAGAGCCGTGCAGGGCATTCTCCTACTATCTTCTTCTCACGGGGATGTCGACATGTCATCGTTGGGCAACGTCAAGCTGGACACTGGCCTCGGCGTTCAACCTACAACAGGCCGGCTACGGGAGGGGAATGAAGAACCGATGTGAGGCACTTGCTGCTTCCGCCGAGACCTGCCCTGCCCTAGTACAATGCTGACATGTCGTGCCCCGCCCACAGCGTGCCGTGCAATAATGTCACCCCATGCGCCGAACGTCCGTCGGTGCACGGGATGTTAGGAACTAGATATATCTCCTCTATATTACAAGCCGAATTGCAGTAGCTAGCCCTGATTACAGTCTACAGATGAAGCTACAGTGAATGGGGATTACAGATAGAGAGAGAAGCGAGAGGTAGGAGAAGAGCCGAGCCGCCGTTGCCTGATCCTACGCCGATACTCCCGTCTGATGCTTTGGCCCTCCTACTTGTAGTTGCTACTGGGAGTCGGCTGGGCCTGGCCCATCCTCTCAGCCCATGAATGGAAGGGGACTAGCATCCCCTCCCCGTTGAAAGCCGGCTTGCCCTCAAGCCGGTAACGAGTATCCGGGGGACGGGAGCGCATGCTTGGTCGTGCACAGTGCGTTGCTTCTTCGCTACGACACGGGGCATAGCTTGTGCGACAGCGTTACACTTGCAAGATTACTATTTGGTTTTCTCCACTATCTCACCTCACTGACCATGCTAGATGAACATGCATCCCCGAGTCCACAAATAAACACATAGCTGGTGCCCACGGCCTAACTAGACAAACGTGTATATATAGAGAGAGGGGGAGGGGAGATGGCATGCCGCGGGTACACAATTTTTTTAGGCTTGTTTTGTGTGAGCTTCCAAGACATGGAAATGATGGCGGTGCATGCTATGTATACTGCTGGCCGGTAGCGGAGGCCCCGTATGCATGATGGTGGTGCTCAAAGTGCATGCCCGTTGTTTCTCCTCCTGTAACATCGGCTTGTTTAGCTATGCACGGTCTAGGCATGGAAAATGACTGCTCTGAGACTTGGCTTGGTAATTTCCCAGAATTTTTACTCGATGTTGTTGTTGGCGATATGCCAAATGTTCTACGGATTTACTATTTCACATTTAGATGTGAAATAACTCTCATCGTTGGATTTGTTTTGTCTTTACAATTCGTGCACTGATGATCTGACGATTTGTTTGCCTTTGATTGTACGATCTGGCGATTTGTAGCGTGCGCTCGCGCAGCCCGCACGGGACGTGCATGCAGCGTGGGCTGCCTTTCCTGTCTGTTTTTCTTTTTCTTTTTTTGTCTATTGTTGTATTGTCTCGATACACTGCAGCTGTTGCAGCTTGTGAGGTATTTTTTTATCTTTTTTTAATTTCTGCCCCCGCCCCCCTCTTGCGATACTATGATATGTGTATATATCAGATGATGTGTACAGGCATCTCCTTTGTGTGTGTGTGTATACCGTATGATTGTTCATGCATTTTTTTCGTTGTTTTGATTTGTATTCATCCATGCAACGTGTCCACGGAATAGTAAATCATGTATCAAAATTGTTAAAACTCATATAGATGAGTGTGATGTCTCATCTAAGTTTCAGTCTATTTGATCTGTCTCTATAAATTTTGTGCAATTCTTTGATCGGGGTTGTTTTGTCCCGCGCGTCCGGTGTCGCTCGTCTGTTGTTCATTTTACAGCCCATCACACCGTGCGTCTTTCTTTTTTGGGCCGTTTTTCGTGGTCTTTTTTTTCTGTGTTGTTGTTGAAGATAAGTGTTGTCTGTATAAGTTGAAGAGAAGAGCTGACCGCTGGCTCGTCGGCTCTGTTTCTTCGCTCTCTCTATCTCATTGCTCTTTGTCTAAGGAGTAGAGGCGACCCGGCCAAGTTTCTAAACAGTACAATGACGGGCAACGGCCAATTTCTTGTTTTTATTTTTGTTCTCATGTCTAACCCTAATATGTAAGAACCTTGTGTCTTTTTATTATTCTTGTTCTAGTTGCAAGTCGATCACCGACATGCATCTGGGTCCAAACCGTTTTGGTCTTTCCTGCAAGTGTAATCCTAACTGGATTCGCTTTTTTATTTTTTATTCTAGTTGCAAGTCGACCACCGACATGCAAACTGGAGCTCGTCTCTTTTATTTTTATTGTCGCAGTTGCAAGTAAACCACCGAGATGCAACTCGGCCCAACATATTTTTAGATTATGTTGCAAGTGCACCCTTGTCATGCAACTAGTCACTATCACCGTTGCATCTTGTTGTTGTAATTTTCGCATAAACTTTTGATCGCCCGACGTTGGATGATGTATTTCTGTGTCTCCTTGTTATGTTTTGTCTACTTGTCCTTAACTGAGGCCCAATCCATTTTTTGTTCTAGGTGCAAGTCCAACCACTCCTTGTTATGTTTTGTCTACTTGTCCCCTAACTGAGGCCCAATCTATTTTTTGTTCTAGGTGCAAGTCCAACCACACATTGGCATGCAATAGAGGTCCCATCTTTTTAAACTTTTGTTTTTTCTTCTTTTTAGTCTTTTAAATCCATGATTTTTAAAATTTTATAAGTACTTTTTAAATTCACCATTTGATTTATTTTTCCGTCATTTTCCTGCAAGCTCTACCTTCCGCCTCCCTTGTTGTTGTTTGTTTATTGTGTATCCTGTTGTTGGCTTAGGCCTGTTCGACTCCATTTTTTTTGGTCCTCAACTCATAACTAGGGTCTGACCTTTTTTTGTCCTAGTTGCAAGTTCATGCTCGACTCGCGACTGGGACCCATTCTTTTTTTGTCCCATTTGCAAGTCCGCCCTCGACTCGCAACTGGGGCCTAACATTTTTTTCTTCTAGTTGCAAGTTCATCCTTGACTCGCAACTGGGACCCGGTCTTTTTCTTGTCCTAGTTGCAAATCCGTCCTTGACTCACAACTCGGGCCCGACGTTTTTTCCTCCCAATTGCAAGTCTGCTCTCGACTCTAGGACCCGAACTTTTTTTTGTCTTAGTTGCAAGTCCATCGTCAACTCGTAACTGGGGCCCGACATTTTTTTTCTATTTGCAAGTCCACCCTCGACTCACAGTTAGGGACCGACCCTTTTTGTCCCAGTTGCAATAACCCCCACGACTTGTAACTCGGACCTGGCCCTTTTTTGTCCCAGTTGCAATCCACCCTTGAGTCGTAGCTGGGCCAGACCTTTTTTTTCCTGGTTGCAATTGCACTCTTAACTCGCAACTGGGTCTCAATATTTTTTGTCATAATTGCAAGTCCACCCTCGACCCACAACTGGGGTTTGGCCTTTTCTTTCCAGTTGAAAGTCCAACTGTGGCCAAACCATTTTTGTCCTAGTTGCATGTCCACTCTCGGCGCAAATGGGGCTAGACATTTTTTTCCAAGTTGCAAGTCCACCCTCGACTCGCAACTGGGGCCCAACATTTTTTGTCTGAATTGCAAGTCCACCCTCCACTCGTAACTAGGGCACAACTTTTTTGTCCAAGTTGCAAGTGCGTCCTCGGCTCGCAACTGGGGCCCAACCTTTTTTGTCTGAGTTGCAAGTCCACCCTCGACTCGCTACTAGGGTCCAACCTTTTTTGTTCGAGTTGCAAGTTCGTCCTCGACTCGCAACTGGGGCCCAATCTTTTTTTTTTCGAGTTGCAAGTCCACCCTCGACTTGCAACTAGGGTCCAACCTTTTTTGTCCAAGTTGCAAGTTCGTCCTCGACTCGCAACTGGGGCCCAACATTTTTTGTCCGAGTTGCAAGTTCATTCTTGACTCGCAACTAGTGCCCGACATTTTTTAGTCCCAATTGCAAGTCCACCCTCGATTCGCAATTAGGGCCGACCTTTTTCCCCAGTTGCAAGTCCACGTCGACTCGCAACTGGGGCTCGACCTTTTCTAGTCCCAGCTGCAAGTCCACCCTTGACTCGCAATTAGGGTCCAACCATTTTTGTCCCCAGTTGCAAGTCCAAACTCGACTCGCAACTGGGGCCCGACTTTTTTTATTCCCAATTGAGAGTCCAGCCTCGACTTGCCATTGGGGGTCCAACATTTTTTTTCCTAGCTTCCAGTCCATCCTAGTCAGCGAACAAACTGCAGATGAGCCGGCCCAAGTAGCTAGGATACCTTTTTTTGTTTTGTTTCATTTTCTTCATTTTTTTTGCTTTTTTATTTATCATTTTTCTTCATTGTTTTTCATCTCCTTTTTATTTTTCAATATTTCAAAAGTTGATCGCATTTTTTTTCATATTCTGGTAATTTTTTGTTTGTTCATAAATTCACAAGTTTCAATACATGTTTCAAAATTTGTAAATTAGTTTATTTTTCTAAAATTGTTCATGTTGATCAATTTTTTAAAAGCGAATCAAAATGTGTTTATTTTTTGTTCTCTTCTTATTTATCTATTTTTGTTTTTTCCTGTTCGCTTTTAGTTCAATGTATATAAAAAAGTTCGCTTTTAGTTCATCGTATATATAAAAGTTCATGTATATCAAAAACAATGTTCAGTGTGTATTGAAAAAAAAATTAGTGTGTATTCAGAAAATGATCATCATATATTAAATCATTGTTCACCATATATTAGAACATTTTTGGTATTCGGTAACATTTTTTATAATTTGGAAAAACTTATGTAAATTCGTGAACATGTTTTTGAAATATGTGTTGATGAAATTTTGTTCTTTACTGAAAATTAATTATAAAATATAATAATGAAAAAGCAAAAATCAAAAGGCAAAAAATAAAACAAATCGTTGGTAGCCTAGAAGCTAGCTATGGGAGATGTCCTTGTATATGTATAATGATCAGAGGCAAAAGCTAACAAGTCGATTTAGCTCTAGTGATCATTTTGTTTTCCAGAAAAAGCTAGTGATCAGGTTCCTTGTACGGGTAGCTAGCAACCAGATTTTTTTTATGAGGGGAGCTAGTGACCAGATTTGCATATAGGCCGGTCACCAAAGCGGACGCACGACGAGGTAGTTTTTAGTTTTGGGCTTTGACAAATTAAAATCAAACAAACAGGACAAACAATCAGGCCAAAAAAAAACTTAGATGTGACATATTATCTCACATCTAGATGTGACATATTATCTCACATCTAAATGTGACATAGACGGACCCAATGTTCTAATGTAATGGAATACAATGTGTTCCTTTCATAAAAAAAAACATCGGCTCGTTTTCTTGCTTCATGTCGATCGTCTTCCTTCTCTAGCCTGCTACACTGCATGCGGGCCCTGCCGCCAGCTCAGAGTTCTACCCTAACTATTCCCCCCATTTGCAGTATCATTGTTCCAATTAAGCACAACAAGACGTCGACACAGCACCTGAATGCGCCAGGGATGTGTACTCTGGATTGGAGACACTCCTTTGTGTGACAATTCTCAACTCTACATATATATAATTGAGTCTTTAAGAAAGACACGACGCATATAAAATACTCCTTTCGTCCCAAAATAAATGACTCAACTTTGTACTAACTTTAAAGAAGGACTAGCCATAAGAGATTTCATTGCTCCTCCAATCGTTTTTCTTTTTGTCTGGACCAAATACCAAAAAGGCGGTCGCAACAGGAACTAAGAAATAGGGGAAATTCGGTTGGTGCCACCAACTAACTCGAATATTCGAAGATTGTCACAATTTCACGAATTCGGTTTGTGCCAACAACGAATGCGAATAAATTAGATGCATACTCCTGGCCAGGCCTCGTTTGCACCTCCTATGACCCAGTTCCCTCCTCTAGGTGACACACCACTTGACATGTCAACCGTGTCAATGTGAAGAACCCAGTGACAGTGAACTCCGTTGTAGGCCCCATGGTCGACGAGACGGGAGAGAACAACGGTAGTGCTCGACTGTGGCACATCACTAAACGTTCTCCTATTCACACACCACACCGGGCTTGCCTTGAATTCCGGCGACCGACTGTTACTTCTCCCACGACCCACTCAAGACGTCGGTGACCTATAACTACTACCCACCCCAGCATTCGCCCCATTACTCACCTGCCCCGCCCACTCTACTCACATGCCATCAAATCCCCCCCAACGCTTTCCCTAGCCTTCTCTACTCGCATGCTATTAAATAGTTCATTAAAGTCGGTTGCTAGGGGAAACGACTAAAAGAAGAAATTAAACTAAGTATTAAAGATAACAAAAAACAAATACTAAACTAAACGGAGAAAATAAACTAGAGAAACATGTGATGTCTTAGATGAGAACACGGCCATTTAGGTGCGGTCTCGTTCGGCTCCAGCAGGGAATGAAGTTAAGCTTTTTGACCAACCGCACATGCGGCTAAGTCAGTACCAGCATTATAGGATACGTGCAATCTACAAATGGTAAGCGGTCCCTCACATAACATTGTCTCTCAAGTAGCACAATGTTGGGACAACTCAATCGTCCTACTTCCCGTCCCATACATGTGGTGGCTAACGGAAAGACATTAAGTTCACGAAGGTCGGAGCGAAGGCTATGGACAACTGTGACTCGTAAAATAGTTGTGTTCCCCTCAAGATATCAACGTCTATCACCTGGAGGTTCTCGGTTTGTACAACTATCTATCAACTTCATGTGTGGCCTAAGGAGTTGAATTTCTCCAACTACAACGATGGATCGGACATCTCCAATCACTAAATTACCATAATGGTAAATAAAACACGAAGAAGACACACGTAAATAAAAGACACATATCAAATAACTGCTTACTAGACGACCGATCCATAGCCAACAATTACTCAAATAACATCACATATAAAAGGGGTTCAAGAGTTGTTACAACCCATCAAGGAGACTGTAATGGGGGCAGGAGAAGGGGTGTTGATGGTGGTGATGGAGGCGGTGGGGCGGATGATGATGAATGTTGGCGCGGTGACGGCGGCTCCCTTCCGGTCTTCCTCCATGGTTGCAATGATGGAGGTGAAGGCTTGGCACTGCCCCCAAGCGCTCATGATATGGACGGCGGTTGGACGTGAAGAGATGGATTGTGGATGGCTCATGGTTGAGGATGAGGATAATAGTAGTGACTAGGTCTGATGGTGTATATATAATAGCTCTCCCAAAGCCTCCTCCGTTGATGTAGCAGCTCTCCTTTGATCCAAGGGCTCTAGGGAGCCAAATCCTTTCCCAAAACATCCTTTGAAGGCCAAGAAAATCGTAGGAACAACGGTGTATGAAATTTGCAAAGAATCCCATCTGGAAGGGTAACTTTCGGAGTTGTGTGGGCTTGGTACGAGTGCTGAGTGCTGGTATGACCACACGCTATTGTACCAGACGTCGTCGAACGCTCTGGACTCCTCCAGAAAAAACGGCCGTCATTTCTTCATACAAACTCGAAATTTCACGTTCTTGGTCTCGTTGGAATCGTATAAACGACGCCGATTCACCTGTGATTTTAGATCTTGATTTGGAGCAGTTTGGAAAATGACTTTTTTACTCCCTGAAATGCATGGACGCCCTTCGTTTAAGTTCCTTTCATCGTGCTAAGTACATGGAAAGTCCTCATCACCTACAAAACACACAAAGACTAAGAAAACTAATAAAAACCAATAAAGAATAAATATTATGCAATGCCCACGGTAAAAAGAGTAAATCCTAGAAATAATGCATGTGGACATGTAATAATTAGCTCAATGGGACATGATATACAGAGATAATAGGCAACAAATGAGCTCTAAAAATGTGTAAATATGGAGCCACCAGTAAGCTCCTGAAGACTCTCAAGAATTGGCACCACTTGCAATTCCTGCCTTCTTTCCTTATTACTTATGACCAAAAAAATTTGCCCCCGTCCTTTGAAATATTTATTAAATATTTTTAACTTGAAAGAATAATGTCAATATGATCACAAATTTTAACAAGTTTACACCAAATTTCTAGAACAAGGGAAAGGAACTCTCATTATTGAACCAATTCAAATTAAAATGAAAAGTTCTTTTCTTGGGAGGAAATGCTCTAGATATCCCACAATCCATGACCAAAAAAAGGTTATGATCAAATAATTCTCTAAGAAGTTTTCTAACACAGACCAAAGAAAACAAATCTTCCCAAGTAGGGGACATCAAGACCCTATCAAGATTTTCTAAAGTGGGAGCATCCTGGTTGTTTTTTCAAGTATAAATCCCACCAGCCTTGTAAATCTCTCTCAAACACAAGTATTAATAATAGCATTAAACATGTTAGAGCTATGAGATAAAGGAGTTTTTCTTCTTGTCACTATGCCTTAACACATTGAAATCACCACTGACCACATATTGCACCTCTAATTTTTTGCCAAAGGAGGACAATTCAGAGACGAATTTTATTTCATGCTCCTCATGAGCAGAGCCATATACTACCATAAATGTTGTATCACAATCTAGTAGAATATGGTGCAAATTAAGCTAAATCACATATTGTCCTTTCTTCATAGATTGGACATTAAAGATATCAGTTTTCAAACCACATTCAGTGCCTCCAGATTTACCATTGGAAGGAATCCAATCCCAAGAAAAGATATTATGAGGACCAGGTTTCCTAAAAGGTAGGGGGATACTTGCTCTTCATGTTCTATTGATGACCAACAAAATCCAGAGGATTCTTCTTAATAATGTTAGAAAGGTATGATTCATACCATTCTTTTTAGTACTTGTACAATTCCAAAAACAACCTATCATTTGTATTTATTAGGTATTTGCCTTAATCTACCAGATATGCTAGGAGGCAGAGCGAAACTGGAAGCAACCTATTGGCTCCTAGTACATGGTCTACCAAATTTCAAAGCAGGCGAAATAATCACATTTCTAGTGTAAGTACTCTTCTTAAACCTGGATTTCATAGGAGTAAAGGCTTTGTCCTCTACCTAAATAGGGTCAATCTAAGTTAAACACAAAGGGACCACATTCCCTCTATTATCATGAATATGTAAGGAATTCAAAATTATCTTCATGGTTTTTCATGTTCATATTATTCCTAGATAATTCCATCTCTCTCAGTACAATGTTCTCGTAATCATCTAAAGGAATGTCTACACCCATTATAGCAGTTTTACACAGGATATCCATATCAGATAAAGCAGCAAAGGAATAAACATAAGTTGGCTTGTCAATATTACCTTCTAGATTCCTCTTCTTGGTTAATTTAGCAGCTTTTACAAACACATGTTGCACTTTGCCCTGCTGGTTACAAGTGCTCATCCAGCTAGGAACTTCAGAAGTAGTTGCTGCCCCCAAGAGAGTGATTAAGTGATTCCTCGGGAGATTCCAACCTATACTCATGCACTTCATTAGTGTCCACAAGCGAGGATCTATCCATTTTAACAACCACTGGAAGAGATCGCCAGTCATTGTAACTCAACTCATGTTGGAACCCAGATAACTTCACAACAACAACATAGCTATATCACTTCTTCATAGGAACAAGAGTAGAGGGTGCAGATTCACAAGTAAGAGCCCACGTGTTGTCAGGAGTAGCAGAAATCTTCTAATTATAGCTAAATTGTTTTCTAGAAATCCATGGATTCTTGGGGATATCAAGAATGTAAGCATAGTTATTAATAACCAGTCTATAATCAGTAGGTGTAGGCAAAGTTACAGATAGTAGATTGTGCTCTCTTGTCATAGTATCAATCTATAACTCATCGTGCTTAAAACTTTCCTCACTAGAATCCATCTGATGATCACTTTCCCCCACAGAGGAACAAAAACATTGATTTTGCCCCACATTAACTGACCGAGAGAATGTGTTTTGCCCTCCGCCCACAGTTTTAGAAGATTTGGCATGGGTCTGACTGCCAGCATCAGGCCCCTTTTCCTAAAGGAGAATTATTAATTTTAACAGAAGTATCAGACCTATCCATTTGAGCAAGGCCCAATACCACATATTCCACTTCATAGAAAAAATCACCACCTAGAACCCCTATAGCTACATGAGGAATTTATGTAGCATACTTATAGCTCAATGAAATTCTAGCATATACTCAACCTTATGCACACTAGCATAGTCTATTTCCAAAGTTACTCCTACCAAAGAGCCAAGCCACTATTGCAATTCAGGCAGGACTAGTAGTTGAGTTGATATTACCACCTCCTCAAGACCTTGGCGCTTCAGGGTTGCAATTCCAAGCCGCCTTTGTCGCCCCTTATGCTGCCACGACCTCCCATCCGTCTTCAGGACACGGAGGAAGCACCCGAGCCACCAGAGCTTGGCATGTAGCTGGATCCTTGCGGTGGATCTCGCTTCCAGACCATGTTGGGATCCTGTTGAGAACCACAACCATGGTCCGAGTTGCCCCTATGAAAGTTGTCGTTGTTGCCGCACCCCCACCGGTGTGCTACCTGCCATGGAACCACCCCGCTCCCTCCTTGCCCACCATTTTAGCGGGCACACAAGGAGAGCTGAGAAGTGCAGACGCAATCTGAATGAAGGATCGACAGTCACCAGCAACCTTCCCCTTCCACCACCCAAATGAGTCTCCCAATGGTGGAGGCACAGATCTAGGATTTTCCCAGAAATGCACGAAACATGAATGGATCCAAGTGTGATTTTGACGGGGTGGATAGATAAGGCTCACCCTATACGCCCTCACGATGTCTCTATCGGGAACCCTGGCCCCTCATGACGGCCAGACACACCCGCTCGTGCAGCTCCAAGGATACACTACAAGAGATATGTCAACTTGTGACCTTCCGTCAGTGACTCTGGAAGAATTGGTCATAAATCTATGACCATTTGAGACCAATTGGTCAAAAGCTGTTCTGGGGGCTCCAAACCCTAAACCATAACGACCATTTTGGTCAGAAAGGTCATAATTTCCTTACACGAAATGGTCGTAAAGCAAACAGCACTTGTCCGCTGCCTTATTTCTAGCTGATAACGACCAATATAGATGGTCATAGCCTTGTAAATTGTGGTGCATTGCTATGACTAAGCACCACCTCATCAGTTTTGCCTATGTGTCATGTCTATGTGTCAATTTTTGCCCTAGGTTGTGAAGTAGCCTATATTTCTGTCATTCCCAAAATTCCCAAAAAAATTGGGCATTCTTTACTATCCAAATCATTGCTTCATGACAATATTCAACTCCATTTACCTGGTAAATCTTCCTCGGCAAATTTCCAAAGTTTTTGTTCAGCTAGAACCGTTGTGAAGTACTAGCTAGGCATATCCTAATGAGCTGAATTTTTGCCACATCTTCTATATTCCCAAATCATAGCTCTCCACAAAATTTGAGCCCCATCTAACAATCCATGTGAGCTCATCATCCAATCTTTTTTTCTGGTAATATTTCCAGTTAGTGAAGCAACTATATTTTATGTTAATTTATAATTGCTGAAAATTTACCACGACATGAGCCTTCCCATAGAAGCTCCCTCCACCAAATTTTAGCTCATTTATTATAGCCAATTTCCCTCAACATTTTTCCCAATTTTATGTTTAGTGGAGAGCACTGTGAAGGAAGTACCATTTTTATTTATCCAAATGATATGAAAATTTTAAAGGGCCTTCATATGCCCAAATTATCATCCTCCTCTATATTTCAGATCAATTCATTCATCCATTTGAGTCCAGCTTCAACATTCATATTTCTGTCCAGTGTGGTACTTTGCAAACCAAGTGACCCCTAGGCTCCTTCATTTGAGCTGCAAATTTTCCAAGACAGTGTCCTTAGTAGATGATCATCCTCGGCTAAAATTCAGGCCCATTGGCCATGTGCATTTTCTCCACCACTAATCAAACACTTGGCTACTAATTCATATTTGAGCTCAGTTCAGTCTCCTTGTGAGATTCTTCTATTGTCTTCTTCTTCCTGACACCTATCGGGGGAGTGCCCAACCCACTAGACATGCCTAGGCCACCCAGAAGACGTGGCAACGCCACGGTCATGCGGTGACCACGCGTCGGGCATGCGAGTTTACGCGCTCTGTAGTTGGGGCCCTCGGCCACCGTCCAAACCTCGACGTATCGCCACCAAACCATGTATTTATGATTAAATAGATACTTATGTACCTATAAATAATTTTTGGAAAAAATAAAGAGCAAACTATAAGGCAGATGCAGTTCAAATTTGATCCGCTTCCTACTGAATCGGCGGAAATTTGTCTTTTTCACGAGAGGTGGATCAAAGATTTTGACACCCAACCATTTGCTCAATTGTGCATTAAATATATCCTAGTATTTTAGAAAATTGATTTGGTACAATTTTGCAACAAATATATGGTAGGTCCTTCACAAAAAAACTCATTTTGGGCACTCGAAAAATGGAAAATGGAATTTCCGTCCAAAGAAAATGAAAAATTCCTTAGGCAACATTGTTTTCCATTCCAAGATGCACCCTTGTGCACAATATTAGATCATTTGAACAAACTATGCAATGAATGTGGCCATAAGATTGATCATTTGGCTTGAAAGCCATGAATCTCCACACATAATAGCTCATTTCTGAGAACACTTTTTAAAAATAATTGCCGTATTATAAATTTATTATTTTTTCTGGTAACTTGGTCACATATAATGACACAATGCGAAGGTTTTCCAATTTTTTGATTTTTTTGAAATTTTCATGCCCGTTTCAAAATGCGGTCAAAACGGCGGGCATGACCATTCCTAGCTAGTGGTTGGATCTTGAAAAACTTTTGGTGTTTCTCTGATTAAATAGATACTTATGTACCTAGAAATGATTTTTGGAAAAAATAAAGAGCAAACTATGAGGCAGTTGCAGTTCAAATTTGACTCGCTTCCTACTGAATCGGTAGAAATTTGTCTTTTTCACGAGAGGTGGATCAAAACTTCTGATACCCAACCATTTGGTCAATTGTAAATTAAATATGGCCTAATACTTTATAAAAATGATTTGGTCCAATTTTGCAATAAATATATGGTAGGTCCTTCACAAAAAAACTCATTTTGGGCACTCGAAAAATGGAAAATGAATTTTTCGTGAAAAGAAAATGAAAAATTCCTTAGGCAACATTGTTTGCCATTCCAAGATGCACCCTTGTACACAATATGAGATCATTTGAATAAACTATGCCATGAATGCTACCATAACATTGATCATTTGGCTTAAAAACCATGGATCTTCACACATGATAGCTCATTACTGAGAACACTTTTTTAAAATAATTACCGTATTACAAGTTTATTATTTTTTTTGGTAACTTGGTCACGTATAATGACACAATGCGAAGGTTTTCCAATTTTTTAATTTTTTTTGAATTTTTTATGCCTGTTTCAAAATGCGGTCAAAACGACGGGCATGACCTTCCTAGCTAGTGGTTGAATCTTGGAAAACTTTTGGTGTTTCTTTGATTAAATAGATACTTATGTACCTAGAAATGATTTTTAGAAAAAATAAAGAGCAAACTATAAGGCAGCTGCAGTTCAAAGTTGACTCGCTTCCAACTGGATCGGCGGAAATTTGTCTTTTTCACCATAGGTGGGTCGAAACTTCTGACACCTAACTATTTGGTCAATTGTGCATTAAATATGTCCTAATATTTCATAAAATTGATTTGGTCCAATTTTGCAACAAATATATGGTAGATCCTTCACACAAAAAAAAACTCATTTTGGGCATTCAAAAAATGGAAAATGAATTTTTCGTCCAAAGAAAATGAAAACTCCCTTAGGCAACATTGTTTGTCATTCCAAGATGCACCCTTGTGCACAATATGAGATCATTTGAACAAACTATGCCGTGAATGTGGTCATAAGATTGATCATTTGGCTTGAAAGCCATGAATCTTCACACATGATAGCTCATTTCTGAGAACACTTTTTTTAAAAGAATTGCCGTATTACAAGTTTATTATTTTTTCTGGTAACTTGGTCACATATAATGACACAATGCGAAGGTTTTCCAATTTTTTGATTTTTTTTTGAATTTTCTATGCCCGTTTCAAAATGCGGTCAAAACGGCGGGCATGACCGTTCCTAGCTAGTGGTTGAATCTTGGAAAACTTTTGGTGTTTCTCTGATTAAATAGATACTTATGTACCTAGAAATAATTTTTGGAAAAAATAAAGAGCAAACTATAAGGCAGCTGCAGTTCAAACATGACCCGCTTCCAACTAGATCGGCGGAAATTTGTCTTTTTCACCACAGGTGGGTCGAAACTTTTGACACCCAACTATTTGGTCAATTGTGCATTAAATATGTCCTAATATTTTATAAAATTGATTTGGTCCAATTTTGCAACAAATATATGGTAGATCCTTCACAAAAAAAACTCATTTTGGGCATTCAAAAAATGGAAAATGAATTTTTCGTCCAAAGAAAATGAGAACTCCCTTAGGCAACATTGTTTGCCATTCCAAGATGCACCTTTGTGCATAATATGAGATCATTTGAACAAACTATGCTATGAATGTGGCCATAAGATTTATCATTTGGCTTGAAAGTCATGAATCTTCACACATGATAGCTCATTTCTGAGAACACTTTTTAAAAAGAATTGCTGTATTACAAGTTTATTATTTTTTCTGGTAACTTGGTCACATATAATGACACAATGCGAAGGTTTTCCAATTTTTTGAATTTTTTTTTGAATTTTTTATGCCCGTTTCAAAATGCGGTCAAAACGGCGGGCATGACCGTTCCTAGCTAGTGGTTGAATCTTGGAAAACTTTTGGTGTTTCTCTGATTAAATAGATACTTATGTACCTAGAAATGATTTTTGGAAAAAATAAAGAGCAAACTATATGGCAGCTGCAGTTCAAACTTGACAAGCTTCTAGCTGGATTGGCGGAAATTTGTCTTTTTCACCAGAGGTGGATCAAAACTTTTGACACCCAATCATTTGGTCAATTGTGCATTAAACATGGCTTAATATTTTATAAAATTGATTTGGTCCAATTTTGCAACAAATATATGGTAGGTCCTTCACAAAAAAACTCATTTTGGGCGCTCAAAACATGGAAAATTGATTTTTTGTGAAAATAAAATAAAAAATCCCTTTGGCAACATTGCTTGTAATTCCAAGATGCAAACTTGTGCGAAATATGGAATCATTTGAACAAACTATGAGGCAGTTGTAGTTAAATTTTGACCCGCTTCCTAGTGAATCGACGAAAATCCCACCTAGTATGAAACTACCTCTAGTTATTTGAGGGAACCGTACTTTAACATTGTCATAAAAAGAGAAGGGAACTTACCGCTGGGCGTCATGGTGCTGCGTTGGAGCTCCCCGACGCTGCAATGGAGCTTCGCCGGGCACCGTGGTGCTGCGTTGGAGCTCTTGGCACGCCGTTGAGAGCTGCAATGGAGCTTCGTGGGGATGTCATCGGTGCTGCGTTGAAGTTTTTTCACGCTCGATGCTGTCGTGACATATTGATGTGATCGAACGACCACAAATGTGTAGATCGGGAGGCTATCTAGGCGGATATTTTCTAGACAAAATCATTTGACTCACTCATAGCAGCCGCCTATTGTTAATCGATTACGACCAATTTGGATGGTCATAACGTCATCAAAGCCTGTACTTCGTTCTGATTGGTCTACGAGCATGTCACGCGGATCAAGTATCATAAACCGTCGGATACTGCTAGATCCAACGGCCCACACACCCTCACCCTCTCACCCACCCACACCCACCCGGAAGCAGCTCCCCTGACCTACACCACATGCTGCCGAGGGCACTGACATGTGGGCCTAATTCCTGGCAGGCCCACCTGTCAGTGGCCGAATGGCACCCTCTCCCCCGCACACCACTCACCCACCGCGAGATCCTCTCCCCTGCACACCACTCCTCTCCCCACGACCCCGCCGCCGCCGACCCCGACCACGGCCTCCACTCCACCGCCACCTCCCCTTCCTGGCCGGAGATCCACTTGAGCTCCACCCCCTCCCGATTCCTCTCCAAATCTCGCCGTCGGCAACCCCCACCGGCGAAACCCCATCACCACCGGCAACCTCCCTCCCTCCCTCTTCAGATTGACGGATGGGTGGGGATGGGGAGGGGCGGATCCGCACTCGCACCCACCGGAGCGTCCTGCTGCGGTGGCCCTCGACGCCGACGAACTCCATGCTACCTCTTGAGCTTGCGTTGGTTTTTCCCTTGAAGAGGAAAGGGTGATGCAGCAAAGTAGAGTAAGTATTTCCCTCAGTTTTGAGAACCAAGGTATCAATCCAGTAGGAGACAACGCACAAGTCACCGAATACCTGCACAAACAAACACCAAACTTGCACCCAACGCGATAAAGGGGTTGTCAATCCCTTCACGGTTACTTGCAAAAGAGAGATCTGATGGAGATAGATAAACGGTAAGGTAAATATTTTTGGTATTTTTGGTTTATAGATCGGAAAGTAAAAGATTGCAAAAATAGTAGATCGGAAACTTATATGATGGAAAGTAGAAAATTATATGATGGAAAATAGACCCGGGGGCCATATGTTTCACTAGAGGCTTCTCTCAAGATAGAAAATATTACGATGGGTGAACAAATTACTGCCGACCAATTGATAGAAAAGCGCAAAGTTATGACGATATCTAAGGCAATGATCATGAATATAGGCATCACGTCCGTGTCAAGTAGACCGAAACGATTCTGCATCCACTACTATTACTCCACACATCGACCGCTATCCAGCATGCATCTGGAGTATTAAGTTCATAAAGAATGGAGTAACGCATTAAGTAAGATGACATGATGTAGAGGAATTAACTCAAGCAATATGATGAAAACCCCATCTTTTTATCCTCGATGGCAACATACAATACGTGCCTTGCTGCCCCTACTGTCACTTGGAAAGGACACCGCAAGATTGAACCTAAAGCTAAGCACTTCTCCCATTGTAAGAAAAACCAATCTAGTTGGCCAAACCAAACCGATAGTTCGAAGAGAATTACAAAGATATCAAATCATGCATAAAAGAATTCAGAGAAGATTCAAATAATATTCATAGATAATCTGATCATAAATCCACAATTCATCGGATCTCGGCGAACACACCGCAAAAAAGTATTACATCGAATAGATCTCCAAGAACATCGAGGAGAACATGGTATTGAGAATCAAAGAGAGAGAAGAAGCCATCTAGCTACTAGCTATGGACCCGTAGGTCTGAGGTAAACTACTCACGCTTCATCGAAAGGGCAATGGTGTTGATGTAGAAGCCCTCTGTGATCGAATCCCCTTCATGCAGGATGCCAGAAAAGGCCCCTAGATGGGATCTCACGGGTACAGAAGGTTGCGGTGGTGGAAAAGTATTTTCGTGGCTCTCTCTGTTGGTTTTGGGGTATATGAGAATATATAGGCGAAGGTACTAGGTCAGTGGAGTCACAAGGGGCCCACAAGGGTGGGGGGCGCGCCCTACCCCCCTGGGCGCGCCCTCCGTCCTTGTGGCCGCCTCGTGGCTTCTCTGACTTGCACTCCAAGTCCTTTAGATGTCTTCTGGTCCAAGAAAAATCATCGCGAAAGTTTTATTCCGTTTGGTATTCCTTTTCTGCGAAACTCTAAAACAAGGAAAAAACAAAAACTGGCACTAGGCTCTAGGTTAATAGGTTAGTCCCAAAAATAATATAAAATAGCAAATTAATGCATATAAAACATCCAAAACAGATAATATAATAGCATGGAACAATCAAAAATTATAGATACGTTGGAGACGTATCACCCCACGACGCCCATCTCCGGCCATGGCGACCGCGGATCTGTAGAGGCTGCCGCTGCTGCTGAAGGCGGTGGAGGCGGTGGTCGTCGACGCGGGGTCCAAGCTGCTGAAGGACGGCATCGCGCTGCCCGACCAGGCCCCGGGCTGGTGAGTCGCCAGATCTCCTCTGCTCCCGTTCGATTCGCTGGAGATTTCATGGGGCGTTCTGCGTATGCGTGACCCTCCCTGTTCGATGCATGTGTATGTGGTCAGGTGATGCCCTCGAAGATGAAGATGGAGGTGGAGGAGAGCGAGCTAGCCGATGGCGCGGCGGCGGTGGTGGAGGAGGTGGTTGATGTTTGCTTTAATTACGTCGGTATTTCCCCAAAGAGGAAGGGATGATGTAGCACAGCAACGGTCGGTATTTCCCTCAGTAATGAGACCAAGGTTATCGAACCAGTAGGAGAACCACGCAACACCACGTAAACAGCTCCTGCACACAAAGAACAAATACTTGCAACCCGATGTAAGAGAGGGGTTGTCAATCCCTCACGGGTAAAAGGATAGGTAAAATTGTAGTAGATTGGATAAATAAATCTCGCGGAAACGTGAGATAAAATAAATAAGTAAAAATTGCAGCAAGGTATTTTTGTATTTTTGGATTAATAGATCTAAAAATAAAAGCAAATAAAAATAGATCACGAAGGCAAATAGCAAATGGATCTGAAAATATATGATGAGAAAATAGACCCAGGGGCCGTAGGTTTCACTAGTGGCTTCTCTCGAGAAAAATAGCAAACGGTGGGTAAACAAATTACTGTTGGGCAATTGATAGAACTTCAAATAATCCTGACGATATCCAGGCAATGATCATTATATAGGCATCACGTCCAAGATTAGTAGACCGACTCCTGCCTGCATCTACTACTATTACTCCACACATCGACCGCTATCCAGCATGCATCTAGTGTATTAAGTTCATGGAAAACCGGAGTAATGCAATAAGAACGATGACATGATGTAGACAAGATCTATTTATGTAGAAATAGACCCCATCTTGTTATCCTTAATGGCAACGATACATATGTGTCGTTTCCCCTTCTGTCACTAGGATCAAGCACCGTAAGATCGAACCCATCACAAAGCACCTCTTCCCATTGCAAGATAAATAGATCAAGTTGGCCAAACAAAACCCAAATATCAGAGAAGAAATATGAGACTATAAGCAATCATGCATATAAGAGATCAAAGAAGACTCAAATAACTTTCATGGATAAAAACATAGATCTGATCATAAACTCAAAGTTCATCGGATCCCAACAAACACACCGCAAAAAGAGTTACATCAAATAGATCTCCAAGAGACCATTGTATTGAGAATCAAACGAGAGAGAGAAAGCCATCTAGCTACTGCCTACGGACCCGTAGGTCTACAATGAACTACTCACGCATCATCGGAGAGGCACCAATGAGGATGATGAACCCCTCCGTGATGGTGTCTAGATTGGATCTGTGGTTTCTAGAACCTGCGGTGGCTGGAATTGATTTTCGTCGACTCCCCTAGGGTTTCTGGAATATTGGGCTATTTATAGAGCAAAGAGGCGGTGAGGGAGGTCTCCGAGATGGGCACAACCCACCAGGGCGCGCCTGGGGGCCCAGGCGCGCCCTGGTGTCTTGTGCTCACCTCGGGCTCCCTCTTCGGTACTTCTTTGGCCCACTGGATGTCTTCTGGTCCAAAAAAAATCTCCAAAAAATTTCGCTGCGTTTGGACTCCATTTGGTATTGATTTCCTGCGATGTAAAAAAAAAGCAAAAAACAGCAACTGGCACTGGGCACTATGTCAATAGGTTAGTCCCAAAAAATGATATAAAGTTGATATAAATGATTGTAAAACATCAAAAAATGATAATATAACAGCATGGAACAATCAAAAATTATAGATACGTTGGAGACGTATCAGCATCCCCAAGCTTAATTCCGGCTCTTCCTCGAGTAGGTAAATGATAAAAACAGAAATTTTGATGTGGAATGCTGCCTAACATGTTCATCACATATTCTTTTCTTTGTAGCATGGACATTTGGACTTTTATATGGTTCAAAGAAATAGTCTAGATTTGACATGAGGACTTTAATACTCAAGCATATCAACAAGCAACCATGTCTTTCAAAATATCGACACTAAAGCAAGTTATCCCTAGCCCATTATGCTCAATCATTGATCCATTCATGAAACACACTCAAATATTAGCTACACCCAATGCTCAAGTACGATCATAGTGCCCCTTAGTTGGTGCTTTATAAGAGAAGATGGAGACTCAAGTAAAAATAAAAATTACATAAAGTAAAAGAAATGCCCTTCGCGGAGGGAAGTAGGGATTTGTAGAGGTGCCAGAGCTCAAAGCTTAAATTGAGAGATAAAAACATTTTGAGAGGCATACTTTTCCCACCAACGAAAACGACTTAGAGTTTCCAATACTTTTCATGCTAGATATATCATAGGCGGTTCCCAAACAGAAATTAAATTTTATTCCTTTTTCCACCATTCTTTCACTTTCCATGGCTAACCGTATCCACGGGTGCCCTCCATACCAACACTTTCCAAGGAATTTATTATTTGACAACATAAAGTAAATTCATTTTTCATTTCGGGACTGGGCATCCCTAATACCTTTGCCGTACTCTCGTGCAATGACAAGTGACTAAACACTCATCGTGAGAATAACACATCTAGCATGGAAAAATATCGGCCACCCCTCACCGCCTCGTGAGTGGGACGAGCACACAAAAGAGAAATTTATTTTAAAAATTAGAGATGGCACATACAAATTTGCTTAGAACGACACGAAAATACCGCATATAGGTAGGTATAGTGGACTCATATGGCAAAACTGGTTTAAAGGGTTTTGGATGCACAAGTACTGATCATACTTAGTGCAAATGAAGGCTAGCAAAAAGATTGAGAAGCGTCGAACCAAGAAACGAAAAATCTCGTAAGCAAGCATTAAGTATAATTAACACCGAATAACGCACCACAAGTAGGATATAATTTCATTGCATAACTATTGACTTTCGTGCTTGCATAGGGAATCACAAACCTTAACACCAATATTCTTACTAAAGCATAATTACTCATCAACATGACTCACATATCACTATCATCATATCTCAAAACTATTACTAAGAATCAAGTTTATTTTGTCCAATGATCTTCATGAAAGTTTTTATTATATCCTTCTTGGATATCTATCACTTTGGGACTAATTTCATATGTTGCTTTTAATGAGCTCCAACAAATATAAGTGAAGAACATGAGCATAATATTTCTTTCTCTCAAATTAATCTAAGTGAAGCAAGAGAGAATTTCTAAAAAAAATTACTAACTCTCAAATAAATCTAAGTGAAGCATGAGAGCATTTCTTCAAAAATAACAAAGCACACCGTGCTAAAAAAGATATAAGTGAAGCACTAGAGCAATTTCATAGCTCATAATTTTTTTTTAAGTGAAGCATAGGAGCAAGCATAGCATAATTTTTGGCTCTCCCAAAAAGGTGTGTCCAGCAAGGATTCAAGACTTAAAATAAAAAGCAAAACAAGCAAAGACTCATATCTTACAAGACGCTCCAAGCAAAACTCATAATATGTGACGAATAAAAATATAGCTCCAAGTAAAATACCGATGATCGTTAGAAGAAAGAGGGGATGCCACTCGGGGGCATCCCCAAGATTAGTTGCTTGATACTTCTTGAATATTATCTTGGGGTGCCTCGGGCATCCCCAAGCTTAGCCTTTTGCTAATCTTTATTCCTTCATCCATCGTGATGTCACCCAAAACTTGAAAACTTCAATCACACAAAACTCAACAAAACCTTCGTGAGATCCGTTAGTATAAGAAAACCAATCTTTAATTTAAGTACTGTATAAAACCCATTCAAATTTTGTTCTTGCATTATATCTACTGTATTCCAACTTTTCTATGGCAAAAAATCTTCAAAGAAAACCATAGATTCATCAAAATAAGCACACAATGCAAAGAAAATAGAATCTGTCAAAAACAGAACAGTCTGCAAAGATACGCATTGTTCTCATACTTATGTAACTCCAAAAATTCTTAAAAATTAGGACAACATAGGAAATTTGTATATAAATCTTTTGTAAAAAATTCAGAATTTTTTGTCTCAGCTATGAATTTTCAAAAAAAAATTACTGGACGTAAAAGTTTCTGTTTTCCAACAAGATCAAATCAACTATCACCCAAATCATCCCAAAGGCTTTGCTTGGCATAAACACTAATTTAAACCACAAAAACACATCTAACCAGAGGCATAAATGGGTATTTTATTGAAAAAAGCAAGAAAACCGAAAAGCAAAAAGATACAAGTTGGGTTACCTCCCAACGAGCGCTATCGTTTTACGCCCTTAGCTAGGCATAATGCAAAGATCTAAGTATTGTCATCTTTGTTTTTTTTTCCTTAGAGGAGTTTTTGTCAGGAGGTTTTGCAAAAATAACATAAAACACGTTATCCATGGAAGCTTTAGCACTATCAAGTTGCTTATCATCATATCCTCTTTGATTTCTGGCAACAATCCAAGAATAATGTTGATTAACATCATTGAAAACTTGTTGGATTATATCTAAAACAGGGACTTGCTTTTTAAGATTCTCATCAAAGATTTGATTATTCCCAAGCAAATGTCTTAACGCATAATAACTATTATAAATAATTTCATCAATCACAGGTTTTTCATGATTCATACCATAAAAATCAAAGATTTCCCTAGCTTCCCGTATTATGTAGTCAAATTCATTCATGAGAACAAGAGTGGCCAACTTTTTAACTTTAGGATTCTTTATAACGGGTAACTCATAAAACAATCTTTGCAAGGTAGGATGAGTACGAATAAATTTATTTTCAAGTTTCAGAACTAAAGCTGAAATAGCTTCCGCATAGGATTTAGTCCTTTTAAGTATAGGAGCATCATCAAGACTTAAATTTCCGACACAATTGAAAAATTCTTGGATATGTTCTTTTCCCATAACATTCCCTTGCCCCAAAACAAAAGTTTTGGCATCCAGATTGGCAGAACGCCCAATTTTAGGAGTTAGGCCATCATCTGTTTCTGCCATACCGAAATCACTCATTGTTGCAAGCAAAAAGATATATCTGACGAGAAAACGGCGAACCAAAAAGAGGGCGAATAAAACGGCAAATTTTTGGGAAGTGGGGGAGAGAAAAATGAGAGGCAACTGGCAAATAATGTAAATTGCAAGGAGATGAGATTTGTGATTAGGAACCTTGTAGATGTTGATGATGTCTCCCCGGCAACGGCGCTAGAAATTCCTTTTGATGTTTGCTTTAACTATGTCGGTATTTCCCCAAAGAGGAAGGGATGATGCAGCACAGCAACGGTAGGTATTTCCCTCAGTGATGAGACCAAGGTTATCAAACTAGTAGGAGAACCACGCAACACCACGTAAACAGCTCCTGCACACAAAGAACAAAAACTTGCAACCCGACGTAAGAGAGGGGTTGTCAATCCCTCACGGGTAAAAGGATAGGTAAAATTATAGTAGATTGGATAAATAGATCTCGCGGGAACGCGAGATAAAATAAATAAGTAAAAATTGCAGCAAGGTATTTTTGTATTTTTGTATTAATAGATCTGAAAATAAAAGCAAATAAAAATAGATCGTAAAGGCAAATAGCAAATAGATCTGAAAATATATGATGAGAAAATAGACCCGGGGGCTGTAGGTTTCACTAGTGGCTTCTCTCGAGAAAAATAGCAAACGGTGGGTAAACAAATTACTGTTGGGCAATTGATAGAACTTCAAATAATCATGACGATATCCAGGCAATGATCATTATATAGGAATCACGTCCAAGATTAGTAGACCGACTCCTGCCTGCATCTACTACTATTACTCCACACATCGACCGATATCCAGCATGCATCTATTGTATTAAGTTCATGGAGAAACAGAGTAATGCAATAAGAACGATGACATGATGTAGACAAGATCTATTTATGTAGAAATAGACCCCATCTTGTTATCCTTAATGGCAACGATACATACGTGTCGTTTCCCCTTCTGTCACTGGGATCAAGCACCGTAAGATCAAACCCATCACAAAGCACCTCTTCCCATTGCAAGATAAATAGATCAAGTTGGCCAAACAAAACCCAAATATCGGAGAAGAAATACGAGGCTATAAGCAATCATGCGTATAAGAGATCAAAGAAGACTCAAATAACTTTCATGGATAAAAACATAGATCTGATCATAAACTCAAAGTTCATCGGATCCCAACAAACACACCGCAAAAAGAGTTACAATAAATAGATCTCCAAGAGACCATTGTATTGAGAATCAAACGAGAGAGAGAAAGCCATCTAGCTACTGTCTACGGACCCGTAGGTCTACAATGAACTACTCATGCATCATCGGAGAGGCACCAATGAGGATGATGAACCCCTCCGTGATGGTGTCTAGATTGGATCTGTGGTTTCTAGAACTTGCGGCGGCTGGAATTGATTTTTGTCGACTCCCCTAGGGTTTCTGGAATATTGGGGTATTTATAGAGCAAAGAGGCGGTGCGGGAGGTCTCCGAGATGGGCACAACCCACCAGGGCGCGCCTGGGGGCCCAGGCGCGCCTTGGTGTCTTGTGCTCACCTCGGGCTCCCTCTTCGGTACTTCTTTGGCCCACTGGATGTCTTCTGGTCCAAAAAAAATCTCCAAAAAGTTTCGATGCGTTTGGACTCCGTTTGGTATTGATTTCCTGCGAAGTAAAAAACAAGCAGAAAACATCAACTGGCACTGGGCACTATGTCAATAGGTTAGTCCCAAAAAATATTACAAAGTTGATATAAAATGATTGTAAAACATTAAAAAATGATAATATAACAGCATGGAACAATAAAAAATTATAGATACGTTGGAGACGTATCAGTGGTGCAGCCGGTGGTGCGCTATTTCGTCAAGGATTGGGATGCCATGGAGGACCTGCTCACCTACGTCCTCTAGAGGAACATCGGCTGGGAGATGGGGGACGAGGGCCAGATCCTCTTCACCGAGCCGCTCTTCACGCCCAAGGTGATATTGCCCTCCCTGTAATTTGCTATCATTATATTGCTCGAACAACTGCCATTTTCCATCCATCCATCCATCCATGATCGATCCATCCATATATTCCTGGGTTCTGCACTGCACATCCATCCATATACTAGCTAGCAGAAGTGGATATGTTTGGGATTTTATGGATTGCTGGTGCTGGTGCTGGTGACGCGTTGGTAATCTTATGGTGACAGTATGTGTCTAAAATTGCATCCAAAGAGATGCACGCCTCAGCATGCTAGAGTGTTGAACTACTCTTCCGTGCTGAACATATTGATTATTGCTAGAAAAAGATGGCAATATCATCAGATCAAAATAGAAGAACCCAAAACAGATGTGTTTTTCATCGCATCACATTGAATTGAAGTGTGTGTACCACTAGTCATGGTTTTTCTCATGGCGTTGCCTTAATGACATCAGAGAGGGAGGCCTCTCTTTTGATAAATAAAAAATTTCTAGAGCAGTCGCCTGAGGAGTTGAGATTTTCTATCTAGAACCACTCGGATGAATGACTCCATTGGATTCTTAGGTCTAGGGTTCTTCCGTGAGAAGATGAACATCCATCCATGCTTGACCAACTACCCTTTTTCTATGTTGCATTGATTCTTGCATCTATGATGTGTCTCATCATGCAAGACTCACATCTGATTTCATTTCACTGCAGGGTGATGGATCGATGACAAGCAGTCCAGTGGTGGGAAGTGATCTTCCAAGTTCATCAATGTTTGCTTCAGTTTGCACTTATCTACTGCTACTAGGCTACTACTTCATCAATTATGCACTGATTTTGGTTAAGATTGGACTGGTGATGTTATCTTGACTAGTACTGTAGCTTCATCAATTAGGGGTATTTATCTTATCTCTGTGAAAACATGCTGCTGGTTTTAATCATGGATATGGGAGAATGCATGATGGACATGCTGGTTGGTTAATACTAATATCTGTGATAGCGCATCAAGAACTCTGCATGCTGCTGTCCTTTGTCTCATCATCTTAACTACTACTGTAGTAGGAGTATTTTATATGTTGTTCATTTCTTGGCCACCCAGCATGTTTGCTAATCATCCATCTGCCTCATGTTATATGATCCCTACCTAGTAACTTCATTATATGCAGACTTGTGGTGTTGGTTCAGTTTAGTCAGATTAATATATATACTGCTATGCTACTACTACTACTACTACTACTACTACTACTACTACTACTACTACTACTACTACTACTACTACTACTACTACTACTGTCTGCATTTAATCCTGATTAGTAGCTTCATCAATCAGTGGCAAACAAAACAATGCTGATTTACATCTTATCTCTGTGACAACCAATGGAGTCGAATTGCAGCATGCATGTCAAAGCTGGGTTCAATTCTTGGGCAATATATGGTAGTTTCCACTCATCACGCCCAAGATTAGTATGCTGCAGCTCTCCCTCCTCACTCCATACATCCAGGTACTAGTTACCCAACGAGCAGCCGTGCACCTCGCTGGATCTCGCCCAAACCCCGCTGATCTTGCTTCTTGTGGCAGGGAATACTCTCTGTTGTGTATTTTAAGGAATGAAGATCTGTTAAGTATGGAGTTAGGGTTATCTAATAAATTTTTTGCTATATATATATGCATGAAACTGAGATTGTTAGCATCATTTACACAAGATACACCCTTTGAATTGAATTGATTGGTTCAGTTTCTTATATTCTTCACCCAGCCTTCTATCATGCTTGTAACTAGTGCTCTGCTCATGTTGTAAGACAGGATTTTCACTTCCTGCCATCCCAGCCTTCTATCATGGTTACAAGATTTTTCTTTGCACGTCAGCAGCACCAGTACCTTGCTGCTGTTGGGAACAGAAGGGAGCTGTTCCATGCACCGAATCCGGGGAGAAAACCACCTTCGGCATGTACGCCATCACCTTGGGCATGCTCGTGGCGCTGCTGCTCGGCCTCAACATGTCCTGGAGTGCCATTACCGCCGCCCTCACGCTCATCTTCCTCGACTTCAAGGACGCCCGCCCCTGCCTCGAGAAGGTAATTGTCTATCTGTCCGTCCGTCTGTAGTTAACTAAGTTGTGCCCCATTGATGTCCTACTACTGTTAATTGTTACTACCATGGTGCTGATGATGTTCAGAATATGATATGTGCCTTAATTCTAAGTTCTGGTCTCTCTTAAGAGACACTTCTAGCTTATCTGACTCAAAGTTGTTAACTTGGTACTGCATGAGTTTTACTACTGCTAACACAGAGAGTATTTACTACTGCTAACACAGAGATTTTGTATGCACTGCTACCTGATGAGTGCTTTCTTTGTAATATTTCACCTTCGTATGCCTAGGTTTATCCGGTTTGAACTCTGCATGACATGAAATAGATATTTACATTGTTTTTCTCAACTTGTTTTCACTGTCACTTGATACATACTTAGCTTGTACTTGAAGCTGTGGGTTAATGATAGTGATTTTGTTCTACTTGGATGCATTGGTACCCCCATCATCGAGCGAACGGATGCAACAGCGGCAAGAAGCTCACGGATGTGTGCATCTAAAGCACACCATGGACATCATCCACCTCCTCACAGTGGCAAGAAGAGCTCCATGCTGAAGAACATTACACTTGTAGAGCTTGTAAAATATTGTATCTAGTTATTGAACTTGTGGAGCTTGTATGTTAGAGCTTATTACATGTTATTTGTACAGCAGGAGCTCTGTACTGAATTTAGTTGATAATATTTGAAGTATTTCATGTGTTCTCTGCGTGCCAATTTAAATACTAGGTATTTATTTACGTCAAATTAGAAAATGAAGAATATGGCCCTGACAGCTAGGACCCAGTACCAGAATCAGACAATGGGGACCCACCTGACTAGTGAACCCAATTTATAAAAAAAGAAAACTGAAACTGTTGAGACAAAAAGCCCATGGCCCAAAAATAAAAAGGCTGCAATGTTGGGCTTGGCCCATGAAACCAACCAGAATTAACAAGGAAAAGATATAATAAATGGGCTGAATTAATGGGCTCGACCCACATAGACACCTAATCGGACCGGGCTGATTCTTGTTAAAGACCTTTTCATTTGGTCGCAATTTTGCCATGTCAGCTTGCCACGTCGGATCCGACGTGGCCTGGGAAGACAACCAGCGACCAAAGCAATTGGTCGTTGGTTCAACGACCTTTTGTTTTGGTCGTTGCCTTCTACGACCTTATTACAAAGAAGGTCGTTAATTTTCATTAAAGACGGTCAGCTTTTGACCATCCGTTTTTTTGGTCACAAAAAGGTCATAAATGAAAAACAATGACCATTCAGCGACCAATAATGATAGTCGCAAGTCGACATATTTCTTGTAGTGATACCTGAGCCCTCCGATTTCAGAGAACCCTCCCATCTAATCATAGAGCTAGCATGCATTGACATGGCTTTTGTTGCGGCACATGGTCTCGTCGCCACATCATCTAACCACCGGTCAACCTTTACCAAATAACATGGCACATGTATCACACATCCGATCTCAACTACCTCGCCCTCCCTTAGATACCGAGCTTCCACCGGAAGGCTGTCGTCGACACCGGGGCGGTGGAGGACTAGGCGGAGAGCGTCATGGCAGTGGCTGAGCACGCCTTCGCGAAAGGAGAGCTTGGCTGTCATGCGGAGATCCGGTCTAAACGTGACATCCGACGGAGGTTCCACGTGGTGGGCCATCTCCCTCTGCAAATTTGAGGAGTTAAAGGATGGCCATATAGTGGCCTAAGTTTTAAGGTATCGGCTAAAGATGATATTAGGAAAAACAGTCTATGTCGCATCTAGATGTGAGATAATACCTCACATCTAACGGTTCTAAAAAAAAATACCTCACATCTAACATGACATCATATTACGTTGTGGACCACTCTATTTGTTTTCTTTGTTTTTTACAGTATATATACACAAAAAAGCTACAGCTCGTACAGCTACATGCTCAAAAGAATTTGGCCGTTGCCGCTAAAAAGAAGCTACACGTGCATATCTTGCTAGCTACTATAGATCAAATCGAGATGCTTGCTTGTGTGTTTGGTCTGAGACTTGCTTTGCACGTACAAGCGAATGGCAGGGATGGTAGCGTGCTGGGACGAGACTAGCTTGTGTGCAGACGTTTAAATATATGATTTTCTTTTTTTTAAATATGACCAATTTCACACTTTTTTAAATTATGAATAAATTTTGAATATTTTTGAAAAGGGAACAAATTCTGAAATTTTTAATATTTTCTAAAATTGTGAACATTTTTTTAAATTCTGAACACTTTTTGAAAACTTGAACAATTTGTTAACATATTTCGAAATTTTGAACAAAATTTTGATTCCAAACATTTTTGGAAACCGCAAACAATATTAAAAAGTGATTTTTTTTTCAAACTTTTGAGTTGTTTTGAAAGTTGTGATTCCTAACAATATTTTCTTTTGTTTATCTTGGGCCTGTTTGTTTGTCTGGTTTTTTGTTTGGTTGTGCTTGTGCAGCTGCCAGGCATTGCATCTGACTGCCACACGCTGCACCACACACGGAGCCTCTGGTTGGAAACATTGCCATCGGAAAAACTAAAAGCAGAGGAAAACCAGTGAAAACAATGACAAAAGAAACAAAAAGAAAAATCATGAAGAAAAAAAAATCCTAGCTACTTGGGCCGGCTCATCTGTGGTTTGCTCGTGTTGAGGGTGGACTTGCAATTGGGAATTAAAAAGGTCGGACCCCCGAGTTGTGGGGCCAGGGTGGACTCACAATTGGGACTAAAAAGGTTGGGCCCAGTTGCGAGTCGAGTTTGGACTTGCAATTGGGACAAAAAAAGGTTTGGTCCCAGTTGCGAGTCGAGAGTGGACATGCAACTGGGACAAGAAAAGGTCGGACCCAGTTACAAGTCGAGGGTGGACTTGCAACTGGGACAAAAAATGGTCGGGCCCCGGTTGTGAGTCGAGGGTGGACTTGCAACTGGAACTAAAAAGCTCGGGCTCTAGTTGCGAGTTGAGGATGAACTTGCAACTCGGACAAAAAAGGTTGGATCCCAGTTGCGAGTCGAGTTTGGACTTGCAACTGGGACAAAAAAAGGTTGGGTCCTCGTTGCAAGTCGACAGTGGACTTGCAACTGGGACAAGAAAAGGTCAGACCCAGGGTCGACTTGCAACTGGGACAAAAAAGGTCGGGCCCCAGTTGCGAGTCGAGGATGGACCTGCACCTAGACTTGCAACTGGGACAAAAAAAGGTTAGGCCCCAGTTGCGAGTGGAGGATGGACTTGCAACTGAAACTAAAAAGCTCGGGCTCTAGTTGCGAGTCGAGGATGGACTTGCAACTCGGACAAAAAATGTTTGATCCCGGTTGCGAGTCGAGTTTGGACTTGCAACTGGGACAAAAAATAGATCAGACCCAGTTTTGTATCGAGGGATGGACTTGCAACTGGGACACAAAAGGTAGGCGAATTGCATGTCAGGAATAGAGTTGCAACTAGGACAAAAAAGACCACCTGACGAAAATTACAAAAATCACAAAATCCCACGATGAAAATTGGGCAAAAATAGACAAAATGGATGTAGGTCACTAAGCGCATCATCATTGACTGCCATCTTCTTGTCATGAGGACAAAGATTAAACACTCAGTCGACTGCCTCCTTCCTGCTTGTGTCAGGTCTACTCGATGACAAGTGGACATAGGACGTACGGCGAGACAAGGGACACACATGACAAATGAACCCGTGATCAACATTTGCATAACATTTAAAGAAAACAGGTTGAACGGTTAGGAATTTAGATGAGACATTGCTAAATCTGTTTTTAAAAAATTTAAAATTTAAAAAAAGAAAAGGAGAAGTATTTAAAAAAAATAAGAATCATGAATTTAAAAAAGAAAAGAAAAAACAAATTTAGTCAAAGTCGGTTGCTTTCAGATCAAGATGGACATGCAACTGGGTCATGAGAGTTATATGTCGAGGACGCACATGCAACTTAGTCGGTTGAGTTTCAGGTAAAAAGAAAAGACATGTAACTGGACTGAGTTGCATGCGAAAAATAGACATGAAAAAAAGAGATAAGGATAAAAAATTCACAATAATCCTAGAGCACTCACTACATTACCGTCCACTAGCATCCCTTGCGTGTCAACCCTTGGTGCTTATAAGGTTCTCTGCTTTTTTTAGGGGTCAGAGGCTTTTGCTGGATGAAAAAAAGGACGTGAGGTCAGAACAGAAGAATGTTTAACTAGAGTGAAACAGAAAAAAGACAAGCACTTACAAAAGAAAAGTTTGACACAGCCTACGTTACAAAAATAAGCATGTACGACCAGGGTCGTACCATGGAAATTGGAGGCCCTGTGCAAATCAAAATTAGGCCATATGTGCGAAATAAAGACAATCAATTTTTTTGCCAATCAGTGTAATTTTTCGCAGGAAATTACACCAGTTGGAAGCACGGCTCAAAAGACCAGACGATGGCATGTAATGCATTGATGGATCGTGATTGGAGAAAGATACATAGGGTGGCTTGGCATAAAAAATTCCCAACGGTTGTTTACTGTAGTATTAGTGCTTCAGTTAAAACCTTGATTAACAAACAATTTGGGGCCCCTCCGGTGCTGGGGCCTGTTCAGTCGCTCCTGTTGCACATGCCAACATACGGCGCTGTGTACGACCAAGGACTGATGTAAAAAAAGGCCAGACATGTAACAGCGGCACACGATCCTCAAAAAAAAAAAAACGACAAAGGACTTGGTCAACAAAAAGACACGACGGCGCCCACTGGTGACTCCGCCGCTCACCTTCCTCTCCGGCCGCCATCTTGGCGCCGCGAGGGGGAGGGGAGCCCCGGTTTCTCAGTTGGGCGTTTAGTAGTCCTAGATTTTCTAGGTTTTTCGAGTTTCCTTCGTCGGTGTCATGGTGAGGCTGATGCCGATGGTGCTCTTAGGAATAATGGTCTTCCAGCCCATGCTCCTGCTCGTTGGTGGTGTTGCTGCCACTGATGAGAGGCTTGTGGAGTCCAAGTTGTTCGAGCGGCTTCGATCTAGCAGTGCGTCTTGGCGTGATGGCAGGGATGGGCTGTTCTTGGAATCGAGTGGTGATGACTGCTGCGGATTTGCGGAAGACGGTGAAGGATTCGGCTGCCTGTTGATGGGCGGGTTGGTGTTGGCCCCGGATCCGGCGTTGAAGAGGCTCAGAGGGCTCCTCCTGCCGATGTTCCTTATCGGGCTAGATACAACCTTTCGGGGTTGGTGGCTATCGCGGCTCGTTAACGCCTCATGGCTAGGGGTTTCTTCAACGTCAAGATGTGGACCAGCTTCTGGTGTTTTTCTTCTCCGGCGATGGCGAAGATCATGGGTGCTAGGTAGTTGCGGCGAAGGCGGTATGCAGCAGTACAACCACTTGTTTCTTTATTGTTTTCTGTTGCTTGTACGTGTTTTATCTATGTATCGTTACTATCATCAATACAAGTAATGTATGCCTACAGGTGTACAATTCAAAAGAAAAACAAAAAATACATGACAAGGCTATGCGGGATAACGCGACGTGGGGGCAATGCCACGAATCACCGAGGGCGCAAATTTTAAAGACAAATAATTCAATGGCTCTAGACTTAGATGTAAGATAGTTATTTTACATCTACACATGAAATAGCAAAACTAAACAATGCTCCAGGGTCGCTCCCAAGCGGCTCCGGAGCGAAACCTAGATCAAAAAAAAAAAAACAGCCTCCGACACCAATCTCTCGTCGCTGCTGCTGCCGGCCTAGGCAGCGGTGGCCGTGGGCCCAGCTGCCAATGGCGGCAGGGAGAAGTTGGGGCGGCAGGAAGAAGTTGGGGCGGCGGTGACCGGCTGGAATGGCTGGGGCGGCGACGGTCGCGCCCGTCCATGCGCGGGGACTAGGGACGGCGCTCCCTGGCCGAGTTGGCGGCAGCGACACTCTTCTATGATGGTGCCCAGTCGTTAGATGTGCTGGCGACACTCACGTGGTGGATTTGTGTGTTGCTCGGTGGAGATGTGAGAAAGATCTGGGCCTGATTGGCATGCTTGTTTGGCAGCTACTCACGGGACTTCAAGCGCGGCCACGTCCATCTCTTTTGAGCGGCAACGTCGTCCGTGTGTGTGTGGTGTCAGAGGAGTCTGGCCCGGCCTCGTCTCGCTGTCCTATGGAGCACTGATCGTCTGCCGGAGATGCCTGGCCTTGGCCTGATCTAGCAGTGGCTACGCTCGGTGCAGGCATGGGACGGCGATGGTGATCTGTCTTCCATGCTTCAGTCCGACCATGTCGGCCATTGGGCTGACATGCATGGGCAGAGCTCTTTCCGGCGAGGTGGTAGTCAGCGTTGGTGTGCTCCGTCGTCGGTGTTGGTTCTCGCGGTGACCACTCTAGCCTATGACAGTAACTTCACCGCGGATTGTGATGGCCACCCAAAGGTCATCTTGAGGGTTTGTCCCTCCAGATCCGGTGGTTGACTTACAGAGAGAATGCAAACTGCGAACGATAGCCTGACGTGGAAGGATGGTTGTGCAGCGGCAAAGATCGGACATCGTATGTAGCTGCTGGTGAAACAACACATAAGTGACATTGATGGTGGTGCAACTCGAGCACCCGGTCTCGAGCTTCGGGTTGAAAGCCTAGGCCTGACCCGAGTTGGTTATACGTGACAATGGCGACGTTTTTATGTCGTTACTTTATTGAAGGCATTGCTCAGATATGCTTAAACTGGTTCTGCATGGTGAAAACCTAGATTTTGGCCTTGGGTGGTTGGATCCAATGACAGCGAGGCTTGGGCGTTGCTCCGTTCCTAAATGTGTTGCTGTTGAAGAACTCGTCGTTCATGTGGTATAATGAGATGGTTGGTGTGGATATGGTCGTTGTTGTAGTTTGCCGGTCGCGGATTTGATCTCCGTTTTTCCTCTTGTCTACGCATAGCTTTGGTCTTATATGACTTCGCTATTTGTTGACGTGTTTTTGTGTATATGCGTTAGTGTTGGTTGCATGCATCCTAACTATGCTGAGGTCGGGTGTGCTCATTATGTTTGTATTCTCTTGATGCTTCATTTTTAGTCAATAAAATCCACCATTTATTGAAAAAAAAAGATCTTAGTTCATTTTCATGGAATGACCTTATTCCTCTTTAGTTCATTTTCTTGATTTTATACTTTTTTTTGCCGGTGCTTGATTTACTAATACTAATACGTTTAACAGTTAGGTAGTTGTACATGAGACTTCTCTTTGAAACCAAATATTAGACGTCTTGATTCACTGATCCCACCACACGAACTGAAACTTACAACAAATGACATAAACTCACACACTACACTGATCGCATTCACATCTCCGCGGCCTGGCTCGTCGGCCAAGTGATTGGCGATGGGGCTCGTCACCGTGTGCTCGCCGTCTCTCCACTCAATCGACCCAAACGTGTACTCCATGACGCTCCCGCCGATTTCCCGCGCGAAGGTGACCACATACCCCTGTGTCTTCTGACCGCAACGTCTTGGGGCTCACCGTGATGAGCACGCCGTCCGATGTGGTGATCTTGGCCTGGTACGTAGTCGTGGCGTCATGCGCAACGACTGCCGACGTTGCGCATGACGCGGCGCTGCGTGACAACCGCCATTTTTTTGTTCGAGATGATAACCACGGTCCATGGAGAAGGCCGGATAGTTGTGGTCGCCCATGGAGGGAGTAGCCCACGCGCGTCGTGCAGCTGGTGGACGAGCCGAACACGGCGACCTGCTTGGCGGTGTAGCCAAGCGCGCACAGGAAGGTGATGTAGTCCCCCGAGCCGGCGTCGTACACAAGGCCCGGGTCGATTACACTGTCGGGGTCGATGTGTCCAGCCCCGCGCGCGAACGGCGTGGACGCTTCGCCGGTGGACATGTCACCGATCACACCGCCGACGCTGTCCACGTTTTGCATAGTGGTCATCAGAGCGGACTTGATCGCGGTGGGGCTCCACTCCGGCCTTGCCTACCGGAGCAGCGCGACATGCCGTCACATGCGGGCATGACATGGAAGTGCCCTGTTAGAGATATATTTGAGATATATGCATTTGGTAGTACAGAATTTGTAATTCATCTTCTACATTATTTTTAGGAGAGGTTTCTTGCCTTTCAAGTCTTGTACTCAATATATACTCGTCTTCGAGACTCAATAATATATCTATCATATTCCGCCAATCCTTATGTATTCCTTCTAACATGGTATCAGCCTTACCTCGATCCTAAACCCTAGCTGTCGCCACTTCCGCCCCCGGGGGCCACGCCGCCTGTACCTAGGATTCATTCGCCGGTCATGTTGACCGGCTGCCATAGTCTTTTTTCCGATCTTTTGATCCGGGTTTTCTATCTCTCGTTTGTCGCTTTGATTAATATTTACTTTCTGGTTTTTCAATCTAAGATCGGTTTGCGTCGTTCGTCGCCGTTCGCCGTCTACATCGCGCATCTGCTTCGTCAACATCTTCATGATCTGTTGTCATCGGGCTTCGTGCGTGCTGTGCATGAGGTACGCCGGTACAGCGGCCGCCGATGCGGTACTGCACTGGTCACATCCTCACCGCGTCGCCCACCCTTGAGCGCCCGTGCGGCGTGGCGCGGTGGCGTGGCTATGTTCGTGCGTATGGATTGATTGGTGCGTGTGCATATCGTGTGGTTAGCTACGGCTGCTTGCGTGCTTGCACACACCTTGGCCAGCCACCGCGCACCGCGTCTCCACATCCATATGTCCAGCCGCCTGACACACGCCGTTTGGTTTGATCAACCGCACGTGTGTCTACGTTGAATTCTGTGAAGATCGTCATCGAGTTTATGTGTGTCTCCATCGATCGAGCAACGGGCTGCCACTACTCGTTCTATCATAATGCAGCGTCGCTGCCCCGTGGTTTTCCCGCGGTTGCACCGATCCACGCGCTGCCACTGCATCGTCCCTTCGAACCGTAGTGCTGCGGCCCACGGTCCACCGCCGTCCTGAGGCGGTCCGTTTCAGGCCATCCCCGTGGCTGCATCGACCCTCATGCTGCCGCTGCGTCGCCCCGTCGGATGTAGCGAGCGTGGTAAGCGGTCCCTGCCTCCGCCCCGTGGTTCTCCCCGCGATTGCACCGGCCCGCGTGCTGCCGCTGCGTCACCCCTTCGGGCCGTAGTGCTGCGGCCCGCGGTCCACTGCCGCCCCGAGGTCATCCGCTCTAGGTTGTCCGCTCTAGGTCGTCCTCGTGGCTGTACCGACCCTCGCGCTACCGCTGCATCGCGCCGTTGGGCCGTAGCGAGCGTGGCACGCGGTCCGTGCCGCCACCCTAAGGTCTTCCCCGCCGTCGCCCCGAACAGCGCACTGTCGTTACATCGCCTCTTCGGACTGTAGCGCCGCAGCACGCGGTCCACTTCGCCGTGCACGCGCATCGACTTCTGTGTGGTATGCGCCGCGCCACCTTCTTAGGCGCGGGAACGCCACCATTTGCAATGGTCTTCGTCACGCTGCCGGGTTCTTCCTTGCCTACTTCGAGCACCGTCGCCGCGCTCCTAACCTAGCCGCCACCGCCGCCGCTCTTCTTCCCGGTCCACGGCGACTTCCTCCACATCGGCCAGCACGACTCGACATTGACCACGGCATCCCTCGCACGGCTACCTCGACCTTGGCTACACCACCCTACGCTCTCGACTATCTCGACATCTGCACAAAGGGCTATCACATCGCTTGAGCAAGTCGTCGGCTTCCTCTACAGTCAACGCGTCCGCGATGCGACACCGTCCGCGACGCTCCCGCTACGACTACGGGGGATGTTAGTCCGTCGGCTGCTATTCTCTCCAGTCTGACCGTCCGTGACGCTCCTGCTCTTCGCAACGCTACCGCTACGACTGCGGGGGATGTTAGAGATATATTTGGGATACATGTGCTCCCTCTTTCCATCTATATAGGGTCTAATGCGTTTTTCACGACCGCCTTTGACTATTGACAAGATTAATAGTACATGACATGCATAATGTGAAAATTATATCATTGAAAGCTCCTTTTACATACGAATTTGATGGTGTGCTTTGTGTAAGTTGCATGTCATATATTATTGCTTTAACATTTAGTCAAAATTAGCCTCGAAAACGCATTAGACCCTATATAGATGGAAGGAGGGAGTATTTGGTAGTATATGATTTGTAATCCGTCTCCTACCTTATCTTCAGGAGAGGCTTCTTGTCCTTCAAGTCTTGTACTCAATATATACTCGCCCTCGAGGCTCAATAATACATTATCATATTCTGCCAATCCTTCTCTATTCCTTCTAACATGCCCTATATGATGTTGTACTTCACTCGCCTCGTGTCAAAGTCGAGCTCCGAGGGTGACTTGGCGCCCGTCCAAGCGGCGAGGATGTCCACGCCCGGCACGGTCATGTCCGGCTTGAGGATCTCCAGTGCGCGGAAGTTCGGCCCACGGCTTGAGAAGGACGCCTTTCTAGGGGAAGGAGGCGTCGAGCCGACCATGGTGCCGCGGAAGACCGTGCATTATTGTTGTTGGCTCGCTCATTATTGCCAGAGGCCGGCAGCAAGGTTGGGGTGCTGCTTAGGTTATCCTACATTCTTCTTTCTAAATTGTTGTTGGCTCGTTCCTTGTACGAACGCCAAAAAGGAAATGCACGTTGCCTCCATTTTCTTGTTGGCTCGCTCATTGTAAGAACGCATGATACCTCCATTTTGTTTTTGGCAAGAAAAATATGAAGCATTGCTCCAATAGCATGGTGTCCTTAAACTTATTGTTGTGCCTGTCAACTGAGCAATAAGTATTGAACTAGTAGAGGTTAGAGCATCTACAACCGGACTTAGCAAATCTGGCCCCTCAAACGCCCGTGGACGTGTCCGGGCACGCCCACGGACGCATCCAGACGTGTCTTTATATTTTCTTCCGTGCATCCACATATCTCAAATCCGGACTCTTAAATCTATGCAAATACATGCACGTCGATCATGCAACACAATGTGGCACGTAAATAGCAATTGTTGGTATCAAGCATACATAGTGTTTACATAAAATTTATTTGAAGTGCCAAACTCAAGCATTGCCTCCTTGGTTGTCACTGTGGATCCACATGTGCTCCACAAGATCATTGAATAGATGCGTGTGCACCTGCTGATTTCGAAGATTCTGATGCATCTGCAGAAAGTTCATAAGCTGAGCCGCATCTTGATCTTTCGGGATTTCAACTTGTTCTTCGGGTGCTTCGAAATCATGGCTTGGGCTACACCATCACCCTCATCCTCGACAATCATATTGTGCAGAATAACACAACATGTCATCAGCTGCCGCAATGTTTCCGATTCCCATATCATTGCAGCGCTCCGCACAATTCCTCAACGAGCTTGAAGCACACCAAATGTCCTCTCCACATCCTTCCTAGCCGCTTCCTGCATTGTTGCAAAGTTGCTCTGTTTATTGCCACGCGGCTCGGATATGATCTTCGCAAACGCCGCCCACTGAGGATAGATACCATCGGCAAGATAGTACCCCATGTTGTAGTCCCGGCCGTTGATGATGTAGTTGCACAGTGGTGATTCCCCATTGCAAAGCCTCCTGAACACCGGAGATCGTTGAAGCACCTTGATGTCATTGGGAGAACCGGGCATTCCAAAGAAAGCATGCCAAATCCATAAGTCATGTGATCCCTTGATCACTCTTCTCCCTACGATTGAGCCCTTGAAGTTGAGAATATGCTCCACTTGCCGGTCCATTTCCTCTTGCATGCTTATGAGGATGATCATGTCCACTTCTTCGTCCGAATCCGACGAATCGAAGAACTCATCTTGAATCATTTGGTCAAGCTCCGTCGGTCCATACTCCTCGTCCGACGAAGCATCGAAATCCATCATACCTAACAAAATCACAATAATTTCGGTCGGTCAATGTGTCGAACACATCAAGTGCAAGGCGGAGCCGAAGAGTTGCCGGACGTACCACGGTGGCGTCTGGGCCGGCGACAACGTCCCCCGCGGCGAGGACAGGAGCGCTCTTCCGGAGCTGGTGGCGGAGAGCCTAGGAACGGCTGCGGAGCAGGCGCGGCGGCGGAGCTGCGAGCCGGACGACGCGGAGGAGGAAGAACAGAGGAGAGAGCAAATGGATCCGGCAGCTCAGAGGGGGGGGGGGTGATTTGGTGCAATTTGGGGTGGGGTCGGGTTGTCGGGTCCAACGTGTCCGGCCGCCCTCATATCCGCCTCATATTTGGGCTGGATATGGGGGGTGCCGGTCAGACCGGACGTTTGAGAGGCCCGTCTGGGTCAAAAAATTATGACCGAGTTGAGACAAGTTTGAGGGGTCCGACTGTACGTAGATGCTCTTAGTTGCCGTTAGTTGTGCACATTGGGCGTATGAGTGAAGGCACCATGTTCGTCAACTTTACTATTCTGAACTGTGGCTGTGAGTTGAGGAGTCATGGCATTGGAGGGACAGGAATCATATCACAATGACGGATCTCGTGAAACACAGAAGAAATCAAAGAAACCTGGATTAATGATGTCGCACAGAAACTTCCGTCATAAATATAAGTCTATAAAATGCATTTTCTAATCTTTGGTTGCCTGAAAATCTTTGGCGTTATAGGCGATTTGGACACGACTAGAGAGCAAGCCGAACATGGGGATGACAGTCCCACCGCAGTGTCACCGACGAAGGCGACCAAAAGTTGGTAAAGACAATCTTATAGGTTAAATAGCAGGTAATCTTTGGTGTTATAGGTTCTGGAGGTGCCGGGTGTTTTTTGACTCCGTGGAAGTGGGGTTCAGAGCGATAGGCAAGGCGACAACAGCTCAACGGAGGATGGCAGCCAAAATCTTGAGAAAATCTTAGTTACTGATCAATAATAGGTTTGGATAAATAATTCAGGAAAAATATTCTCACACTGACACAATACAAGGGCAATTATATGTGAAATCTATCCTTTGATAATTCGTAATTAATCCTTGACTTTTTTGTTGGATTAGGTCTAGAAATGTTGTAATGTGGGTGTTGAATGTATCCCAGGAGTAAAGACCCGGAGGGAATGAGCTTCTCACATCGATTAGCGAACGTGGACCATCCGATCGATTTTCCTGTCCAATACTGGCCGTCTGATCTCGGACCAGATCGCTATGGGCCGCCGGATCTTTACCGCGATCGTGCTCGGCCGTCGGATAAAATTCCAATTGCATCAATATGTAAATATTGTGCCCCCACCGGGGCATTTTCGTCACTTCGCTTCTTGGGCCAGGAGGCGATAGACATACGCGACCGCAGCCGCCTTCTGCCCTCACTCCTCACTTCCCCCCACTCACGAACCCTAGCTTCTCTCTGCCGCCGCCGCCGCCGCCGCCGCTCGGTCCGGATTTGGAGCTGACGTGCTCGCCTCGCCTCAGGTCCGTCGTCCCGCACTCTTCTCCATCCATCCTTCCTCTTCTCGCGGCCGTTCCTCGCGGCTAGGCTGATTTCGTGCTCGTGCTGCAGTTGGTTCCGGATTTGGCCGCACGCTCGCGTCCGTTGTTTGCTCGGTCGTCGCCATGGGAAAGGTTCATTCTTCTTTCTTTGTTAGACCTTTCGTTTTTCCTGCTCGCTGTGCGTCCATGCGTGGCTCACCCCGTGGTTGTTCTTTGCGGATGAACAGGGAGGTGGTTAGGGTTTGGTGCGAGGGTTTGTTCCTTCTTTGGATTTGGCCGTGCTTGGTCCTGCTTTTCTGTTTCAGGTGCGGATCTGAACCATCCACATTTTTGTTGATTCTTTAACTGTCCGCTGTTGCCGTTGCATGGTTGTCTGGTTTGGGTATGTAAGATTACAAATCAAACTGAACTATAACAATTTATACAGCATAATTAGGTATCAAACTGATTATGTATTCACGTGAAGACTATGCAAGGCAAATGGATGTACAGGCGTTACATATGTTCAGGTTTAGGAGATTTACCATGACAGCTTGTGACAGATGCAAAACATGGATGCTAGCAAGTGTGATTGGATGATGGTTGTGAGGTGTGTGCACTCGGTTGCTGTTGTTTTATCTCAGGTGGTGTGTTGTAAAATCAAGCACTAAACAATTGGCAGTATCTTTTAAAATCTTGGGTTTTGTTATTTCTAATGCATAAGATTGGTTGTACATCATTCGTAGTTTGTGTTGTTCGGCACATAACTCGCTCCTCATTGTAAAATGATGATGGTCTGTGATGTGTTGTCCTGCACATCACTAAGTAATGATGCATTTCTGTGGGAAGCTTCTGATAAACTGTAATTATGCTTGGTGTTATGTGCCAGGTTCGTCGCTGCAGTTGTTGTGGTGTCTCTGGCTGTTATTCATTCCCATTGAAACATTTCGCCTAGCTCTCAGGTGCTTTTCTTCTACCTTTTTTTATGTTACTGTTATTACTATCTTAGACTTTGCCGTGTCAGCTCCCTTTACCTTTGCATGTTGATCATGGTGGGGTCTATTTTTGGGCACTACCTTCTGGCTGACCTGTTCTAAGTTTTGGTTTTGGGGTGCTTTCTAGCTTTTTTGTGTGAGTGGCCTTATTCTAGGTTATATTTTGTGGGTGGCAGGATGTTTGCTATGAGTTGTTCGTATATGCATCTATTGGATGTGGTTGCCACCCGGTGTTCATTGCCATTCCATTCGTACTTGAGAGAGATAATGGATGATGGGGTTGTGCTTGGAGGAGTTGAGCTCGAGTTTGATGTGCCCGGAAGCGATTCCGGGAGCATGAGGAGGTTTTTTTGGGCTCAAGATGGTGTGGATTTTTTCTCTCTTTATGAGAAGGCTGCTTTCCAGGCCATTTGCTTTTTACAGAGTTTGTATGGGTTTGTGATTCTGGACTATAATTTTGAGTGTATGTCGACTTACCGGGAGCTTGCTCGCTCTGCAGTTCTTTTAGCTGCAATGATGGTTAGGTCTGCGATGCCTGTTGGTTGTGCCGATGCCCCTGCTGCTGTGACTGACCATGATGTCCTTTTGCAGCGGCAGATGTTGCACGCTAGATTGGTCTCGACGGCGTGCAATATTTAGTTTTTATTTATATTGTGTGAGTTGTTTCTATTTCTTTCGTTTTCCATTGCTCCTAAAATGTACATCGGAGTTGGTGTGGCTATATTCAGATAAATGAACTGCTCTTTAGACATTATTTGTATTTGTTATGTACCTACTTAATCATCGTTATGTTCATCGTTGCTACTTTAACCACCGTTTTCTAATTGTCATACTGAGATCATGCTGGATTGTACGAGATGTGTGTATGTGGCTCTTTAACCATCATGTTCTCTGGACTTGGGTTCTGCTTAGGATGTATTTTTAGGTCTCCAATGCCTCCTGGCCGTGGACCGGGCCGCGGGCGTGCCGCTGCTGATGGCCCTGCCCGTGGAAGGGGGCGAGGGCGTGCCGCTGCTGATGGCCCTGCCCGTGGAAGGGGGCGAGGGCATGCCGCTGCTGATGGTCCTGCCCGTGGAAGGGGGCACGGGCGTGCCGCTGTTGGTGGCCCTGCCCGTGGAAGGGGGCGTGGGCGTAGTAGGGTTGGTGGCACACTTCCTTCCCCTCCTAGAATTCCTCTTGCTCCTCCTGTCATTCGGCCGCGTTATGTGCCCTGTGCCCCACCTGGGCTCGAGAATCGCAAACGTAAACGTGAGTTGCAGCTACCTGATCCCGCTTAGTAATATAGACCCTTGGCCTTGTGATAGCATCTGATGTTGTTCTTCTTGTGTTCCCTGGCCAATATTTAGGAGATGGTTGGTTACCCTATGTGAGTGAGGTTGAGGCGGCGTCGAACCGCAGGAAGCGCAAGGCTATTAGAAAGCTGCGCCATTCTGGATTTGAAGGTCCATTCGTTTTCCAATTGCTTAGCTTAGTCTTAGACCCACATGGACTTATTAGTTTTGTCTGTCATGCTAGACCATATTGTTATGGGCCCTTTGCCGAAAGACTGGCGTGGTTTCGATCATGCATTTGCTGAGTCGCTTAAAGGTATCATTGTCCTTGGATTTGTTTGTTTGTTTGTTGCCTTGTGATTTGCCTTGTGCTTTATGATTGGTGTTTGCTTTTCGTTGGGGCTATTAGCTTCATATGCAGATGTATCATATCTTGGTACACCAGATTATATCTGTGGATATTGTGGTGCTTCTTTCTGGTATGAGGAGAGGGTACAGGGAAAATCATCGTATACAAAACGTAAGATTGTCTACAATCTTTGTTGCAAAGGTGGCCAGGTTTCTATCCCTCCTTTCAAGGAGCCCCCGGCTTTTCTCCGGGAGCTTCTCCATTTTGATGGAACTTCTCGTGCCAAGAAATTCCTCCGAAATATATGTCAATACAATTGTATGTTCGCCTTCACTTCGATGGGTGCTACTATTGATTGTTTGCTGAATGCTTCTCGGGGTCCCAAGGTCTTTAAAATTAGTGGCCAGGTGTCTCATCGCATAGGTTCTCTCTTGCCAAAAGACCCTAACACTCCTAAATTTGCCAAGCTTTATATATATGATCCAGCGAATGAGATTGCCCATAGGATGCGTGCTTTAAATCCGGATGATAAGCCCGTGGACCAAATAGATGAGGATATAGTGGTTGGCCTGAGAGATATGCTTAATGAGTTCAATCCATTGGTACAGAAATTTAGAGAGACAAGTAAAATCATAGAAGATAGTGGCGATGAGCCTATGGAGGAAATTTCCATACGAATTATTGGTCCTTCCGATGGTGATGGCCCACAGTTTAGTTTGCCCACGTCTGCGGGGCTTGCTGCTTTGATTGTGGGTGACCTTACTGTTGAAACCTCCGCACGTGATATAATTATTTCCAGCCGTTCGGAAGGCCTGCAACAAATCTCTTCTCTTAAACCTGCCTTTATGCCTTTGCAGTATCCACTGCTTTTTCCGCGTGGGGAAATGGGGTTTCAGATAGATGTTCCTTATTTGTCTGTTCAGATAGCTGATGATATCGATGTGCCTGGTAGTACTGGGAATGTTGGTACGTCTCCTGGTTCATCGCCAGTTGCTGCTCCTGGTAGTGCACCTACTAAAAATACGCGTAGAAAGATGACCATGCAAGATTACTATCGTTATGTATGCCATTACAGAGGTGACCAGCCAAACCCATTCTTGTGTTATGGTCTATTGTCGTCCCAGGCTGTTGTTGATGCACGAGCTTGCATTGACGAAAACAGACTATGGTACATACTGAGAAACCAGGATAAACTTAGATCTGAGCATATGCAGGGCATCACCGATGCCGTTGGTGGTGGTTGTGTTGATGGTGCGACTCTAGGTAAAAGGATTATCCTGCCTTCGAGCCACACCGGTGGTCGTCGTTACTTTCAAGAGAACTTTCAGGATGGCCTTGCCATATGCCGGGTGCACGGTGCACCTGATATATTCACCACTTTCACCTGCAACCCCAAGTGGCCAGAAATTACACAGACGCTAGAACCGGGACAAAAACCACATGACAGGGCAGATATTGTTGTCAGGGTTTACCACATGAAGCTGATTGAGTATCTCCATGATATTACGTCCGGAAAAGCCTTTGGAAAAGTAAAGGGTGGTACTACATTTTGCTTGTTCTTATCACCTTTGTTGTGCCTACTATCTGTTTGTATGATATCTGCTATGTGCTGATGCTAAATTATTTAATCCTTTTTGTGTATTTTGCAGTGCTTTATACTGTTGAGCACCAGAAGCGGGGACTTCCTCACGCTCACATACTCATCTAGCGGAAGGGAGAACAAGGTATGATAGGACCTGATGGCATAGATGCATTTATTTCTGCTGAGATACCAGATCCATTGGGGGACCCTCTAGGCTATGCCTTAGTCTCTGAATTCATGATGCATGGTCCATGTGGTAAAATGAACGATAAATGTGTTTGCATGAAGAAAGGGTGTTGTTCTAAATTTTGTCCTAAGAAATTTAGGGACGAAACAGTCATAGATGAAGACGGGTTTGCATTATATCGACGTCGTGACGACGGTCGTACAATTTATAAAAATGGGCACTATCTTGATAACAGGTGGGTGGTTCCTTATAATATGGCTGTGCTTAAGCGTTTCCAGGGTCATATTAATGTTGAGTGGCGTAACAAAACCCAGGTCATGAAGTATTTGTTTAAGTACGTGACTAAAGGTGCTGATTACTCGAAAGTCCTATTAGAGAAGTCGAAGGGTAAGCGTAAAATTGATGGGATAGAAGATGGAGGGCCGATGGATGAGGTCAAAGAGTATTTACGATGTCGGTTCATATGTGAATATGATGGATTGTGGCGTATATTTGGGTACGACATACACTATAGATTTCCTTCGGTAGAGAGGCTCCCTGTTCACCTTCCTGGAATGAATGTTATTCGCTTTCGTGCCGAAACTGACCTTAAGAAAATTGTTGATTCAGACTTCTTGAAAAAAACCATGCTCACTGAATGGTTTGTTGCAAATGCTTTGTATGAACATGCTCGATCTTTAACATATTGTGATTTCCCGACTGAATGGACATGGGATTCCGAAACGAGATCATGGCACGAGAGAGAAGGTTGTCAAAAGATTGGTTGTGTCTACTATGTCTATCCTTCTGTTGGTGAACTGTATTACCTGCGAATGCTTCTCATGATTGTTAAGGGTTGTAGATCTTATGTGGACCTTAGGACCTATGAAGGGCGTGTTTATCCTACCTTTAGAGAGGCGTGTGCTGCTCGGGGTTTATTAGGCGATGATAATGAATGGTACATTGCATTTGATGAAGCGGTGGTTTGGGGGTTTGGGCACCGTCTTAGGCATTTGTTTGTGACCATGCTTATTCATTGTCCTGTTAAGGATGAAATGAACTTCTTTGAACGATATTGGGAGAGTATGGCTGATGACATCAAACATGGGCTAAGATCCGCTTTAAATAATAAATCTTATGATCCTCCTGTGTCAAGACTTAGAGACATGCTTCTCGATGAATTAGCTGAGCTATTTGTGAAACTAACATAAGTCAATTTAATTTGCCACCACGGATCAGCGACACTGGATTATTTATTGAAAATTGATTAATCCATGAGGAGTTATCTTATGATGCACCTGCTTTAGCTAAAGAAGCGGTAGTCTTGCTTCAGAACCTGAATGTTGATCAAATTGTTGCTTACAAGGCGATATTACAATGTGTTCAGGCCAAGGAGCCAGGATTCTTTTTTGTTTCTGGGTATGGGGGTACCGGGAAAACCTACCTATGGAATGCTATTTGTGCTATCTTACGGGGTAAAAGGGAGATAGTTTTAACTGTTGCATCTTCTGGTATTGCGTCGCTCTTATTGGCAGGTGGAAGGACTGCTCATTCCCGTTTTAAAATACCGATCGATAATGATGATGAAATGGTCTGTGATATAAAGAGAGGCTCACGCCTGCATAAACTGTTGAAGGTGACCTCCTTGATAATCTGGGATGAAGCGCTTATGTCAAATAGAAGGTGTTTTGAGGCTTTAGATAGGACCTTGCGCGATGTCCTTTCTGCAGATGACCCTTTACTCTCTGATGTCCCGTTTGGTGGGATGGTTATGGTATTAGGTGGGGATCTTAGACAAATTCTTCCTGTTATTGAGGGTGGTACCAGGCCTCAGATAGTTGACGCAACAATTACCAATTCTCCGTTGTGGCGATTTGTCAAAGTGTTGTCCCTTACTGTTAACATGCGTTTGGCTATGCCAGATGCAGATCCCAGTGTGCAAGAAAGTGTTGCACTATTTAGTAAATGGGTCCTCGATCTTGGACAGGGTAGATTAACTGCCACGCGTAAAGGGGATGAATCTGACCCTTCTTGGATAGAAATACCTGATGATCTGTTGGTTAAAACGGACGGTGATCACATAGGGGCCATTGTTTCTTCTATTTACAATGACTTTGAGTCTAACTATATGAATGCCGCCTATCTGCAAGGAAGGGCTATTCTGTCGACTACTAATGATTTTGCCGAGGAGATCAATACTCATGTGATGGACTTAGTTCCTTCTGTTGGCAAAGATTACCTGAGTGCCGATTCCGTAGATACCTCGGGAGAGGCCGTGCGAGAGGAAAACCTTTTCTACCCTACTGAGTACTTGAATACTGTTAAGATTATTAATTTTCCAAATCATAGGTTGACTCTTAAAAGGGGTGTTCCTATCATGCTTCTCAGAAACCTGAGCCAGGCAAATGGTCTGTGTAACGGCACGAGACTTATTGTGAAGGACCTAGCTGATCGTGTCATTGAGGCTGTTATTATGACTGGTTCGCATGTGGGTGATATTGTCTATATCCCCCGGATAGAATTGACGGCAAAACAAACAAAATCACCCTTTGTGCTTCGACGTAGGCAGTTCCCTGTACGTGTGTGCTATGCTATGACAATAAACAAGAGCCAAGGACAAACTTTGTCTGCTGTTGGTCTCTATCTTAAGAAACCTGTCTTCACGCACGGCCAGCTGTATGTGGCAGTTTCCCGTGTTACTTCAAGGAATTCTTTGAAAATCCTTATAGAGTGCGAGGATGGTACATGTGGCTCAGAGACTAAAAATGTCGTCTTCCCAGAGATCTTGCGATCTGCTGGGATCCTTCCATGATCTGGATAGGTGATTCTTAACTATGTACAACGCCTGTTTTTTGGAGATACCCTTTGGGTTAGCTATATATAAGTTCGATGTGTTCTTTGATCTTTTGTTCATGCATGTGGTTGGTGTGACTGGTCTTTTGTTCGTGTCTACGCCTATTATGCTTGGTGTTGTGAATCTGTTGGATGAATCTTTTGTCTATGTGACTCATGTAACAAATTGCCACCTTTGCCTGTGTTACTGGGTTTAGTACTATTCCATTGGCCACAAACGCTATACTTTTGTTGTTGTGATTTGTTACAGATGGCGATCGTTGCTTTAGATGAGCTTGTCCAAGGAAATAGCAACGATTCAGTCTGTGTGTATGTCTCGCGACTATGGAACCATCGTGGAGGCACTGACACTGGTCCGATCAAGCACACTGACATGGTTCTTATGGATGCCGTGGTACTTGCTTTCATCTTGAATTATGTGTTTCATGTTAGTTTTGGGTGTTGGCTGAGACTTATGTGTACTCATAATTGTTCTGTCTTTGCAGGGCAACCACATGTATGCTGAGATTTCTGAGAAACTGGTTCCTACATTTGCGTCGAGGATTCGTGAAGGCTGTGCTTATGTGATCTCTCAGTTCTTGGTGTTTCCAAACAAACGCTATTTCAAGCCTGTCGCTGGACCACATATGATCAGATTCAACCGTTTCACCACAACCGACCCTCCAGCTGATGAAGAGATTGAATTCCCATTCTGTACTTACTCGCTCACTCCTTTGGCTCATCTTCCTGCGCCGGTTGAGACCCCTGACTATTTCACAGGTGTGTTTATTGCCTTCTTATTTTTGCAGCTTTTCTGTCTATGCTTTTAACTGTCCTCCCTCTGATTATGTAGACATCCTAGGACTTATTGTCGGTGTGTCTGATGCCATGGTATACCACAGCTCTAACAGAGCTGAGCCTTCTGTAAAGCGAACTATCACTCTCGCTGACCTGAGGTTTGTTGCTCACTATTTACCTTGTGTTCTGGACATTGCTAGATTTCATATCAATGCTCTTCTTTTGTGTGTGCAGTGGATATCAGATCAATGTCGTACTGTGGGGAGAGCAGGCAAAGGCCTTCGATGGAGATGATGTCATGCAGATAGGCCAAACTGGACCAGTCATTGCTCTAATTGTTGGGACCCTGGTTAAAAACTATGAAGGTTAGTCCTAGATAAGGTGAAGCCTATTTTATTATCTGGCGCTTTCTATTTGACTTGGTGTTTTTCTTGAATGTTTTGTAGGACGCAGGGGGGTTAGTGGTAGCGCAGCATGCCGATGGTACATTAATGATGATATCTCTGACATCACCCAATTTCATGAAAGGTGCTACGATTGTACTGGGTTGTTTGTTGCTTTCTGTTTTGTCCATATATATGCTATTTTGACTCTGCACTTATTTCTTCTTCTCCAATTTGTGTAGCCTCCAAGGAAAGTTCTCTCCTGTAAAGAAAATTATTCTTCCTGGTCAAACCGCAGATGAGAAAAGTGCACAGGTCAATCTACAAACTAAAACAGTTGGTCAACTCCTCGACTTGAACATCTATGAGAATAAGATGACCATCTTACGTTTGTTTGTGTGTGGCAGTGTGGGATTTTTAGCTATGATATATTCTGATATTGTGGTACGTCGTTTCTTTGCAGAGCACGCGTTTCTTCTGCTCGGTCACTCTGTCCAGGCTTAGTCCTAGTCAGCGTTGGTGGTTCATGTCTTGTGAGAAGTGCCATAAAACAGCACAGCGACATGGCTCTGTCTACAGGTGCATTGACCCCAGTTGTGCCTCCACCGACGCAATGCCAAGGTATTATTCTAACTTTTATTCATCATGCACCTTTTTCTTCTCTTTTTCGCTGTAAACTAATGTGTCTTTTCGTATAGATATCGCATATGCTTCAGATGCACTGACGATTCAAGGGAGGCTGAGTTTATTTTCTTCGACAGGGTTGGAAAAGAGATTGTTGCTAAATCTTTGATCACTTTGCTGCGTGAAGGGTATTCCAGTCGTACAACCCTTAATGAGATTGTTGAAATAGCACGTGGAGACCCAGCCATCCCTAAAGACATATCCACTCTGATTGGCAAGATGTACAGATTTGTGGTGTCTATCTCTTCAAAGAGCTTTATGCCTGATGCCGAGGAGACATCCTTCCAAGTTATCAGGATAGATGTGCCTATGGAAAAGACCTCGAGCTCTGCGGTTTTATATCGCAAGGCAGATTCCTCTGGACCTTCTACTGGTGATACAGGGTGGCCTGGTTCTGGTGATGTATCACCCTTAGTGTTGCCCGCTGGAAGCTTCTCTACTGATACTGGTGCTTTTTCTCTTCCTGCATTACCTGCTGGATCTGTCCCGGTCTTGCCCATCTCCAGTGATCAGTCTGCAAAGGTATGATTTTGTGTGTTGTATCTTGCATGTAAGTTGTTGCTATTTTCGGTTGTGCAGTTATTCTTATTAGCTCTAACCGATATGTTTTTTAGGTTGCTGTTGCTCTTGGCTCTCAATCGACCCTTGCTTCCCCGCGGTCCGTCAATAAAAGGTGTGTTAATTGGTTGTCCTGTCAATAAAGTACTACATGTGAAATACATGTGTGTGGCTACATAAGCAAGCATGATAATTGTCAGTTACCATACAATTGTGTCAAAGTACTAGCATTCATATGTACTCATGTTTGGTCTGTGATTGGTTGGCAAGATACCTAAAGTGCTTAATTTCAATTTATGCTTTGGTTTTTATTTTGACAACTGGCATATTGCACTCACTCTATACATATCCTTTGAGATCAGCTGATTAATAGTTCATAGTTCTAATGTACCTCGGACCAGGCTCGAGGTTAATGCATGTCTTCTGATGGCGTCCATCTTACAAAAAGCATACAAGTATCTAGCCCAGTCTACAAAATCGCAATTGATATGCCTCTTGTGTGTCCTATAACTTCTGAAACAACATAAACATATTAACCTTGAATAAAATATTTAGCTAAGGATACAAGTTATGAATAGCTAAGGAATACAATTTTTAAGAATAAAAGATTGTTGCATCAAAGAGCAGTAACACCTCCTTGTCATTGTCCTTGGTAGACCATATGTATATGAAGATGCCTTTCAATTTGTAGTCTTTGTCTGTCTTATTAGCCGACTTCTGGTGCTTATCTTGAGACAACATTTCTACATTTTTGTTGTACTCGGTATGGTTTCGGTGGAAAGAAATGACCTAGATACAACAAGAATTAGATCTAACAATCAAACCAATTCTTGATTGAGAGCTGTGTCAATGTCTAGGTCATTGTTATTGACTGAAGATTATTTATTTTTGTTGTCTACAGTGGCAGTGGCTTGAAGAAAGGCCTTTCTAAAACCAAACTAACGAATGCTGACGTTCGCAAGCCTTTGTTCCCAGTTGACAAATCTAAGGTGTTCCTTCCATCTTTTGCAAGCATTGGATCAATATCAGTAACATGTTTATCTAATTGGGTTGCGTGTTATTTGGGCTTCTAGGAAAATGCAACGCTGGGCGATGGTCCTGCTGCCCTAGGTGAAGAGGTGGACGGTACTACAAGGTATATACTTCTACTTGCCTCCAGTGCTTCCTGTTTGATCCATCGCTGCCGAGTAGGTGGGTCTGACTGTTTTCCCTCTCTGTAGTGAACTAAGCGAGGTGCCATTGGCTATTGAGGGCACCACCATTCAAAAACCCAAAAAGGCAAGGAGGGCCTGAGACCGAAGAGGTCAGGTGTTGTTGAGTGCTCGCCCTTTTGATCTTCTCCTTGCTTCAATGACTACTGTGATGAGCATTCAGTTGATCCGTGGTTGGTTATGTGTATCCAGGACCTTATCCTTTTGTTTGTGGATGCGTGAAGAAATGATGAAAATGCTTGATGAATCAGCCATAAGAGGAGGATGAAGCGCTTTTGGTTTATCGCTGGGCTTTCTAAGTTGGTGCAAATATGCATTGCCCTTATTGTACATTATGTCTGCTCTACCTCGACCATATCAGGCAGCGAATGTGTCTGCATCTGACTGATACCCCTTTGCCTATTGTAGTCTAAGTATGTGTGTATCCTACCTCTATGCTATCAGACAGGACATGTCTTTATAAGACTTGAGCTCAACTATTATTGTATGCTAAGCCATCTGCTACCAACTGAACTAAAGAACCGTCGATGTAATATCATCATGTGTGTACTTAACATGATCGATCGTGCACATGTGACCTCTTATGTATTGATCATATGTTGTTATCGATTACTTCTGTTTATGATCGTTTGGTAATGATAGTTAATGACAGTTATACTCTGATCTCATCAGCTGTTCTGCATTTAATCACTTCCAGTTATTTTGTTACCGGGTTGGGAATGACCGCACCCGCAGGGGTGCGGCAAGCCGCACGTCCTACCTAGTACGTACAATAGGGCGGTGCAGCGAGGCTATGCAGCAATGACACCGGGCGGCTGGTTTGTCAACAGAGGTGGATGGGAATGAGGAGAGGGTGGAGGACGCTATTGACGAGGGTTATTGGGGTTGATGTTTCTTTTTCAATTAACTAAAGAATAGGCTGCCCCTAACTACAAGTGGTTGTTACAAGCTTAAAATTTTCATGAGAAAAGAGTCATCATCGCAAACTGCCTGCATAATTGATGGATTTGCTTACATATGTTTTTACGAAGAAGAAACCAACAACAAAACTACACAGACGGTGCAACATATGGTATATAGATCAATACAATGATTTTTAGGAAAGAACTACACGTGCACGTTTCCAGGTGAAGAGAGGTACAACCACCATGAGTAGGCGACAACCTAATTACCTGGCTTACTAATCTATGGCTACAAAAAGTTAATTCTTCAACTAGGAGTTTTACAGTGAGGACACATGAACATCTTGGCTTCGGAAGGTCTTCACATTCATGTAGTCTCAAATCTTGGTGCTGGTGGTGCTTCTTCCCGTTGGCGAGAGCCATCGGTGGGCGGTGGCTGTTGAGGAGTGGCGTGGGTGGGCACGGTTGTGCTGCCGCTCTTCCTGGACGGTGTTGCGGGATGCACGACCTTCGTGCCTTGCCGGTGATTTTGAGGGACGGTCGGTTCTAGAGTCATGCCGCGGTGTACGAGTCAGGGGAGGGGTGGCAATGGAGAGAGGGGGATGGGAATCCATTCCCGCGCTCGAGATGGGCGTCGAAGGGCAGTGACGACGGATGCGACGATGTGGGGCGGGAGTATGATGTGCTTCCCACTCCTTGTTTATTTTATGGAGGCGTTTGATCGTCCCCTCAAATTTAAGCAGGAGGCAGCAAGTTTGAAGAGTAAGTCAAATTTGCTCAGGATTTAACGTTTCGAGGGAATGACTAGTCCAGGATTAACTCTTTCAACACGAAATTTCTGAGGAGTTAAAGGTTCTTAGGGGAAGGAGATTCTCTTAGCGCCACGTCGCAGGCCTCATAGTTCGTAGTGTGGAGCAAGAAAAGGGCCTACTACTCACTTTGCCATGCACTACTACCATCGAAGGAGCTTATTCCCTCTATTAAATGTTATGGAAAAAAATCCGCCTTCTACGAAAAAAATATCCCATTTTGAAGGTGCAACTTAACGTATAAATGTGCGAGTGTGGTAGCCGGACGTAGAATCTTTCTTCCAAAATCAAACATGGGACCTCTTCATTCTTTGATCCACCATGCAAACTGGAACTTACCACCAAGGAGATAACGATGTATGTTGTACCCAACCCACACAGATTACACCTCTCAATTTGGCTCGTTTGTTAGAGTTATGTCGAATATTATATACAAGATAGATTACAGTTGGACTCTGAGTAGTATTGTGTTTAGATAGGATATGGAGTCGTGTCCTAATAGCATACTTGTATCCTAGGCCTCTCATATATAGCGAGGGTAGACACACGATGTAACATATGCCAACATAATAGCACAGGAACGCAGGGGAAGCTGGCGGCATGTGTCGGCGTTCAGGGCGCCTGGGTGCGGTATTATAGTGGTATCATGGGGAGGAGCGCCCATAGTCATGCCCCAGGGATGTAGCCATATCGGTGAACCTCATTAACAAATCTCGGTGTCGTGCTCGTGTGATTGCTTGGTTCTTGGATGATCGACGGTGGCCTCGGATTTATTCTAACATGTGGTATCATGAGCTAGGTTGTTCGGAGGCTGTGGATTGTTGATCTAGAGGAAATATCGAGTCTGAGTTTGCAGCCCGGTGCAGCGTGGTTCTGGACGAGATTGGAAAAAAGCAATCAGAAGCAGAGTTGGCGAGATTGGATCAGCGGAAGACTCGCGTGTGCGTTGTGGCAGCAGGGACGTGCGGCAATCGATCGGTACATCGATCAGGCGAACGTACAGGCGATGCGCGTGCACGCATGGCTGCAACATCGTTGTCGAGCACAGCGTGTGCTAACCGACTCCTCCCGGTAAAGTAGGATCGCACGAGGCGATCAAGGGAGGCGACGAGGGTTCTCTTGCGCGCCGCCGGTGACGCCGCCGGTTCCCTCTCTCTCCGTCGGCCGCTCCGGCGGCGGGAGGGAGGGGGAACCTCGGGTCTGTTCGCTAGGTGGGTGTGTGGTAGGGTTAGGGTTGAGGGAGACGCTGCCGAGGCCGTTGCGGTGGTGTCGCGTCGGAATAAGTTTCTCCGGGCTCCGTTCGCGGTCAGGCGAGGCTTGTGCCTTCGTCTAGGAGCCAGCGGGGTTGGGGATCCCCGGATCTCGTCGAGGTCGCGGGCTATGGGGGCTGGAGATCCATCGGCACTGGCCGTTTGGGTCCTCAGATGGGTGATGGATGCAGGGAGACGAAGACCCTTCTTCTTCCTTGTTGGTATGATTTGCTGCTGCTGTTCTTCTCCTTCCCCTGCGCTGATGCTGGTGGGAGATCCTGCTTTGTCCAGGCGGATGGCCCGGCCGCGGTGCTGGACCGGTCGGATGACTCGAGTCCTCTTCCTTCCGGAAGGGACACTTTTCGCGGTACTCAAAGCCAAAGATGGCGACGACTGTTGCAGGTGTGTTGGATTGATGTCCATGCCCTCTCAGCGTTGGTGTCAAGAAAGGAGGAAGCAGCGTGGCGGCAATTGTACCGTGGTCGAAGATGATGACCTGCTTGCGACTGGTTGCATATCCTTCTGCTGCAGGGGTCTTCTCTCAAGATTTAGGGATGATGACACAGGGCTCCGGAGATTTTCTTGTGTTATGGTTGTCTTAGGGTACTCTAGGTGTTCACGGTCCTTTGTGTTTGCGTTTCAGTGTGCTTGTAAGGGTCAACTACTTTGTACTGATTCGTGATATGAATGAAAAAATTCTAAAAAAAAAAAGAGCGAAGGCGACAACCCAGGCAGCGTGTGCGGCTCGATCTCGCAAGATGATGCACAGTACAGAGGCGCGCGGTGTGGGCTGGCCCAGCGGGGCTATCTGGTGTGCGTGTCGTGCTTGCGACCAGGGCGTGGAAAGAGCTGGCTAGGCGCAGCGTTGAAGGGCTGCGGTGCAGATCCGTTTGATACTCCACGAGATTTTGTTTTGGACCAAAAGAAGGACCGAGTCCTTGTGCGACGCGGACGGAGGCAGCAGATCAATCGGCGTAGAGGAATATATCCATTGATATGCATCCATCGGAAGGCTTTGGCAGTAAGTGCAATGCTAGCATTAGAATATTGTGCAAGGGAGCTACAGGTCACGTGAAGACCAAGATAATTCTTGATTGGATTTTACAATTAGTACATGGAGTGTACCAAGTCAGGTTTGGTTCGTGTATTTGAGCATCATGTGAAGGGAGCTTGGTTTAATTTTTCAAAGTGTTAGCTGTACAAAGAGCCGTGGTGCCAACGGGTATCTGGTTTGAGGTGGAGAAATTCACGGAACTGAAAACCTTGGGTTATGGCAGACAAGGGTGAAAGATTTGTTGGCACAACAGGAAAGCTTGAAGGCCTTGCGGGAAGTCATGTCAGCTAAGATGGAATTATCATGTGATGGATTAGAATTCGCGGAAGATGATTTGGGAGCCTTGAGTGTGTCGTGCAGCCGGACAAGTTCGGCTGGGTTAGACTTGTCAGTCTGACGGATCGACGCAAGTCGGTTGGTACAGAAGACGGTGGTGGGATCGGGGACGACGACATAGGAGCGTGATGCTGATGGTGACCGACTTCTGGAGCGTGGAAACACGTGGCACATGCCCGAGGGCTTGTGTGGCTTCGACAAGACTATGGCGCGGGATTGATTCAAGGTGGTGTATACACGGAGCTTGAAGTTGATGAGGCGCGGGGGTGGACTGATCATCTACCATGGAGTCATGTTGAAGGTGGAGCTGGAGTCTGGAGGACTTCACTCGGTGCTGATTGAGGGGCTACGGCGTAAGTCGACAGAGAGTCGAAGCCTATTCAACGGGCGGGAAAAAAAAGCGAGTGACACGTAGTTCAGACTGGAGCCCAATGGTCGGATGGAAACGTGAAACTCGTCATCGGTCGGCGATGACCGATGGTACTCTGCAGTGGGGGTTGAGCGGTGTGGGTTCGCGACCATTGAGACTTGATCGGGACAGCGGAGGCTTGACGCGGTAATAGCGGCGAGGCGTGCGGTATGCACGGGACATGGAGACGGGCTAGGGCTCTGGCGGTCATATATGTGGTGAGACAACTGCAAATTTGACATGGGATGACTACAAGCAATGGTGAAATTCCTTCAAGTTTTAGACAGATGGTCAAGAAAGGAGCGGTGATGTCGAGTTCAAGTAACTCTTATGCGTGACACCAAATATGTGAGTTGTTCACTTTCACGCGGGTCAGTGATCAGTGTGTGATGGCGTTGGATGAATACTCTGGAAGTTGGGAGCACAAACTAGAGTAACAAGGAACTTAATTTTGCTCGAGTGTTGACTGTGGTCAAGAAAAGAAGGGACTACAAGTTGCAGGTGGAGTCACATGGAGTCTTGGAGTAGCAGCAGTGCTCATGGGATAAACTCAAGTCCAATGTACATGTAAGTTTGACGCATTGACGAATTCAAGGTGGTGGAGAATATTCGCCAAGGTGGAGTTTGTTAGAGTTGTGTCGAATATTGTGTACAAGATAGGTTACAGTTGGACTCTGAATAGTATTGTGTTTAGATAGGATATGGAGTCATGTCCTAATAGGACACTTGTGTCTTAGGCCTCTCATATATAGCGAGGGTTGACACACGATGTAACCTATGCCAACATAATAGCACAGGAACGCAGGGGAAGCTGGCGGCATGTGCCGGCGTCCAGGGCGACCGGGTGCGGTATTGTAGTGGTGTCATGGGGAGGAGCGCCCATAGTCATGCTCTGAAGATGTAGCCATATCGGTGAACCTCGTTAACAAATCTCGGTGTCGTGCTCGTGTGATTTCTTGATCCTTGGATGATCGACGGTGGCCTCGGATTTATTCTAACATCGTTGGCAGGTGTTGACAAGTGGGGCTTGTCACCATCTGCTCAACACGATCAACCTGAATGAGGTTGTAAATCTTGTCCCGAGTAACCGCTTCGCTCCCTCTCGTCCAGGAAAAAGCGACCAGGGAGGCGACAAATTCCTCTTGTGCTCTGGCGGCGAGGCCGTGGGTTCTCTTTTCCTCTGTTCACCGTTCCGGCGATGGATGGGTGAGGGAACCCCGACTCTCTACTTAGCTGTAGTTAGGGTTAGGTTTAGTGTGTTCCACGGTGGCGTTTGTATGGCGGTGACGCCGGCGTTCGAAATAAAAGTTCACCAATCTCAGCCCCATTTCGATGACGTCCTTGGTGGTGAAACCAAGGGATCTGCGGAAACCTTATTCCATCGTTTCCTTGATGCAATGGATCTGGTGGTGTTTGTTGTGTCTATGGCGGATCTCATCTCGTGTGGTGCCATCTTTGTTTGAGGGAAGATGAAGGTCCAAGAATAAGGTTGGAGGGTTGTGGGTGACAGTTCCGGTGTTTTGCCTCGACGAGATCGACGGCATGCATCGGATCTGGGTTTCGAGGAGCACGGGGATGATCCTCGGTCGACGCGCCATAGCGACATTGGCCTTGCCGGCGGCAGGTCTTTTCTTCGGCTCACAAAGCCTTTATGGGCGAAGGTGTTTCTTCGTCTCCGAAGATGGCAAGCGGCAACGATGACGGTTGCAGAAATCTGATTCAATGAAGTTTTCTTGCAAATGTTTCTGGACATGTGTCCTTTCTCTTTTTCTATGGTGGGTTTTGTGATTTCGTGTTGTAATTTGACATCTGTTTATTGGTATATAAAATTCTCAAAAGAAAAACCTGAATGAGATTGTCCGAGGTGAACACCTACTATGGAGGCGGGGAACAACACGTACCGGCCGAAATAGATGAAGGAATGAAGGGGGAGAAATACGAACGGCTACAGGTTTTACCACATTGGTGGTTTTCTTGCATGTATTTAATTCCATTTTTTTTGTATTTTTATCAACTCTAAAGAAAACTGAATTTACGAATTTTGTTTTCCTTGATTATGCCACAATCTATACATATTAATTACAATTTTTCTAAATTTCAAATGTCTATTTTCATTTTTCCTTCAGGCCGTTGGATGCACACGAATCTCAACTCTGCTTGCTCCGTCTGTCTCAGTGGCGCATGTCAGACTTCAGTTTATTTTTAGGCTAATGGACTGGGCGTGTGGGCGGGGGCTCTTAGAGCATCTCTAGCCGACTCCCCGAGTGAAGTAAACATGTAAAGCATAGTGGACTAGTTTTACTTCATTATATTTTGGCCTGACCTAACCGATCTTCTAAATTTAGCGGAGCAAACAAATTCGGATATGATGAACACAAATTCAATTGAAACAAACTTACTTAACCGAAATTCGACACATAGCCATAGTATTTCACATTGCCATCAATCGAAACATAGTCTACTTAACCAAAACTAAAACTTACTAATCTAGTAGCTATCTGTATCATGCACGAGCAACATCCAGGTCTCTCTGGACATCCCACCGATCATGGGGTTAGGGCCTATGCCATCATCACCGTCGTCACTGAAGGTTCTTCTAAATTCGGCCGTGAAGTCGTCGTCGTTGCCATCTCCATTTCCGCTGCCTCCTCCATCGCCTCCACTTCTGCTGCCTTTGTTGCCTCCATTGTCCTCGTCGTCGCTTGACAGCACGATGACCTTCCCCCTCCCCCCGGCCACTAGCTGCTCGCATAGGCGGCGCTTTGCCTACACTTGCTCTAGGAAGAGGCGGCGGAGCTCCGCCATGTACGCCTCACCGGAGGCCTCCGCCGCCAAGCACTCTCCCACCCGCGGCTCAACTGGATCCAGCCGCGGCATCTCACCGACCTCAAAGTTTTGGTGGCCGTCGGCGTCGTGCAGCCGGACTGACCAAATGTCATACTCTTTGGCGGCCTACTCGGCTGAGTGGAAGGATCCGATCCAAAGCTTCTTGTGGGTATGCCGATCCGTGATCTCAGCCACCTACGTCCCACATGCCCGCTGCCGCACGCCGATGTACGACCTTTGTGGCGGCGGTGGCATGGGGAGCTCGGGGAAGCCGGCGAGCCTACCACGGGGGGCATATGGAGTCGCGCTCAAGGAAGCGTCGCGGCGGCGGCATGAGGTAGATGGGCCGGCGATGCGCTCATGGCGGCGCAGATCCACACCGCGGATGGGCGGTGGGGAGCGACGGTCACGGGATCCGGCCATGGTGGCATGAGTGGGGGGTCGTCGGTGAGATGAGGGTGATGGGGGATTTTTGCGGGAGACTCGCGGAGAGGCATGCTGTGCTATCTGAGGACGAGCGGTCGAGTAAGTTTAGGGCATCTAGCCGATCCGCCAAAAATAGAGCAGTAAACGACCTAGTAAAGCTTAGTGGACTATTTTTACTTCACTAAATTTCGGGTGGACCTAGCCGATCTCCTAAATTTAGGCGAGTAAATTTTTGTCCAATTAATTGTACCGACATCATCTAATTCAGTGCAATAAAATTGCTTGCTCCTTCATGGAACAACAACAGCAAGTGCATACCTGAACAACAGTCTTCAATTGGCGCACGACGCGCAGTTGCCGCGCTGCAATTACATACATGGTGTCGTCACAATCAGAGGAGCGGGCGATAACAATTCTTGCTCATCTCCTCCACCAGCAGATATAGAAATACAGATGCACAATTAGAGGAGCCGGTGACAGGAATTCCTGGTTGTTCTTCTCGATCCACACCCAACCCGCGTCAAAGAGGAGAGCCACGTCGGAGAGAAGTAGATTTGTTATTTAATCCCCGCAAGAGTTAGTGGGAGGTGAGGTAGACAGTGAAGATAATGAGGAAGCAGAAGGATGGGAAGAATTTAGGAAGATGTTCTCACATAAAAAAGATGGTGATAAAAATAGAACCTACAGAAATTCTGGTAGGAAATCTATTTTGAATATTAAAAGCTCTGAACATTCTGTTAAAAAAAGAAAAAAGAGATGAGATTTGTCTTCTGGAACATGAGAGGGTTTGGAGGTGACATTTAAAAAAGATTTATGAGAGAAATGGTGATGGATATGAAGATAAATTTCTTGGGGTTGTAGGAAACTATGAGAGAACAATTTTCTAGGAATGATTTGCAGGGGATATGTGCTGGAAGAGACTTTCTTTGGCATCATGTGCCAGCTAGGGGGAAATCTGGTGGTTGCTCCTCAGGGTTAATTACACTACCCTAGATGTAATTTCTCAGTAGGAGAGGGGGGGGGGGGGGGGGGGGTACTTCATTAAGATGACAGTCCAGGATGTTAAGAATAGGTTTTTGTGGGATTTAGTAGTAGTTTATGGTGATGCGCAGCCTGCAGGAAAAGCTAAATTCCTTATAGAGTTGTCAAGGATTTTTCAATATAGTGTCAACCCTATCTTGATAGGAGGGAATTTTAACATTATCAGGAAGGCCTCTAGAAAAATAAACCTGAGTTGTGGTCTACCTCGAGAACCTGAGTTGTGGTCTAAACCCTAGGGGTATGATGATGATGAATGAATGATCCCCTCTACGGGCTAAACCCTCCGGCTTATATAGGCACCAGGGGTATCTAGGTTACACACGGTCGGTTGTCATCTAGCGATCTAGTAGACCTTCTTGGAGTACACGCCAAGTCCTCGGTTAAGCTTGATATGCACTAGTTAGAGGCCTCCGAAGTCCTTCCTCATTAACGGGTCGTCAGCTTGGCCCATGGACTAGGCCAGTTACGCTAGGACCCCCTAGTCCAGGACACCGTCATCTGTGTTGGGTGTAGCCAGTTGGATGTGAGCTGTTGGGAGGGAGGGAGGGATGGCTCCTACCCTTGAAGTAGTGTTGTCAAATGTTCCCTTCTTAAGGTAGACTGATATGCGTGGTGTTATGTAGTCCTGAAGATATTGTGGTTTCTTTTATATGAAATCGGAGAGGGAGCTCTCGTTTTCAAAAAAAGATGTCATGAATCTCCCGGCCGACCGGGGGCTATTGTTCTGTGTTGGCAGTGCAGAGGAGCGTTGCCGACGAACACTAATTTGTACTCAGGACAGTGGATGATGGTGGTGCCCGAAGAAGAGGGGCGGCGGCGACGAGGTATTTCTACAAGGCATAGAGGCCAGTCCAGGCACGAAGAATCGAGGGGAGTAGCCGGAGCTGCCGGAATCGACGATCCCGTACGTCGCGGCATCGGTGACACTGACTGGACGGACAGGGAGGAGACGAAGAGCTCGCAGTGGTGGGACGCCACCTAGACACGACGGATTCGGAGTCGGAGTGGAGCGAGGGGAGCCACGGGATTTTATCGACCATCTCGAGGTCGAGTGTTATTACTCCGACGCAGGGATGAGGGGTAAAGAATTTACTTCTCCAACCGGTTTAACAGAACGACTAGGTACCGATTAGAGAAGTAAAATATAAATTTTAACTCTTTACTATACCTATTTAGGGGGTCGGCTATAGATGGTCTTAGTCCCTCGGCTTGGCGAGGAGTAAAATTTATACTCCGCTATATGATTTACGGGATCCCAGTTAAAGAAATTAAACTGAATCTTACTTCTCTAACCCATTTTATATGATCAGCCAGACAAACTCTTACCTGAGAAACTTAACTCGGCCAGCTTCTAATCCTTTGGCAACGGTGCAGGCCCATTGGTTGGTGGGATAAGAGCATGTACATTCGGAACTTGCTAGTTTGACCCCTGAACACCCCGTGGATGTGTCCGCTAGCACTTCTAATTTTCCTTCGCAGAATCAAACATCTTAATAAGCAAACCTCAAATCCATACGAAGACATATAACGTTACATAAACGATGCAACACACATCGTTCAGCTACTACATCAGGACATGTCATCGGACTACCAAAATTTGACATGTTATACCTACATGGTACTTATGAAGAAGATCATCCACGGCTGCCCTTGTCGGCGCCCTTGACATACTTCACGTGAAAGTAGCGGTAAAAAACGCAATATGGATCAAACCAGATCTGCTCATCGCCGGAGCTGTCCGACCCGTCGTTGTCCTCCTTCTCCTCTTTGGGGGCAGTCTAGACATGGTACAGACCGCCCGATTCTGCTCTCCGGCGAGGGCGTGCGTGTTCCTCCGCTGCCGCTTCTTTACGATGTGGGCGCAGATGGCTTCCTGCTCCGCGGTGGCACCGCCTCCTCCATCACCACCATTTCGGCAGCGAGGCGGGCATCGGCCACCCTTATCCTCTCCTTTCCACGGCAGGCACATCAGTCCCGGTAGCTCTCATACTCCGGCCCTCCGGAGATAGGGAAGCTAAGGGACCGTGCTGATCCAGCCCCGGAGGATCCGAGCGCCCGTTGCACCGACGCAATGGATTCGCACCGAACAGATGCCGCCGTCGGCTGGGCATAGTCCTCCCGGGAGCGGCAGAGGGCAATGCGGACGGTCGTTGCCTCCTCCAACCCGCATGGGACAACACCCCAGTTGAAGGATCCGGAGTGGTCGGAGTCAGTTCCGTTGTTCGCCATGCCGGGGAAGGCCGGAGATCGTCGGACAAGAGCTTGGGGGTGGAGTGGAGTGGAATAGCTAAGGTTTGGTCTGGGGTACGGATGGGAACAAATATATGTGGAATCAGGTGGGCTAGCGTCGGCTGGCTCCGACGTGCCAGACGCGCCGAGGCCACTCCATATCCGCCCCATATTTGGGCAGGATAAAAGGGGTGCCGGTCGGCCCAGGCGTTTGAGGCCGGTTTATGACGCCTGTCTGGATTGGTTTTTTTTTTTACAGCTCAGTGACCGAGCCGTTCGGCCGACCGTTTAGAGAAGTTTGAGGCGCCTGGCCGTAGATGCTCTAAGTAGCCCGATCGGTAGGTTGCCACGATGAAAACTCCAACAACACCGCCATGCACACCAAGATTGTTTCCAACGATTCTAGGGCTGTTAAGATGGCCAAAATTGCATGGTATGACTGGAACTTGGATGTAGACCTGAAACAGTTGCACCTATTTAGTCTGCTCATCAACTCATCCACATACGCACAGAGAACTGAGAACGTCAGTATTACTTACCCAATCAAGTTCAAGAAGGATGGCGAGGCTCCTGATTGCACTAGTGTGTGCGTACTTGACGACGACCGTCGGAGCTAGTCTCCGGCTTGAGCTCAGTCGGCTGGAAGCGAAGGCCAGCTCAGTTGCATCCGTACGTAGGGCGATCGCGCCCGTCCGCTGGAGGCAAGGGTGGCACGTCACCGAGTACCGGATCGGCGACCCTCCGCAGCCAGTCCAAACCATCATTGATGTCGGCAGCGACCTGGTGTGGACGCAGAGCGCGACGTGCCACCCCCGCTGCATCAGCCAGGATCTCGACTACTACAGCTCCGACCGGTCGCGCTCCGCGCACAGCGTACCCTGCGACAACAGGACGCTGTGCGCCGCGGCGCATGCTGGTCGGTGCACGGGCCACAACGCCGCTTGCACCATCATGGCCAAGAACGGCGCCGAAGGCATTGAGCTCTGGGACCTCGCCGGAGATCTCGGAGTGGACGTCTTCACCTTCGGTTCTGCGAAGGTAACAATCGCGTTCGGACGCATGCGTGAGATTAAATTGTTCCATCCAGAGATCTTAGGGGGAGCTTCCGGCGTCATCGGCCTTGGCAAGGGACCGCTCTCTCTGGTCTCCCAGCTTGGCCACACCAAATTCTCCTACTGCTTCACCGAGGACGTCAACGCCACCAGCCACTTGGTCATCGGCTCCTCCGCCGGCCTCGGCGACGGGCCAGTAACATCCATACCGTTCGTCGTCAACCCGAGCGAAGAACCCTACAACACTTGGTACTACGTACCTCTGATTGGGTTTTCAATGGGTAACGTCAGACTGGCTATCCCTGCCGCGGCTTTCAACATGCGGCGGGCCTCGCCATGGATGTGGACCGGCGGAACAATCATCGACTCCTGCATCGAGACCATGTTCCTCGTCGACGTGGCATACAAGGCGCTGAGGCAGGAGGTGGCGAGGCAGCTGGACAGCAGTCTCCTGCCGACGACGAGCGAGTGGCCGGAGTACTGCGTCGACCGCTGGGATGTGGGTGCGGTGCCGCCTTTAGTGCTGCACTTCGGCGACGGCCGCGGCGGCGGCGCAGACTTGGTGCTGCCAGCGACCAATTACTGGATGCCGCTCGCGGATGACAGGACGTGCATGGTCGTGTACAGCTCGGCGGAGAGGAATACGACGCTGCCGATGAATGAGACGACGGTCATAGGCAATTACATGCAGCAGGACATGCACGTTCTCTACGACATCGGTAAGGGCGAGATCTCTTTCCAGGCAGCTCACTGCAGCTCCATGTAATCCACTCGACGTACCAATGCAAGCCTACCTATATATACTACTTAAGTCAATAAGTGTCCAATTAACAGTTAAGCAGTTCATGCTTTTTAAGTGGCATGGAGTTGTAGTCCTGCGCACCTGGGCTGGGAGCCAACGACTGCGCTGTATTTACTGCACGATGTTACACACTTACACTGTGATGTTAAATAAGTGAGAAAAATACAAAGGAAGAAACCGACGCAAATTTGCAGCGCGACAAGCTCCGGTATGTTGTGATTGTGTGTACTTCTCTCCAAAGTGTTCCCCGTGCCCCGTGAAACGGTGAAAGTATGTGCATGTGATTCTTTCGACAGATCGACGTGATGCATGTGGTGTGTTAAATTTTACAAGCTGGTTAAGATATATTGTTGGAGTTAGGTTTTTTTTTTTTTTTGCGGGTTCTTAGCTCAAGTTCAATTTTCCGGATTTATTAAAATTAGTATCTAAGTTTTTCACCACACGATTTAGCTAGTGTAAAATGCATGCAGTCTATTTGATACCGCGCACGCTTTATTTTGGAGGCTGGTATCTCCTGAATGTTCTGTCTAGGAGAGCCCCAGATCGAACGATTCGTTCACGACTTGGGGGGTGGGGACGACCAAGCAACTTCGTCTGGTATGAGAAGCACCCCAGCGCGAACACCCTCATACACAGGCCATTTTGCTCTGACTAAAAAAAGCCCGGTTTGGCATAGTTTTGATTGTAAATAAAAAACGACAGTTTTGGCTGTGACTAATAAAACCCTGATTTGATAAACAAGCTACTATTAAAATAAACCCAATGGTTTAAACCAAATAATGCCAATGTCCTTATAAGCAAAATTGTTCATGGTCAAAAAGATATTTTTTATTACAAAAAGCACTAAAGAAAAAGTTTCATGGCAATTTGCATTTGTAAATGGTGGCAAGAAAATATGGACTAATTTTTTATGGTATTTTTACAATATACAGGAAAATACCAAAAAATGTGCATTAAAATTTGCCATCATGTGGCAAAACAAAAGGCAAAATTTTCCTTATGTTGTTTAGTACTAATTGCCATGTTTTTGTATAGTAAATGTAAAATGGTCTATAGAAGCAAAAAAAAATCCCATGAATGGTGGAAAAAGAAAAAAATTCCATCGATGAAAAGTATTTTTGCCATGCAAATAAAAAATAAACTTGCCATGCTCCATAGTAGTAAATTTTACATGAGTGACAAAAAGTAAATTTGCCATTTATGTTAAATTAAATTGCCGAGCAAATAAAGGAAAAATTGCCATGACAATAAAAAAGTTACATTGCCATTGCGAAAAAAGTGAAAATGACATGGAAATTAAAGTAAACATGCCATAACAGACAAAATTGATCAAAATACTTCGATGGAAAATGCATTTTCAAATTTCCATGGTATTTATATCGTAATTTCCATGCTTTTATAAAAGAAATTTGTCATTTATGTGAAATAAAAATTTGATAAAAAATGGCCATGGCAAATGCATATTCAAATTTTCCATATTATGTTTTTATCTAAATTGCCATCTTTTGTGTAATAAAATTGTCGTGTATGTGAAATAACACAAAGATTGCCGTCTATTCTTTAAGATTCGTGTACCTTTTTTCTTTGGGTTAGTCTGTGTTTTGTCTTGGGCTTTTTTAACTATCACAGTATTTGGGTCAGTCAATTCTTTAACGGGCCAAAGCCTATTCCACTGCGACATAGTCTTCTTCTTTCTCCTTTGTTTTTTTGTTTCTATGCATTTCTCTTTATTTTCCTTTCCTTTATTAGTTGTCTTTTGTTTTTTTGCAGGTATTTTTGGGATGTAGGGCGAGTGTACACACACACACACACACACACACAAGTACTATATAATAAGTGCCAAAATTTCATGATTATATGATTATTTTGCATATTACAAAAAGGTACAATTTTGGTGCAAAGTTGTGCGCAAGTTTTTTTATTTCCTTTCTTCTTAAAGGAAATACCAAGGCCACTAATTCATTCTTGTTTCCAAAAATCATTATTTTGACATTATTTAAGTCTTTATTTCATTTTCATTCTACTTTAAGGTAATACCAATGCCACTAATTCATTCATTACTAGATTTGTTTTGCGAAAATTCCTCTTTTATATGCTTATTCTTGCATATTTTTAAAAAGCACAATTTTTTGGATATATTTTGTGAAAAAAATCAATGCTTGTTTTAGATTATTTTTCCAGTTTTTCCTTCTTAAATGGTAATACCAATGCCATTAATTCATTCTCCCATAGGAAATTTAATTACGTTGAGTATGTTATTGTTCTCTCATTTTCTTTCTTCTTAAAGGGTAATACCAATGTTAGTATGTAACAAATTCATTACTTCTTAGCAAACTTCTTTTTTTCTGAAATTCCACTATTATACTCTTATTCTTGCATATTATAAAATAGACACAACTTTTATGTAAATTATGTGCAAATTTTATCATTATTTTCTTTTATAGTTTTCACTTTCTCTTCTTAAGAGTAATACCAATGCCACTAATTCAATCCTTCTTAGAAAACATATTTTTATTTTTTGTGTTTGTAAGTACTAAATAATATGTGTGTAAATTATAGTAGAATGCAAAAATTCCAAAAATGCCAACGAAGGCCGAGCTCCAGTGAGCTCTTTTTCAAATTTTATTTTTTCGGAGCGCGAAAAATTCCAAATTTATTTGTGAACACAAATGCACATGTATACTATGTATGTGCAAAATTTCATGGCATTATACTTTTATATCTGGCGTACAGAAAAAAGACAAATATGCATTTTTAAACGGGCCTTTTATTTTTGTTATTGGGCCAGAATTTTGTTTTTTTGTACAGCCTACAAATCACAACATTTTTCGCCGAAATTCAACACGTTCCTGCGGAATACATATATGTTTCCATGGATTTTTTTTCAGAATTTTTTGAAACATTTTAAATATGCTTTTTGATATTTTCAAAATAAAGAGGTCACTGGAGCTCGGCCTCCAAAAATCCGCACTCACAAAAATTGCACTATTATATCCTTACTAGCGGTGGGGGCGCCACCTGAGAGGAAGTTGGGCGGTGCCAGCTCGGAGGCGCCCCTTTCGTTTTCCTGTTTATACTATGCAGTGTTATTGCATCAGACTCGAAGCAACATGTGCATATTAAGCAGCAGGGGATTTCAGATCATTGGGAACATAATAGAAAGCTCATTACACACTTGATGGAACAAATGACACACACATCTTGGTTCTAACATCACACTTATAAAGAGTAATGAAATCATATAAACAAGAAGGGGAAAAAGCAGTGACATGAAACATGTAACAATAGTAACATCCTTTGCAACCTAGATAACCAAGTACACCAAGCTAATAGTGCAGGGAGCGATTCATATTATACTTTAGAGAGTCCCTCTGCATTCCCGATCACACATGCCAATACCTCTAGCTAGCAATGGTCGTTGCCGCCTCTGCTACAGCCCCCACCGACCCCTCAGCCACCGCGTTGATCTTCACTTCTTAAAGCATACACCATAGCATCAATTCCAAATGTGATATCTGTAGGAAAATATAGACAAGACAAAAAAATATTATTAACTTCTTATGCACATAACACTCACAACTTGTTGATGACAGTAGGATTAGTTTTCCAAGCAGCAAGACCTTTGTACAGCTCTATGATCCAAACATTGGCACACCATAAGTGCATTGCTTAAGGCAACAACAGTGTAAACTTTAGTGCACAACATTTGCACAGATGATATTATTTACAAAATCTATCCCAAAAAAGAACATATCATTTGTGCCAATTAGTACTCCCTACGTTTTCTAAATATAAGTCTTTTTAGAGATTTCAATACAGACAACATACAAATGTATATAGAGTTATAGACATATTTATAGTGTAAATTCATTTATTTTGCTCCGTGTGTAATCCCTTATTGGAATCTCTAAAATGACTTATATTTAGTAACGGAGGGAGTACAATGCAGTGCATATTGTTTGTTCCAAATGTTTAATCTCTTTCGTATCACAGTAATGGCACTATTGTTTGGAAATAGTAAAAAAATGCATTTGGATATGTTTAATTTAGATAAACTTGAGCTTGTCAACCCTTTTCTTTTGCGTGTATCATTTTTTTCAACCACTAATCTCTTCTTCAATCTGAGCACATCCATACGAAGTTCAACGATCGGGATCATTCAGAGAATTCAACGCAATTGCGAAGATATTTGTAGCATAAAACTTTGCCAACAAAAAGGAACAAGGAAATTGTAACTGTTTAAGCATCTAGTTTACACAAGGATGAGCTCACAGTCTCACACATTAGAAACTGCTGAAAGGGTTAATGCTCTGCTCAAGTATCATGAAAAAGAAACCATAAGTGCGCAAGCAATCAGTTAGCAGTTTGAACAGAGCTCCTGAAAAAAAAATGCAATGCCTCATGCTAAGGAATTTGTACAATATTTATCACAAAGCGATAAACACTCATTTGGTCAACTAAGTCCACATGGACAAGTAATTAGAATCCAAAAGCTTGGACGAAAAAAACCCACGGAAACGAGTTCTGGAGAGGCGCTATTTCAGATCCTCGTGCATTTTGAGAACATATAGAGAATTAACGAGAGTAGCACTCATCAATAAATATATCGGTTGAGAGGGGAGCAGCAAGCCATTTTCAGCTATGGGCAGATTATCGAGTTGCAAATATTTGCTTACTCTCACACATATATGCTCCAAAAAGTAATTGCATGAATAGAAGTGGATTGCAGAACTGATTGCCTACCGTCGTATGCAATGCTCCAATTGTCTCAACATTATGAAGATGTGTGGGCAGCCAAGCAGAAACAACCCCAACAGAAAATTTTGACATGATCACTAATCTTTGATATTGAAATTAGGTGTTTCTCTTCATAGATCAACTATAATGGTTTGCCACCTGAAATTGAAAGGAGCTTGAAGCACAAAAATATAAAAATTATCGATATTTTATATTATAGCACCATGCGTCAGTATACTAACCTACAAAGCATACAACTGAAAAATCAAAATTAATCTGACTTTATAAAGCACAAATAAAGATCTCTTCAAGTAACACTAAATCATATTTCATTTTTATTAACTTCACATCATGGTTAATAAAACGACAAAAGAAAAGGAGCCTCACGTCATGGTCGCAGCCGAGCAACGCTGAGCACATCCATCTTGCCCACCCCAACACCCCAGACGTGCTGAACGATTAGCACAATTTGCAAGAACCCTACAAAATCAAGTTTTTTACTTGACGGTTTGTTATAGTTGGATGTTGCGTGAAAACTATTCAATTCTCAACAGGAAAAGCTCAAAATAAATATCAAGGAAAGCTCACTTGTTCATAGGGGTTTCTCCTTGTTTGATGTAGTCATAGCATTGGCTGAATATATTCTCAGAAATGTCCAAAGCAATCACAGTTGAGTATGCCCCAGAGCTTGCAAACTTCCTCGAAAACAAGCCACTGCCGCAGATGACATGAGCGAGTATACCACCACCAACTGGTTGGAAATAATCTTGAGCCATTTGGAACTGATAAAGCCAACAGCAGACCAGCATTATATACATATTAATATGAATATTTTCTTGACATGAAAAATAGAGACATCCTTTTGTTACAACGCCAAAATATGAAGCACCAAATACTTGGCTTTAAGAGATTTACCACTTAATATAAATATTTTCTCACTGAGCAGTAACATCTTAAGGCTATGGAATTGAAGAATGAGGCAGCCAATAAATGTACCTCTTCATCGCAGCGAGGGAAGCCAGCAGATATACATGAGAGATGAAGTTAATTCATGGATTCTAGATGTACAGGTTCATGCCAGGCGACCCTTTCCTTACCAGTGGTTCATAGCAAACAGGACACACAAAGACCTCAGTTTTCAGTTAGTAGTCACCTTTGCGCATAATTTGTGTGCTTGCTTTCAAATAATCTTTTTGTAGGGATGAATACATAGCTCTTCTCTCAATGACAAAACCAAATTTGTTTTTGGGCCAAGAAACTTCTTCCATATAAATAGGACATGGGAATGAAAGCCATTCTGAAGTGACTCCACAATCATCCTGCATTTGAGAAACAACATGAAAATACGTTCACACATAGTGCTCACTAACCAAGTAATTAATTCCAGTAACATGGTTAACACGCCAACAAAGAACTCTTCGTACATGGTTGAATAGGAACCAAGGATGGCCGAAGGAACAATTGTTGGGGAATGTTGCACGGAAAACAAAAAAAATTCTACGCACACGCAAGATCTATCCATGGAAATGTATAGCTACGAGAGGGGGAGAGCATCTACATACCCTTGTAGATCGCTAAGCGGAAGCGTTTATCGACGCGGTTGAAGCAGTCGTACACCTTCACGATACGTCCTGATCAAGTACCGAACGTACGACACCTCCGCGTTCAGCACACGTTCAGCTCGATGACGTCCACGCCTTCTTGATCCAGCAAGAGAGGCGAAGTAGTAGATGAGTTCCGGCAGCACGACGGCGTGGTGACGGTGGTAGTGAAACTATCCGCAGGGCTTCGCCAAGCACAACGGACGTGGACGGAGGAGGAATTAGAACTAGAGGGAGGCGGGGCACCGCACACGGCTTGGGGATCGTGGTGTGTGTTGCCCCTCTCCCTCCTCCCATATATATAGGTGGGGGAGGAGTGGAGGCAGCCTAGGGCGCCTCCAAAGGGGCCGGCGGCCAGCCCTAGGGCCTGCCCTGGCCGCGCCCCCCCTTCCTTCTTTGGCGCCTGGGGAGAAGGCAGGGAGGGAGGCGCCACCCTTCCTTTCTCTCATGTGGAGGGGAAGGCAGGAAGGGCTAGCCCTCCCCCTTTCCTTTCCTAGGGCCGGCGGCCTAGAGGAGGGGCGCACCAGCCCCTTGTGGGCTGGTATGCTTCTCGTTGGCCCAATAAGCCCAATAACTCATATAATACTATATCGTCAACAAACGTTAAGCGTGCGGACCCTACGGGTTCGAGAATGATGTAGACATGACCGAGACGCTTCTCCGGTCAATAATCAATAGCGGGACCTGGATGCCCATATTGGTTCCTACATATTCTACGAAGATCTTTATCGGTCGAACCTTTATGACAACATATAGTTTCCTTTGTCTGTCGGTATGTTACTTGCCCGAGATTCGATCGTCGGTATCTCCATACCTAGTTCAATCTCGTTACCGGCAAGTCTCTTTACTCGTTCCGTAATACATCATCTTGCAACTAACTCCTTAGTCACTTTGCTTGCAAGCTTCTTGTGATGTGTATTACCGAGAGGGCCTAGAGATACCTCTCCGTCATACGAAGTGACAAATCCCAATCTCGATTCACGTTAACTCAATAGGCACCTTCGGAGATACCTGTAGAGCATCTTTATGATCACACAGTTACGTTGTGACGTTTAATAGCACACAAGGTATTCCTCCGGTATCTGGGAGTTGCATGATCTCATGGTCGAATTTCATACCTAGGGACGTGTTATTTCACCTCTAGGCAACTGTAGAGTCATTTTAGTAAAGCGTCTTTGGAGCGTCTTCCTACGGACTGTCTCAAACCATGTAGACACGCTTGTGAAGCCTCTTTACATGACATGGGACGCTATATAGGAACGTTCAACATCGTGTCTACACAGGTAGAGATGTTATGATAGACACGCTCATATCACATCTCTACTCACATAGACACGTTTCATTTGCATCTCGATACCATTGACGCGCTTCTGTAAATACGTTCATGGGCCCGGTACTTATACACGTAGTGTAGTGATGTTATATTTATCTTTAAATATACATAAGCGACTCGATACAAATGGAATATTTTACTTTAAATATGGTTTGATTTATTTCGAATTTGTATTTCATCATTTCAAATTAGATCATTTTATCATGACATGGCCGCACATGCAGATTAATCAAATAATATCATTATATGAAGGCACCATTCCACGTCATAGATTGCATTTGCAAACATCGCGTTATCAAAATTGACAAGCTGAGTTCCCTAAAAAAAAGACAAGCTGAGTGGAATAATTAGCCCAAACAGGTACTTACACCGAAGTTCACAACTGAATATTAACAGACATTCATACAGAACATGCAAATAAATAAGAAAATATCCTATAGCCTAGAACTATGATTCTCAATTAAGCTAAAATATAACATAAGCCACAATACTTGTTCATTCATAGACTGGTTCATCAATTGATCCTGGCTCCTTCAGTGCACTCCCTTTTCAAATCCTCAACTACCCAATTACACTTGGCTCCCTTAAGGCACTCTCTTTTCAAATCCTCAACCGCCCTGAAAATGAAAATGAACAATGTTTTAGACAAATGCAAGATAAGATGTTCTTTGATAAATTATAAGAAGTGTATCATACAAATGCTTCGTTTGAATGGTTGGCTTAGTTTTTTGTACCTAAAAGCCACAAAGATTTTTGATAACTAAAGTATCTTAAATGTGGATGTTGGAGCACACTCGATGCTTGTATGGAAACATACTTACATGTGAGCAAGGCCAAGCAAAAACATAACCAACATCTCCTACTGTTTGGAATTTTTCATATGGTCTAACCAGTTCACATCTCCTAGATTTGTAGAGCCACGGACAGAGACTGCAACATACTGCTCTCCAAGCATGTTTCCTTCAACCACATATGTTCTATCTTTACCCCCTAAAATTCCATTGGTCACGGGTTTGTTTTTGCTTCTCAAATTGATTGAAAAGAACAGGACTTCAGTTTTATCCCATTTTTGCAAGAAATGAAACATTTGTTATTCATAAAACTGGGAAGATTTCACTTTACGCAAAGGACAATTTCATAGAGAATTAGACCAACTACAATTATACAACCGTTTGGATACCTAGCATATATGTACCTGCTTAGTGACTTGGTGAAGACCACCTAACTTGGCTGCATTGCTATTTTCAGTATGAGCATTCTGCAATTAAATAGGAAGAGGTGTGAATGGAGACACATAATCAGATCAAGAATGATAATTTCCAGGAGTTCCGATATCATGTACTAGGAATGCACTAAGTAGCCTTATTCTACACATACTTTCGGTATGCTTAGATTAAGGTTTTGTTACAACATAATAATTTATTTTGAAAGCTAAACATGCATGCATGATGCAAACAAATGAAGTACTCGTCATGTAAACTAGAAGCGTATGCATGTTTTGGTCGACCAAGCCAGAGCCCATAGTGACTTGCGGCTGCACAGGTAAGCTTCCGGTCAAGGTATATCCATCCGTCTCTTCGTGGCTGGGCGAAGCTTTCCGCAAGATGTCATGGCGCTTCTCCATGCATCCCTGGGTCAACCACTGGGTACTCTAGGGTGCCCGTCCATCCGTCCTCCACTGAATTGAAGTCCATCTTGAGCATCTTGAAGTCTTGGGGTTGTCATCATCTTGACTCTCACATCCCCCATGTAAATCACTCAACCAACCCCGTCTACGAAGCATAGCAAAATAACTACAACGTCTCGGGCATTGGTGACATGGGGATTTGGGTCCAACCTACCACATGATACTACTCAAGAGCATAACTTAAATTCGTACTTGCATGCAATGGTGGGAAGGATTTCAACTAATGCAATAAAACTTAGGTAATAAAAATTCATGAAAGACTTGCCTTGGTAACCATCTTCGAACTCTAACGACTCGTAGTAACAAGCCTCGCACTTCGGGTACTCTATCGAAACAAACAATACACAAATAAGCATACCATCACACAAAATAATAACATAACAACAAGTTAAACTTAGTAAATAAACAATCAATATAACACAAAATGAAAACCAAAAACAACACCAAAGAATTCAATAAAACCCAATGCAAAGTCTTTCAATAAGTGAAACAATCTACTACAAAGTTTTCCGCCACTAGTAAATTTTTAACAAAACAAAAATAAAGTTTTTGCTAAATAACATAAAGGAAAACACATAGAAAATTTTATGCAAAAGAATCACTTTAAAACCTTTTATGAAACTCCTATAATGATAAAAAAGAACAAAACAAACTAATTTAACACAATTAAAATTAAAAGAATTATCACAAAAGCTATAAAACACTAAAACAGTACTGTTTTCTTGAAAACCTAATTTTAATTATTCCTAAACTTCCCCAATTTAATCCTACTGACAAACAAAGTGATAAGAAACCAGTAGCAAAAAGAATCACTAAAAAAATATTATTCCTAGCTCAAGATATTGCAAATCTAGTGATTTGAACAAATTTCATGCAATTTCAAATTCAAAGTTTCAAACATGGTCAACCTTGATATGTACAGAAACTTTATGAAATTTCCAATCTAGTGCAAAAAGAATTAAATTAAAATTGGAAAAATCCTAGAAGATATTAATAATCTAAGATTGAAACTTTTCTGTTTTAAAAACAGAAATGAAAATAAACTAAAAAAACAGATCAGGCACTAGCAACGTGGCGGGCTGTCATTGGGCTAGAGAGGTGGGCGATCCGAAGCTATTTGGCGCTCGGCAGATACTTAAATAAAACGTGCACATGCGTTTAATAAAAGAAAACCCGGCCGGTTCGGACAAAACCATAAATAAACCGTAACATAAACCGACTGAATAAAAAAACCTAACCATACGCGGATCTAATTTGGGAAGTTGATGATAGATCGGATGGGTGAGGTCGTGCCGGGGCTTACAGCGGCGGTGGCGACGGCGGAGACGACGGCGTGGCGTCGGGCGTCGAGGTGGCGGCGGCTTCGGCGGTCCTCGGCGTCGGGGAAGGTGACGGGGTGATGCGGTGGAGCGAGGGCATCGCGGTGGTGGTGGAGACGGCGGTCGACGGCGACGGAATCATGCAGGGGCTCGCGGTGGAGCTCCGGTGCTCCGGCGGAGCTCGGGTCGTCGGTTTGGTCGTTCCGGGGTGACCTAGGGAAGGAGAGGATGTCAAACAGAAGCCCACGGACTCGAGGGGTCCAAAAGAACTCAAAAGCAGGGACCGGGAGAGCTCACCGGAGTCGGAAACAACCATGGACAGCGGCAGCGGTGACGAGATCGGAAAGGCGAGAGCGACGGACGTGGGGGATTTTGGCGAGGGGTTTTTAGGGAGTTCAAGGGAGGAGGGAGTAGGGTACTTAAAGGACGTGTTGCTTGGGGAGGGAGGCGATGTGGTGCGTGATCCCGAGAGGATTGGAGCGGCCGGCGCGCTTCGGTGCATGCGGGGGCGGGCGACTGTTGCGGGAGGAGGGCGAAGGGGGCGGGGCCGGCCTGTCGGCGTCAGTGGGGAGGGGCAACGGTTCGAGCGACCGGGCCGAAGTGGCTTCGGGCGCGGCGCGGGTAAGGCAGGCACGGTAGTGGGCCGCGACTAATGGGCCGGCTGGCTGGTGCTTCGCTGCATCGGCTGTGTTTTTTTTATTCTGGTAGAAAGAAAATAAGGAAACACAGAAATATAAAAATACTTTTATATAGACAGTATATATATATCAAAATGCTCAAAAATATAAATACTAAATAGTGAACTATTTTTCAGAGGCAAAATCCAAACTTTGTAGAAATATTTTTTTTTGAAAATTCCAAATAAAACCTAGTTTGAATTCAAATACTTTTGGCATTATTTTCTTCTGACTTTTTGAGGTGTCATGTTACCTCTTCTCATACTTTTTGATTAAAGTATTTGTCAGGGATTTTTTGAAATGAATTTCAAATGCCAGGTTGAAGTGAATTCAAATTCAAACAGAAAAAAAGAAAAAAATATTCAAATGCCTCTGAAGTTTTCAAATTCCACCACAATTCCATCAAGATGCAATAGATGCTTAGCTATAATTGTAAAACATTCCAAATTGAAAATATGGGATGTTACAAAAATAGATTTACGTAGTGCATAGCTCCACCAGATAAGATTGCGTAGTGCGTAGCTCCACCAGGACTGTCCACCAGATAAGATTGCGTAGTGCGTAGCTCCACCAGGACTGCACACGATTGCTTGACTAACTATTACTTTGGCTCTTTGTTTCCTCACGGATTTATATATTGACTGACTATTAGAACGTGAAAACACATACGTTTATATGTCCGGGCAATAGAGTCTTTAGTTGATCTAAGTAGGCTATTGTTCTAGATCAGGAAAATGATATCGTGCCTGGCGTCCTTAGAGATGGACATGTTGGAGGTGGTACGGAGGAAATTGGCAACCACTTTATACACTCAAATATTGATGCTATGGAGGAACAACAACAATTGCATCCAGGTAAAATTACTTTGAAAGTGTTGCATGCTCAATATTTTTATTGTCCGATGACACTATGATGATTAAGTTGTCGATGTGGTATGCTTTTTCACGAGGCATCGGCGATCTGATCTACAATGTTATACTGAAATCAGACGAAAATATGGTCCGTGTAGCAGTGCTCTTACTTCAATATCATTTTTCTGCTTCCTAGATTGCATCCATGAAAAACATGACACTAGCAACATATGCATTGGCATTAATTAACTCACTCATCCTTATTTCAATATATGTGTAGGGATGCCATAGATATAGTGAACAAAAATAACCAACTTTAGTGAACTAGCTTACTTTATTAAACAAAGATAATTACATAAATTGGTATATCCTACCACAATGATTTAAGACATCAATGATTCTATGTACGATAGCATTAGTTTTTTTTTTGCGGGAGACGATAGCATTAGCTTTATGATACCACACTGTGGTGTCAGTAAATAAAAATAAGGACCGCTTGTATGCTATTTTTATTATCAGTATAATAATCTAAAATAGGGTTGTTCACCCGATTAGATGACTGCGATTTATGGCCCATATTTCGAACTAGCACCCCAAAGAATTTTATTGTTAATTGATCCATCATTTTTGTCATCATTAAACTTATCCTCTAACTGGCCATCCTAATGCATGACAATTGGCTTTTGTTCACAGAGAAGCATGTTAATTTTTTTTCTCCCGTTGCAATGTACGGACATGTTTGCTATTAAATAATCAATAGAGAAATAATGCACGGGCCAGCGCTCTCCGGCGCGCTAAAAGTGGCTATTTCGGCGCTGCAAACTTATTTTAGAGTGCCGCGCGGTTGCGCGCTTGTTGGAGATGCTCTAAGATTACACATATAGTAACTAACCGTCGCATGTAAATATGTATGAGAGTGCTATTCATCCGTCACCTACAAAAGTTTGGACAACACTATACTAGAGCAGCCCGTAATCAACGTGCAAAAAGAATAGGCTGGCTTGGCAGTAGTGGACTGAAGCAGCCCATGGTCCAAGTTGCCCCTGTGCGGACGCTGTGTGGGCTTGTGCGGCTGCAGGCGCTGGTGCGCACCATCAAATGTGCCGATGCGTTGCATGTAGCAAATCGAGACCACGGAGCCAAGTGCCAAACATTGGATATTTTCGATGATAGATACACTATCACATGATGCTTTTGTAAAGTTTGCTGTAACGTTGTGGGTAATATGGTGGGCGAGAAGGACGGCGATCCACGAAGAGATATTCCAAAGTCCTTCAGCCACGCACCAATTCATAAACAGATTCATTTTAGATCTTGACTTTTTACCAAAGAAAGTACCAAGTGCTCTGAAACAGCAGGCAAGCAACACAACCAAACCAAAAGCTCCACCACGAGGTTACTCCAAAATCCATGTGGACGCTGGCTTTGCAAGAGAACGAGCTAGAGGAGCAGCAGCTGCAGTGTGCAGAGATGAGAAGGGAAATTTTTTAGGTAGCTCAGCACTGGTCGTCAATGGCATAACAGATGTTGCTACTCTTGAATCAATAGCATGCAGGGAGGCATTATTTTTGGCGGAGGATCTACAGCTGCAGGACTTCATTGTTGCTTCGGATTCAAAACAAGTTATTATTGATATTAAGAGGGGGAGCCAGGGAGGATATGAAGCCATCATACAGGAAATCAAACAGCGGGCATTGTCTTTTAATTGTCTTTTCACTTTTGAAGGTCGTTCTACTAATGTAGACGCCGATAGGTTAGCCAAGTTTTCGCATTCACTTGATCAAGGTAGACATGTTTGGTTAATCCAACCGCATGATCCCTTTTGTATCCCTCTCCATCAGGAGTTTGATTAATAAAGCTTGGTGATACCCCTAAAAAAAAAAAGCAAATCGACTGGTCAAAAATTGTGGTCAGTCGACCGACCCGAAAATAAAAGTAGAATTGTACGTAGTCACTCCCAATAATCAATGGAGTAAACCATGCACGGGAAAACCCGCTCTCATCTCTTATCCGGTTTTGAGAGTGTAGGATTGACATCAAATATGATACCTCTCGATTCACTGATCCCACCACACGAACTGAAACTTACAACAAATGACATAAACTCTCACATGTACGGAGTACTATGCAGTGCCCACCCTACACTGATCACATTCACATCGCCGCAACCTTGCTCGTCGGCCAAGTGATGGCGATGGGGCTCGCCACCGTGTGCTCGCCGTCCCTCCACTAAATCGACCCAAACGTGTACTTCTCTGTGACGCTCCCGCCGACTTCCCGCGCGAAGGTGACCGCATACCCCTGTGTCTTCTGCGTCGCACTGAACCGCAGCGTCTCGGGGCTCACCGTGATGAGCACGCCGTCCGGGGCCGTGACCTTGGCCGTGTACGCACCGTGATGAGCACGCCGTCCGGGGCCGTGACCTTGGCCGTGTACGTAGTCGTGGCGTCGCTGCCGACGTTGCGCACAACGCGGCGCTGCGTGACGTCCGCCCGTGTTTTGTTCGAGGTGAACACCACCGAGAAGACCGGGTAGTTGTGGTCGCCCACGGAGGAGCCCGCACGCGTCGAGCAGCTGGTGGACGAGCCGAACACTGCGATCTGCTTGGCCGTGTAGCCGAGCGCGCACAGGAAGGTGATGTAGTCCTCTGTGCCGGCGTCGTACACAAGGCCCGGGTCGACGGCACTGTTGGGGTCGATGTGTCCGGCCCCACGCGCGAACGGCGTGGACGCCTCACGGGTGGACATGTCACCGATCACGCCGCCGGCGTTGTCCACGTTCCGCGCGGTGGTCATCAGGGCGGACTTAACCGCGGTGGGGCTCCACTCCGGCCTTGCCTGCCGGAGCAGCGCGACGATGCCGCTCACATGCGGGCATGACATGGACGTGCCCGATATGATGTTGTACTTCACTCGCCTCGTGTCAAAGTCGAGCTCCGAGGGCGAGTTGGCCCCTGTCCAAGCGGCAAGGATGTCCACGCCCGGCGCGGTCACGTCCGGCTTGAGGATCTCCCGCGCGCGGAAGTTCGGCCCGTGGCTCGAGAAGGACGACATTCTAGGGGAAGGAGGCGTCGAGCCGACCATGGTGCCGCGGAAGATGATCGTCGCGGTAGGGGAGGTTTGCGTGCGTATGTACTTTTTAGTCTGTCTAGGACACATCTATATATGACAGAATTATGTCACATCTAACCTCATGTCCACTATGTTTGTGGTCTATTTTTTTTCTAGCTTTTTTTTTGTTCCTTGTTGCTGCGTTATTTATGGGAGCTTAGATGCGACATCTTTAGAAAACATCTAGATATGAATTAGACAAACTGTCGCACAAAACAATCTTCCCGGCTACCTTGGCGGGTTTTTGCTTCCCATCCTCGCACACTTTGGAGCCCACGTCCCCTCTGTAGACCACTGGTAACTTGGTCGCGCCGAGCGGCTCGCCGGCGTAAAGAGTAACTTGGTCGCACACTTTGGAGCCCACGTCCCCTCCCGTGAAGGTCTCGCCGTTGCCGAGAACGACGTCGCCCGGGAATCGGCGGTTGAGTGTGGACGCGCCGACCGTCAATAACCACGGCGCGATGTTCACGGCGGTGGAGTCCCCGGGGCCAGAGTTTCCCGCGGAAGCGGAGACGATGATGCCCTTGCTGACGGCGCAGAACGCGCCCACCGCGGTTGTATCACTGTAAAAGTTGTCGGCCAGGCCGGTGTCGCCGAGCGAGACAGAGATAACGTCGACGCGGTCTGTGATGGCCTCGTCGAATGCGGAGAGGATGTCAGAGCTCGCGCACCCTTCGTCCCAGCACGCTTTTGTAGATGGCAATGCGCGCGCCCTGGGCCATGCCGACGGCTTTTCCTCTGGCGTAGTCGAAGAAGCCAGCGTCCGCGGCAGGTGAGCCGCCGGCGGTGGAGGATGTGTGTGTGCCGTGGCCATTGGTGTCGAGCGGCGACAACGGGTCCTCACCGAAGGCACGGCCGCGTGCAGCCTCCAGCCCCTCGTGGAAGAACTTGGCGCCGACGAGTTTGTTGTTGTAGAGCGCTGAGGTGTTGAACGACGGACCCGAGACGCACCCACCGCGGAACTTGCTGGGCGGCGGCAGCAGCGACGGGTCGGCGGTGAAGGACTTGCGGCCTTCCAGGTAGACGCCAGTGTCGATCACCCCGATGATGACGTCCGTGGCGCCGTTGGACACCTTGAGCAGCCCGGAGGACGGCGAGAGGCCGAGGAAGGATGGCGTCAGGGTGGTGTGCAGCTGCTGCATCACGTCGGGCACGACGGCGAGCACGGACCCCAACGACGCGAGCTGCGCGGCCTGGCGGCCCGTGAGCTGCGCTGCGAAGCCCGTCGCGGTGTGAGCGTAGGAGTAGAGCACCCTAGGCGCCGGGCTGGACATCTCGACGGGGAGTCGATCGCGCAAGAACGAAGCATACGCCCGCGTGGCCATTAGACCGCGGCGCGGCAGGCGTGGCGCGTGCTCCGCCGCGACGTGCACGATGTAGGAGGACTGGGCCTCCGCCGTCTCGCTCTCCACCTCCGTTGCTGGCCCGGCTGTGGCAGCAACGACCAAGCCAAGGAGAACGCACAGGGCCGCGAATGGTCTGAGGAGCTCCATTGTCGCGGGACGGGGAGCACGAATAAGACCTCCTTCAACGCAAAGGTGCTTAGATGAGGTGCTAAGTATATTAAATATCTTAGCAACTCAAGTCCTCAATGCAAAGGTGTTAAGCTTCATGCATTTAATTAGTTGTAGACTCAGAATTATGCTTTCACCTAGGTACACATGCTTAGCACCGTTTCTTCCTGGGGTCACCATACTACTCTTTCTCTCTTCTTAACTAGCATGCCACGTCAGATTTTTTGCTTAGTTGGCAACCTTAGCACATGTACAAGGTGGAGCATTGGGAGGGGCCTAAATAGGCAGCGCGGCTGCTCCGGCCACCGCGGAGGGAGTAGTTGCTGTTCCAAACAATTAGCGGGATCCGATTTTGTTAATGTTTCCATGAGATAATCTCCCACGTATTCGAGCACATTCTTCTTTCTAAATTGTTGTTGTCTCGTTCCTTGTACGAACGCCAAAAAGAATATGCACGTTGCCTCCAATTTTCTTGGTGGCTCGTTCCCTTGTAAGAACGCATGACGCCTCCATTATGTTTTTGGCAAGAAAATATGGGGCATTGCTCCAATGGCATGTTGTCCTTGGGCTCTGTAATGGATTACACGGGTGCTTAGGACGGGTGGCAGAACCAAAGTTTTGCTTCCGGTGCCAGCCGGTGCTTACAAGAAATAACCGCTCGTTCAAGTCACGATGCCTTGACTCGGTGCCAAAATCGGCAGGAAAAAAAAAATAAGAAAAATGGCCCAGCTAGCACCCATACCAAGCACTACGCGTTGTGGATCAAAGAAATTTTCTAGGCGCGACGCAGCTAGCACCGGTGTCCAAGCACCAGTGTTGTACAAGGCCTTAAACTGATTGTAGTGCCTGTCAACTGATCAACAGGTTCTTTTTTTGCGAGGGAACAAGTATTGAATTAGTAGAGGTTAGTTGTACACATTTTTCGTATGAGTGAAGGCATCAAATTTGTCAACTTTACTCTTGTGAACTATCGCTGTGAGTTGAGGAGCCCTACCATTGGAGGGACAGGAATCATATCAGTGATGGATCTTCTTTTTTACGGGAAGATGGATCTTTTTTTTTTTGGACCAATCACAATGATGGATCTGGTGAAAGAGAGGGCAAAGAAAACCACTTTAGCTATACGTGAGCCGCCTGAATTTTGTATTTGGGTCTATCGATTTTTGAAGCGTTGATGTTTGCTTTGAGATTCGGTGCCATTTTCTTTCTGGCGTGGTTGTTTCGCTGGTTTGGGTTGTGTTTCATCGACTGACCCCATACTTGGTCAATCGATTCGTTCCTGGGCTGAGCCCGTTAACCGTTATGACCTCTTGACCGATTTTCAGCTCAGCCCAGCTGTTGTACAGCGTCGAGACTCGAGAGAGGCCGACTCCTCGGGTTTATCTCTTTCCTTTATCTCCTTGGGTTACTCACCTCCCTTTCAGTATCATCCTCTCTGTTCCCCTTCGCCTCTCTGTTCTTCTCCCTCTGTAGCTAGGTTTGTGTTTTTTTCTATCACCACATTCGTTTATTTTTGTATTGTGTGATTCAGTTGCTATTTTTGTATTGTGTGATCCTGCCCAGCTGTTCTTATAGTAGTACTTTGATGCGGAGCATCCTATGGTCATCCCCATGGACCTACCATCGTCTCGCCAAGTGCCAAATGGACCGATGACACGAGCATGTGCAAGAGCTCTCGAGACCGAGGTGGCATCTCTCCTTAGTGATATTCCATATGACCCGCTTGAGACATGGCTACTACCTAAAGCCGGATCACTATGTGTGATTAGGTATGAAGAACACCCCCTCGGAGATGCTCGTGATGATGGACAAGTCCCCAAGTTCATGGATGAAGAGGACCAACGAAGGAACCGAAGAAGTCCCCAGGACACGGACATCCGGCCCCTAGAACCTTAACCGCCACAGCCGAGTGATACGTCTCCAATGTATCTATAATTTTTTATTGTTCCATGCTATTATATTATCTGTTTTGAATGTTTTATATGCATTAATATGCTATTTTATATTATTTTCGGGACTAACTTATTAACCTGGATCCCAGTGTCAGTTTCTGTTTTTTTTTCTTGTTTTTGAGTTTTACAGAAAAGGAATATCAAACGGGGTCCAAACGGAATAAAACTTTACGATGATTTTTCTTGGACCAGAAGACACACGTAAGACTTGGAGAGGAAGGCAGAAGAGTCCCAAGGGCTCCACAAGCCCTCAGGGCGCGCCCACTGGCTTGTGGGCCCCACGGGAGTCCTCCAACCCTAATCTTTGGCCTATAAATTCAGAAATATTCCCAAAAGACCAGAAGCGTCCACCAAAATACTTTTTCGCCGCCGTAACTTTCTGTACCCATGAGATCCCATCTTGGGGCCTTTTCCAGCATCCTGCCGGAAGGGGATCCGATCATGGAGGGCTTCTACATCAATTCTATTGCCCTTCCGATGAAGCGTGACTAGTTTACCACAGACCTACGGGTCCATAGCTAGTAGCTAGATGGCTTCTTCTCTCTCTTTGATTCTCAATACCATGTTCTCCTCGATGTTCTTGGAGATCTATCCGATGTAATATTCTTTTGCGGTGTGTTTGTCGAGATCCGATGAATTGTGGATTTATGATCAGATTATCTATGAATATTATTTGAATCTTCTCTGAATTCTTATATGCATGATTTGATATCTTTGCATTTCTCTTCGAATTATCGGTTTGGTTTGGCCAACTAGATTGGTTCTTCTTGAAATGGGAGAGGTGCTTAGTTTTGGGTTCAATCTTGTGGTGTCCTCATCCAGTGACAAAGTACGGGTAGCGAGGCACATATTGTATTGTTGCCATCAAGGGTAAAAAGATGGGGTTTTCATCATATTGCTTGAGTTTATCCCTCTACATCATGTCATCTTACTTAAGGCGTTACTCCGTTCTTTATGAACTTAATACTCTAGATGCATGCTGGATAGCGGTCGATGTGTGGAGCAATAGTAGTAGATGCAGAATCGTTTCGGTCTACTTGACACGGACGTGATGCCTATATGCATAATCATTGCCTTGGAAATCGTCATAACTTTGTGTTTTTCTATCAATTGCTCGACAGTAATTTGTTCACCCACCGTATTATTTGCCTTCAAGAGAGAAGCCTCTAGTGAAACCTATGGCCCTCGGGTCTATTTTCCATCATATATTTTCAGATCTATAAACCAAAAAACCCAAAAATACATTGCTGCATTTTATTTCCTTTTATTTTGTTTTACGTTTTAGTAATCTTTTATATCTATATCAGATCTCATCCTTGCAAGTGACCGTGAAGGGATTGACAACCCCTTTATCGTGTTGGGTGCAACTGTTTGATTGTTTGTGCAGGTGCATAGATTGGGGACTTGCTTGTATCTCCTACTGGATTTGATACCTTGGTTCTTAACTGAGGGAAATACTTATCTCTATTTTGCTGCATCACCCTTTCCTCTACAAGGGAAAAACCAACGCAAGCTCAAGAAGTAGCAGGAAGAATTTCTGACGCCGTTGCCGGGGAGATCTACATCAAGCCTACCAAGTACCCACCATAAACTCTCATCTCTTGCATTACATTATTTGCCATTTGCCTCTCGTTTTCCTCTCCCCCACTTCTAAAACGATTTTCAGAAAAATACAAAAAGATTTGCCTTTTTATTCGCCCTTCTTCCGTTCGTCTTTTCGTTTGCTTTTTGGTTGCTCGTGCGCTAGATCGTTTGTTTTGCTTTCATGGCTAGTCCTTCTACCATTGTTAGTACCCCGGAAAGTGAGGTTCTCAATTTTAAGCAAAAGGAGGGAGAAAATTTAAAAGATGCTTGGTATAGAATTTGCAATGCTCAAAATAGATCTACTCATAAGCAATCTACTACCATTCTCCTCCGTAATTTTTATGTGGGTGTTACTCCTTGGAATAGATATGTTCTAGATACCATCACCGGGGGAAATTTCTTGGGGAGCCATACTTTGGACGCTTATAATGCTGTGATAGATTTGGTAGGCTCACCACCACTCATGGTTAATGAAACAATTCTAACTTTGGAACATGTGATGCAAATGCTTGATATTATTGAGAATAAAATTGCTACCATAGAGCTTGTTGAAAACTTGGATAAAAAGATTCATAATCATATCACTCAATATGGATCTAAGGTAGGAGTTACTTTAAAGAATCTAAGGGAAAAGGAACCCATAGTTAATGAGAAGATAGATCAAGATTCTACTAGAATTTGCAAGCTAGAAGATATTATTACCAACTTGGGATCCGCTTTTGCCTCTGTTAAAACTACTGCAAATTTTCCTCCTACTAAAGTTACTAAGTTTATTTATGTTCCTAAAAATAATGGTGAATCTTCTAGTAAAGGAAACGAAGATCTTAAGATGATAAGTGTTCACCCTAGCTTTATTAATATAATTAAGGAACCAATTGCCACGAGTGAATTTCTTGATTTCTTGCCTAGGAGTGTGATTATTGATAAAACCAAAGAATCTCCTAAGGGTTATAAGTGTGGAATTGAGGAATTGCATACCAAAGATGCCAATACCTAGATCTATGTTTTATGCCTAGCTAGGGGCGTTAAACAATAGCGCTTGTTGGGAGACAACCCAATTTTATTTTTTTGTTTTTTGTTTTTGGTTCTGTTTTTCAAAAAATACACATTATTACCTCTGTAGTAATTGTGTTTTGGTGTTTTAGTTAGTGTCTGAGCCAAGTAAGACCTTTGGGATGGCTTACGGTGATAGTTGATTTGATCTTGCTGAAAAACAGAAACTTTTGCATCCAGTAATAGAATTGTTTAAATTCACTGGAGCGTGTACAAACCCTGAATTTTTAACACAAGTTTTATATACAAATTTCATATGTCTTAATAATTTTTAATAATTTTTAGAGTTACAGAATTATTAGAACAATTCAGATCTTCGCAGACTGTTCTGTTTTTTGACAGATTCTGTTTTCTATGTGTTGTTTGCTTATTTTAATGGATCTATGGGTAGTATCGGGGGTTATGAACCATGGAGAAGTTGGAATACAGTAGATATTACACCAATATAAATAAACAATGAGTTCACAACAGTACCAAAAAGTGGTGATTTATTTTCTTATACTAACGGATCTCATGAGTTTTCTGTTGAGTTTTGTGTTGTGAAGTTTTCAAGTTTTGGGTAAAGATTTGATGGATTATGGAATAAGGAGTGGCAAGAGCCTAAGCTTGGGGATGCCCAAGGAACCCCAAGGTAATATTCAAGGACAACCAAGCATCTAAGCTTGGGCATCCCCTCTTTCGTCTTCGTCTATCGGCAAATTTACTTGAGGCTATATTTTTATTCACCACATGATATGTGTTTTGCTTGGAGCGTCTTGTATGATTTGAGTCTTTGCTTTTTACTTTGTCACAATCATCCTTGTTGTACACACCTTTTGAGAGGGACACGCATGAATCGTGAATTTATTAGAATACTCTATGTGCTTCACTTATATCTTTTGAGCTAGGCAATTTTGCTCTAGTGCTTCACTTATATCTTTTTAGAGCACGGCGGTGGCTTTATTTTATAGAAATTGTTGAACTCTCTTGCTTCACTTATATTATTTTGAGAGTCTCTCTAAACAGCATGGTAATTTGCATAGGTTATGAATTTAGTCCTAATATGATGGGCATCCAAGAAGGATATAATAAAAACTATATAAAGAGCATTGAATACTATGAGAAGTTTGATTCCTTATGATTGTTTGGAGATATAAAGATGGTGATATTAGAGTCATGCTAGTGAGTAATTATGGATTGGTAGAAATACTTGTGTTAAAGTTTGTGATTCCCGTAGCATGCATGTATGGTGAACCGTTATGTGATGAAGTCGGAGCATGATTTATTTATTGATTGTCTTTATGAGTGGCGGTCGGGGACGAGCGATGGTCTTTTCCTACCAATCTATCCCCCCTAGGAGCATGCGTGTAGTACTTTGTTTCGATAGCTAATAGACTTTTGCAATAAGTATGTGAGTTCTTTATGACTAATGTTGAGTCCATGGATTATACGCACTCTCACCCCTCCACCATTGCTAGCCTTTCTAGTACCGCGCAACTTTCGCCGGTGCATTAAACTCACCATATACCCTTCCTCAAAACAGCCACCATACCTACCTATTATGGCATTTCCATATCCATTCCGAGATATATTTCCATGCAACTTCCACCATTCCGTTTTATTATGACACGCTCCATCATTGTCATATTGCTTTGCATGATCGTAAGATAGCTAGCATGATGTTTTCATGGCTTGTCCATTTTTTGATGTCATTGCTATGCCAGATCATTGCACATCCTGGTACACCGCCAGAGGCATTCATATAGAGTCATATTTTTGTTCTAAGTATCGAGTTGTAATTCTTGAGTTGTAAGTAAATAAAAGTGTGATGATCATCATTATTAGAGCATTGTCCCATCTGAGGAAAGGATGATGGAAGCTATGATTCCCTCACAAGTTGGGATGAGTCTCCGGACTTTACAAAAAAAATAAAAGAGGCCAAAGAAGCCCAAATAAAAAAAAGAGAGAAAAGAAGAAAAAAATGAGAGAAAAGAGAAGGGGCAATGCTACTATCCTTTTACCACACTTGTGCTTCAAAGTAGCACCATGATCTTCATGATAGAGAGTCTCCTATATTGTCACTTTCATATACTAGTGGGAATTTTTCATTATAGAACTTGGCTTGTATATTCCAATGATGGGCTTCCTCAAATTGCCCTAGGTCTTCGTGAGCAAGAGAGTTGGATGCACACCCACTTAGTTTCTTTTTTGAGCTTTCATAAACTTATAGCTCTGGTGCATCCGTTGCATGGCAATCCCTACTCACTCACATTGATATCTATTGATGGGCATCTCCATAGCCCGTTGATACGCCTAGTTGATGTGAGACTATCTCCTTCTTTTTGTCTTCTCCACAACCACCATATTCTATTCCACCTATAGTGCTATATTCATGGCTCACGCTCATGTATTGCGTGAAAGTTGAAAAAGTTTGAGAACATCAAAAGTATGAAACAATTGATTGGCTTGTCATCGGGGTTGTGCATGATTTAATACTTTGTGTGATGAAGATGGAGCATTGCCAGACTATATGATTTTGTAGGTATAACTTTCTTTGGCCATGTTATTTTGAGAAGACATGATTGCTTCATTAGTATGCTTGAAATATTATTGTTTTTATGTCAATATTAAACTTTTGTTTGGAATCTTATGGATCTGAATATTCATGCCACAATAAAGAAAATTACTTGGATAAATATGTTAGGTAGCATTCCACATCAAAAATTCTGTATTTATCATTTACCTACTCGAGGACGAGCAGGAATTAAGCTTGGGGATGCTTGATACGTCTCCAACGTATCTATAATTTTTTATTGTTCCATGCTATTATATTATCTGTTTTGGATGTTTTATATGCATTAATATGCTATTTTGTATTATTTTTGGAACTAACTTATTAACCTAGAGCCCAGTGACAGTTTCTGTTTTCTCCTTGTTTTTGAGTTTTACAGAAAAGGAATATCAAACGGAGTCCAAACGGAATAAAACTTTACGATGATGTTTCTTGGACTAGAAGACACACGTAGGACTTGGAGAGGAAGGCACAAGAGTCCCGAGGGCTCCACAAGCCCTTAGGGCGCGCCCTAGGGAGATGGCGTGCCCCCTGGCTTGTGGGCCCCACGGGAGTCCTCCAACCCTAATCTTTGGCCTATAAATTCAGAAATTTTCCCAAACGACCAGAAGCGTCCACCAAAATACTTTTCCGCCGCCGTAACCTTCTGTACCCATGAGATCCCATCTTGGGGTCATTTTCGGCATCTTGCCGGAGGGGGATTCGATCACGGAGGGCTTGTACATAACCTCTATTGCCCTTCTGATGAAGCGTGAGTAGTTACCACAGACCTACGGGTCCATAGCTAGTAGCTAGATGGCTTCTTCTCTCTCTTTGATTCTCAATACCATGTTCTCCTCGATGTTCTTGGAGATCTATCCGATGTAATATTATTTTGCGGTGTGTTTGTCGAGATCTGATGAATTGTGGATTTATGATTAGATTATCTATGAATATTATTTGAATCTTCTCTGAATTCTTATATGCATGATTTGATATCTTCGTATTTCTCTTCGAATTATCGGTTTGGTTTGGCCAACTAGATTGGTTCTTCTTGCAATGGGAGAGGTGCTTAGTTTTGGGTTCAATCTTGCGGTGTCCTCACCCGGTGACAAAGTACGAGTAGCGAGGCACGTATTGTATTGTTGCCATCAAGGGTAAAAAGATGGGATTTTCATCATATTTCTTGAGTTTATCCCTCTACATCATGTCATCTTACTTAAGGCGTTACTCCGTTCTTTATGAACTTAATACTCTAGATGTATGCTGGATAGCGGTCGATGTGTGGAGTAATAGTAGTAGATGTAGAATCGTTTCGGTCTACTTGACACGGATGTGATGCCTATATGCATAATCATTGCCTTGGATATCGTCATAACTTTGTGCTTTTCTATCAATTCCTCGACAGTAATTTGTTCACCTTCCGTATTATTTGCCTTCAAGAGAGAAGCCTCTAGTGAAACCTATGGCCCCCGGGTCTATTTTCCATCATATATTTTCAGATCTATAAACCAAAAAACCCAAAAATACCTTGCTGCAATTTATTTCCTTTTATTTTGTTTTACATTTTAGTAATCTTTTATATCTATCTCTATCAGATCTCATCCTTGCAAGTGACCGTGAAGGGATTGCCAACCCCTTTACCGCGTTGGGTGCAAGTGTTTGATTGTTTGTGCAGGTGCATAGATTGGGGACTTGCTTGTATCTCCTACTGGATTTGATACCTTGGTTCTTAACTAAGGGAAATACTTATCTCTACTTTGCTGCATCACCCTTTCCTCTTCAAGGGAAAAACCAACGCAAGGTCAAGAAGTAGCACCCAGCAGCCAAAGCTACAGGACCCGGACACCCGACCCAGGCCCCGGACATCTGGCCCAGGTCCACATGCTTAGAGAGAGAGGTGTCGATAAAAACAAAATACGGACATAGAAGCATCATGTAAATTATTATAATAGCAACAAACTTTAACATAAAACTATATTATAGAACTTTTATCATGTAACTTCTATCATAGACTTCTCATGAACAAGTAACAATTCATCACAACATCGAAGTATAAAGCATAAACTCTATTGAAAACCAACAAACTATGTTCTCAGTCAACTTTGCAACTACAATTCATCATCTTTTCAGGAAGGGTCACGTATCGGAGCCTTTTTGGCAAGTCCACATACTCAACCATCATATAGTCTTCTATGATTGCTAACACTCACCGCATACACATGAGCAAAAAGTTTCAACCGGACACATAGAAAGATAGGGGCTTATAGTTTCGCCTCCCAACATGGTCACCTCAAGGGTGATGTCAACAATAATAACTCATGCTACTCATATCCAACTGGATGTATGTGCCTAGATCTTTCCTCACCACATGATGCTTGCCAAAAGAGAAAATAAAAAGGAATAGAGAGAAATACTTTGACTCTTGCATAAAAGTAAATACATAAAAGTAAAAGATAGGCCCTTCGCAGAGGGAAGCAGAGGTTGCCATTCGCTTTTCATTTCTATGCCCAATCTCTTAGTACAAAAGAACATCACGTTATATTGCCCCTTATGATAGCAACCTTTATTATGTAGTCTGTCGCTTTTATTCTTTGCCATCACAAGTTCATACAATGCTCAATTTTCTCTTACACTAAATGATCCAACACTTTTAGAAGCAATTTTTATTGCCCTTTTTGCACCGATGACAACTTACTTGAAGGATCTTACTCAATCCATAGGTAGGTATGGTGGACTTTCAAAACAAGATTTGGGTTTAAGGGTTTTGGATGCACAAGTAGTATCTCTACTTAGTGCAGAATTTTTGGCTAGCAAAGATGGGGGGCAAGCACCACATGTTAAAGGATCCATGACAATATAACTTCTATGTGAATATGAACAAACATAAATCATTACATTGTCTTCCTTGTCCAACGTCAACAATTTTGGCATATAATATTTTGATGGGGGCTCACAATCACAAAAGATGTCCAGGATAGTATATTTGCATGTGAATCTTCTCTTCCCTTATTAATTCTTTCATGAATTGCATCATTGACCAATGCTATGTTTGTAAATCTCCAATAAAATTTTCTACTTATACTCTTCCTTATGTGATGTCATTACTTACCATAAGATTAGCATATGACCTTTTTCATTTAATTCCTTTCTTTTTATTGAACATGAAAGAAAAGGAAAACAAAACTCAAACTAAACTTTATTATATATATAACTTGCACACGATCACAAGGATAGAACACTAAGCAAACTCTCGAAAAGAAAGGATCGAACTAAACTTTTATTCATCTAAAGCAAAAGATAACTATGGATCGAACTAAGATAAGTAAAGGCAAAAGATAGTGGAGGTGATACGATACCGGGGCACCTCCCCCAAGCTTGGCACAAGCCAAGGGGAGTGCCCATACCCGATACTCAAGTTTCCTTTGGTGATGAAGAAGGAGGCGGTGGTGATGAAGTAGTAGCAATCTTATCCTCAGGTTTCCATGGCAAGGGCTCACCATTATAGGAAGAAGAGTGAGTCTCGCGGGTCCTGCAACTGGCAGCCAAACTCATACCTTTAAACCTTGCCTCAAATTCAAAGACTTGGTTTAGGAGATCGTAGATCTGGCTTTGGAGAAAGTTGATTTGCTCGTTGAAGGTAAAGACGATGTCCTTCATGGACTTTCCCTCCACCTTGAGATCACGGGTATAAACAGAAGATTTCTTCGCGATACGATGGTTAATAGGTACCGGGGGGGGGTATATAAAGATTTTTTATCTTGGGAAACAAGCAAACGGAAGAAAAACGGAGTTCGGAAGGTACCCGAGGTGGGCACAACCCACCTGGGCGCGCCTGGCTACCTTCCTGGTTGTTTCTTATTTTCCAAATTTTTGATATATTCTAAAACTGACAGAAAATATTTTTGCGGATTTTTTTGGAGTCCATTTACTTACTGTATCACATACCTCCTCTTTTTCACGATTCTGGAGTGTTCCGGAAAGTTTCCTTTATGTGTTCTTCCGGTGTCATAGTTTGGATAATATTGCTTTCAACATTAATGGGTGTACCTGAGATATAATGTTTTTATTCTTTTCCCATTGACAACCTTTGGGTTAGTACCCTCGGCATTATTTATTTTGATGGCTCCGGATCGATAAACCTCCTCGATAACATAGGGTCCTTCCCATTTGGAGAGGAGTTTTCCTGCAAAGAATCTGAAACAAGAGTTGTACAAAAGAACATATTCTCCAACTTTGAACTCACGCTTTTGGATTCTTTTGTCATGCCATCTTTTAACTTTTTCTTTAAATAACTTGGCATTTTCATAAGCTTGGGTTCTCCATTCATCTAGTGAGCTAATATCAAATAACCTCTTTTCACCGGCAAGTTTGAAATCATAGTTGAGTTCTTTAATTGCCCAATATGCTTTATGTTCTAACTCAAGAGGCAAATGACAAGCTTTTCCATAGACCGTTTTATAAGGAGACATAGCCATAGGATTTTTATATGCTGTTCTATAAGCCCAAAGTGCATCATCTAATTTCTTAGACCAATTCTTTCGAGACCTATTGACAGTTTTCTGTAATATTAATTTTATTTCTCTATTGCTAAGTTCAACTTGACCACTAGACTGAGGATGATAGCGTGATGCAATTCTATGGTTAACATCATACTTAGCAAGCATTTTACGGAAAGCACCATGAATAAAATGTGAACCACCATCAGTCATTAAATATCTAGGGACTACAAACCTTGGGAAAATAACTTCCTTAAGCATTTTAATAGAGGTGTTGTGATCAGCGCTACTAGTTGGAATAGCTTCTACCCACTTAGTAACATAATCAACAGTAATCGAAATATGAGTATACCCATTAGAGGAAGGAAAAGGTCCCATGTAATCAAATCCTCAAACATCAAAAGGTTCAAATACAAGTGAATAATTCATAGGCATTTCCTAACGCTTACTAATATTACCAATTCTTTGACATTCATCACAAGATAAAACAAACTTACAGGCATCGAAGAGAGTAGGCCAATAAAAACCAGATTGTTGTACCTTGTGAGCAGTTCTATCTCAAGCATGATGCCCTCCATAAGCTTCGGAGTGACATTTTCGTAGGATTTGTACCTGTTCATGCTCAGGTACACAACGTCTAATAATACCATCTACTCCTTCTTTATAAAGATGTGGGTCATCACAAAAGTAATGTCTTAAATCATAGAAGAATTTTTTCTTTTATTGTTATGTGAAACTAGGTGGTATGTATTTAGCAACAATGTAATTAGCATAGTCAGCATACCAAGGAGTGTTATGAGAAACATTTATTGCAGCTAATTGTTCATGAGGAAAACTATCATTAATAGGTTGTGGGTCATCAAGAATATTTTCTAACCTAGACAAGTTATCAGCCACAGGGTTCTCAGCTCCTTTTCTATCAGTGATATGTAAGTCAAATTCTTGTAGCAAAAGAACCCACCTAATGAGTCTAGGTTTAGCATCTTTCTTTTCCATAAGATATTTTATAGCAGCATGATCAGTGTGAACAGTAACTTTAGAATCAACAATGTAAGATCTAAATTTGTCACAAGCAAATACAACTGCTAAGAATTCCTTTTCAGTAGTAACATAATTGCGTTGGGCACTATCTAGAGTTTGACTAGCATAGTGAATAACATTTAATTTCTTATCAACTATTTGTCCTAGAACAACACCAACAGCATAATCACTAGCATCACACATAATTTCAAAAGGCAAGTTCCAATCAGGTGGTTGAACAATAGGTGCAGAAATTAAGGCTTTCTTAAGTGTTTCAAAGGCTTCTACACAATCATCATCAAAAACAAATGGAACATCCTTTTGCAAAAGATGTGTAAGAGGCCTAGAAATTTTAGAGAAGTCTTTAATAAATCTCCTAGAGAAACCAACATGACCGAGGAAACTACGAATACCTTTGATATCTTTAGGACATGGCATTTTCTCGATTGCATCAACTTTAGCTTTATCCACCTCAATACCTCGTTCAGAAATTTTATGTCCCAAGACAATACCTTCATTAACCATAAAGTGGCACTTCTCCCAATTCAAGACAAGATTAATTTGCTCGCATCTCTGCAAAACTCGATCAAGGTTGCTTAAGCAATCATCAAAAGAAGTTCCATAAACGAAAAAGTCATCCATGAAAACCTCAACAATCTTTTCACAAAAATCAGAGAATATAGCAGTCATACATCTTTGAAAGGTAGCAGGTGCATTACATAAAACAAAAGGCATACGTCTATAAGCATAAGCTCTGAAAGGACAAGTGAAGGTGGTTTTCTCTTGATCAGGTTGTGACACAGGTATTTGAGAAAATCCAGAGTATCCATCAAGGAAACAAAAGTGTGTGTGTTTAGATAGTCTTTCAAGCATTTGATCAATAAAAGGTAGAGGGTAGTGATCCTTTCTAGTAGCTTTATTTATTTTTCTAAAATCAATTACCATTCTGTAGCCAGTGACAATTCTTTGTGGAATAAGTTCATTTTTATCATTAGGAACAACATTAATACCTCCTTTCTTAGGGACACAATGAACAGGGCTTACCCATCTACTATCAGCTATAGGATAGATTATACCTGCTTCCAGAAGCTTCAATATTTCAGTTCTTACCACTTCTTTCATTTTGGGATTCAACCGTCGTTGGTGATCAACAATGGGTTTAGCATCAGGTTCCATATTAATTTTATGCTGACAGAGAGTTGGACTAATGCCCTTTGAATCATCAAGAGTATATCCAATAGCAGCTCGGTGCTTCTTCAGAACCTTCAATAATCTTTCTTCTTCATGTTCTGAAAGGTTAGCACTAATAGGAATAGGATATATCTTTCTCTCATCAAGATAAGCATATTTCAAAGTGTCTAGTAATTGTTTTAATTCAAACACAGGATCACCTTTAGGTGGAGGAGGACCTCCTAGAGTTTCAATAGGCAAATTGTGTTTAAGCAGAGGTCATTGTTCAAAGAAATTTTTGTCTATTTCATTCCGTTCATGCATATGCATATCATTTTCATGGTCTAACAAATATTGTTCTAGTGGATCAGTAGGAGGCACAACAATAGAAGCAAGATCAATTATTTCATCCTTACTAGGAAATTCTTTATTATGATGTTTTCTACTAAACTTAGAAAAATTAAACTCATGAGACTCATCACCAAAACTAACACCGACGATTTGTTTCTCACAATCTATTTTAGCATTAACGGTGTTCAAGAAAGGTCTACCAAAGATAATAGGACAAAAGTCATCTTGTGGGGAACCAAGAACGAGAAAATTAGTAGGATATTTTATTTTCCCACACAAGTCTTCAACATCTCTAACAATCCCAAGTGGTGTGATGGTGTCTCTATTAGCAAGTTTAATAGTAACATCTATGTCTTCTATTTCAACTGGTGCTATATCATTCATAATCTCTTGATATAAGGTAAAAGGAATAGCACTCATGCTAGCACCTATGTCACATAAACCATGATAACAGTGATCTCCTATTTTAACTGAGACAACAGGCATGCCAACAACAGGTCTATGTTTATAGTTTTCATCGGGTTTGGCAATTCTAGCAGCTTCATCACAGAAGTAGATAACATGCCCATCTAAATTTTCTACCAGGATATCTTTAACCATAGCAACACTAGGTTCTACTTTGATTTGTTCAGCAGGCTTGGGTGCTCTAATATAACTCTTATTAACCATAGTTGAAACTTTAGCATGCTCCCTTATCCTAACAGGGAAAGGTGGTTTTTCAATGTAAGCAGTAGGAACAACTGGATCAACATTGTAAATAACAGTTTCATCTTTAGCTATTACCGATTCTTTAATTTCTTCTTTAATAGGTGGGTGATATTTAAACCACTTCTCCTTAGGGAGATCAACATGAGTAGCAAATGATTCACAAAAGGAGGCTACTATCTCAAAGTCAAGTCCATACTTAGTGCTAAACTTTTGAAAAGCGTCGGTATTCATAAAAGATTTAACACAATCATACTTAAGCTTAATACCTGACTCTTTACCTTCGTCAAGTTCCCAATCTTCAGAGTTGCGTTTAATTCTTTCTAGGTCCCACCTGAATTCAATAGTCTTCTTCATAAAGGAACCAGTACAAGAAGTGTCAAGCATGGATTGATCATTACTAGAAAGCCGAGCATAGAAATTCTGAATGATAATTTCTCTTGAGAGCTCATGATTGGGGCATGAATATAACATTGACTTAAGCCTCCCCCAAGCTAGAGCGATACTTTCTCCTTCACGAGGCCAAAAATTATATATATAATTCCGATCACGATGAACTAGATGCATAGGATAATTTTTTTGGTGAAATTCCAATTTCAATTGAGTCCAAGTCCAAGATCCAATATCATCGCATAGCCTATACCATGCCAATGCTTTTCCCTTCAAAGATAAAGGGAAAACCTTCTTCTTAGCTTCATCTCCGGGTAAACCTGCAAGCTTAAATAATCCACAAATTTCATCCACATATATTAAGTGCATATCAGGATGTTCAGTTCCATCTCCTGCATAAGGATTAGCTAGCAGTTGTTCTATCATACCCGAAGGAATTTCATAACCGATATTTTCAGTAGGTATAGTAGGTTGAGGGGTGACTAATTGTGGTTTCGGTCGAGGTGAAGATACCCCGAACAAACCCCTCAAAGGATTGTTCTCCATAGAAACAAGTGACAATAAATTTCAGCACATAGTAATAATTTTTCCTTACCGATTTCCACTTACCAAGAGCGCTTCACTCCCCAGCAACGGCGCCAGAAAAGAGCCTTGATGACCCACAAGTATAGGGGATCAATCATAGTCCTTTCGATAAGTAAGAGTGTCGAACCCAACGAGGAGCAGAAGGAAATGACAAGTAGTTTTCAGCAAGGTATTCTCTGCAAGCACTGAAATTATAAGTAACGAGTAGTTTGATAGCAAGGTAATTTGTAACAAGCAAGCAACGGTAACGGTAACAAAGTGCAGCAAGGTAGCCCAATCCTTTTGAGGCAAAGGACATGCCAAAACGGTCTCTTATGATAAGCAAAGCGTTCTTGAGGGTACACGGGAATTTCATCTAGTCACTTTCATCATGTTGGTTTGATTTGTGTTCGCTACTTTAATAATTTGATATGTGGGTGGACCGGTGCTTAGGTGCTGTTCTTACTTGAACAAACCTCCTACTTATGATTAACCCCCTCGCAAGCATCCGCAACTACGAGAAAAGTATTAAGAATAAATCTAACCATAGCATTAAACATTTGGATCCAAATCAGTCCCTTACGAAATAGCGCATAAACTAGGGTTTAAGCTTCTGTCACTCTCGCAACCCATCATCTAATAACTACTCCATAATGCATTCCTTTAGGCCCTAATAAGGTGAAGTGCCATGTAGTCGACGTTCACATGACACCACTAAGGGAATCACAACATACATATCATCAAAATATCGAACACATATCAAGTTCACATGATTACTTGCAACAAGATTTCTCCCGTGACCCCAAGAACAAAAGTAACTACTCACAAGTGACAATCATGCTCAAGATCAGAGGGGTATTAAATAACATAATGGATCTGAACATATAATCTTCCACCAAATAAACCATATAGTAATCAACTACAAGATGTAATCAACACTACTAGTCACCCACAAGCACCAGTCTAAGGTTCCGGTACAAAGATTGAACACAAGAGATGAACTAGGGTTTGAGAGGAGATGGTGTTGTTGAAGATGTTGATGGAGATTGCCCTCCCCAAGATGGGAGAGTTGTTGGTGAAGATGATGATGATGATTTCCCCCTCCGGGAGGGAAGTTCCCCCGGCGGAATCGCTCCGCCGGAGGGCAAAAGTGCTCCTGCCCAAGTTCCACCTCGAGACGGTGGCGCTTCATCCCGAAAGTCCTTCCCTTATTTTTTAAAGGTCAAAATGACTTATATACCAGAAGATGGGCACCAGAGGTGGGCCGAGGGGAGCACAACCCACCAGGGTGCGCTTGGGCTCCCTAGCGCGCCCAGGTGGGTTGTGCCCACCTGGTGGGCCCCCTCTGGTACTTATTGGCTCCAATAATTCTTATATATTCCATAAAAATTCTCCGTGAAGTTTCAGCTCATTTGGAGTTGTGCAGAATAGGTGGCCTGACGTAGCTTTTTCAGGTCCAGAATTCCAGCTGCCGGTATTCTCCCTCTTTGTGTGAACCTTGCATATTATGAGAGAAAAGGCATTAGAATTACTCTAAAAAGCATTATTATATCTAAAAACAATATAAATAACAGTAGGAAAACATGATGCAAAATGGACGTATCATACCCCTACTCCATTGGAGACCGAGGCCTCCTAGGAGAAGATTCCCCATGTGGATTCAAGACCCCGTCAAGGGAAGATCCCCGTCAAGGGAAGATCCCCTCGTGGATCAAGACCCCGTCTCCTCATGGATCGGAAAGTACTACGTACCATTTGTATCGTCCCTTGTTGTGTTCGGATCGTGTGTCTCGTTGTGTACTCGGATCTAGCACATGTGTAATCGAATCTCATTGATTTGAGTGTTTCCTCTCGTTTTCCCTCTCGCGTGCTCTTCGTGTTCTTTGCGGGATCCGTTCCAATCATGAAAGATTGGCTCCTAGGGTTCCAACCTATATCATCTTGGTATCAGAGCCACATTGATCATGATTTTGGAGTCTCCCCCTTCGTTTTCTAGCCTAATTTTGTTGTGTTTTGCCCCAATTTTGAAAATCCCCACAAAATAGCCCTCCCAAATTTTTTTGTGATTTGTTGGTGTGATGATGTTTTGTTGGATTTGATCCGTGGATTTGATGTGTTGCAGGTAGATCTAGCTTCCCCTAACTTTTCCCCCAATTCCATCCACGAAATTCCTCGAATTTTGCCCCAAAATTTTCTTTTCCTCCACTTGTTCATTGAGTTCATCACGGATTTGGAGCCGTGGACATCCAGCCCGTGGCCCCCGGACATCCGCACCCCCGGAAATCCGGCCTCCTGCAGCACCACTTCATCCACCACTTCCTTTTCCGCCTCATTTTTGCCAATTTTGATCAGGTTTCCACCAATACTTCCGCATACCACCACCACTTTCCGCAGCCACCATCGCTTACCCGCTACCCGCTCCGACAATTTTGACACATTTTGTTCTTTGAGAACTTGGGTTGCGGTTTCCGTTTCCTAAAGTGTTTCGGCTACTTAGGGATGATTCGACACCGACATCACCGCCGCTCATCTTCGTCATCGACATTGACCGTTTCATCACTTGACACCATAAACCGTAAGCAAGGACGGTATCCTCGACGAGACTCTTGTATATTCTCCCTTGCCATTGCATTGATAACCCATAGCCCATTTTGCGTTACTTTCTTATCGAGACTAGCCATTGAGTATTGCCGGCAACGTTACTTGTGCATATTAGTGATCATCATCTCATTGCATATATCATATCATCTTGGTATCCATATCTTGGTATCATCTTATCATCACTAGTGCAACATTTTGTTCCCGCATATGCAATTGCTATCTTGGTTCGTGAAGTTGTGCATAAGTGGCCAAAGAAAGAGATCAAAGAGAAAGAACCAAAAGCTTTTAAGCAAAAGAAAGATAAGCAAAGAGCTTTTAAGCAAGTACCATAGCATCATACAACATTGCATAAAGATTGTCATACTCCATCATCTTGGATCATATCACCGTAACTTCATACATAATAGCATACTTGGGATAGGAAGTCGTTGCATTTTTGCTTTGTTGGTTGTGCACAAGTCTCGTATCCGCCTATTGAGCAATCGTGCTAGCATCTCTCTAGCGTTGTGCAACAAGAGCATTTTCCATGGATTCCACATTTTGAGCTCGTTCCTTGGTTGCACGACCCCATTTATCTATCCGCGTGTGTGTTTCCATGTGCCACATTTTGCTATTGGTCTACTTGTTGCATTTGCAAATTTGCGAATCTTTTCCAACATTATTTGAATCTTGCTAACAATTGCATAAATTTTGTGCCACCATCCTCACCATGCTACTCCAAAGGCCTTATTTGTGTAGGTGTGAGAAATTGACAAGATCCGGTACCAATTGTGCTATTTCCTTGCTACATTATTGAGTGATCATTGATCCATTCTCAACATCAGATAAGGTACATTTGGTATAGTTCTTTCCTTTCTTCCACTTACATATTTGCTTGCGATGATGGATAGGCCAACTACTTCTTCGAATCCACTCTTCATCGAACAAGAAGAGGACCCGAACAACTACGTCACCAAGGATCACCTCTTCGGCACACAAAGAGCTTTGCATCAAGAAAATGCAGCTTTGAGCGACCGCATCGACCTACTCGCTACCGACTTGTGACAATCCGAGTTACGTACAAGAGACTACCTTGACCACAAGCTATCCTCACAAATGGAGGAGATCGATGAAAGGTTGTCTACCCAAAAGGTGGAGAACGATGCAAGGATGGAGGAGCTTCGTGCCTTGTTGCTCAACCGTTCTTCTACATCTTCGTCCTATTCAAGACGGAGCCACTCAAGTCGACATTCTTCGCAATCTTCTTCGGATGCAAGTCCTCCTCGAGCTCGTTCGCATCATCGCCAAGACCATGAAGACCATCAAGCTCCACAAAACCCATTTCATGGCAATGGTTTACAAGACCACCTCCAGGAACGTGAACGACTACGTCACCAAGCTAATGATCCACCGGTCCAAAAGCAAGCTTCACAACGCCAAGATCAACAACAACATCAAGATGGCGATGCCCTTCGACAGGAACGACAACGTCGTGAGGAACTAGCCCTTGAAGCACAACGTGCCCTCAATGAAGCAACCCAATCCGTACGCGCATGCAACCACGAAGAAGACGAGGCTATCCGCCGAGAACTCCAAGAAGAAGCCGCGTGCCTTGAGGAGCGCCAAGAGATGAGGAACCGTGCAAGAATTCCACGCCCTCAACGTCAAGCTAATCAAGCGGAGCACGAGGAACAAGCGGCTCAAGACCCTCAACCACGGCAAGAGCGTCATCACCATCGACCCCAACACAATGAAGAGCAATGCTACGGCAAGCTCAAGTTCACCATGCGTAAGTTCTCCGGCGGCACCGACCCCGAAGACTATCTCTCATGGGCATTGAAAGTTGACAAGATCTTCCGTTTGCACAACTATGAAGAAGAAAAGAAGATCGCCATGGCATATCTTGAGTTCCAAGACTACGTGCTCATTTGGTGGGAACAAGTGATTGCGCGACGCCGAGAGAAGGGTGACCCCCCCATCACTACTTGGAATCAAATGAAGGATGTCATGCGAGCGCCCTTTGTGCCTACTTACTATAGACGCGACCTCTTCAAGAAATAGCAACTTCTCAAGCAAGGCACCAAGTCCGTTGAAGAATACTACAAGGAAATCAAGATTGCCATGATACGAGCCAATGTCATGGAAGATGAAGAGCAAACTATGGCATGCTTCTTGAATGGACTCAATCACCCTATCAAGAAAATCGCCGACTTCCAACCTTACTAAAACCTCCTCGAGCTAGTGCACCAAGCTACCAAGGTGGAGCGACAAGTGCAAGATGACTACAAGTATGCCAAGTACTCTTCCAAGTCCTACGGCTCCTACAACCAAGCTTCAACGACTATGACGCCTTCTTCCTCGACAAAAGCTTCACCAAGCAATGGCGACAAGTCAAGTTACAAGAAAACTTCGACATCTTCAAGTCGTCCTCCTACTACAAGCAACTTCAAGCCGAGAGCTTCATCATCAAGACAAGTGGAGGCCGAGGCCATAAGACATTCGAGTGCACCAACCGGCGCACCAAGATTACCAATGACGACAGAACCTATGACTCCATGAGTGAAGAAGAAATGGAATCCCTTAAGCATGTGGCCATGCACCGACAAGTGAATGAAGATGAAGACGATCAAGTCTTTTGTGACAATGATTCGAGCCCCACTCTTGTTGTCTCCAAGGTCTTGACACTTCAACACCAACAAGAGGAAGACCAATGTTGCCACATCTTCCACACCAAAGCGGGCATCAACGGTCATTCCGTGAAGGTCATCATCGACAGAGGAAGTTGCCACAATTTGGCAAGTGAAGAGCTATGCTCCAAGCTACAATTGGTCAAGATGAAGCATCCTCGCCCCTAAAAGTTCCAATGGCTTAGCGACTCCGGCACTATTCAAGTGGAGCACACCGTGCAAGTATCCTTCAAGATCGGTGCGTATGAAGACACCTTGGAGTGTGATGTGGTTCCCATGTCCGTTTGCCACATCCTACTTGGACGACCTTGGCAGTTCGACCGCGGCAGCATCCACAATGGGCGAACCAATCACTATACCTTTAAGATGAAGGGAAAGGAGTACGTGCTACGACCCATGTCGCCAAGTCAAGTGATCACCGACAAGCAAGCATCTACCCATCTTGGAGAGAATAGTGAGAGAGTGCACCACCAAAAAGAGAGTGAGCGCCACAAGCCAAAAATGAGTGCCTCCACGATGAGCGACAAAAAAACTTAGTTCTCTTAGCCACTAAAAGTGAGATGAGAGAAGTGTGTGAGAACCCATCTAGTGTCATACACTACGTCCTAGTGTGCAAGGATGAAGCGACACGGACTAACAACTCTCACCATCTACCTTTAGTGTTGTCTCGCTTGTTGCAGGAATTCAAGGACGTTTTCCCCGATGAGCTTCCTCCGAGACTACCTCCACTACGAGGCATCGAACATCCCATCGACCTCATACTCGACGCACCCCTATCGAACAAGGCACCGTACCACATCAACCCGGACGAGACAAAAGAAATCCAAAGGCAAGTTCAACACCTCATTGACAATGGTCATGTACGTGAAAGCTTACGCCCTTGTGCCGTTCTTGTGCCTAAGAAAGACGGTAGTTTTCGCATGTGTTCCGACTGCCGTCCCATCAATGCTATCACCGTTCATTATAGATATCCTATTCCTCGCCTTGACGACATGCTAAATGAACTTAGCAGAGCCACGATTTTCTCTAAAATTGATCTTAAAAGTGGCTATTACCAAATCCGCATTCAAGAAGGTGATGAATGGAAAACTGCTTTCAAAACCAAGTTTGGCTTGTATGAATGGTTAGTCATGCCTATGGGCTTATCAGAAGCACCCGGCACTTTTATGTGTGTGATGCATTATGTTCTTTGATAACCCACAAGTATAGGGGATCGCAACAGTTTTCGAGGGGAGAGTATTCAACCCAAATTTATCGATTCGACACAAGGGGAGCCAAAGAATATTTGCAAGTATTAGCGGTTGAGTTGTTAATTCAACCACACATGGAGATTAATTATCTGCAGCAAAGTGATCAGTAGCAAAGTAATATGATAGTTTTGATAGTAGTAGCAACAGCAATAGTAACAATAACAGTGATAGCAACGATTTTGTAGCAAGTGTAATAGTAACGATAGTAGTAGTAACTTAGCAAGAACAATATGAGAGAAATTCGTAGGCATTGGAACGGTGAATTCGTTGGATGATATTCATCATATAACAGTCATAACCTAGGGCGATACGGCACTAGCTCCAGTTCATAAATATAATGTAGGCATGTATTCCATAAATAGTCATACGTGCTTATGGAAAGAACTTGCATGACATCTTTTGTCCTACCCTCCCGTGGCAGTGGGGTCCATATGGAAACTAAGGGATATTAAGGCCTCCTTTTAATAGAGAACCAGAACAAAGCATTAACACATAGTGAATACATGAACTCCTCAAACTACGGTCATCACCGGGAAGTCTCCCAAAGTGTCAAGCATTAAGCATAGCAAAGTCATAGCAACATCAATCTCAGAACATAATGGATACTAGGGATCAAGCCCTAACAAAACTAACTCGATTACATGATGAATCTCATCCAACTCCTCACCGACCAGCGAGCCTACGGAGGAATTACTCACTCCCGGTGGGGAGCATCATGGAATTGGCAATGGAGAAGGATTGGTGATGACGAAGATCGAAGATCCCCCTCTCCGGAGCCCCAAACGGACTCCAGATCTGCCCTCCCGATGAAGAACAGGAGGTGGCGGTGGCTCCGTCTTGTGAAACGTGATAATTCTTTCTCCCTGATTTTTTTCTCCGAAAATGTGATTTTATAGTGTCAGGGTTGAGATCTACGGGGCCAGCAGGTGGGGACAACCCACCTGGGCGTGCTAGGAGGGGGGCGCGCCCTGGTGAGTTGTGCCCACCCAGGTGCCCCCCTCCGGTGGTTCTTGGCTCCAGAAATTCTCTTTTATTGTATAAAAAATCCTCGCAAAGTTTCGTTCCAATCCGAGAACTTTTATTTCTGCACAAAAAACAACACCTTGGTAGTTCTGCTGAAAACAGCGTCAGTCCGGGTTAGTTTCATTCAAATCATGCAAATTAGAGTCCAAAACAAGATGAAAAGTGTTAGGAAAAGTAGATACGATGGAGACGTATCAACTCCACCAAGCTTAAACCTTTGCTTGTCCTCAAGCAATTCAGTTGATAAACTGAAAGTGGAAAAGAAAAACTTTTACGAACTCTTTTGCTCTTGTTTACATAAATAAGCTTAAGTAGCACCCAGGTTTTCAGCCAAGATCATGACTAACCACGTCAACAATAACTCTTAAAAATCATATTAACTCATATCAATGACATAATCAACTAGCGAGCAATAATAAGATATCTCAAATAACAACACTTTGTCAAAACAACCATGATATAACATGACAATAGTGGTATCTCGCTAGCCCTTTCTGAGACCGCAAAACATTAATGCAGAGCACATCCAAAGTTCAAGCAGTGACTAAACATTGTAATTCATGGTAGAAAAGATCCAGTCATGATGCACCCAACATTAGCTACACACAATGCATGAGGATGACAATAGTGCTCTTAGGATCTGGCGCTTATTTTAGAAGGTGATGACACAACATAAAAGTAAATAGATAGTCCCTTCGCAGAGGGAAGCAGTGATTTGCAGCGGTGCCATAGCTCAAGTTTTTAAAACAAAGGTAAATGAAATTTTTAGAAATGCACCCTTCTCGTTTACTTCGCGACCATTAGTTATCGGTATCTTCCATGCTAAACACATTAGTGGCGGTTCCCAAGCGATAAAAGTAAAGGTTTACTCCCCCTCCACCAACAATCACACTCCACGGCTGGTCCGAAACAACGGGTACCGTCCATACCAACAACAGTCCTGGGGGAGTTTTGTTTAATTATTTGTAATTTGAGTTCAGGACTGGGAATCCCTATTACCGCCCCTCTCGTGCAATGACGAGTGAATAAACACTCATCATGAGAATAACCCACTTAGCTTGGAAGATACTGACTACCTCCTATTGCTCTATGAACAATCCACGCACACAAAAAAGGATATTTATTTGAAGTTTTTAGAGGTGGCACATGCAAATTTACTTAGGACGGCAGGATAATACCGCATATAGGTAGGTATGGTGGACTCATCTGGGATTACTGGCGTTTCAGGATTTTTGATGTACAAGCAGAATTCCCGCTTAGTACAGGCGAAGGCTAGCAAATAGGTTGAGAAGCGGCCAGCTAGAGAGCGAAAACGGTCATGAACATGCATTATGCATAAGTAACATTGGATACTAGCATGAGTAGGATATGAACACCATGAACATAAATATCATAGAGGCTACGTTGGTTTTGATTCAACTACATGCATGAACATGTGCCAAGTCAAGCCACTCATATTTGCGGAGATGAACGGCTCCCAATACTGGTTGGGGGTGATTTTAACATTATAAGAAGGCGGGACGAAAAGAACATTGATAACTTTGACGGCAGATGGTCGTTTATGTTTAACACAATTATTGAAAGCCTGGATCTCAGGGAGATCGATCTTTCTGGTAGAAAATTTACTTGGGCCAACACACTGCCAAATCCAACTTATGAGAAGTTGGATCGTGTTCTCACCAGTGTGGAATGGGAGCAGAAGTTTCCTTTGGTGACGGTCCAAGCGTTGTCGCAAGCGATCTCTGATCATACCCCACTTCTTGTTAACTCTGGGGAGGCAACTCATGTGGGAAATAAAAATATCTTCTCTTTTGAATTAGCATGGTTTGAGAGAGAAGGTTTCTTGGATCTGATAGCACGGGAGTGGGCAAAGGATTCAGGAGGGAGATCGAACATAGAAAAATGGCAGAATAAGATTGGACACTTAAGACAGTTCCTACGTGGTTGGGCCAAACATTTGAGTGGCATCTATAAGGTCGAAAAGGAAATGCTCCTTAACCTTATAGATGCCTTAGATTTAAAGTCTGAGTCGTCCATTTTAGATACCAGAGAGCTGGAGGCTATAGTGGAGTCGGAGCTGAGACTAAAAGAACTTATGCGAGAGGAAGAATTGAAGTGGGCGCTTAGAGCTAAAGTGCGAAAAGTCATCCAAGGGGACGATAGCACGCAATTCTTTCATATGATTGCGAATGGCAAGCATCGAAAGAAGAAATTTTTTCAACTCGAGCAAGATGAGGGGACGATTTTGGGACAGGAGAACCTAAAATTATACATCACCAATTATTACAAGCAGTTGTTTGGGGCTCCTGAGGATAGTTTTGTGTCCTTGGACAAGTCGAGGGTTGAGGATATCCCTCAACTTGCGACGGATGAGAATGAGATCTTGTCCGCCCTGTTTTTGGAGAAAGAGGTGTTTGAGGCGATTTCACAGATGAAGAATAATAAAGCGCCTGGGCCGGATGGCTTTCCGGCAGAGTTTTATAAAAGGTGTTGGCATATTATTAAGGGAAATTTGCTTCCAATGTTCCATGATTTATTTTCTGGGCATTTGCAGCTATTTCACTTAAATTTTGGAATGATAACTTTGCTCCCTAAGAAGATAGAGGCGGTCCGGATTGAGCAGTTCCGACCGATATGTCTTCTTAATGTCAGTTTTAAAATCTTCACTAAGGTGGGGACTAACAGGCTGACGCAGATTGCACACAGTGTGGTGCAACCATCTCAAACAACCTTCATGCCGGACAGAAACATCCTTGAAGGGGTTGTGGTACTTCATGAAACGCTCCATGTGATCCACATGAAAAAACTAGATGGGGTGGTTTTTAAGGTGGATTTTGAGAAAGCGTACGATAAGGTTAAGTGGCCATTTCTTCAGCAGGCCTTGCGGATGAAAGGATTCGATCAATCCTGGAGAAAGCAGGTAGATTCTTTCACGCAAAAAGGCAGTGTCGGAATAAAAGTGAATGATGACATAGGTCATTATTTCCAGACACACAAGGGTCTAAGACAGGGGGACCCGATGTCACCTATCTTGTTCAACATAGTGGTGGACATGTTGACAATTCTGATAGGAAGAGCTAAATAAAATGGCCAAGTAGGTGGTCTCGTCTCGCATCTAGTGGATGGTGGAGTGTCCATTCTACAGTACGCCGATGATACTATCATCTTCATGGAGCATGATCTGGCGAAAGCAAGAAATATGAAGCTTGTGTTATGTTTATTCGAGCAGTTGTCGGGGTTAAAGATTAACTTCCATAAAAGTGAATTGTTCTACTTTGGGAGAGCTAAAGACGAACAAGAAGCTTACAAATAATTGTTTGGATGTGGGTTGGGTTCGTTGCCTTTTACATATTTGGGCATACCGATTCACCATTGCAAGCTCTCTAACAAAGAATGGAAGTGCATTGAAGATCGATTTGAAAAGAAACTAAGTTGCTGGAAGGGCAAACTTATGTCATATGGAGGCTGACTAATTCTCATTAATTCGGTGCTCACGAGTATGCCAATGTTTCTCTTGTCCTTCTTTGAGGTACCAGTAGGGGTACGGAAAAGACTGGACTTCTATCGATCGCGTTTTTTCTGGCAGAGTGACGAGCTAAAACGAAAATACAGACTTGCTAAATGGGATATTATTTGTAGGACAAAGGACCAAGGTGGTCTTGGCATTGAAAATTTAGAGGTGAAGAACATATGCTTACTCAGCAAGTGGCTGTACAAGCTATCTATAGAGACTGATGCCATATGGGCCCAGATTCTGCTTAATAAATACCTTCATTCTAAGACCTTGTCCCAGGTGACGGTCCGACCAACCGATTCGCCTTTTTGGAAAGGAATGATGAGAGTGAAATCAACCTTCTTCCATAGGACAAAGTTTATCGTTGGTAATGATACTTCCACGAGATTCTGGGAGGATACGTCGCTAGGGGAGACACCTCTAGCTATCCAATATCCTTCTCTCTATAATATTGTTCAGCGTAGAGATGCTTACGTTGCAACAGTATTACAGTCCAATCCTCTAAATATTCAATTCAGGAGGACTTTAGCGGGAAACCGTTGGGAAGCTTGGCTCCATTTTGTGAGAAGATTGATGGATGTCCACCTTTCTCAATAGCCAGATCAGTTGCACTGGAAACTAACCAAGAATGGAGTGTTTTCGGTAAAATCCATGTATTTGGATATTATCAACTCGAGCTCTATCCCTCGATCTGTGCATATTTGGAAAGTCAAAGTGCCCTTAAGAATTAAAGTGTTCATGTGGTTTTTCCACAAACAAGTCATTCTCACTAAGGACAATTTGGCAAAATGTAACTGGACAGGATCTCGAAGATGTAGCTTCTGTGATCATGATGAATCTATCAAACACCTCTTTCTTGATTGCCCAATGGCCAAAATTTTATGGCGGTATGTCCATATAGCGTTTAACATTTCTCCTCCAAATAGCATTCACACTTTATTTGGGACGTGGCTAAATGGAGTTGAGACAGAAACAACAAAACATATCCGTGTAGGAGTATGTGCTTTATTATGGGCTATATGGAACTGCAGGAACGATTTGGTTTTTAACAGAACAACACATATTCATTTCTTGCAGGTTAACTTTCGGGCCACTACATTGATCCGTATGTGGTCGCTACTCACTCCGATGGATGCCAGGGAGCGTATGGCTACTGGGTCTATCCGTTGGGAGACGGTAGCGCGGGCTATCTTCAACCGGTTTGGATGGCAGTCATGTAATAGGATAGGTGTTTAGTTTCCTATCTATCTTTATTCCGCTGGTTGTGGCTATCCCGCTTTCCATGTTTTTAGCTCTATGTGAGCATTTTTGCTTTTTGAGACCTGGAGACTTTGTTGAACTGTTTGCTTATTAATAAAATGGCCGCATGCATCGATCTGATGCAGAGGCCGGGGGATAACCTCCTTTTTGAAAAAAAGAAAAAAAAACTACACTGAAAGAAAAACCGAAAAGAAGCAAGAAACATTTTTTTGATTTTCTCAAAGTTTTTTTCAAACACACAAGAAGAATGCGAGAAAATAAATTTAGCATGGATAATACAATGAAAAAGTGTGGACACCGACAACTGGAATGAAATGTGTAAACATGAATGTAATGTCGGTGGGCATACGTACTCCCCCAAGCTTAGGCTTTTGGCCTAGCTTGGTAATCACCACTCGAAGAAGCCATCAGGTCCCATGTTGAAGTGCTGGGGAGCGGGCACCTGAGGATCCCACTCCTGAGGCTCCTCCTCTGCTGCCGCCTGGTTGTTCCGGTAAGCGATGATATCATCTGGCATGATCCTGTATCCGCCCCTGGCAATAGAATCAAACAAAGCAGGTGCAGGCAACGGAATAATATCATGAGTGTCCTCACTAAAAACCAGGATGTAAGGAACAGGAATGTCAGTGTTCTCGCCATCGATAAACTAATGATATGCCATAGACTGACGATCTAAATAAGCCTTGGGCAAACGATAATCATGTAGGCATATCTGAATGTTAAAGTGACTCGCTAGATGAGTAGCATAAATACCACCATGAATTTTACCCTTGGATCTGTTAAGGTGTAGGCGACGCGTAATGATAGCCCCTAGACTATGGGTGTTGTTACGTATAGTGCCCGACGTAAAATGGCAAAGTCCAGAGCACATAGTGCACCGACCTTCTCCCTAGAAATTAAGCACTTAGCAATGAACAGAGCAGAGTAATGCACAGAAGGAAACTGCAAACTAGTTGCAGTAACACCCGACACCCCTCTCTCATCTCCCACTGACAGAGTGCCTTAAAAACCATCAAACTCCGCGGGCCTAGACTCTCTTAAATCCCCATCAGAGAGAATCAAACATATGTCACAGAATTCAGTAAGTGGTATCTGATGAGTTTCAGCATATAAATTAAATTGGACTTCAGGGGGGTTATTCCTACTCAGAAAATGGAAACTTTGCACAAAGGAATTTGTAAGGAGATGATACTGTTCACACTCAGCTGCGATGAAGTCGGTGAGGCCGGCATTAGCAGCAAATTGTGCAAACTCGTGATGGATTCCAGCTCCATCCATGAAGGGGTTGTGAGGCCATTCGCACGGCCGCACTTCTGCCATTATCCGGGTATGGAGATCACTGTCAGATGACTCCCCAATAACTCCCTTGGAGTTCTTCTTGGAAGCAAACTTCCTAAAGAAACTCATCTTTTTCCAAGTAGCAATCCCCCAAAACAGTTTTGGAAATGGAGCTTCGAGCAAAGAGATCGAAATCCACGGGTTTGAGAGCAAGAACACGAGAGAGAGAGCAATGGTGAATTTTCCTGGAGGTAGGTGATGACATGGGCTAAAGAGATAAGTGAGGGGGCCCACATGGGGACCACAACCCACCAGGGCGCACCTGGGGGTGCTGGCGCGCCCAGGTGGGTTGTGCCCACCTGGTGCGCCCCCCTCTGAAGTTATTTGCACCAAAAAATCTTAAATATTCAGAGCATTCTGAGAACTTTTATTTTTGGGTCATTTTTTTATTGCACGGAAAATTCAGAAAATAGACTAAACATGGCATTTTATTTTATTTAACTAAGAAAAACAGAAAATAAAAGTAAAGGACAGAAGGTAGTGCTCACTAAATTCATCAACTTCATACCTCTCAAAAATGATTCATTAATAAGGTTGATCAAGTCTTATTAACAACCACCTTCGATTAGCATGAAACCAAAGAACTTTCGTGAAACACTAAGTTACCTCAACGGGGATATGAATGTCCCCAACAATAATCATTTCATATTTCTTTTTGGTAGTAGGTAGAGGTAGTTGAAAACTTCTAATAGTGATTGTCGGAGATGTTTCAAAAACATTAATACCATTCACTTGGAATTGTTTCTTCGGAAAGTGCACCGTATGCTCATTACCATTGATATGAAAAGTGACCTTGCTTTTATTGCAATCAATAATAGCCCCTGCAGTATTCAAGAAAGGTCTACCAAGGATAATCGACATGTTGTCATCCTCGGCATCTCAAGTATAACGAAGCCAGTTAAGATAGTAACATTAGCAACAACAACGGGCACATCCTCACAAATACCGATAGGTATGGTAGTTGATTTGTCAGCCATTTGCAAACATATTTCAGTAGGTGTAAGTTTATTCAAGTCAAGTCTTTTATATAGAGAGAAAGGCATAACACTAACACCAGTTCCTAAATCACACAAAGCGGTTTTCACATAATTTCTTTTGATGGAGCAAGATATAGTTGGTATTCCCGGATCTCCAAGTTTTTTAGGTACTCCATCCTTAAAAGTATAATTAGCAAGCATGGTGGAGATTTTAGCTTCCGGTATTTTTCTCTTGTTGGTGATGATGTCTTTCATGTATTTTGCATAAGGAGGCATTTTTAAGACATCAGTCAAGCAGGTACGCAAAAAGACTGGCCTAAGAATTTCCGCAAAGCGTTCAAATTCTTCATCATCTTTGTTCTTAGTTGATTTGGGTGGAAAGGGCATAGGTTTCTGAACTCATGGTTCTCTTTCCTTACCATGTTTTCTAGCAACAAAGTCTTTTATCATATCTCTTATTCTTGGGTTGTGGGTTATCAAGATCAATAGCTGGTTCTATTTCAACATCATTGTCTGGTTCTTTATTATTTGTTTGAGTATCTTCATGAACCTCATCATTATCTTTTTCATTATCAGAAGGTGAGTGTTCATTACCAGATTGAGTTTCAGCATCAGAAATAGAGACTTCCTTATCATTATCAGGAGGTTTTTCTACTTCAGGTTCACTAGAGGCATGCAAAGTCCTACTATTTTTCTTCTTCTTTTTCTTTTTAGAAGGACTAGGTGCATTAGTGTTGACTCTTTGAGAGTCTTGTTCAATTCTTTTAGGGTGTCCCTCAGGATAAAGTGGTTCTTGAGTCATTCTACCTCCTCTAGTCATCACTCTAATAGCATGATCATTGATATTATTATTCATTTCATCTCACAACTCTCTTTGAGATTTAGCAACTTGTTCTAATTGAGTTTGAACCATAGAGGCATGTTTTCCTACACCTCTAACATCATTGGTAATTCTAAATAACAAGTCACTCAAGCGAGCTATCATATCAGAATTGTATTTCAATTGTTTCATAACATCTGCATTGAAGTGATCTTGCTTTCTAATGTAATTATCAAACTCATATAAGCATTGACTAGGATGTTTGTTATAAGGAATAGCACCTTCATCGAACTTTAGTATAGAATTTGCCTCTACCACCTTAGGTGGTGGTCGTGTTTCAAGCCCATGTATTTCTTCAATAGGAGGTAAAATTTTAACATCCTCTGCTTTAATACCTTTTTCGTTCATAGATTTCTTTGCCTCTTGCATGTCTTCAGGACTGAGATATAAGATACCCCTCTTCTTTGGAGTAGGTTTAAGTGGTGGTTCAGGAAGGATCCAATCATCATAATTTTTCAATATGTTATTTAATAATTCTTCAGCTTGTCCAACAGTTCATTCCCTGAAAACACAACCAGCACAACTATCTAGGAAATCCCTAGAAGCATCGGTTAGTCCATTATAGAAGATATCAAGTATTTCATTTTTCTTAAGAGGATGATCAGGCAAAGCATTAAGCAATTGGAGAAGCCTCCCCCAAGCTTGTGGGAGACTCTCTTCTTCAATTTGCACAAAGTTAAATATTTCCTGTAAGGCAGCTTGTTTCTTATGTGCAGGAAAATATTTTTCAGAGAAGTAATAGATCATATCCTGGGGACTTCGCACACAACCAGGAGCAAGAGTATTATACCAAGTCTTAGCATCACCCTTTAATGAGAACAGAAATAATTTGAGAATATAATAATAGCGAATTTTCTCATCATGAGCAAAAAGGGTGGCTATGTCATTTAACTTAGTAAGGTGTGCCACAATAGTTTCAGTTTCATAAACATGGAAAGGATCAGATTCAACCAAAGTAATTAACTCTGGGTCGACAAAGAATTCATAATCCTTATCATTAACAAAGATAGGTGAAGTAGCAAACTTAGGATCACATTTCATTCTAGCATTCAAAGATTTTTCTTTCAGTTTGCATAATAATTTCTTAAGATCATCCCTATCATTGCAAGCAAGAAAGTCTCTAGTTGTCTCCTCATCCATAACATAGCCTTCTGGTATCTTAGGAAATTCATATCTAGGAGAACTAGATCTAATAGGTGTTTCAAGATTTTCAGTTTCAAGCTCTTCAACAGTTTCAACAATTTCATCAGTTTCAGCATTCTCAAAAGCGTTAGTTCTAGAAAGTTGTTCATCAAGAAACTCACCTAGTGGCACATTATCATCAAGCAGGGTACTAGCATCATCATGAGTATCATTCATAGCAGAAGTAGCATCATTAATAACTTGCGACATATCAGAATTAATACCATGTGGTGGTGTTGCAAGTCTACTTATAACAGAAGGTGAATCAAGTGCAGAGCTAGATGGCAGTTCCTTACCTCCCCTCATCTTAGAGGGAAAAATCTTAGTCTTAGCATCCTTCAAATTCTTCATAGTGATAATTTGATAATAATCCCAAGTGACTCAACAAATATAGCTATGCTCCCCGGCAACGGCGCCAGAAAAAGGTCTTGATAACCCACAAGTATAGGGGATCACAACAGTTTTTGAGGGTAGAGTATTCAACCCAAATTTATTGATTCGACACAAGGGGAGCCAAAGAATATTTGCAAGTACTAGCAGTTGAGTTGTCCATTCAACCACACATAGAGATTAATTATCTGCAGCAAAGTGATCAGTAGCAAAGTAATATGATAGTTTTGATAGTAGTAGCAATAGCAATAGTAACAGTAACAGTGATAGCAATGATTTTGTAGCAAGTGTAACAGTAACGATAGCAGTAGTAACTTAGTAAGAACAATATGAGAGAAATTCGTAGGCATTGGATCGGTGAATTCGTTGGATGATATTCATCATATAACAGTCATAACCTAGGGCGATATGGCACTAGCTCTAGTTCATAAATATAATGTAGGCATGTATTCCGTAAATAGTCATACGTGCTTATGGATAGAACTTGCATGACATCTTTTGTCCTACCCTCCCGTGGCAGCGGGGTCCATATGGAAACTAAGGGATATTAAGGCCTCCTTTTAATAGAGAACCAAAACAAAGCATTAACACATAGTGAATACATGAACTCCTCAAACTACGGTCATAACGAGGAAGTGTCCCGACTTCTTTCACTCCGGGGTTGCCGGATCATAACACGTAGTAGGTGACTATAACTTGTAAGATTGGATCTAGAACATAGATATAATGGTGATAACATAAACGGTTCAGACCTGAAATCATGGCACCCGGGCCCAAAGTGACAAGCATTAAGCATGGCAAAGTCATAGCAACATCAATCTCAGAACATAATGGATACTAGGGATCAAGCCCTAATAAAAGTAACTCGATTACATGATGAATCTCATCCAACTCCTCACCGACCAGTGAGCCTACAAAGGAATTACTCACTCCCGGTGGGGAGCATCATGGAATTGGTGATGGAGAAGGGTTGGTGATGACGAAGATCGAAGATCCCCCTCTCCGGAGCCCCAAATGGCCTCCAGATCTGGCCTCCCAATGAAGAACAGGAGGTGGCGGCGGCTCCGTCTCGCGAAATGCGATAATTCTTTCTCCTTGATTTTTTCTCCGAAAATGTGATTTTATAGTGTCAGGGTAGAGGTCTGCAGGGCCACCAGGTGGGGACAACCCACCTGGGCGCGCCAGGAGGGGGGCGCGCCCTGGTGGGTTGTGCCCACCCAGGTGCCCCCCTCCGGTGGTTCTTGGCTCCAGAAATTCTCTTTTATTGTATAAAAAATCCTCGCAAAGTTTCGTTCCAATCCGAGAACTTTTATTTCTGGCCAAAAAACAACCCCATGGTAGTTCTGCTGAAAACAGTGTCAGTCCGGGTTAGTTTCATTCAAATCATGCAAATTAGAGTCCAAAACAAGAGGAAAAGTGTTAGGAAAAGTAGTTACGACGGAGACGTATCATTCTACGCCCCTACATCGGCGTATTTGTTGTGGTCTACTTCGATGATATACTTATGTTTAGCAAATCCCTAAAAGATCATGTCACCCATCTTAGAACCATTTTGCAAACTCTTAGAAAAGAGCGCCTTTATGCTAATATGGAGAAATGCAAATTTGGTGTTGACAAGCTTGTTTTCTTGGGCTTTGTTGTGTCTTCTAAGGGTGTTCATGTAGATGAAGCTAAGATTGATGCCATTAAAACTTGGCCACAACCAACCAACTTGCAACAAGTGCGTAGCTTCCTTGGCTTAGCCAGTTTTTATCATAGATTTGTCAAGGACTTTAGCATGATTGCCTCACCTTTGCATGCCTTCAGTAAGAAGAATGCACCATTTGTTTGGGGACCATCCCAAGATACCACATTTAATGAGCTTAAGAATTTGCTTACACATGCTCCATTGCTTGCATTACCCAACTTTGATAAAACTTTTGAAGTTCATTGCGATGCTAGCGGTAATGGCATAGGAGGTGTGTTGATGCAAGAGAAGCGCCCAATTGCTTATTTTAGTGAAAATCTTTCCGGAGCGCAACTTAACTATCCAATTTATGACAAGGAATTATATGCCTTAGTGCGAGTCTTGCGTGAGTGGGAACCTTATCTTCGCCCTCATGAATTTGTCATCCATATGGATCATGAAACGCTTAAATACCTTATGGGTCAAACTAAATTGAATAAGTGACATGTCAAGTGGAGTGAGTTTATTGAGTCTTTTTCCTGATGTCATTAAGTACATTAAGGGTAAGGAAAATGTTATGGCGGATGCTCTTTCCCGCAAATGCATGCTTGTAACTCAATTTGAATTGAATGCCATTATCTTTGAGCACATAAAAGACTTGTATGTGCATGATCCTACTTTTGCTATTCCTTATGCCAAATGTTTGACCCATACATCTTGGGAACGATATTACATCAAAGTTGATTATCTAATGAGAGCTAACAAGCTTTGTATCCCCGAGTCTTCTGTTCGTTTGTTGCTTTTGCATGAAGCTCACGGTGGAGGACTTATGGGACACTTTGGATGCGACAAGACATTTGCTATGCTCTCCAAGAACTACTTTTGGCCCAAGATGTTCCGCGACGTCCCCCCGCTTCACCAACCGATGCTCTACATGTCGCAAAGCTAAGTCTAAAGCTCAATCCCATGGTCTATATATGCCACTTCCTATTCCTACATGTTGCAAATCTCTTTTGTAGGGAAATCTTGCGTCTACATGGAGTGCCAAAGACTATCGTATCGGACCACCATGTCAAGTTCCTTAGCTACTTTTGGAAGATGCTATGCGCCAAGCTCGGAATCAAGCTCCTTTTCTCTTCGGCGTACCATCCACAAATTGACTGCCAAGCGGAGGTCACGAATCGGACGCTCTCTACTCTCCTCCGCGTGTTGATCAAGAAGAACATCAAGGAGTGGGAGGAATGCTTACCCATCGCCGAGTACGCCTACAATCAAGCAAGACACTCTACTACCGGCAAGTCCCCCTTCGAGTTCGTCTACGGATTCAACCCTTTGTCCCCATTGGACATTCTACCGCTTCCTCTACAAGAGCACACCAACATGGACGCGAGCGCACAAGTGAGCTATCTCAAGAAGATGCATGAAGATACAAGGCACACCATCGAGCGCTGATGACCCACAAGTATAGGGGATCGCAACAGTTTTCGAGGGTAGACTATTCAACCCAAATTTATTGATTCGACACAAGGGGAGCCAAAGAATATTTGCAAGTATTAGCAGCTGAGTTGTCAATTCAACCACACCTGGAGATTAATTATCTGCAACAATATGATCAGTAGCAAAGTAATATGATAGTTTTGATAGTATTGGCAACAGCAATAGTAACGGTAATAGTGATAGCAATGTTTTTGTAGCTAGTGTAACAGTAACAACAACAACAGTAACCTAGCGAACAATATAAGAGAAATTCATAGGCATTCGATCAGTGAATTCGTTGGATGATATTCATCATATAACAATCATAACATAGGGCGATACGACACTAGCTCCAGTTCATAAATATAATATAGGCATGTATTCTGTAAATAGTCATACGTGCTTATGGAAAGAACTTGCATGACATCTTTGTCCTACCCTCCCGTGGCAGCGGGGTCCATAAGGAAACTAAGGGATATTAAGGCCTCCTTTTAATAGAGAACCAGAACAAAGCATTAACACACAGTGAATACATGAACTCCTCAAACTACGGTCATCACCGGAAAGTATCCCGACTATTGTCACTCTGGGGTTTGCAGATCATAACACGTAGTAGGTGACTATAACTTTCAAGATCGGATCTAGAACATAGATGTAATGGTGATAACATAAACGGCTCAGATCTGAAATCATGGCACCCGGGCCCAAAGTGACAAGCATTAATCATGGAAAAGTCATAACAACATCAATCTCAAAACATAATGGATACTAGGGATCAGGCCCTAACAAAACTAACTCGATTACATGATGAATCGCATCCAACTCCTCACCGACCAGCGAGCCTACAAAGGAATTACTCACTCCCGGTGGGGAGCATCATGGAATTGGTGATGGAGAAGGGTTGGTGATGACGAAGATCGAAGACCCCCCCTCTCCGGAGCCCCAAATGGACTCGAGATCTGGCCTCCTGCTGAAGAATAGGAGGCAGCGGCGGCTCCGTCACGTGAAGCGCGATAATTCTTCCTTCCCTATTTTTTCTCCGAAAATGTGAATTTATAGCGTCGGAGATAGGGTCAGCGGGGCACCTGGTGGGAACAACCCACCTGGGCGCACCAGGAGGGGGGCGCACCCTGGTGGGTTGTGCCCACCCTGGCCCCCTCCTTCGGTGGTTCTTGGCTCCAGTAATTCTCTTTTATTATATAAAAATCCTCGCAAAGTTTCGCTCCAATCCGAGAACTTTTATTTCTGCACAAAAAACAACACTAATGTCTACTACGCAACCTTCTTCTTGTAGACTCGTGTTGGGCCTCCAAGCGCAGAGTTTTGTAGGACAGTAGCAAATTTCCCTCAAGTGGATGACCTAAGGTTTATCAATCCGTGGGAGGCGTAGGATGAAGATGGTCTCTCTCAAACAACCCTGCAACCAAATAACAAAGAGTCTCTTGTGTCCCCAACACACCCAATACAATGGTAAATTGTATATGTGCACTAGTTTGGCAAAGATATGGTAATACAAGTGCAATATGGATGGTAGATATAGGTTTTGTAATCTGAAAATATAAAAACAGCAAGGTAACTAGTAACAAAAGTGAGCGAAAATGGTATTGCAATGCTTCGAAACAAGGCCTAGGCTTCATACTTTCACTAGTGCAAGTTCTCTCAACAATGATAACATAATTAGATCATATAACAATCCCTCAACATGCAACAAAGAGTCACTCCAAAGTCACTAATAGTGGGGAACAAACGTAGAGATTATTGTAGGGTACGAAACCACCTCAAAGTTATTCTTTCTGATCGATCTATTGGGCTATTCCTATAAGTGTCACAAACAACCCTAGAGTTTGTACTAAAATAACACCTTAAGACACACATCAACCAAAACCCTAATGTCACCTAGATACTCCAATGTCACCACAAGTATCCGCGGGTTTGATTATACGATATGTATCACACAATCTCAGATTCATCTATTCAAACCAACACAAAGAACTTCAAAGAGTGCCCCAAAGTTTCTACCGGAGAGTCAAGACGAAAACGTGTGCCAACCCCTATGCATAAGTTCACAAGGTCACATAACCCGCAAGTTGATCACCAAAACATACATCAAGTGGATCACGTGAATATCCCATTGTCACCACAGATAAACACATGCAAGACATACATCAAGTGTTCTCAAATCCTTAAAGACTCAATCCGATAAGATAACTTCAAAGGGAAAACTCAATCCATTACAAGAAGGTAGATGGGGAGAAACATCATAAGATCCAACTATAATAGCAAAGCTCGCGGTACATCAAGATCGTGCCAAATCAAGAACACGAGAGAGAGATCAAACACATAGCTACTGGTACATACCCTCAGCCCCGAGGGTGAACTACTCCCTCCTCGTCATGGAGAGCGCTGGGATGATGAAGATTGCCACCGGTGATGGATTCCCCCTCCAGCAGGGTGCCAGAACAGGGTCCCGATTGGTTTTTGGTGGCTACAGAGGCTTGCGGCGGCGGAACTCCCGATCTAGGTTTATTTCTGGGGGTTTCTATATTTATAGGAATTTTTGGCATCGAGAACAAGACAGGGGGGGTCCACGAGGAGCCCACAAGACCGGAGGGCGCGCCCAGGGGGTAGGGCGCGCCCTCCAACCTTGTGGAGGCTTTGAGGCTCTTCTGGCCCAACTCTTTTGCTTCTGGGGCTTCTTCTGGTCCATAAAAAATCACCGTAAATTTTCAGCTCATTTGGACTCCGTTTGATATTCCTTTTCTGTGAAACTCAAAAACAAGGAAAAAACAGAAACTGGCACTGGGCTCTAGATTAATAGGTTAGTCCCAAAAATAATATAAAATAGCATATAAATGCATATAAAACATCCAAAACAGATAATATAATAGCATGGAACAATAAAAAATTATAGATACGTTGGAGACGTATCAAGCATCCCCAAGCTTAATTCCTGCTCGTCCTCGAGTAGGTAAATGATAAAAACAGAATTTTTGATGTGGAATGCTAGCAAGTGCACAAGTTTGATCAATGATAATTTCATTCACTTTTTCTAGCATCATTATATATCATAAACAGTAGCTCATCTCATAAAACTTCTCATGATCAAGTAGCAAGCTATTCACATGTTAAAGCATAGATCATAAACTTTCTTGAAAACTAACAAACTAGGTTCTTAGTCATCAAACAATTGCAATTCATCTTATTTCCAGGAAGGGTCTATGTAAGAGCTTTGATTTAGCAAATGCCACATACTCAACTATCATATAGTCTTCCATGATTGCTACCACTCAAAGCATATTTTTAGAACAAATAGCATCCATTGAAGACAGAGAAAGATAGGGGCTTAATGTTTCGCCTCCAAACTTATTTATCATATAGATAATTGTCAACAATAATAATTCATGATCAAATATATTTGAATGGCCATATATGCTTAGATCTTTCCCCATCACATGATGCTCGCCAACTAAAGAGTAGGTTGGAATGAAAAGGAATACTACTGACTCTTGCATAAAAGTAAAAGATAGGCCCTTCGCAGAGGGAAGCATGGATTTGCAGAGGTGCCAGAGCTCGAAGCTTTTAAAACAGAGATGAAAGTAATTTTGAGAGGTATGCTTTCATTGTCAACATAACAACCAAGAGTTCCCAATATCTTCCATACTAGATACATTATAGGCGGTTCCCAAACAGAAAGGTAAATTTTTTTACTCCCCCTCCACCAACAATCACACTCCACGGCTTGTCCGAAACAACGGGTACGGTCCAGCTATCAACAATCCTGGGGGAGTTTTGTTTGCCATTATTTGCAATTTTGTTTTTGATCTTTTGATCATAGGACTGGGCATCCCAATTACCAGCCACTCTCTCGTGAATGATAAGTGAATAAACACTCATCGTGAGAATAACCCACCTAGCATGGAAGATACTGACAGCCCCTGGTCGCTACATGAGCGATTCGGGCATACAAAATAGATTATTATTTGAAGGTTTAGAGTTTGGCACATGCAAATTTACTTGGAACGGCAGGTAAATACCGCATATAGGTAGATATGGTGGACACTCATGGAAGAAACTTGGTTCAAGGAGTTTGGATGCACAAGCAGTATTCCTGCTTAGTACAGAAATTTTGGATAGCAAAAGATTCTAAATAGGAAGCACCACATGTTGGAGGATCCATAACAATATAACTTCTATACAAATATACCAAAGCATAACTCATTATGTTGTCTTCCTTGTCCAACTTCAACTCATTTGATCAAGTTTGAAAATAATTAATGGGGCTCACAATCATAGAAGATGTCCAAGATGGTATATTTATATGTGAAATCTATCTTCCTTCAATATTCTTTCATGAATTGTTCAAGTGACCAATACTATGATTGCAAACTTTCAATAAATTTACCACCTCTACTTCTTATATGTGAAGTCATTACTCCCCATGGTATAAGCATATGAAGCATATATAATTTCAGATTTATGATATTCAATTCATTCAACCATTTACTCATAGGATATAAGTGAAGCACGAGAGTAAATGACAAACTACTCCAAAAAAGATATAAGTGAAGATCAATGAGTAGTTGAATAATTATGTAGCTATATGAAGACTCTCTCTCATAAAGAAAATTTAGATCTTAAGTACTTTATTCAAACAGCAAGCAAAACAAAATAAAATGGCATTCTAAAAATAGCACACATCGTGTGAAGAAGCAAAAACTTAGGCTCAACCGATACTAACCGATAATTCTTGATGAAGAAAGGTGGGATGCCTACCGGGGCATCCCCAAGCTTAGATGCTTGAGACTTCTTGAAATATTATATTGGGATGCCTTGGGCATCCCCAAGCTTGAGCTTTTGTGTCTCCTTAATTCCTTTTATATGATGGTTTCCCTAATTATTAAACACTTCATCCACACAAAACTCAACAAGAACTCGTGAGAAAAGTTAGTATAAATCAAATGCAAAACCTTATCATTCTCTACTGTAGAAAATCACTAAAATTATTATTTGACATTGCATACTAAATTCCTCTGCATATTTAATACTCCTATCCTCAAATAGAATCATTAAACAAGCAAACATATGCAAACAATGCAAACATTACAGCAATCTGTCAAAACAGGACAGTCTGTAAAGAGTGCAATTGTACTAATACTTCCCTAACTCTAAAAATTCTGAAAAATAAATACACTGTATAAAATTTATTGTTACTCATTGTGTAAAAATTTAAATATTTTACCACGTTCTGACTTTCCATAAGAATTCATACAATGATAGAAATCTTTCTGTTTTCAAAACAGCAACATATAGACATGCAAAATAAGCATGGTAAAGGCTATACTTGACCTTTTTATTGAACTAAAAGATGAAAAACATTACTATAAATAACAGCAAGAAAATACTAATAAAATAAAATGACGCTCCAAGCAAAACTCATATCATGTGGTGAATAAAAATAGAGCCTCAAGTAAATTTACCGATGATGTTGGAGACGAAAGAGGGGATGCCTTCCGGGGCATCCCCAAGCTTAGTTGCTTGGATATTCCTTGAATATTACCTTGGGGAGCCTTGAGAATCCCCAAGCTTAGGTTCTTGTCACTCCTTATTCTCCTCATATCGATATCTCACCCAAAACTTGAAAACTTCAATCACACAAAACTTAACAAAACCTTCGTGAGATCCGTTAGTATAATAAAACAAATCATTCACTTTGGTACTGTCAAGACAATATTCATAAATTTTCTCACATGATTCCTACTGTACCCTATCATTTTTACAATTTATATTAAGCAATATAAGCCATAGAAACTAGAAAACAAGCAAACTATGCATCGAAAACAGAATCTGTCAAAAACAGAACAGTCTGTGAAGATCTGAATTGAGATCATACTTATGTTACTCCAAAAATTCTGAAAAATTTGGAAAACGTAGAAAATTTATATATAAATCCTATGTAAAAAATTAAGAGTTTTTCCACGTTACAGTGAATTTTAACAATTCTGTTACTGGACGCAAAAGTTTCTGTTTTCGCACAGAATCAAATCAACTATCAACCACACTATCCCAAAGGCTTTACTTGGCACTTTATTCAAACAAAAGCTATAAAACATGATTACTACAGTAGCTTAATCATGTGAACACACAAAAACAGTAGGGGTAAATATTGGGTCATCTCCCAACAAGCGCTTTTCTTTAATGCCTTTTAAGCTAGGCATGATGATTTCCATGATGCTCACATAAAAGATAAGAATTGAAACACAAAGAGAGCATCATGAAGAACATGACTAGCACATTTAAGTCTAACCCACTTCCTATGCCTAGGGATTTTGTGAGAAAACAACTTATGGGAACAAGAATCAACTAGCATAGGAAGGTAAAACAAGCAAAACTTCAAGATTTTAAGCACATAGAGAGGAAACTTGATATTATTGCAATTCCTACAAGCATATACTCCTCCCTCATAATAATTTTCAGTAGCATCATGAATGAATTCAACAATATAACCATCACATAAAGCATTCTTTTCATGAGCTACAAGCATAGAAACTTTATTACTCTCCACATAAGCAAATTTATTCTCATGAATAGTAGTGGGAGGAAACTCAACAAAATAACTATCACGTGAGGCATAATCCAATTGAAAATTAAAATCATGAAGACAAGTTTCATGGTTATCATTATTCTTTATAGCATACATGTCATAACAATAATCATCATAGATAGCAACTTTGTTGTCATAATCAATTGGAACCTCTTCCGAAATAGTGGATTCATCACTAAATAAAGTCATGACCTCTCCAAATCCACTTTCATCATTATTAAAATAAGAATCAACACCCTCCAAAATAGTGGGATCAATACTACCTAAAGTTGACACTCTTCCAAACCCACTTTCATCAATATAATCATCATAAATAGGAGGCATGCTATCATCATAATAAATATTCTCATCAAAACTTGGGGGACTAAAAATGTCATATTCATCAAACATAGCATCCCCAAGCTTGTAGCTTTGCATATCATTAGCATCATGGATATTCAAGGAATTCATACTAACAACATTGCAATCATGCTCATTATTCAAAAATTTAGTGCCAAACATTTTATAAACTTCTTCTTCTAACACTTGAGCACAATTTTCCTTTCCAACATTTTCACGAAAGACATTAAAAAGATGAAGCATATGAGGCAACCTCAATTCCATTTTTTTTGTAGTTTTCTTTTATAAACTAAACTAGTGATAAAACAAGAAACTAAAAGATTCGATTGCAAGATCTAAAGATATACCTTCAAGCACTAACCTCCCCGGCAACGGCGCCAGAAAAGAGCTTGATGTCCACTACGCAACCTTCTACTTGTAGACTCGTGTTGGGCCTCCAAGTGCAGAGTTTTGTAGGACAGTAGCAAATTTCCCTCAAGTGGATGACCTAAGGTTTATCAATCCGTGGGAGGCGTAGGATGAAGATGGTCACTCTCAAACAACCCTGCAACCAAATAACAAAGAGTCTCTTTGTCCCCAACACACCCAATACAATGGTAAATTGTATAGGTGCACTAGTTCGGCGAAGATATGGTGATACAAGTGCAATATGGATGGTAGATATAGGTTTCTGTAATCAGAAAATATAAAAACAGCAAGGTAACTAGTAACAAAAGTGAGCGAAAACGGTATTGCAATGCTTCGAAACAAGGCCTAGGGTTCATACTTTCACTAGTGCAAGTTCTCTCAACAATGATAACATAATTAGATCATATAACAATCCCTCAACATGCAACAAAGAGTCACTCCAAAGTCACTAATAGCGGAGAACAAACGAAGAGATTACTATTGGGTATGAAACCACCTCAAAGTTATTCTTTCTGATCGATCTATTGGGCTATTCCTATAAGTGTCACAAACAGCCCTAGAGTTCGTACTAAAATAACACCTTAAGACACACATCAACCAAAACCCTAATGTCACCTAGATACTCCAATGTCACCACAAGTATCCGCGGGTTTGATTATACGATATGCATCACACAATCTCAGATTCATCTATTCAAACCAACACAAAGAACTTCAAAGAGTGCCCCAAAGTTTCTACCGGACAGTCAAGACGAAAACGTGTGCCAACCCCTATGCATAAGTTCACAAGGTCACAAAACCCGCAAGTTGATCACCAAAACATACATCAAGTGGATCACGTGAATATCCCATTGTCACCACAGATAAACACATGCAAGACATACATCAAGTGTTCTCAAATCCTTAAAGACTCAATCCGATAAGATAACTTCAAAGGGAAAACTCAATCCATTACAAGAAGGTAGAGGGGGAGAAACATCATAAGATCCAACTATAATAGCAATGCTCGCAGTACATCAAGATCGTGCCAAATCAAGAACACGAGAGAGAGAGAGAGAGAGATCAAACACATAGCTACTAGTACATACCCTCAGCCCCGAGGGTGAACTACTCCCTCCTTGTCATGGAGAGCCCCGGGATGATGAAGATGGCCACTGGTGATGGATTCCCCCTCCGGCAGGGTGCCGAAACAGGGTCTCGATTGGTTTTTGGTGGCTACAGAGGCTTGCGGCGGCGGAACTCCCGATCTAGGTTTATTTCTGGGGGTTTCTATATTTATAGGATTTTTCGGCATGGAGAACAAGTTAGGGGGGTCGACGAGGAGCCCACAAGACCGGAGGGCGCGCCTAGGAGGGTAGGGCATGCCCTCCACCCTTGTGGAGGCCTCGAGGCTCTTCTAGCCCAACTCTTTTGCTTTGGGGGCTTCTTCTGGTCCATAAAAAATCACCGTAAATTTTCAGCTCATTTGGACTCCGTTTGATATTCCTTTTCTGCGAAACTCAAAAACAAGGAAAAAACAGAAACTGGCACTGGGCTCTAGATTAATAGGTTAGTCCCAAAAATAATATAAAATGGCATATAAATGCATATAAAACATCCAAAACAGATAATATAATAGCATGGAACAATAAAAAATAATAGATACGTTGGAGACGTATCAAACACCATGGTAGTTCTGCTGAAAACAGCACCAGTCCGGGTTAGTTTCATCCAAATCATGCAAATTAGAGTCCAAAACAAGAGGAAAAGCATTAGGAAAAGTAGATACGACGGAGACGTATCAACTCCCCCAAGCTTAAACCTTTGCTTTTCCTCAAGCAATTCAGTTGATAAAGTGAAAGTGAAAAAGAAAAACTTTTATGAACTCTTTTGCTGTTGTTTACATAAATAAGCTTAAGTAGCACCCAGGTTTTCAGCAAAGATCATGACTAACCATGCCACCAATAACTCTTAAAAATTATATTAACTTATATCAATGACATAAACAACTAGCGAGCAATAATAAAGCATCTCAAATGACAACACTTTGTAAAAACAATCATGATACAATATGACAACAGTGGTATCTCACTAGCCGTTTCTGAGATCGCAAAACATAAATGCAGAACACCCCCAAAGTTCAAGCAGAGACTAAACATTGTAATTCATGGTAGAAAAGATCCAGTCATGATGCACCCAACATTAGCTATACACAATGCATGAGGATGACAATAGTGCTCTCAGGTCCGGCGCTTATTTGAGAAGGTGATGACACAACATAAAAGTAAATAGATAGTCCCTTCGCAGAGTGAAGCAGTGATCTGCAACGGTGCCAGAGCTCATAATTTTAAAAACAGAGATAAATGAAATTTTGAGAAATGCACCCTTCCTGTTTACTTTGCGACCATTAGTTATCGGTATCTTCCATGCTAAACACATTAGTGGCGGTTCCCAAGCGATAAAAGTAAAGGTTTACTCCCCTCCACCAACAAACACACTCCACGGCTAACCGAATCCACGGGTACCGTCCATACCAACAACAATCCTGGGGGAGTTTTGTTTAATTATTTGCAATTTTGAATTCGGGACTAGGAATCCCTATTACCACCCCTCTCATTCAAGGACAAGTGAATAAACACTCATCATGAGAATAACCCACTTAGCATGGAAGATAGTGACTACCTCCTGTCACTCTGTGAACAATCCAGGCACACAAAAAAGGATGTTTATTTGAATTTTTTAGAGGTGGCACATGCAAATTTACTTGGAACGACAGGGTAATACCACATATAGGTAGATATATGGTGGACTCATCTGGAATAACTTGGGTTTCAGGATTTTGATGCACAAGCAGTATTCCCGCTTAGTATAGGCGAAGGCTAGCAAATAGGTTGAGAAGCGGCCAGCTAGAGAGCAAAAACGGTCATGAACATGCATTATGCATAAGTAACATTGGATACTAGCATGAGTAGGATATGAACACCATGAACATAAATATTATAGAGGCTATGTTGGTTTACATTCAACTACATGCATGAACATGTGGCAAGTCAAGCCACTCGAACGTTCGGAGGAGGATACCACATCACAATCATTTTAATGCATGTTGACATCCAAGATAAATCATTATCCACTCCTAGCTACTTAGGCATGGCATGAGAAACTATAATCTCTAATCGTCATTGCAAACATGTTAAATCATAATAGGCTGATTCATGGATACTAGGTTAAACATATTTACAAAAACAGAACAAGTTGAGTTCATACCCGTTTCTCTCTGCCACAGCCAGTTCATCAAATATCGTCATTATTGCCTTTCACTTGCACGACCGAACGATTTGAAAAATAATAATAGTGCAAGAGTGTCATGGACAAAGCTGGAATCTGCAAACATTTTATTCAAAGGAGGAGACAAGGTAATTTGGGCTCTTCGTTAGATCAACAATAATGCATATGAGAGCTACTCAACGTTTTTATCGTGGTCTTCTGATACGTCTCCAACGTATCTATAATTTTTGATTGTTCCATGCTGTTATATTATCATTCTTGGATGTTTTACAATCATTTTATATCATTTTTTGGTACTAACCTATTGACATAGTGCCAAGTGCCAGTTGCTGTTTTTTGCATGTTTTTTACATCGCAGGAAATCAATACCAAACGGAGTCCAAATGCAGCGAAACTTTTTATGGATTTTCTTGGACCAGAAGACATCCAGTGGGCCGGAGAAGCGCCTGGGGGTGCTACGAGGGGAGCACAACCCAGCAGGGCGCGCCTGGAGGCCCAGGCGCACCCTGGTGGGTTGTGCCCACCACGGGTGCCCCCCGAACCGCCTCTTTGCTCTATAAATACCCCAATATTCTAGAAACCTTAGGGGAGTCGACGAAAATCAATTCCAGCCACCGCAGAGTCTAGAACCACCAGATCCAATCTAGACACCAACATGGAGGGGTTCACCACTTCCATTGGTGCCTCTCCGATGATGCGTGAGTAGTTCTTTGTAGACCTACGGGTCTGTAGTTAGTAGCTAGATGGCTTCCTCTCTCTCTCTTGATCTTCAATACAATGGTCTTTTGGAGATCCATATGATGTAACTCTTTTTGCGGTGTGTTTGTTGGGATCCGATGAACTTTGAGTTTATGATCAGATCTATCTTTTTATCCATGAAAGTTATTTGAGTCTTCTTTGATCTCTTATATGCATGATTGCTTATAACCTTGTATTTCTTCTCTGATATTTGGGTTATGTTTGGCCAACTTGATCTATTTATCTTGCAATGGGAAGAGGTGCTTTGTAGTGGGTTCGATCTTACGGTGCTTGATCCCAGTGACAAAAGGGGAACCGACACGTATGTATCGTTGCTACTAAGGATAAAACGATGGGGTCTATTTCTACATAAATAGATCTTGTCTACATCATGTCATCGTTCTTATTGCATTACTCCGTTTCTCCATGAACTTAATACACTAGATGCATGCTGGATAGCGGTCGATGTGTGGAGTAATAGCAGTAGATGCAGACAGGAGTCGGTCTACTAATCTTGGACGTGATGCCTATATAATGATCATTGCCTGGATATCATCATGATTATTTGAAGTTTTATCAATTGCCCAACAGTAATTTGTTCACCCACCATTTGCTATTTTTCTCGAGAGAAGCCACTAGTGAAACCTACGGCCCCGGGTCTCTTCTTTAATATATTTGCCTTTGCGATCTATTTTCCTTTGCTTTTATTTCCAGATCTATTAAACCAAAAATACAAAAATATCTTGCTGCACTTTATTTTATTTAGCGTTCGATCTATCAATATTTACTACGCTCCCACGTCCGTTTGCCAATTTTTGGCGCCGTTGCCCGAAAGGGGTTGACAACCCCTTTTACACGTCGGTTTGCGAGTATTTGTTATTTGTGTGCAAGTGCTGTTTACGTAGTGTTGCTTGGTTCTCCTACTAGTCCGATAACCTTGGTTTCATCACTGAGGGAAATACCTACTGCCGATGTGCTCCATCATCCCTTCCTCTTTGGGGAAATACCGACGTAGCTTCAAGCCGCATCAAAAGGAATTTCTAGTGCCGTTGCCGGGGAGGATCTTCAACATATACCTGGTTCCTAATCACAAATCTCATCTCCTCGCAATTTACATTATTTGCCATTTGCCTCTCGTTTTCCTCTCCCCCACTTCACAAAAATTTGCCATTTTATTTGCCCTCTTTTTCGTTCGCCATTTTCTCGTCAGATCTATCTTTTTGCTTGCAATCATGAGTGATTTTGGTATGGCAGAAACAGATGATGGCCTAACTCCTAAAATGGAGCGTACGGGTAATCTGGATGCCAAAACATTTGTTTTGGGGCAGGGAAATGTTATGGGAAAAAACATATCCAAGAATTTTCCAATTGTGTTGGAAATTTGAGTCTTGATGATGCTCCTATACTTAAAAGGACTAAATCTTATGCAGAAGCTATTTCAGCGCTATTTCTGAAACTTGAAAATAGATTTATCCGTACTCATCCTACCTTGCAAAGAGTGTTTTATGTGTTACCCATTATAAAGAATCCTAAAGCTAAAAAGTTGGCCACTCTTGTTCTTATGAATGAATTTGACTACATAATACGGGAAGCTAGGGAAATCTTTAATTTTTATGGTATGAATCATGAAAAACCCGTGATAGATGAAATTCTCTATAATAGTGATTATGCTTTAAGACATTTACTTGGGGATAATCAAATCTTTGATGAGAATCTTAAAAAGCAAGTCCTTGTTTTAGATATTATCCAACAAGTTTTTAATGATGTTAATCAACATTATTCTTGGATCACTACCGGAAATCAAAAGGGATATGATGATAACCAACTTGATTGTGCTAAAGTTTCCATGGATAATGTGTTTTATGTTGTTTTTGCAAAGCCTCTTGAGAAGAACACCACCAAGGAAAACAAGAACAAAGATGAGAATACGTAGATCTTTTGCTTTATGCCTAGCTAGGGGCGTAAAACGATAGCACTTGTTGGGAGGCAACCCAATGAATAAAATTTATTTTTTCTTTTTGCTTTCTGCTTTTGAGTGTTAGCACAATTATGCTACTGTTATAATTATGTTTTTTGTGTTTTAATTAGTGTTTGTGCCAAGTAAAGCCTTTAGGATTATGTTGGGTGATAGTTGATTTGATCTTGTTGGAAAACAGAAACTTTTGCATCTAGTAAAACAATTTTTAAAATTCACAAAAGAGACTAAAAAATCTGATTTTTTTTACACAAGATTGATATACAAATTGCCTCTGTTGTCCTAATTTTTCAGAATTTTGGAGTTTCATAAGTATTCGAAATATCCAAATTTCTACAGACTATTTTGTTTTCTTTGCGTTGTGTGCTTGTTTTGATGATTCTATGGTTTTCTTTGATGAGTTTTTGCCATAGAAAAGATGGAATACAGTAGATATAATGCAAGAATAAAATATGAATTGGTTTGCTACAGTACTTATAGTAGTGATTTGCTTTCTTATACTAACGGATCTCACAAAGGTTTTGTTGAGTTTTGTGTGATTGAAGTTTTCAAGTTTTGGGTTATCTTACGATGGATGAAGGAATAAGGAGTAAGAAGAGCCTAAGCTTGGGGATGCCCATGGCAACCCAAGCTATTATCCAAAGAGAAGCAAGCAACTAAGCTTGGGGATGCCCCGAGTGGCATCCCCTCTTTCTTCTAACGACCATCGGTATTTTACTCGAAGCTATATTTTTATTCGTCACATACTATGAATTTTGCTTGGAGCGTCTTGTATGATATGAGTCTTTGCTTGTTTTGCTTTGTGTTCTAAGTCATGAATCCTTGCTGGACACACCTATTTGAGAGAGCCAAAATTATGCCATGACTTGTTAGAATTGCTCTCTATGCTTCACTTAAATTTTTATGAGCTATGGATTTGCTCTAGTGCTTCACTTATATCTTTTTGAGCACGGCGTGCTTTAGTATTTTTGAAGAAATGCTCTCATGCTTCACTTAGATTTATTTGGGAGTTATTAAATTTTTTAAGAAATTCTCTCTTGCTTCACTTAAATTAATTTGAGAGAAAGAAGTATTATGCTCATGATCTTCACTTATATTTGTTTGAGCTTATCAAAAGCAACACATGAAAATTAGTTCCAAAGTGATAGATATCCAAGAAGGATATAATAAAAACTTTCATGAAGATCATTGGACAAAATAAACTTGATTCCTTGTAATAGTTTTGAGATATGATGATGTGATACGTTGATGAGTAATTGTGCTTTAGTAAGAATATTGGTATTAAGGTTTGTGATTCCCTATGCAAGCACGAAAGTCAATAGTTATGCAATGAAATTATATCCTACTTGTGGTGCATTATTCTGTGTTAATTATGCTTAATGCTCATGTATGAGATTACTCGTTTTTTGGTTGGTCGCTTCTCAATCTTTTGCTAGCCTTCATTTTGCACTAAGTATGATCACTACTTGTGCATCCAAAACCCTTTAAACCAGTTTTGCCACATGAGTCCACTATATCTACCTATATGCGGTATTATTTTGCCGTTCTAAGCAAATTTGTATGTGCCATCTCTAATTTTCAAAATAAACTTCTCTTTTGTGTGTTCGTACCGCTCGCGAGGCGGTGAGGGGTGGCTAATATTTTCCATGCTAGATGTGTTATTCTCACGATGAGTGTTTATTCACTTGTCATTGCACGAGAGTAAGGCAAAGGTATTAGGGATGCCCAGTCCCGAAATGAAAAATGAATTTACTTTATGTTGTCAAATAATAAATTCCTTGGAAAGTGTTGGTATGGAGGGCACCCGTGGATACGGTTAGCCATGGAAAGTGAAAGAAATGGTGGAAAATGGAATAAACTTTATTTTCTGTTTGGGAACCGCCTATGATATATCTAGCATGGAAAGTGTTGGCAACTCTAAGTCGTTTTCGTTGGTGGGAAAAGCACACCTCCCAAAATGTTTTTATCTCTAAGTTTTTCGCTTTGAGCTCTGGCACCTCTACAAATCCCTACTTCCCTCTGCAAAGGGCCTTTCTTTACTTTAGGCAATTTTTATTTTTAATTTGAGTCTCCATCTCCTCTTATCAAGCACCAACTAGGAGGCACTATGATCGTACTTGAGCATTGGGTGTTGTTAATATGCGAGTGTGTTTCATGAATGGATCAATGGTTGAGCATGATGGGCTAGGGATAACTTATTTTAGCGTTGATATTTTGAAAGACATAGTTGCTTGTTGATATGCTTGAGTATTTAAGTCATCATGTCAAAACTAGATTATTGCTTTGAATCATATAAAAGTCCAAATGTCCATGCTATAAAGGAAAGAATATGAGATGACATGTTAGGCAGCATTCCACATCAAAAATTCTGTTTTTATCATTTACCTACTCGAGGACGAGCAGGAATTAAGCTTGGGGATGCTGATACGTCTCCAACGTATCTATAATTTTTTATTGTTCCATGCTGTTATATTATCATTCTTGGATGTTTTACAATCATTTTATAGTCATTTTATATCATTTTTTGGTACTAACCTATTGACATAGTGTCAAGTGCCAGTTGCTGTTTTTTGCATGTTTTTTACATCACAGGAAATCAATACCAAACGGAGTCCAAACGCAGCGAAACTTTTTGTGGATTTTTTCTGGACCAGAAGACATCCAGTGGGCCGGAGAAGCGCCTGGGGGGTGCTCCGAGGGGAGCACAACCCACTAGGGCGCTCCTGGAGGCCCAGGTGCGCCCTGGTGGATTGTGCCCACCTCGGGTGCCCCCCGAACCGCCTCTTTGCTCTATAAATACCCCAATATTCCAGAAACCCTAGGGGAGTCGACGAAAATCAATTCCAGCCACCGCAGAGTCCAGAACCACCAGACCCAATCTAGACACCATCATGGAGGAGTTCACCACTTCCATGGGTGCCTCTCCGATGATGCGTGAGTAGTTCTTTGTAGACCTACGGGTCCGTAGTTAGTAGCTAGATGGCTTCCTCTCTCTCTCTCTTGATCTTCAATACAATGGTCTTTTGGAGATCCATATGATGTAACTCTTTTTGCAGTGTGTTTGTTGGGATCCGATGAACTTTGAGTTTATGATCAGATCTATCTTTTTATCAATGGAAGTTATTTGAGCCTTCTTTGATCTCTTATATGCATGATTGCTTATAGCCTCGTATTTCTTCTCCGATATTTGGATTTTGTTTGGCCAACTTGATCTATTTATCTTGCAATGGGAAGAGGTGCTTTGTAGTGGGTTCGATCTGACGGTGCTTGATCCCAGTGACAGAAGGGGAACCGACACGTATGTCTCGTTGCTATTAAGGATAAAACGATGGGGTCTATGTCTACATAAATAGATCTTTTCTACATCATGTCATCGTTCTTATTGCATTACTCCGTTTCTCCATGAACTTAATACACTAGATGCATGCTGGATAGCGGTCGATGTGTGGAGTAATAGTAGTAGATGCAAGCAGGAGTCGGTCTACTAATCTTGGATGTGATGCCTATGTAATGATCATTGCCTGGATATCGTCATGATTATTTGAAGTTTTATCAATTGCCCAACAGTAATTTGTTCACCCACTGTTTGCTATTTTTCTCGAGAGAAGCCACTAGTGAAACCTACGGCCCCCGGGTCTCTTCTTTAATATATTTGCCTTTGCGATCTATTTTCCTTTGCTTTTGTTTTCAGATCTATTAAACCAAAAATACAAAAATACCGTGCTGCACTTTATTTTATTTGGCGTTCGATCTATCAATATTTACTACTCTCTCATGTCCGTTTGCCAATTTTTGGCGCCGTTGCCCGAAAGGGATTGACAACCCCTTTTACACGTCGGGTTGCGAGTATTTGTTATTTGTGTGCAGGTGTTGTTTACGTAGTGTTGCTTGGTTCTCCTACTGGTTCGATAACCTTGGTTTCATCACTGAGGGAAATACCTACCGCCGCTGTGCTGCATCATCCCTTCCTCTTTGGGGAAATACCGACATAGCTTCAAGCCGCATCATCTTCTCCTAGGTATGACTCAATAAAAAGAAAGGAAATTCAGAGAAACACACTGAAATATTTTTGGAGTTTTTAGTTTTTTCTAGAAGAAAGCAAATTAAAGAGGAAACACAAAAATGAGAAAAACTATTTACACGGAAAACTCCCAACAAGCAAGAAGAAGAATCGAGAAATCTTTTTGGGTTTTCTTTTAATACTACAACTAATTTAAACTAGAAAGAAAAACCTAAAAGAAGCAGGAAATATTTTTGGATTTTCTCAAAGTTTTTCAAACACACAAGAATAAAGCGAGAAAATAAATCTAGCATGGATAATACAATGAGAAAGTGTGGACACCGACAACTGGAATGAAATGTGTGAACATGAATGTAATGTCAGTGGAAATACGTACTCCCCCAAGTTTAGCCTTTTGGCCTAGCTTGGTAATCACCACTCGTAGTAACCCTTGGGTCCCACGTTGAAGTGCTGTGGAGCGGGAACCTGAGCGTCCCACTCCTGAGGCTCCTCCTCAGCCGCAGCATGGTTGTTCCTGTAGGCGATGATGTCCTCTAGCATGATCCTATATCCGCCCCTGGCAATAGAATCAAACAAAGCAGGTGCAGGCAACGGGATAACATCGCAAGTATTTTCACTAAAAACCAGGTTATAAGGGACATCAATAGTAATGTTCTCGCCATCAATAAAGTGATGAGCAGCCATTGCTTGACGATATAAATAAACCTTGGGCAAGCGGTGGTCGTGTTGGTGTATCTGAACGTTAAAGTGACTCGCTAAGCGAGTAGCATAAATACCACAATGAATTTTACCCTTGGATCTGTTAAGGTGAAGGCGACGTGCCACTATAGCTCCCAAGCTATAAGTGTTATCGTCATAGAGTGCACGGCGTAAGACAGCGAAATCGGGGGCACTAAGTGCACCAACCTTCTCCCTAGCAAGTAGACACTTCGCAATGAATAAAGTAAAATATTGCACTGAAGGAAACTGCAAGCTAGTGGCGGTGACACTCGACACCCCTCTCTCATCTCCCACTGACAGAGTGTGATAAAAGCCCTCAAACTCTACAGGCCTAGGTTCTCTTATTTCCCCGTCAGAAGGAAGCAAGCATATATCACAAAATTCAGTAAGTGGTATCTGACGGGTTTCAGCATATAAATTAAACCGCACCTCAGGGGGGTTATTCCTACTTATGAAATGAAAACTTTGCAAAAAGGAATTTGTAAGGAGATGGTATTGTTCACACTCAGCTGCGATGAAGTCGGTGAGCCCAGCATTAGCAGCGAATTATGCGAACTCTTGACGGATTCGGGCTCCATCCATGAAGGTGTTATGTGGCCATTCGCATGGCCACACTTCCGCCAACCTCCGAGTTTGGAGGTCACTATCTGATGATTCACCCACAACTCCCTTGGAGTTCTTCTTGGAAGCAAACTTCCTAAAGAGACTCATCTTATTCCTATGAACAAAATTCTGAAATTTTTAGTCCACAAAATTTTTCTCAACAAAACTTCACAAGATTGATAGTAACCACTCATAAGCATGCATAGAGGCTATATTAAGCATTCAAACTACTTAGGACTCTAAGAATTCAACATGCAATCTCATCTACAGCAGCACCAAGAGTAGCTAATTATTCAAAATATAAACCACTAAAGCAAAAACTAATTGGACAAACGGGGGAGTCACATACCAAGTAGCAATTCCCCGAAACAGTTTTGAAAACGGAACTTCCAGCAAAGAGATCGAAATCCGCGGGTTTGAGAGCAAGAACACAAGAGAGAGAGAGCAATGGTAAAAAAAAATTTGGAGGTAGGTGATGGTGTGGACTAAAGAGATAAGTGAGGGGGCCAATGTGCGGACCACTGATGTTGCTTGAACTATGTCAGTATTTCCCCAAATAGGAAGGGATGATGCAGCACAGCAACGGTAGGTATTTCCCTCGGTGATGAGACCAAGGTTATCGAACCAGTAGGAGAACCAAGCAACACTATGTAAATGGTACCTGCACACAAAGAACAAATACTTGCAACCCGACGTGTTAAAGGGGTTGTCAATCCCTTTCGGGTAACGGTGCCAGAAATTGTCAAGTGGACGGGAGAAAAATTATGATATATTGGATAAATAGATCTCGAATAAACGCAAAATAAAAGAAGTAACGAAAAAGTGCAGCAAGGTATTTTTGGGTTTTTGGAATAATAGATATGAAAATAAAAGTAGCAAATAATAGATCAGAAAGCAAATACGATGAAGAATAGACCCGGGGGCCGTAGATTTCACTAGTGGCTTCTCTCGAGAAAAATAGCACACGGTGGGTAAACAAATTACTGTTGGGCAATTGATAGAACTTCAACTAATCATGACGATATCCATGCAATGATCATTATATAGGCATCACGTCCAAGATTAGTAGACCGACTCTTGTCTGCATCTACTACTATTACTCCACACATCGACCGCTATCCAGCATGCATCTAGTGTATTAAGTTGATGGAGAAACGGAGTAATGCAATAAGAACGATGACATGATGTAGACAAGATCTATTCATGTAGGAATAGACCCCATCTTGTTATCCTTAATAGCAACGATACATACGTGTCATGTCCCCTTCTGTCACTGGGATTGAGCACCGTAAGATCGAACCCATCACAAAGCACCTCTTCCCATGGCAAGAAAAATTGATCTAGTCAGCCTAACTAAACGAAAGATTCGAAGAAGAAATACGAGTCTATAAGAGATCAAAGAAACTCAAATAACTTTCATGGATAAAAATATAGATCTGATCATAAACTCAAAGTTCATCGGATCCCAACAAACACACCGCAAAACGAGTTACATCAAATAGATCTCCAAGAGACCATTGTATTGAGAATCAAGAGAGAGAGAGAGAGAGGAATCCATCTAGCTACCAACTACGGACCCGAAGGTCTATAATTAACTACTCACGCATCATCGGAGAGGCACCAATGAGGATGATGAACCCCTCCGTGATGGTGTCTAGATTGGATCTGGTGTTTCTGGAACTTGCGGCGGCTCGAATTGTGTTTCGTCGACTCCCCTAGGGTTTTTGGAATATTAGGGTATTTATAGAGTAAAGAGGCGGTGCGGGAGGCCACCGAGGTGGGCACAACCCACCAGGGCGCGCCTAGGCCCCCAGGCGCGCCCAGGTGGATTGTGCGTCCCTCGGGGCACCCCTCTGGTACTTCTTCGGCCCAAGTTGTTCCTTCTGGTCCATAAAAAATCTCCAAAAAGTTTCGCTGCGTTTGGACTCCATTTGGTATTGATTTTATGCGAAGTAAAAAACAAGGAAAAAACAGGAATTGGCACTGGGCACTATGTCAATAGGTTAGTCCCCAAAAAGTTGCTATAAAATGATTGTAAAACATCCAAGAATGATAATATATTAGCATGGAACAAGCAAAAATTATAGATGCGTTGGAGATGTATTAGCATCCCCAAGCTTAATTCCTACTCGTCCTTGAGTAGGTAAATCATAAAAATAGAATTTTTGATGTGGAATGATGCTTAACATGTTCATCACATATTCTTTTCTCATGTAGCATGGACATTTGGACTTTTATATGATTCAAAGACATTGTCTAGTTTTGACATGAAGATTTCAATACCCAAGCATATCAACAAGCAACCATGTCTTTCAAAATATCAACACTAAAGCAAGTTATCCCTAGCCCATCATGCTCAATCATTGATCCATTCATGAAACACACTCGCATATTGCTACACCCAATGCTCAAGTACGATTATAGTGCCCCTTAGTTGGTGCTTTATAAGAGAAGATGGAGACTCAAATAAAATAAAAATTTCATAAAGTAAATAGAAAGGCCCTTCGCAAAGGAAGTAGGGATTTTTAGAGGTGCCAGAGCTCAAAGCAAAAAAGATAGAGATAAAACATTTTGGGTGGCATGCTTTTCCTGTCAACGAAAACGATCGAGTAGTTCCTAATACTTTCCATGCTAGATATATCATAGGAAGTTCCCAAACAGAAAATAAAGTTTATTCCTTTTTCCACCATACTTTCACATTCCACGGCTAGCCGTATCCACGGGTACCGTCCATACCAACACTTTCCAAGGAATTTATTATTTGACAACATAAAGTAAATTCATTTTTCATTTCGGGACTGGGCATCCCTAATACCTTTGTCGTACTCTCGCGCAATGACAAGTGAATAAACACTCATCTTGAGAATAACACATCTAGCATGGAAAAATATCAGCCATCCCCTACCGTTTCATGAGCGGTACGAGCACACAAAAAGGAAATTTATTTTGAAAATTAGAGATTGCACATACAAATTTGCTTAGAACGGCACGAAAATACCGCATATAGGTAGGTACAGTGGAGTCATATGGCAAAACTGGGTTTAAGGATTTTGGATGCACAAGTAGTGATCATACTTAGTGCAAATGAAGGCTAGCAAAAGATTGAGAAGCATCCAACCAAGAAATGAAAAATCTCATAAGCAAGCATTAAGCATAACTAACACCGAATAATGCACCAAAAGTAGGATATAATTTCATTGCATAACTATTGACTTTCGTGCTTGCATAGGGAATCAAAAACCTTAACATCAATATTCTTACTAAGCCATAATTACTCTTGGTTCCTACTCTCATATTATATCATCATATCGCAAAACTATTATAAGGAATCAAGTTTATTTTATCCAATGATCTTCATGAAAGTTTTTATTATATCCCTCTTGGATATCTATCACTTTGGGACTAACTTTATATGTTGCTTTTGATACCTCAAACAAATCTAAGTGAAGAACATGAGCATAAAAAGTTTCTTCTATCAAAATAATTTAAGTGAAGCATGAGAGAGTTTCTAAAAAAATTTACTAACTCTTAAATAAATCTAAGTGAAGCATGAGAGCATTTCTTCAAAAATACTAAAGCACACCGTGCTAAAAAAAAGATATAAGTGAAGCACTAGAGCAATTCCAAAGCTCAAAAAGATTTAAGTGAAGCATCGAGAGCAATTCTAACAAATCATGGCATAATTTTGGCTCTCTCAAATGGGTGTGTCCAGCAAGGATACTTGACTTAAAAATAATAGCAAAACAAGCAAAGACTCATATCATACAAGTCGCTCCAAGCAAAGCTCATGATATGTGATGAATAAAAATATAGCTCCAAGTAAAATACCGATGGTCGTTAGAAGAAAGAGGGGATGCCACTCGGGGCATCCCCAAGCTTAGTTGCTTGTTCCTCTTTTGGATAATAACTTGGGGTGCCATGGGGCATCCCCAAGCTTAGGCTCTTTTTACTCCTTATTCCTTCATCCATCGTGATCTCACCCAAAACTTGAAAACTTCAATCACACAAAACTCAACAAAACCTTCGTGAGATCCGTTAGTATAAGAAAACTAATCTTTACTTTAAGCACTATAGAAAACCTATTCAAATTTTGTTATTGCATTATATCTACTGTATTCTAACTTTACCATGGCTTATAACCTCCAATACAAACCATAGATTCATCAAAATAAGCACACAATGCAAAGAAAACAGAATCTGTCAAAAACAGAACAGTCTACAAAGATACAAATTGTTCTCATACTTTTGTAACTCCAAAAATTAGGACAACAGAGGCAATTTGTATATCAATCTTGTGTAAACAATTCAGAATTTTTTGTCGCTTCTGTGAATTTTTATAATTATTTTACTGGACGCAAAAGTTTCTGTTTTCCAACAAGATCAAATCAACTATCACCAAAGCTATCCCAAAGGCTTTACTTGGCACAAACACTAATTAAAACACAAAAAACACAATAATAGCAGTAGGATAATTGTGCAAACACTCACGAACAGAAAGAAAAAGATAAAAAATAAATTTTATTCATTTGGTTGCCTCCCAACAAGCGCTATCGTTTTATACCCCTAGCTAGGCATAATGCATAGATCTAAGTGTTGTCATCTTTATTCATAGATCCATAAGATGCCCCCATGATTGATTCATATGGTGGCTTAATTCTTGTTCTAGGGAAGTGTTCCATACCCTTTCTCAATGAAAATTGGAATTTTATGTTCCCTTCTTTTATATCAATCACGGCACCTACAGTGCGTAAAAATGGTCTACCAAGAATAATTGGACAAGACGCATTGCAATCAATATCAAGAACAATAAAATCTATGGGCACATAATTCCTATTTGCAAGAATAAGAACATCATTAATTCTTCCCATAGGCTTTTTAATAGTAGAATCCGCCAAGTGCAAATTTAAAGAACATTCTTCAATATCGGTAAGACAAAGCACATCACATAAAGATTTCGGAATTGTGGAAACACTAGCACCCAAATCACACAAAGCAAAACACTCATAATTTTTATTCTTGACTTCGATAGTAGGTTCCCATTCATCATGTAATTTTCTAGGAACTGAAATCTCTAATTCCAACTTTTCTTCCAAAGCTTTCATCATAGTATCAACAATATGTTTAGTGAAAGCTTTATTTTGTTCAGAAGCATGGGGTGAATTTATCATGGATTGCAACAAAGAAATACAATCAATCAAAGAGCAATTATTATAATTAAAGTCTTTGTAATCCAAAAGAGTGGGCACGTCACTAGTTAAAGTTTTGACCTCTCCAAACCCACTTTTATCAATTTTCTCAACAAGATTTTCACCCTCCGAATTATTGGGACGCCTTCTAACTAAAGTTGACTCTTCTTTAGTCCCTTTATCATCAATCTTAATTTTACTAAACAAGGAATCAATAGCAGAAACACCAATCACTTTAAGATCTTCATCATTTTTATGAAAGCAATTACTGGGAAACGCTTTTTCTAAAAATTCTCTTCTAGCTCTAAGCATAGCAGTTCTTTTCTTACTTTCATCCATAGAAACATATAAAGCTTTAATTGATTCCTCAACCTTAGGCAAAAAAAAATTCATCTTGAGATTTTCTACATCATGAGAAATTCTATCAATCAGACAAATAATCAATCTTACTAAAATTTTCTTCCATCGTAGTATTAAAATTCTTTTGAGCATTGATAAATTCTTTAATATTATTCTCAAGATTAGAGGTGTTCCAATTATTATAACAAGGATTACCATAGGAATTACCATAATTATTAGAGGAATTACTAGGAAAAAGCCTAGGATTAACATTACCTCTATAAGCATTGTTATTAAAATTATTGCGCGAAACAAATTCACATCTATGGCATCACTATTTTGCTCAATCAAAGTAGACAAAGGCACATCATTAAGATCAATAGGGGCACTTTTATTAGCAACCAATTTCATAAGAGCATCAACTTTTTCACTCAAAGTAGAAATTTCTTCAACCGAATTAACCTTTTTACTAGTAGGAGCTCTTTCGGTATGCCATTGTGAATAATTTTCCATAATATTATCAAGCAATTTAGTAGCTTCACCCAAAGTAATTTCCATAAAAGTACCACCCGCGGCGGAATCTAAAAGATTTCTAGAAACAAAATTCAATCCCGCATAAAAATTTTGTATGATCATCCGAAGATTTAAACCATGTGTAGGGCAATTTCTTACCATCAATTTCATTCTCTCCCAAGATTGCGCAACATGTTCATGCTCAAGTTGCTTAAAATTCATGATTTGTGTTCTAAGGGAAATAATTTTCGCGGGAGGAAAATACTTAGTAATAAAAGCATCTTCGCACTTATTCCATGAATCGATACTATTGCGAGACTGAGAAGAAAACCAAATTTTTGCATGATCTCGCAAAGAAAACGGGAATAATTTCAACTTCACAATATCATTGTACACATCTTTTTCTTTTGCATATCGCATAATTCCACGAATGTGTTAAGATGGGATGCGGCATCCTCACAAGGAGTACCGGAAAATTGATCTTTCATGACAAGATTCAACAAAGCGGCATTAATATCACAAGACTCTGCACTAGTGGTGGGAGGAGCAATCGGAGTGCTAATAAAATCATTGTTGTTGATATTGGAGAAATCACACAACTTGGTGTTCTCTTGAGTCATCGTGACTACACACCAAGATTGCACTCAAAAATAGATCCGACGAGAAAACGGCGAACGAAAAAAAGGGCGAATACATCAAATTTTTGTGAAGTGGGGGAGATGAAAACGAGAGGCAAATGGCAAATAATGTAAATTGCAAGGAGATGAGATTTGTGATTAGGAACCTGGTAGATGTTGATGATGTCTCCCCAGCAACGGCGCCAGAAATTCGCACGTTGACGGGACACTATCTTGACTTGATCCTCCCCGGTAACGGTGCCAGAAATTCCTTTTGATTGCGGCTAGAACTACGTCGGTATTTCCCCAAAGAGGAAGGGATGATGCAGCACAGCTACGGTAGGTATTTATCTTAGTGATGAGACCAAGGTTATCGAACCAGTAGGAGAACCACGCAACACTACGTGAACGGCACCTGCACACAAAGAACAAACACTTACAACCCGACGTGTAAAAGGGGTTGTCAATCCCTTTCGGGTAGCGGCGCCAGAAATTGGCAAACGGATGTGAGAAAGTTGTAATAGATTGATAGATACAAATAAAAGCAAATAAAATTCAGCGAGGTATTTTTGGGTTTTTGATAATATAGATCTAAAAATAAAAGATGCGATAAATAAAAAGGCAAATAGCAATATATATCTGAAAATATATGATGGGAAAATAGACCCGGGGGCTGTAGATTTCACTAGTGGGTTCTCTCGAGAAAAATACCATACAGTGGGTAAACAAATTACTGTTGGGCAATTGATAGAACTTCAAATAATCATGATGATATCCAGGAAATAATCATTATATAGGCATCACGTACAAGATTAGTAGACCGACTCCTGCTTGCATCTACTACTATTACTCCACACATCGACCGCTATCCAGCAAGCATCTAGTGTATTAAGTTCATGGAGAAACGGAGTAATGCAATAAGAACAATGACATGATGTAGACAAGATCTATTCATGTAGGAATTAGACCCCATCATTTTATCCTTAATAGCAACGATACATACGTGTCATTTCCCCTTCTGTCACTGGGATTGAGCACCGTAAGATCGAACCCATCGCAAAGAACCTCTTCCCATGGCAAGAAAAATCGATCTAGTTGGCCTAACTAAACCAAAGATTCGAAGAAGAAATACGAGGCTATAAGTAATCATGCATATAAGAGATCAAAAGACTCAAATAACTTTCATGGATAAAAAGATAGATCTGATCATAAACTCAAAGTTCATCGGAACCCAACAAACACACCGCAAAAAGAGTTACATCAAATAGATCTCCAAGAGACCATTGCATTAAGAATAAAAAGAGAGAGAGGAAGCCATCTAGCTACTAACTACGGACCCGAAGGTCTACAATGAACTACTCACGCATCATCGGAGAGGCGCCAATGAGGATGATGAACCCCTCCGTGATGGTGTCTAGATTGGATCTGTGGTTTCTGGAACTTGCGGCGGCTGGAATTGTTTTTGTCGACTCCCCTAGGGTTTTTGGACGTCCAGGGTATTTATAGAGCAAAGAGGCGGTGCGGGAGGCGGCCGAGGTGGGCACAACCCACCTGGGCGCGCCCTGGTGGGTTGTGCTCTGATACGTCTCCGTCGTATCTACTTTTCCTAACGCTTTTCCTTTGGTTTTGGACTCTAATTTGCATGATTTGAATGAAACTAACCCGGACTGAAGCTGTTTTCAGCAGAACTACCATGGTGTTGTTTTTGTGCAGAAATAAAAGCTCTCGGATTGGAACGAATATTTGCGAGGATTTTTTATTCAATAAATAAGAATTTCTGGAGCCAAGAACCACTGGAGGGGGGCACCTGGGTGGGCACAACCCACCAGGGCGTGCCCTCCCCTCCAGGCGCGCCCAGGTGGGTTGTCCCCACCTGGTGGCCCCGCAGATTTCAACCCTGATACTATAAAATCACATATTTGGAGGAAAAAAATCAGGGAGAAAGAATTATCGCGTTTCACGAGACAGAGCCGCCGCCACCTCCTGTTCTTCATCGGGAGGCCAGATCTGGAGTCCGTTTGGGGCTCCGGAGAGGGGGATCTTTGATCTTCATCATCACCAACCCTTCTCCATCGCCAATTCCATCATGCTCCCCACCGGGAGTGAGTAATTCCTTCGTAGGCTCGCTGGTCGGTGAGGAGTTGGATGATATTCATCATGTAATCGAGTTAGTTTTGTTAGGGCTTGATCCCTAGTATCCATTATGTTCTGAGATTGATATTGCTATGACATTGCCATGCTTAATGCTTGTCACTTTGGGCCCGCGTGCCATGATTTCAGATCTGAACTGTTTATGTTATCAGCATTATATCTATGTTCTAGATCCAATCTTGCAAGTTATAGTCACCTACTACGTGTTATGATCCGGCAAACCCGGAGTGACAATAGTCGGGACACTTCCCGGTGATGACCGTAGTTTGAGGAGTTCATGTATTCACTATGTGTTAATGCTTTGTTCCAGTTCTCTATTAAAAGGAGGCCTTAATATCCTTTAGTTTCCAATAGGACCCCGCTGCCACGGGAGGGTAGGACAAAAGATGTCATGCAAGTTCTTTCCATAAGCATGTATGACTATTTACGGAATACATGCCTACATTATATTTATGAACTGGAGCTAGTGCCGTATCGCCCTAGGTTATGACTGTTATATGATGAATATCATCCAACGAATTTACCGATCCAATGCCTACGAATTTCTCTCATATTGTTCTTGCTAAGTTACCACTGCTATTGTTACTCTTGCACTTGCTACAAAATCATTGTTGTTACTGTTACTGTTACTATTGCTATTGCTACTACTATCAAAACTACCATACTACTTTGCTACTGATCACTTTGCTGCAGATAATTAATCTCCAGGTGTGGTTGAATTGACAACTCAGCTGCTAATACTTGCAAATATTCTTTGGCTCCCCTTGTGTCGAATCAATAAATTTGGGTTGAATACTCTACCCTCGAAAATTGTTGCGATCCCCTATACTTGTGGGTTATCAAGACCTTTTTCTGGCGCCGTTGCCGGGGAGCATAGCTATATTTGGTGAGTCACTTGGGATTATTATCAAATTATCACTATGAAGAATCTGAAGGATGCTAAGACTATGATTTTTCCCTCTAAGACGAGGGGAGGTAAGGAACTACCATCCAGCTCCGCTTTAGATTCACCTTTTGTTATAAGTAGACTTGCAACACCACCACATGTTATCAATTCTGATATGTCGCAAGTTATTGATGATGCTACTTCAGCTATGAATGCTACTCATGATGAAGCTAGTACCTTGCTTGATGATAATATGCCACTAGGTGAATTTCTTGATGAACAACTTGCTAGAACTAAGGCTTTTGAGAATGCTGAAACTGATGAAATTGTTGAAACTGATGAAGAGCTTGAAACTGAAAATCTTGAAACACCTATTAGACCTAGTTCTCCTAGATATGAATTGCCAAAGGTACGAGAAGGTTATGTTATGGATAAGGAGACAACTAGGGACATTCTTGCTTGTAAGGATAGAGATGATTTGGAAAAATTATTATGCAAGTATAAAGAAAAGACTTTGACTGCTAGAATGAAATGTGATCCTAAGTTTGCTACTTCATCTATCTTTGTTGATGATAAGGATTATGAATTCTCTATCGACCCAGAGTTAATTACTTTGGTTGAATCTGATCCTTTCCTTGGTTATGAAACTGAAACTATTGTGGCACATCTTACTAAGTTGAATGACATAGCCACCCTATTTGCTCATGATGAGAAAATTCGCTACTATTATATTCTCAAATTATTTCTGTTCTCATTAAAGGGTGATGCTAAGGCTTGGTACAATAGTCTTGCTCCTGGTTGTGTGCGTAGTCCCCGGGATATGATTTATTACTTCACTGAAAAATATTTTCCTGCTCATAAGAAACAAGCTGCTTTACAGGAAATATTTAACTTTGCGCAAATTGAAGAAGAGAGTCACCCACAAGCTTGGGGGAGGCTTCTCCAATTGCTTAATGCTTTGCCTGATCATCCTCTTAAGAAAAATGAAATACTTGATATTTTCTATAATGGACTAACCGATGCTTCTAGGGACTTCCTAGATAGTTGTGCTGGTTGTGTTTTTATGGAGCGAACTGTTGAACAAGCCACTAATGGAATAAGAGAATTTGCCGCCTGTCAATTCTTCGCCATCAGCTTGTGGAAGGCAAAGAAGGTCTTTGTCGTCAGCTTCTAAACAACGGACGGCAAAGACATGGCTGACGGCAAAGAGCCTGGTTGCCATTAGCCATTTCTTTGCCGTCCGCCAGCTGACGGCAAAGAGGTGGGTGGGGTCCAGTGGAGGCCTAAACCCTAACGGCCCACCAGACGCACCTCATTGCCGTCCGCTAGCGGACGGCAAAGAAAAAGCTACCTAACTGCGCTAGCGGACCACCCCCACCTCCCACTCTCTCACTCACCGTGCCCCCGACCCCAACCGCCTCCGCCTCCGCCGCCCCCGACCCCCACCGCCCTTGCCGCCGCCCCGCGGCCTCGCCGCCCCATGGCCTCGCAACCCTTGCCGCCACCCCGCCGCCCCGCGGGCCTCGCCGCCCTCACCGCCGCCCCACCCGCGGCCTCGCGGCCTCGCCGACCCGCCGCCCCACTCCGGTGAGCCTCTCCCCTCTTTTTTTTCTACTGTTAGTTAGGTTAGTAATTAGGTTAGTTACTAGTGTGTTAGTTAGGTTAGTTCTAGAAAAAAATTATTATGAGAAGAAAAGAAGAAGAAGAAGAAGAGGAGAAGAAGAAAAGGGGGAGGAGAAGAAGAAGAAGAAGAGGAGGAGGAGGAGGAGGAGGAGAGAAGAAGAAGGAGAAGAAGAAGGAGAAGAAGAAGGAGAAGAAGGAGGAGAAGCAGGAGAAGAAGGAGGAGAAGCAGAAGAAGAAGAAGAAGAAGAAGAAGAAGAAGAAGAAGAAGAAGTAGAAAAAGAAAGAAAAGAAGGTCGAGGGTCGATGATCGAGGATCGCTGAGGGGTCGAAGTTTTTTTCATAGTTTGAAGTGTCAATGCTTTATGTGATGTGAAGTCCTAAATTTTCTTGACTCGATAGGTAAAATTTGCAGGCTTTGTGCTATTTCATCTCCTTGGAGTCATCATTGGTCGAAGTTTTTTGTCCGTGATCCCGCCGTTGTTCGACTACTTCCTCTACAGCCGAGGGTGAGCTACGAATCCACCTTCACCTCCTACGCTCTTTTAATCATGTTAGTAGATTACATTTTCATGTTAAGTCGCGTAACCAGTATGCGTCTCCCGTCTGAAAGGGTTGCATCGATAAATATGCATTTAGTTGCATATTTATCACCGTAACTCATTCGGATTGTCCAGCGATTTCCACAGACAGCCCGAGTATGTGTAGATTGGGTACGTTCTCCATGCTCTACCCCATTCCGAGACAAAATTTCGTCAGCGCCTCCCTGTTGTTCTCCGGATGCACATTCTCTCGGCTTTTTGCCGAGACGTGTATCAGGAGAACAGCGGGGAGGTGCTGCCGAAATTTTGTCTCGAAATGGGGTAGAGCATGGAGAACGTACTCAATCTACACATACTCGGGTGGGATTAGGACCTATCTTTACCTATTAGAGTGTAGGTTGCATGCACGTAATAAAATTGACAAACTAGATTAACTGATGAATATACAAGTTGAATTATATATATATTTCTTGTCTGTCCAGTAGCTAAGCAAGATGAGTGATCGTGCATGGATGCACACCGGTCGCACTAGTCAGAAAGAGATTACCAATGAATGGTTAACAAAAACCAAGGGGTTTGTGAAAGCCGCATTTGCAAATGGCCAGAGGAAAAACTGGTGCCCCTGTGTCCGGTGCAAGAATTGGGAAAAGAGGACAGAGGATGAAATGGGCAAACACCTGCAGAAGAGTGGTTTTACGCCCAGTTATACGGTGTGGACATTTCATGGTGTGTCTGCCGAACGTGCCAGAGCTAAGGTGATTCGTCGTCGCACCGACGAGCATGGTACCGGGATGGAAGACATGGTGCAAAACTTTGATGATGCTCGGGATTCGGACGATGGGATGGAGTAATCTGCAAAGGCCTTCAATGAAATGTTGGATTCTTCAAAACGTCCTCTCCACGAGCACACTGAGCTTTGCCAGCTGGATGCCATCTCACAAATAATGGCTCTGAAGGCTCAATTAAACTTGGGCAGAGAATGCTACGACACGATGATGATAGTGTTTGGACGCTTTCTACCCAAAGGCCATGTACTGCCTGCAAACCTGTACCAGTCAGACAAAATCCTCCGTGCTCTTAAGATGCCCTATGAGAAGATACATGCCTGTGAGAAAGGATGTGCCTTATTTAGGCTTGAGTATGCGGACTTGAACTATTGTCCCATTTGCAAGTCTTCCAGGTATGTTGTGGTAGACAACGGTATGGGTGAGAAGACATAGACCAAAATCCCTGTTAATGTTCTTCGGTATATGCCAATCGTACCAAGACTTCAACGTATTTTCATGGTCGAAGAGACGGCCAGACAGATGACATGGCACAAAACGGGCAAAAGAACCAAACTAGATGCAGATGGGAATCTGATGATGGTACACACATCGAATGGTGAAGCGTGGAAGCGCTTCGATGCATTACATGCGCCAAAAGCGGCAGATGCAAGGCATCCTCGAGTCGCCATCAGCATGGATGGGTTCAGTGTGTTTGGTCTGACGGCAGCCCAATATAGTTTTTGGCCCGTATTTGTCATTCCACTCAATCTCCCCCCCCCCGGACAGATTATGCAAAGAAAGAACATTTTCCTGACGTTGATAATTCCAGGGCCCAACTATCCGGGGAAGAATATGAATGTGTACATGTAGCCGCTTAAGGATGGATTGCAAGAAGCTTGGGATAATGGGTTCAAGACATACGATGCCTTTAGCAAACAGAACTTCATAATGCGTGTCTGGTACATGTACTCGACGCATGACTTGCCGGCGTATGCGCTATTCATTGGCTGGTGTGTGCATGGAAGGTTCCCGTGCCCTACATGCAAGGCAGCTCTTGAGTTTCATTGGTTGCAGGTGGGTCACAACTTTTCTTGCTTCAAATTGCATAGACAGTTCCTGGATCCTCGTCATAAGTTCAGGAAAGACAAGAAGAACTTCATGAAAGGTAGAGTTGTCAAAAACTCTGCACCACCTCCGTTGACAGGCCAAGAGACCCTGGATCTATTAAACGCTCTCGAGCCAGATCCACAGCGTCCAGGGTATTTCAAGGGGTATAATTCGAAACACGCCTGGACTCACAAGACATGCTTGTGGGATCTGCCTTACTTCAAACACCTCATTTGCCCACACAATATCGACATGATGCACACTGAAAAGAATATTGCCAAGGCACTTTTTGGTACATTGTTTGGCATAGAGGGGAAGTCAAAGGATAATACTAAGGCTAGAGTCAATCAAGAGGCGCTATGTGATAGACCGTTACAAAACATGAAAGAACCGAAAGGAAAGTAGAACTGGATGAAGCCAAAGGCATGGTTTAATCTTAGAAGGACAGCTATGAGGGAAATTATCTTGTGGGCGAAAATGCAGTTGATGTTCCCTGATGGGTATGCAGCGAATCTAAAGAGGGGAGCCAGTCTTGAAAAATTGAAAATATTTGGTCTCAAGAGTCATGATTGGCACATATGGATTGAGCAGGTAATGTCGGTGATGTTGCGTGGCTTTATCCCTGAGGATGAATGGCTAGTACTGGCCGAGCTGAGCTATTTCTTCCGTGTTCTTTGTGCAAAAGAACTATCGCATGCCATGCTAGAAGAAATGGAAGAGTTGGCGCCGGAGTTGATCTGCAAGTTAGAGAAGATCTTTCCGCCGGGCTTCTTTAATCCAATGCAACACTTGATTTTGCATCTCCTGACTGAGGCAAGATTGCGGGGGCGTGCAAAATCGATGGTGCTACACAACTGAGAGCATGCAGAAGACGCTCTGAGCAAAATGTAAAAATAAACATAGAATTGAAGCATCGATGGCCGAGGCATTCATTACTGAGGAGGCGGCAAACTTCGTGACAGCACACTACTGTGACGCCCCCGGCTTAATCGTGCACTAATCATACATGCAAATGCACATGATCAAGCCTAAGGACTCACTTGAAGATATCACAACACAACTCTAAAATATAAATAAAGTCATACAAGCTTTATATTACAAGCCAGGGGCCTCGAGGGCTCGAATACATAAGCTCGCATACAAGCGTCAGCAGAAGCATCAGATATCTGAGTACAGATATGAAACAGAAATAGAGAAGCCTTTAGAAAGGCAGGACAAAACAAAAGCTACGATTGAAAGGCGCAGGCCTCCTGCCTGGGACCCTCCGATCCTACTCCTGGTCGTCGGCAAGCTCGTAGTAGTAGCCACCCTCGGGGTGGTAGTAGTAGTCGTCGGCGGGGGCAGCTGGCTCTGGGGCTCCGTCATCTGGTTGCACCAAACGGATATGGGGAGAAAAAGAAAGCAAAGCAACCGTGAGTACTCATCCGAAGTACTCAGCAAGCAAGGATCTACACTACATATGCAACATTTTCAAAGAAAGGTTGTATATGTGGACTAGGCTGCAGAAATGCCAGAATAGAGTGAAGGCCTAGTCCTATCAAAGACTAGCATCTTCAGCGGTCTTGCAGCATTAGAACAGTGTATATTAGTATAGCATAAAGTAGTAGCAGTAATTAGTATCAACCTCGGCCAGAGATCCTTTCTCGACTCCCTACGAGAAAGCAATCCCAGAGCCCTAATATCCATATCTCATCACAAGTATCCAGTTCTAGTTGTATCGATCGGGATACAACTCTGAGCGTCCGTTATCGAGGATCCGTCAATGCATAGATTAGTTCTTTCCTGCAGGGGTGCACCAACTTACCCACCACGCTCGCTTAACTCCGGCCGGACACACTTGTCTGGGTCATGCCCGGCTTCGGCCAAACGACACACCGTAGTCCTACCTAGGCTTAGCAAAGAGGTCCCCGTCGTTCTACATCCTAAGTGCTCAGGGGTCTTGGGCCATCGCCCTGTGCACTCTGGGTCGTTGCACACACGGTGAAGCTAGGCACCACCTCTGCCTGGATGGCGCCGGTTCGTCCGTGCCGCTATGCTGAACTAGACGTCTAATAAAGCTTTCGGAAGAAACGTACGATGCAGAGTGCTCATACATATTCCCATGTGATGGTTAGTGCTATTGGGCCAGAGGCCCACTCAGATCACATATCCAAATCGTTAGTGTATTGGTAGTGCGGTAACGAGCAGAGCCTCACGATCGATGTGATGCCGTTGCCCCATCTCGAGGACTTGCGGCAAGGGCTAAGAATGCCCGGCCACGCCTCGTATTTAACTCTCAGGTACCTTCCAGGTCAACCCGTCTCCACATCACTCGCGGGTACCCCTCAGGGTTGACCCGCCTATCCAAGTAACAGCTGTAAAGCCCAAGTATCCGTGTGTCTATAACATCAGGGAATCCGAGGTATCACCCTCGTTGGATTCCTACTCGATGTATCCGTCAAGGTGAACTTAGGAGGAATCACCCTCGAGGTCCACACTTGAGGTGTTGCACGACGGCGTCGTTATCGGAAGTGGTGAAGGAGGAATCACCCTCGATGACCACGACCGAATAGCTACTCTACAGAGTTAACATCAGAAGTGCTAAACGAGGTATCACCCTCGGCACTAGATGGTAACGCTACAGTGTCATACAACTAAGGGGGTGATGTGCGGTGCTGGGGCCTAGTTGTCGATCACGTTCATCGAGTCATCTGATAATCCACCGGGGCAACTGGGACAAAGTGGGTCTCTGGTGGGGCTCTATCCAGCCTATAGTAAGTAGTTTAGGACAACAGGTAAGGTATCAATAGCAGGTTACAATAAACAGACTATGCATCAGAATAAGAAAAGAAGTAGCAGCAGCAATTCTAATGCAAGCACAAGAGAGAAGAGAATAGGCGATATAGGCATGCTCAAAGGGGGGGGGTGCTTGCCTGGTTGCTCGGAAGCAAAGGCAGAGTCGTCAGTGGTGTCGTCGGGCTCCTGAGCTGCGTCGGTCTCGGGAACTGTGTCGGTACCGGGGTCTACCGAGAGAGAAGTGGGGGAGGAAACAGATAAATACACTGCAAACATATGCAACACAGAGCATGCTATGCTAACGTGCAGTGCAGGGTTGCCTAAAAGCATGTCTAAGTCATACTAGTTATTTTAGGATTTAAGCTGGATTTATTAACCGGTGTATATGCACTATCCATCTATCGAAAATAGGCTAAAAGTTGTGCGTTCACCTCCGTAGAGGGTCCCGACACGGAAACGGATGGCACAGTTGAATTCGTGGGATTTTTCTAAGCAACTTTCACGTATAAAAATTTTCATCCGAGTTACAGATTATTTTATATGAATTTTCTAAGATTTAAACAATTTCAGAAATTCTGGAATTAATTTAATTCGAATTATCCAAATAGTAAAAAGCTAAGTGCACCCGGTCCAGTGCAGCCAGCAGTGTAACATAGGCTGACAGTGGGGCTGGGAAACGCTGAGTCAGCAAGTCAACTTTTGAGGGTTGACTGGTCAACTTGACCAGTAGGTCCCACATGTCATTGACAGGGCTATTAACAGGGGGGTTTAGTTAATCTAATAACTTAATTAGCGAGGTGGGGCCCAGTGGTAAGTGACAGACAGTTAATTAATTAATTTTATTTGAACTAATCTAATGCTACAGTGGCCCACTTGCCAGTGGGTGCACAGGGCCCGGATTAGTGGCTAATGACCGGGGGCGCCAAGGGTTAGTGGCACGGGGCCGGAGTTAGCTGTGCGCACGCCGACGGCGAGCGCCCGAGGCGGCGGCGACATGCGGGATCCGGCGCCCGGCGACCAAACCGAGCGCCGCGAGCACCTACAGGACGGGGAGGTCCACGCGCGCCCAACTGCACTAGCGGCAGCGGCTGGGGTGGTCGGAAACGACCATGGCAACGACGACGGGCGGTGGCCGGAGTTGGAGCTCGGTGAGGTCGAGCGCAAGGGGCAGGATCTGGTGGGCACATTGGGTTCCCTGGAGCCCCAGGAGCACGGCTGCATGCTCGGGTGCGAGCTAGATCCGCGATGGCCGTGGCGGCGAGGCCAACGGCGGCGGCTGGCTCGGCAATGATGGGGACGGCGTCTACGGGGCGAACGGGGCAGCGTAGAGAGAGGGGAAGGAACAGGAGGCTCGCCAGGAGCCTGTAGAGGAGCAACACGGGCTCGAGGGAGGCTCGAGGTGGCCGGATTTTGACGGCGAGGGCGGCGGTGCCCGAGGTGGAAGACGACGAGGATCCGGGGCAGCAGCGCCTCCCAGCTCGCGCTGCTAGCCGTAGTCGACGCAGGTGATGCCGGCGGTGCTCCTCGACATCTTCTCTTGGCTCGGGGAGGTCGTCGGCCACGGTCACAGCGAGGCGGCAGCGGCGGCCATGTCGGGTGGGCGCAGGGGAGGAAGGAAAGAAGAGGGAGAGGGGATCCGGGGCAGAGGGGCGATGTAAGTGGGGGGGGGAGTGGGAGAGAGGACCGAGGCGCCACAGGGGGCGGCGTTCTTATCGCCTCCGCGGTGACGCCGACGAGCTGGTCTGGCGGGGACTGCTCGGTCGCAGGCGCCCGGTTGCGTGAGCAGTGGGGAAGAAAGGCGACCGGGGGAGTGGGGGGTTGGGCTGGCCTGGCTGGCCTGAGGCTCAGTTGGGTCGGGGGGTGGCCTAGGCCCAGGGGGCTTCCCTTTTCTTTACCTTTTTTTCTTTTTGTATTTTTTTAGTTTTATAAATTAAACAGCTAGCCCATGTTTTATTCTTTTTAGAGCATTTAAGCACATTATAAAAATGTGGTTTCAACATGAAATAATATCCAGGGATTATTTGCCACACTTCGAACATTTTAGTTTTCATGTTTGACAAAATTTGAATTTTGACTTTAAACTTGGTTTTGAATTTGAGTTTGAACTAAGATTTGGATCAAGCGAGGATTAGCAACAGTAATGTGATGACCTGGCATCATTAGCAGGGGATTACTGTAGCTTAATTATTGGGGCATCACAATTCTCCTCCACTACAAGAAATCTCGTCTCGAGATTTAGGAGATAGAAGGAAACAAAATCGGGGTATTCATCGCGAAGACGATCCTCGCGTTCCCAAGTGGCTTTCATCTTCAGAAGGATTTGACCACTTAACCTTTTAGAAATTTGACCGCTTTCTGACAGGTGCGATGTTCAGCTTGATCGAGAACGCGGACCGGACAGATACTTCAGACTTCGATGTAGAGTTTTCAATTCTCACAAAGGAGAAGCATCTCACGCATTCAAGGAACGAATCCGTGCTTCGGCATTCCAAACAAGCTGAGCATGGTAGCTTACTATCTCATTTGAAGGATTTAGTAGATGGACGGTTTTAGTGGAGCAAAAGATAGAAGTGGTATGTGTTTTCATGGTGGTTCGACATTGGCCCGCAGAATGCAGCTTGAAATTCCGGCCAAGTGATGACGGTTCCAACAGGTAAGGAACGCCTGTGGCTGTCCCACCATTGAGCAGCGGGACCCTTGAGGAAGAAGGATGCAAAGGTGACATAGCTGGCAAGGGCTACATCAGCAGACTCCAACTCGAAAGTGAGGTCACGGAGCCGGTCATCAGTATCAAGGGGCTGAGTTGAGCTGCAGTAGATGACAGGGTTGAGATGCGCAAAGTCTTGCAGTGTCACTGGGGTTGTTGCCGATTCAAGTTGGGGCGAGGAAACTGAGCCATGACTCCTTCCATTAACTGGCGATTCAGCATCAAACTGTTGTATCATTCCGGCCATATATTCGGAAGGTGGTGGGTTGTCGCCACCACGGCCACGACCAGTGGGTCTAACCATCCTGCTTAAATGCAACAGGGGGTAGTTTAGCAAGGGGTGGAGCAAGTGTATGGAGTCATTCATGCTGTAACCTGAACAGTGAGCAAAGGCGCAGTATGTACAAAGTAGTAGTTATTGAAGACATACAGATACATATACGGGGCCAATGACACGCTATTTGTATGAGTTCGGAGAAGAGAAACATCCTAGACATACCAGGTGGCACGCATGCACACGATGGAGGGATACAACAACGGGACATAGCAAAAGCTACATCACCGTCGAAGATAACCACTGGAGCGAGGGATTTGCAGGTGACAACACAGGGTGCCCTCGATAAAAGGATCATGCAAGCAGAACCTGGCCCACAATCTTAAAGAAAGGGGGGTAATTTCAGAACTTCGGGTGGATGTGAGCACGAGAACCTAATGTTGGAGTTAGTAAAATTTTAACCTGAAAGGAAGAGAGATCAGAGTCCCAGAGTATAGACGAGAAATAAAAGATCCTAATACCACCCAGTTGGCGACGTGGGCCCGTAAGCCACGCAGCCAAGTTAGTAAAACAGTTTTAGACGACTAGACTCAACTTCGGCCAGGGAGTTGGAAAAGGGGGATCCTACAGGCAGTCGGCTCTGATACCAACCTGTGACGCCCCAGCTTAATCGTGCACTAATCATACACGCAAATGCACATGATCAAGCCTAAGGACTCACTTGAAGATATCACAACACAACTCTAAAACATAAATAAAGTCATACAAGCTTTATATTACAAGCCAGGGGCCTCGAGGGCTCGAATACATAAGCTCGCATACAAGCGTCAGTGGAAGCATCAGATATCTGAGTACAGATATGAAATAGAAATAGAGAAGCCTTTAGAAAGGCGGGACAAAACAAAAGCTACGATCGAAGGGCGCAGGCCTCCTGCCTGGGACCCTCCGATCCTACTCCTGGTCGTCGGCAAGCTCGTAGTAGTAGCCACCCTCGGGGTGGTAGTAGTAGTCGTCGGCGGGGGCAGCTGGCTCCGGGGCTCTGTCATCTGGTTGCACCAAACGGATATGGGGAGAAAAACAAAGGAAAGCAACCATGAGTACTCATCCGAAGTACTCAGCAAGCAAGGATCTACACTACATATGCAACATTTTCAAAGAAAGGCTGTATATGTGGACTAGGCTGCAGAAATGCCAGAATAGAGTGAAGGCCTAGTCCTATCGAAGACTAGCATCTTCAGCGGTCTTGCAGCATTAGAAGAGTGTAGATTAGTATAGCATAAAGTAGCAGCAGTAATTAGTATCAACCTCGGCCAGAGATCCTTTCTCGACTCCCTGCGAAAAAGCAATCCCAGAGCCCTAATATCCATATCTCATCACAAGTATCTAGTTCTAGTTGTATCGATCGGGATACAACTCCGAGCGTCCATTACCGAGGATCCGGCTATGCATAGATTAGTTCTTCCATGCATGGGTGCACCAACTTACCCACCACGCTCGCTTAACTCTGGCCGGAAACACTTGTCTGGGTCATGCCCGGCCTCGGCCAAACGACACACGGTAGTCCTACCTAGGCTCAGCAGAGAGGTCCCTGTCGGTCTACATCCTAAGTGCTCAGGGGTCTTGGGCCATCGCCCTGTGCACTCCGGGTCGTTGCGCACACTGTAAAGCCAGGCACCACCTCTGCCTGGATGGCGCCGGTCCGTCCGTGCCGCTATCCTGAAATGGACGTCTGACAAAGCTTTCGGAAGAAATGTACGACGCAGAGTGCCCATACTTATTCCCGCGTGATGGTTAGTGCTATCGGGCAAGAGGCCCACTCAGATCACATATCCAAATCGTTAGTGTATTAGTAGTGTGGTAACGAGCAGAGACTCACGATCGATGTGACCCCGTCACCCCGTCTCGAGGACTTGCAGCAAGGGCTAAGAATGCCCGGCCACGCCTCGTATTTAACTCTCGGGTACCTTCCAGGTCAACCCGTCTCCACATCACTCGCGGGTACCCCTCAGGGTCGACCCGCCATTCCAAGTAACAGTTGTAAAGCCCAAGTATCCGTGTGTCTATAACATCAGGGAATCCGAGGTATCACCCTCGTTGGATTCCTACTCGATGTATCCGTCAAGGTGAACTTAGGAGGAATCACCCTCGAGGTTCACACTTGAGGTGTTGCACGATGGCGTCGTTATCGGAAATGGTGAAGGAGGAATCACCCTCGATGACCACGACCGAATAGCTACTCTACAGAGTTAACATCAGAAGTGCTAAATGAGGTATCACCCTCGGCACTCGATGGTAATGCTGCAGTGTCATACAACTAAGGGGGTGATGTGTGGTGCCGGGGCCTGGTTGTCGATCATGTTGATCAAGTCATCTGATAATCCAGCGGGGCAACTGGGACAAAGTGGGGTCTCTGGTGGGGCTCTATCCAGCCTATACTAAGCAGTTTAGGACAACAGGTAAGGTATCAATAGCAGGTTACAATAAACATTCTATGCATCAGAATAGGTAAAGCAGTAGCAGCAGCAATTCTAATGCAAGCACAAGATAGAAGAGAATAGGTGATAAAGGCATGCTCAAAGGGGGGGTGCTTTCCTGGTTGCTCGGCGGTAAAGGCAGAGTCGTCAGTGGTGTCGTCGGGCTCCTGAGCTGCGTCGGTCTCGGGAACTGTGTCGGTACCAGGGTCTATCGAGGGAGAAGAGGGGGAGGAAACAGATAAATACACTGCAAACATATGCAACACAGAGCATGCTATGCTAACGTGCAGTGCAGGGTTGCCTAAAAGCATGTCTAAGTCATACTAGTTATTTTAGGATTTAAGCTGGATTTATTAACCGGTGTATATGCACTATCCATCTATCGGAAACAGGCTAAAAGTTGCGGGTTCACCTCCATAGAGGATCCGGACTCGGAAACAGATGGCACGGTCAGATTCGTGGGATTTTTCTGAGCAACTTTATGATGTCTGCTAGAACTACGTCGGTATTTCCACAAAGAGGAAGGGATGATGCAGCATAGCGACGGTAGGTATTTCCCTCAGTGATGAGACCAAGGTTATCGAACCAGTAGGAGAACCACGCAACACTACGTGAACGGTACCTGCACACAAATAACAAATACTCGCAACCCGACATATTAAAGGGGTTATCAATCCCTTTCGGGCAACGGCGCCAGAAATGGCTACTGGACGGGAAAAAGTTGTAATAGATTGGACAAATAGATCTCGAATAAATGCAAAATAAAATAAAGTGTAGCAAGGTATTTTTGGGTTTTTGGAAATATAGATCTGAAAACAAAAGCAAATAAAAATAGATCGCAAAGGCAAATATATTAAAGAAGAGACCCGGGGGCCGTAGGTTTCACTACTGGCTTCTCTCAAGATAAATAGCAAACGGTGGGAAAACAATTACTGTTGCGCAATTGATAGAACTTCAAATACTCATAACGATATCCAGGCAATGATCATTATATAGGCATCATGTCCAAGATTAGTAGACCGACTCCTGCCTGCATCTACTACTATTACTCCACCCATCGACCGCTATGCAGCATGCATCTAGTGTATTAAGTTCATGGAAAAACGGAGTAATGCAATAAGAACGATGACATGATGTAGACAAGATCTATTTATGTAGAAATAGACCCCATCTTGTTATCCTTAATAGCAACGATACATACATGTCGTTTCCCTTTCTGTCACTGGGATCAAGCACCGTAAGATCGAACCCATTATAAAGAACCTCTTCCCATTGCAAGATAAATATATCAAGTTGGCCAAACAAAACCCAAATACCGGAGAAGAAATACGAGACTATAAGCAATCATGCATATAAGAGATCAAAGAAGACTCAAATAACTTTCATGGATAAAAACATAGATTTGATCATAAACTCAAAGTTCATCGGATCCCAACAAACACACCGCAAAAAGAGTTACATCATATGGATCTCCAAGAGACCATTGTATTGAGAATCAAACGAGAGAGAAATCCATCTAGCTACTAACTACGGACCCGTAGGTCTACAAAGAACTACTCACGCATCATCGGAGAGGCACCAATGGACATGATGAACCCCTCCGAGATGGTGTCTATATTGGATCTGGTGTTTCTGGAACTTGCGGCAACTGGAATTGATTTTTGTCGACTCCCCTAGGGTTTCTGGAATATTGGGGTATTTATAGAGCAAAGCGGCGGTGCGGGAGGCCACCGAGGTGGGCACAACCCACTTGGGCGCGCCTGGGCCTCCAGGTGCGCCCTGGTGGGTTGTGCCCACCCCGGGGCACCCCAAGGTTCTTCTTCGGCCCACTGGATGTCTTTTGGTCCAAAAATAATCCACAAAAAGTTTCGCTGCATTTGGACTCCGTTTGGTATTGATTTCCTGCGATGTAAAAAACATGCAGAAAACAGCAACTGGCACTGGGCACTATGTTAATAGGTTAGTATCAAAAAATGATATAAAATGACTATAAAATGATTGTAAAACATCCAAGAATGATAATATAACAGCATGGAACAATCAAAAATTATAGATACATTGGAGACGTATCAGCATCCCCAAGCTTAGTTCCTGCTCGTCCTCGAGTAGGTAAATGATAAAAACAGAATTTTTGATGTGGAATGCTGCCTAACATGTTCATCACATATTCTTTTCTTTATAGCATGGACATTTGGACTTTTATATGGTTCAAAGCAATAGTCTAGTTTTGACATGATAACTTAAATACTCAAGCATATCAACAAGCAACCATGTCTTTCAAAATATCAACGCTAAAATAAGTTATCTCAAGCCCATTATGCTCAATCTTTGATCCATTCATGAAACACACTCGCATATTAGCTACACCCAATGCTCAAGTACGATCATAGCGCCCCTTAGTTGGTGCTTTATAAGAGAAGATGGAGACTCAAAATAAAAATAAAAATTGCATAAAGTAATAGAAAGGCCCTTCGCGGAGGGAAGTAGGGATTTGTAGAGGTGCCAGAGCTCAAAGCGAAAATTGAGAGATAAAAACATTTTGGGAGGTATACTATTCCCACCAACAAAAACGACTTAGAGTTCCCCACACTTTCCATGCTAGATATATCATAGGCGGTTCCCAAACAGAAAATAAAGTTTATTCCTTTTTCCACCATTTCTTTCACTTTCCATGGCTAGCCGTATCCACGGGTGCCCTCCATACCAACACTTTCCAAGGAATTTATTATTTGACAACATAAAGTAAATTCATTTATTCATTTTGGGACTGGGCATCCCTAATACCTTTGCCTTACTCTCGTGCAATGACAAGTGAATAAACACTCATCGTGAGAATAACACATCTAGCATGGAAAATATCGGCCACCCCTCACCGCCTCGCGAGCGGTACGAGCACACAAAAGAGAAATTTATTTTCAAAATTAGAGATGGCACATGCAAATTTGCTTAGAACGGCAAAAGAATACCGCATATAGGTAGATATAGTGGACTCATATGGCAAAACTGGTTTAAAGGGTTTTGGATGCACAAGTAGTGATCATACTTAGTGCAAAAAGAAGGCTAGCAAAAGATTGAGAAGCGACCAGCCAAGAAACGAAAAATCTCATAAGCGAGCATTAAGCATAATTAACACCGAATAATGCAGCACAAGTAGGATATAATTTCATTGCATAACTATTGACTTTCGTGCATGCATAGGGAATCACAAACCTTAACACCAATATTCTTACTAAAGCATAATTACTCATCAACATAACTCACATATCACATCATCATATCTCAAAACTATTACAAGGAATCAAGTTTATTTTGTCCAATGATCTTCATGAAAGTTTTTATTATATCCTTCTTGGATATCTATCACTTTGGGACTAATTTTCTTGTGTTGCTTTTGATAAGCTCAAACAAATATAAGTGAAGATCATGAGCATAATATTTCTTTCTCTCAAATTAATTTAAGTGAAGCAAGAGAGAATTTCTTAAAAAAAATTACTAACTCCCAAATAAATCTAAGTGAAGCATGAGAGCATTTCTTCAAAATAATAAGGCACACCGTGATCAAAAAGATATAAGTGAAGCACTAGAGCAATTCCATAGCTCATAAAGATTTAAGTGAAGCATAGAGAGCAATTCTAACAAGTCATGGCATAATTTTGGATCTCTCAAATAGGTGTGTCCAGCAAGGATTCAAGACTTAAAACAAAAAGCAAAACAAGCAAAGACTCATATCATACAAGACGCTCCAAGCAAAACTCATAGTGTGTGACGAATAAAAATATAGCTCCAAGTAAAATACCGATGGTCGTTAGAAGAAAGAGGGGATGCCACTCGGGCATCCCCAAGCTTAGTTGCTTGCTTCTCTTTGGATAATAGCTTGGGATGCCATGGGCATCCCCAAGTTTAGGCTCTTCTTACTCCTTATTCCTTCATCCATCGTAAAATCACCCAAAACTTGAAAACTTCAATCACACAAAACTGAACAAAACCTTCGTGAGATCCGTTAGTATAAGAAAACAAATCACTACTATAAGTACTGTAGCAAACTAATTCATATTTTATTCTTGCATTATATCTACTGTATTCCAACTTTTCTATGGCAAAAACTCTTCAAAGAAAACCATAGAATCATTAAAACAAGCACACAACGCAAAGAAAACAGAATCTGTCTAAAACAGAACAGTCTGTAGCAATTTGAATATTTCGAATACTTCTGTAACTCCAAAAATTCTGAAAAATTAGAAAAACATAGGAAATTTGTATATAAATCTTGTGTAAAACATTCAGAATTTTTCATCTCTTCTGTGAATTTTCAAAATTGTTTTACTGGATGCAAAAGTTTCTGTTTTCCAACAAGATCAAATCAACTATCACCCAAATCAATCCTAAAGGCTTTACTTGGCACAAACACTAATTAAAACACAAAAAACTCAATCATAACAGTAGCATTATTATGCTAACACTCAAGAACAGAAAGCAAAAGGAAAAAAAATAAATTTTATTCATTGGGTTGCCTCCCAACAAGCGCTATCATTTTACGCCCCTAGCTAGGCATAAAGCAAGGATCTAAGTATTGTCAACTTTGTTCTTGTTTTCCTTGGAGGTGTTTTTCTCAGGAGGCTTTGCAAAAACAACATAAAACACATTATCCATGGAAACTTTAGCACAATCAAGTTCCTTATCATCATATCCCTTTTGATTTCCGGCAGTGCTCCAAGAATAATGTTGATTAACATCTTTAAAAACTTGTTGGATAATATCTAAAACAGGGACTTGCTTTTTAACATTCTCATCAAAGATTTGATTATCCCCAAGTAAATGTCTTAAAGCATAATCACTATTATAGAGAATTTCATCTATCACGGGTTTTTCACGATTCATACCATAAAAATCAAAGATTTACCTAGCTTCCCTTATCAAGTAGTCAAATTCATTCATAAGAACAAGAGTGGCCAACTTTTTAGCTTTAGGATTCTTTATAACGGGTAACTCATAAAACAATCTTTGCAAGGTAGGATGAGTACGGATAAATCTATTTCAAGTTTCAGAACTAGTGCTGAAATATCTTCCGAGTAAGATTTAGTCCTTTTAAGTATAGGAGCATCATCAAGACTCAAATTTCCAACACAATTGAAAAATTCTTGGATATGTTCTTTTCCCATAATATTCCACAGCCCCAAAACAAAAGTTTTGGCATCTAGATTACCCGTACGCTCCATTTTAGGAGTTAGGCCATCATCTGTTTCTGCCATACCAAAATCACTCATGATTGCAAGCAAAAAGATAGATCTGATGAGAAAACGGCGAACGAAAAAAAAGGGCGAACAAAACGGCAAATTTTTGTGAAGTGGGGGAGAGGAAAATGAGAGGCAAATGGCAAATAATGTATATTGCGAGGAGATGAGATTTGTGATTAGGAACCTAGTAGATGTTGATGATGTCTCCCCGGCAACGGCGCCAGAAATTCCTTTTGATGTCTACTAGAACTACGTCGGTATTTCCCCAAAGAGGAAGGGATGATGCAGCCCAGCGACGGTAGGTATTTCACTCAGTGATGAGACCAAGGTTATCGAACCAGTAGGAGAACCACGCAACACTACATGAATGGTACCTGCACACAAATAACAAATACTCGCAACCCGACGTATTAAAGGGGTTGTCAATCCCTTTCGGGCAACGGCGCCAGAAATGGCTAGTGGACGGGAAAAAGTTGTAATAGATTGGATAAATAGATCTCGAATAAATGCAAAATAAAATAAAGTGCATCAAGGTATTTTTGGGTTTTTGGAAATATAGATCTGAAAACAAAAGCAAATAAAAATAGATCGCAAAGGCAAATATATTAAAGAAGAGACCCGGGGGCCATAGGTTTCACTAGTGGCTTCTCTCAAGAAAAATAGCAAACGATGGGAAAACAATTACTGTTGGACAATTGATAGAACTTCAAATACTCATGACGATATCCAGGCAATGATCATTATATAGGCATCACGTCCAAGATTAGTAGACCGACTCCTGCCTGCATCTACTACTATTACTCCACACATCGACCGCTATCCAGCATGCATCTAGTGTATTAAGTTCATGGAAAAACGGAGTAATGCAATAAGAACAATGACATGATGTAGACAAGATCTATTTATGTAGAAATAGACCCCATCTTGTTATCCTTAATAGCAATGATACATACGTGTCATTTCCCTTTCTGTCACTGGGATCAAGCACTGTAAGATCGAACCCATTACAAAGCACCTCTTCCCATTGCAAGATAAATAGATCAAGTTGGCCAAACAAAATCCAAATATCGGAGAAGAAATACGAGGCTATAAGCAATCATGCATATAAGAGATCAAAGAAGACTCAAATAACTTTCATGGATAAAAACATAGATCTGATCATAAACTCAAAGTTCATCGGATCCCAACAAACAAACCGCAAAAAGAGTTACATCATATGGATCTCCAAGAGACCATTGTATTGAGAATCAAACGAGAGACAGAAAGCCATCTAGCTACTAACTACGGACCCATAGGTCTACAAAGAACTACTCACGCATCATCGGAGAGGCACCAATGGACATGATGAACCCCTCCGAGATGGTGTCTATATTGGATCTGGTGTTCTGGAACTTGCGGCGACTGGAATTGATTTTTGTCGACTCCCCTAGGGTTTCTGGAATATTGCGGTATTTATAGAGCAAAGAGGCGGTGCGGGATGCCACCGAGGTGGGCACTACCCACCTGGGCATGCCTGGGCCTCTAGGCGCGCCCTGGTGGGTTGTGCCCCCCTTGAGGCACCCCCCCCCAGGTTCTTCTCTGGCCCACTGGATGTCTTCTGGTCCAAAAAAAATCCACAAAAAGTTTCGCTGCGTTTGGACTCCGTTTGGTATTGATTTCCTGCGATGTAAAAAACATACAGAAAACAGCAACTGGCACTGGGCACTATGTCAATAGGTTAGTACCAAAAAATGATATAAAATGACTATAAAATGATTGTAAAACATCCAAGAATGATAATATAACAGCATGGAACAATCAAAAATTATAGATACGTTGGAGACGTATCACTTTCATGTATAAACCTTTTTCATCCGAGTTACAGATTATTTTATATGAATTTTCTAAGATTTAAACAATTTCAGAAATTATGGAATTAATTTAATTCGAATTATCCAAATAGTAAAAAGCTAAGTGCACCCGGTCCAGTGCACCCAGCAGTGTAACAGAGGCTGACAGTGGGGCCGGGAAACGCTGAGTCAGCAAGTCAACTTTTGAGGGTTGGCTGGTCAACTTGACCAGTAGGTCCCACATGTCATTGACAGGGCTATTAACAGGGGGGTTTAGTTAATCTAATAACTTAATTAGCGAGGTGGGGCCCAGTGGTAAGTGACAGACAGTTAATTAATTAATTAATTTTATTTAAACTAATCTAATGCTACAGTGGCCCACTTGCCAGTGGTTGCACAGGGCCCGGATTAGTGGCTAATGACCAGGGGCGCCTAGGGTTAGTGGCACGGGGCCGGAGTTAGCTGTGCGCGCGCCGGCGGCAAGTGCCCGAGGTGGCGGCGTCGTGCGGGATCCGGCGCAAGGCGACCAAATCGAGCACCGTGAGCACCTATAGGACGGGGAGGTCCGCGTGCGCCCAACTGCACCAGCGGCAGCAGCTGGGGTGGTCCGAAATGACCGTGGCAACGACGACGAGCAGCGGCCGGAGTTGGAGCTCGGCGAGGTCGAGTGCAGGGGGCAGGATCTGGTGGGCGCATTGGGTTCCCTGGAGCCCCAGGAGCACGGCTGCGTGCTCGGGGGCAAGCTAGATCCGCGGTGGCCGCGGCGGCGAGGCCAACGGCTGTGGCTGGCTCGGCAACGATGGGGACGACATCTATGGGGCAAACGGGGCGGCGTAGAGAGAGGGGAAGGAACAGGAGGCTCACCAGGTGCCTGTAGAGGAGCAACGAGGGCTCGAGGGAGGCTCGAGGTGGCCGAATTTCGACAGCGAGGGCGATGGTGCCCGAGGTGGAAGACGACGAGGATCCGGGGTAGCAGCGCCTCCCAGCTCATGTTGCTAGCCGTAGTCGACGCAGGCGATGCCAGCGGTGCTCCTCGACGTCTTCTCTTGGCTTGGGGAGGTCGTCGGGCACGGTCACGGCGAGGCGGCAGCGGCGGCCGCGTCGGGTGGGCGCAGGGGAGGAAGGAAAGAAGGGGGAGAGGGGATCCGGGGTAGAGGGGAGAGGTAAGTGGGGGGAGTGGGAGAGAGGACCGAGGCGCCGCAGGAGGCGGCGTCCTTATCGCCTCCGCGGTGACGCCGACGAGCTGGTCCGGCGGGGAGTGCTCGGTCGCAGGCGCCCGGTCGCGTGAGCAGTGGGGAAGAAAGGCGACCAGGGGAGTGGGGGTTGGGCCGGCCTGGCTGGCCTGAGGCTCAGCTGGGCCGGGGGGTGGCCTAGGCCCAGGGGGCTTCCCCTTTTCTTTACCTTTTTTTCTTTTTGTATTTTTTTTAGTTTTATAAATTAAACAGCTAGCCCATGTTTTATTCTTTTTAGAGCATTTAAACACATTATAAAAATGTGGTTTCAACATGAAAAAATATCCAGGGATTATTTGCCACACTTCAAACATTTTATTTTTCTTGTTTGACAAAATTTGAATTTTGACTTTAAACTTTGTTTTGAATTTGAGTTTGAACTAAGATTTGGATCAAGCGAGGATTAGCAACAGTAATGTGATGACCTGGCACCATTAGCAGGGGATTACTGTAGCTTAATTATTCGGGCGTCACAACTACAAAGCCAAAAATCGTCATTTGCATAATCCGAAGCCTCGGTACAATGCTGGCGACCCTAAAAAAGGTGGATCCAACCTCAGCCTATTCAAAGGGAATCTTGCACCAGCCGGTGCTTCTAAACCAATATCGTTGTAGGCTAATTTAGAGTCTATGGACGCCGAATTGAGACAAGTCGCTAATGGTTTTGACTTTAAGGTCCATTCATTTGACAAATACGACATCAACGAGTATCGCTTTCGTACCTACGGCAAAGAGCTATCTATGGCCGACCGAAAGTCTACAAATTGTTGTGTCTCTGCTATCGGCGATGGAGGTATCGAGTATTATGGGAGAGTTGAAGCAATTTACGAACTTCTATTCTATGGTGAAAACCCACCAAATGTCGTAGTCTTCAAATGTTATTGGTTCCAGCCGAAGGAGACTAGAAGGACCCATGAACATATAGGGCTAGTCGAAATCAAACAAACCACCCATTTAGATGTTCCCGATGTCTATATTACGGCTCAACAGGCGACCTAAGTCTTCTATCTACCATGGGCCTGCCAAACTGATCCAAATCTGAATGGTTGGGATGTCATTTATGAAGTGCCGCCATGTGTTAGACCACCTCCCCCCAATGAAGAGGATTATGAGCCTCACATTGACCTAGACACATATGAAGGTGAATTCTTCCAAGAAACACGTCTTTTCCAAAAAAACACTTCAAGAAACGCTCTACTTCACCCCAAAACATTGAAGTAGACAGCGATAGTGAAGCCGACTTCACCCTTGAATTGGAACAAGAAGAGCCTGAACAAGAAGAGGTTACTGCTGCGGATGATTTTTCAATGCTTGATCGATTACGTAAAGGTGGCCTTCCACATGTTGATGCCGCTGAACCCGATGAGCACTTCATTCATGATAGTGATGATGATGATGCATTTATTGATCCTGGAGCATTTATTGAACCCGACGATCAAGATTATTATTAGGTATTGATTTTTCTATGTTGTACTTGATTTATATAGTTACTTGTATGAATGTATGATTTATATAGTTACTTGTATATTTTTCTTACTTTGCATTATTGTTTGTTATACATAGTGCCATGGTCTTCATATCGGTCCCCGTCGGCCCTCGCCCGGTTCATGATTCGGATGTGGTATATTATCTTTTATAACTATTTGTTGCATTTCGCATTTATGACAATTATGGCCATCAAGTTGACATAGAAATATTTTTATCTAGGAGGTATGTGAACCGGAAATTGCAACCGGCCCTCTTGCCGAGAAGTTAAATTTAGTTGAAAAAGAAAACAAGTATTTGAAAGAAAAAATGAAAAGAATTGAAGAAGAGAAGATGAAATTGGAGTTGTATGTTGCCGATGTCGTCGATGATCACAAGATGAAGATGGATGCAATGCGCTTGAAGATTAAGAAGATTAGAAAATATGCCATTGATAATGAGGCTTTGTATCATTATGTCGTTAGATCAATTGTTACCTTAGTTGCGATCTTGATTGCATTTGTTGTGATGAGGGTAAGTTACCTCCAAAATGACATAATTAGCTTATTTAGTTCATTTATGACATAAGTAGCTTATTCATTTCAAAAATGGCATAATAACCTTGGTTCTCTCATAAATATCATATACTTAGCTTATTTTCCTCCAAAATGGCATAATTACCTAAGTTAGATAAAAAAATGAGCTATACTTACGTAAGTTGGCTCAAAAATGGCATCATCACCTAGGTTAGCACAAAAATGACCTATACTTACCTTATTTTCTTCTGACATAATAAGCTTAGTTAGCTAAAAAATGTCACAATTACCTAGTTAGCTCTAAAATGACACAAATAAGGCAAAAATAAGAAGAAGAAAAAGAAGGAAGAGGAGAAAAAGAAAGAATAGAAGAAGAAAGAGAAGAAAAAGAAAGAATAAAAGAAGAAGAATGAGAATGAGGAGGAAAAGGATAAAAAGATAGAAGAGAAGAAGAAAGATGAGAAAAGAAGAAGAAGAATTCATCTAGTCTTCTCTTCTTCTTCTTCTTCTTCTTCTTCTTCTTCTTCTTCTTCTTCTAGTCTTCTTCCTCTTCTTCTAGTCTTCTTCTTCTAGTCTTCTTCTTCAAGTCTTCTTATTATTATAACTTTCTTACTCCCATATTTGCAGGTTTGATTCACTTCATGGAAGCAGCGTTGATGGACTGCTTGTGTTCAGTTCTTGTTTTCATTTGTATTGATGCACAATGTGAAACTATATGTATGTATGTATGTATGGATGAACTCCGTGAAACTATGTATGTATTGGATCTTTTAATACCCTATGTGTTTTGTTGCATTGATGGACTGCTTGATGTTTGATACATGGGCTATGTTTGAGGTTGGAACTATATATATCATATATATATATATATCTTTTGAAAATGCAGGGATATAACAGAAAACAGAAAAAATAGAAACAATACAGGCACTTCGCCGTCTGTGGCAGACGACAAAGGCCCCTTTGCCGTCTTCCACAGACGGCAAAGTGGCCATGTGGCAACAACCTATGCAATCTGGGAGCTGACCCATTTGGTTACTTTGCCGTCCGTGGCAGACGGCAAAGGCTGTGGGAGTTTGCCGTTGGTGGCAGACGGCAAAGACTTGGGGGGGCATGACGTATGGCTAACGTAAGATGGCAGACGGCAAATGGGAAGGCTTGTTTGCCGTCTGCTGGCGGACGGCAAAGGCTGCCGTTACGCTCCTAACGTGGCTAACGCCTGCTATTTGCCATCCATGTTCTTTGTCCTCAGCCATAGACGGCAAAGGGCCTTTGCCATCCGCTTTGACAAAGCAGTCGGCAAAGAACATGTTTACCGTCACTCTCTTTGCCGGACAGCTTTGCCGTCGGTGGTAGACGGCAAAGGGGTTTGCCGTCCGGCTTTGGTGCCTTTCCCGTCCGCCATGGCAGACGGCAAAGAACCTGATTCCTGTAGTGAAGCTGAAGAATTATTGAATAACATATTGAAAAATTATGATGATTGGACTCTTCCCGAACCACCACTTAAACCTACTCCAAAGAAGAGGGGTATCTTATATCTCCGTCCTGAAGATATGCAAGAGGCAAAGAAATCCATGAAGGAAAAAGGTATTAAAGCAAAGGATGTTAAAAATTTACCACCTATCGAAGAAATACATGGGCTTGAAACACCACCACGACCTAAGGTGGTAGAGGTAAATTCTTTACTAAAGTTCGATGAAGGTGATATTCCTTATAATAAACATCCTAGTCAATGCCTTTATGAGTTTGATAATTACATTAGAAAGCAAGATCACTTCAATGCAAATGTTATGAAACAATTGAAATGCAATTCTGATATGATTGCTCGCTTGAGTGACTTGTTATTTAGAATCTCAAATGACGTTAGAGGTGTAGGAAAGCATGCTTCTATGGTTCAAACTCAATTAGAACAAGTTGCTAAATCTCAAAGAGAGTTGCTTGATGAAATGAATAATAATATCAATGATCATGCTGTTAGAGTAATGACTAGAGGAGGTAGAATGACTCAGGAACCACTTTATCCTGAGGGACACCCAAAAAGAATTGAACAAGACTCTCAAAGAGTTGACACTGATGTACCTAGTCCTTCTAAAAAGAAAAAGAGGAAGAAAAAATGATAGGACTTTGCATGCCTCTAGTGAACCTGAAGTTGAAAAACCTCCTGATAATGATAATGAAGTCTCTATCTCTGATGCTGAAACTCGATCTGGTAGTGAACACCCACCTTCTGAAAATGAAAAATACAATGATGAGGTTCATGAAGATACTCAAACAAATAATAAAGAAACAGATAATGATGTTGAGATAGAACCAGCAGCTGATCTTGATAACCCACAAACCAAGAATAAAAGATATGATAAAAGAGACTTTGTTGCTAGAAAACACGGTAAGGAAAGAGAACCATGGGTTCAAAAACCTATGCTCTTTCCACCTAAGTCGACCAAAAAGAAAGATGATGAAGAATTTGAACGCTTTGCTGAAATGCTGAGGCCAGTCTTTTTGCGTACTCGCTTAACTGATATCTTAAAAATGCATCCTTATGCAAAATACATGAAAGACATCATCACCAACAAGAGAAAAATACCGGAAGCTGAAATCTCCACCATGCTTGCTAATTATACTTTTAAAGATGGAGTACCTAAAAAACATGGAGATTCGGGAATACCAACTATACCTTGCTCCATCAAAAGAAATTATGTGAAAACCGCTTTGTGTGATTTAGGAGCTGGTGTTAGTGTTATGCCTTTCTCTCTATATAAAAGACTTGACTTGAATAAACTCACACCTACTGAAATATCTTTGCAAATGGCTGACAAATCAACTGCCACACCTATCGGTATTTGTGAGGATGTGCCCGTTATTGTTGCTAATGTTACTATCTTAACTGACTTTGTTATACTTGAGATGCCCGAGGACGACAACATGTCGATTATCCTTGGTAGACCCTTCTTGAATACTACATGGGCTGTTATTGATTGCAATAAAAGCAAGGTCACTTTTCATATCAATGGTAATGAGCATACGATGCACTTTTCGAAGAAACAATTCCAAGTGAATGGTATTAATGTTATTGAAAAATCCCCGACAATCACTATTGGAAGTTTTCAACTACCCCTACCTACTGTTAAAAAGAAATATGAAATGCTTATTGTTGGGGACATTCACATCCCCATTGAGGTAACTTAGTGTTTTACAAAAGTTCTTCGATTTCATGCTAATCGGAAGTGGTTGTTAATAAGACTTGATCAACCTTATTAATGAATCATTTTTGAGAGGTATGAAGTTGATGAATTTAGTGAGCACTACCTTCTGTCCCTACTTTTTGTTTTCTGTTTTTATTAGTTAAATAAAATAAAATGCCATGCCTTGCCTGTTTTTTGATTTTTCCTTGCAATAAAAAAATGACCCAAAAATAAAAGTTCTCAGAATGCCCTGAAAATTTAATACGATTTTTTTTTGAATATTTAAGAGTTTTTAGTGCAAATAACATCAGAGGGAGGTGCTCCAGGTGGCCACAACCCACCTGGGCGCGCCAGCACCCCCAGGCACGCCCTGGTGGGTTGTGGTCCCCACGTGGGCCCTCTCACTTATCTTTTCACTCCATATCATCACCTACCTCCAGAAAAAAATCACCAGTGCTCTCTCTCTTGTGTTCTTGCTCTCAAACCCACGGATTTCGATCTCTTTGCTTGAAGCTCCGTTTCCGAAACTGTTTTGGGGGATTGTTCCTTGGTATGTGACTCCTCCATTGGTCCAATTAGTTTTTGCTTTAGTGGTTTATATTTAGAATAATTAGTGACTCTTGGTGCTGCTGTAGATGAGCTTGCATGTTGAATTCTTAGAGTTCTAAGTAGTTTGAATGCTTTATATGGCCTCTATGCATCCCTATCAATAGTTGCTATCAATCTTGTAAAGTTTTGTTGAGAAAAATGTTGTGGACTAAAAATTTCAGAATTTTGTTCATAGGAAAAAGATGAGTATCTTTTGGAAGTTTGCTTCCAAGAAGAACTCCAAGGGAGTTATTGGGGAGTCGTCTGACAGTGATCTCTGCACCCGAAGAATGGTGGAGGTACGGCCGTGCGAGTGGCCGCATAACCCATTCATGGAGGGAGCCATAATCCGTCAAGAGTTTGCACAGGGCGGATACAGGATTATGCCTGAGGACATTGTTGCCTACCGGAACAACCTGGCTGCGGCACAGGCGGAGCCTCAGGAATGGGACCCTCAGGTGCCCGCTCCCCAGCACTACAACATAGGACCCCATGGCTTCTTCGAGTGGTGATTACCAAGTTAGGCCAAAAGCCTAAGCTTAGGGGAGTACATATTTCCACCGACATTACATTCATGTTCACACATTTCATTCCAATTGTCGGTGTCCACACTTTTTCATTGTATTATCCATACTAGATTTATTTTCTCGCTTTCTTCTTGTGTGTTTAAAAAACTTTAAGAAAATAAAAAAATATTTCCTGCTTCTTTTTATTTTTTATTTCTAGTTTAATTAGTTGTAGTTTAAAAAAAACCCAAAAATATTTCCTTGTTCTTCTGTTGCTTGTTGGGAGCTCTCCCGTGTAAATAGTTTTTCTCGTTTTTGTTTTTCCTTTCTTAGATTTGCTCTCTTTCAGAAAACCAAAAATTCCAAAAATATTTCAGTGTGTTTCTCTGAATTTATTTTTATTGAGTCATACCGAGGAGAAGACCACGATGAAAATGTTGAGTGGCTCTCATATGCATTGTTGTTGATCTAACAGAGAGCCCATATTACCTTGTTTTCTTCTTTTTGAATAAAATATTTGCAGATTCCAGCTTAGTCCACGGCACTCTTGCACTATTATTATTTTCATATCGTTCGGTCGTGCAAGTGAAAGGCAATAATGATGATATTTGATGAACTGGCTGTGGCAGAGAGAAACGGGGAACTCAACTTGTTCTGTTTTTGTAAATATGTTTCACCTAGTATCCATGATTCAGCTCATTATGATCAAACATGTTTGCAATGACCCTTAGAGATTATAGTTTCTAATGTCATGCTTAAGTAGCTAGGAGTGGATAATGATTTATCTTGGATGTCAACATTGCGTTAAAATAATTGTGATGTAGTATGACAATATGGTATCCTCCTCTGAATGTTTGGGTGGCTTGACTTGGCACATGTTCATGCATGTAGTTGAATCAAAACCAACATAGCCTCTATGATATTTATGTTCATGGTGTCCATATCCTACTCATGCTAGTATCCAATGTTACTTATGCATAATGCATGTTCGTGACCGTTTTCGCTATCTAGCTGGCCGCTTCTCAACCTAATTGCTAGCCTTCGCCTGTACTAAGTGGGAATTCTGCTTGTGCATCAAAACCCTCAAACCCAAGTTATTCCAGATGAGTCCACCATACCTACCTATATGTGGTATTACCCTGCCGTCCTAAGTAAATTTGCATGTGCCACCTCTAAAAACTTCAAATAAATATCATTTTTTATGTGCCTAGATTGTTCATAGAGCGACAGGAGGTAGTCAGTATCTTCCATGCTAAGCGGGTTATTCTCATGATGAGTGTTTATTCACTCGTCCTTGCACGAGAGGGGCGGTAACAGGGATTCCCAGTCCCGAATTCAAATTGTAAATAATTAAACAAAACACCCCAGGAATGTTGTTGGTATGGATGGCACCCGTTGTTTCGGACAAGCCGTGGAGTGTGATTGTTGGTGGAGGGGGAGTAAACCTTTACTTTTATCACTTGGGAACTGCCGCTAATGTGTTTAGCATGGAAGATACCGATAACTAATGGTCGCGAAGTAAATAAGAAGGGTGCATTTATCAAAATTTCATTTACCTCTATTTTAGAACTTGAGCTCTGGCACCTCTGCAAATCACTGCTTCCCTCTGAGAAGGGACTATCTATTTACTTTTATGTTGTGTCATCACCTTCTTAAATAAGCGCCAGAACCTGAGAGCATTATTGTCATCCTCATGCATTGTGTATAGCTAATGTTGGGTGCATCATGACTGGATCTTTTCTACCATGAATTACAATGTTTAGTCGCTGCTCGGACTTTGGAGGTGCTCTGCATTTAAGTTTTGCGGTCTCAGAAAGGGCTAGCGAGATACCACTATTGTCATATTATATCATGGTAGCTTTGACAAAGTGTTGTTGTTTGAGATATATTATTATTGCTCGCTAGTGGATTATGCCATTGCTATGAGTTAATATAATTTTTAAGAGTTATTGTCGACCTGGTTAGTTATAATCCTTGCTGAAAACCTGGGTGCTACTTAAGCTTATTTATGTAAACAAGAGCAAAAGATTTCATAGAAGTTTTTCTTTTTCACTTTCAGTTTATCAACTGAATTGCTTGAGGGCAAGCAAAGGTTTAAGCTTGGGGGAGTTGATACATCTCCGTCGTATCTACTTTTCCTCTTATTTTGGACTCTAATTTGCATGATTTGAATGAAACTAACCCGGACTGACGCTATTTTCAGCAGAACTACCATGGTGTTGTTTTTGTGCAGAAATAAAAGTTCTCGGATTGGAATGAAACTTTGCGAGGATTTTTATTTAATAAATAAGAATTTCTGGAGCCAAGAACCACCGGAGGGGGGCACCTGGGTGGGCACAACCCACCAAGGCGCCCCCCTCCAGGCGCGCCCAGGTGGGTTGTCCCCACCTAGTGGCCCTGCAGACTTCAACCCTGATACTATAAAATCACATATTTGGAGAGAAAAATCAGGGAGAAAGAATTATCGCGTTTCACGAGAGGAAGCCACCGCCACCTCCTGTTCTTCATCGGGAGGCCAGATCTGGAGTCTGTTTGGGGCTCCGGCGAGAAGGATCTTCGATCTTCGTCATCACCAACCCATCTCCATCGCCAATTCCATGATGCTCCCCACCGGGAGTGAGTAATTCCTTCGTAGGCTCGCTGGTCGGTGAGGAGTTGGATGAGATTCATCATGTAATAGAGTTAGTTTCGTTAGGGCTTGATCCCTAGTATCCATTATGTTCTGAGATTGATGTTGCTATGACTTTGCCATGCTTAATGCTTGTCACTTTGGGCCCGGGTGCCATGATTTCAGATCTGAACCGTTTATGTTATCACCAATATATCTATGTTCTAGATCCGATCTTGCAAGTTATAGTCACCTACTAAGTGTTATGATCCGGCAACCCCGGAGTGACAATAGTCGGGACACTTCCCGGTGATGACCGTAGTTTTAGAAGTTCATGTATTCACTATGTGTTAATGCTTTGTTCCAGTTCTCTATTAAAAGGAGGCCTTAATATCCCTTAGTTTCCAATAGGACCCTGCTGCCACGGGAGGGTAGGACAAAAGATGTCATGCAAGTTCTTTCCACAAGCACGTATGACTATTTACGGAATACACACTACTGGAAACAGAGAATTTGCCATCAGTCAGATCTTTGTCGTCTGCTAGTGGACGGCAAAGAAGGTCTTTGCCGTCTGCTTCCAAAAAACGGACGGCAAAGAACTGGCTGACGGCAAAGACCCTATTTGCCATCAGCCAATTCTTTGCCATCCGCGGGTGAGGCCCAGTGGAGGTCCAAACCCTGATGGCCCACCAGCCCCACCTCTTTACCGTCTGCTAGCGGATGGCAAAGAATCTTTGTCGTCCGCCAGCGGACGGCAAAGATTTACCTATGTAACGACCCCCGCACCGACCACACGCCGCCCCGGCCCGCCGCTCCGCCCCCCAACCGCCCCTGCCCCCGACCACACGCCGCCCCGGCCCGCCGCCCGGCCTCCCCTATGCCCTGCCGCCCCGGCCCTCCACCCCTCTCCCGCACCGCCGTCCCCCCTTCCCCACCCCGCCCATTCCGCTCCTCCCCTACCGCACCTTCTTCTTCCTCCTCCACCCTCTGGCCCACTTCCTTTTGAGCCCCCCTCCCCCTCTTTTTTTTTTCATTTAGTTTAAGTTTAGGTTTAGTTTAGGTTTTTTTCTGTTTTTTAGGTTTAGGTTTCGATTTAGTTTAGTTTTAGGTTTAGTTTAGTTTAGTTTTAGATTTAGTTTATTTTAGGTTTTTTTCTGTATTTTTAGGTTTAGGTTTATATTTGTTACAGTTCGGTTTCTTCAGCGTTGACAAAGAACGAACGAAAACAAGCACATGACTAAGACTGCAGCCGTCAGACCGAAACGGAGACAACGAAGAAGAAGGCAAGAGAAGACTCGAACGAGAGAAGAAGACGCCTAATCAAGCCTCCTCCTCCTCACTCTATGCCTTACACTGGTCTTCTCTCCTCCTCTCATACCTGCCTCCTACCTCCATCGCTCTCTCCTCTCATCCTCCTTCAGCCCTCCTCCTCCGCCTCTCCTCTCCTTTCGCCGACTTCCTCCTCCTCCTCCCTCCTCACTCCTCCTACCCTCCTCCTCCCCCCCTCCTCCTCCTAGGACCCCTTCGTAGGTTATTGGTTGTGCGTCTGCTTCTACGGCCCCATGTCGCGGTTAGGTTTTATCGTCTTCTCCGACGTTCACCCCTGGTCGATTGTCGATTTTCTTTTAGGGCTTTTTTTAGGTTTAGTGTAGGGTTTTTTTTCTTCTGTGTTTTAGGTTCAGGTTTATATTTAGTTTATTTTAAGTTTAGTTAAGAACAAAGAAGAAAGATGAAAAAAATAAAATAAGAAGTAGAAGAAGAGTAAGAAGAAGAAGAAGAAGAAGAAGAGGAGGAGGAGGAGGAGGAAGAAGAAGAAGAAGAAGAAGAAGAAGAAGAAGAAGAAGAAGAAGAAGAAGAAGAAGAAGAAGAAGAAGAAGAAGAAGAAGAAAAGAAGAGGAGGAGGAAGAAGAAGAAGAAGAAGAAGAAGAGGAGGATAGGGGTGCGTCGGCACCGACGGAACCTGGTCGAGGATCGAGGTTAGGGGTCGATGGTCGAGGATCTTCCGGTCCGAGTGCCGACCGACTGGTGTCGTAGCTTAAGATGAGGACGTCCCCGAGCTGAAGGTCATGAGCGTGGGTGAACTGTTTCCATCCGTGCACGAATAATGGATGGAAGCAGTTCGCCCGCCCTGATGACCTTCAGCTCGGGCACGTCCGCATCTTAAGATACGACAACAGCCGCACCATGCTCAAAGTGAAGGTGTTCGACAGGACCACCGAGGGGGCGAGGGGTCGATGGTCGAGGATCTTCCGGTCCGAGTGCTGACCGACTGGTGTCATAGCTTAAGATGAGGACGTCCCTGAGCTGAAGGTCATGAGCGTGGGTGAACTGCTTCCATCCATGCACGAATAACGGATGGAAGCAGTTCACCCGCCCTGATGACCTTCAGCTCGGGCATGTCCGCATCTTAAGATACGACAACAGCCGCACCATGCTCATAGTGAAGGTGTTCGACATGACCACCGAGGGGGCGAGGGGTCAAGGGTCTAGGGGTCGATGGTCGAGGATCTTTCGGTCCGAGTGCTGACTGACTGGTGTCGTAGCTTAAGATGAGGACGTCCCCGAGCTGAAGGTCATGAGCGTGGGTGAACTGCTTCCATCCGTGCACGAATAACGGATGGAAGCAGTTCGCCCGCCCTGATGACCTTCAGCTCGGGCACGTCCGCATCTTAAGATATGACAACAGCCGCACCATGCTCACAGTGAAGGTGTTCGAGAGGACCACCGAGGGGGCGAGGGGTCGAGGGTCTAGGGGTCGATGGTCGAGGATCTTCTGGTCCGAGTGCTGACCGACTGGTGTCGTAGCTTAAGATGAGGACGTCCCCGAGCTGAAGGTCATGAGACTGGGTGAACTGCATCCATCCTTGCGCGAAGAACGGATGGAAGCAGTTTGTCGGTGCAACAAACCCTGGGTCCGTTGCCCAGACTGTGCACAGACACGGGGACGAGATTGAAGAACCAACCCAAGTCAGAATACAAGGGACTAAAAGGTTCAAAGGACTAACATACAGATCAGAGGGACCAAGATCAAGCCAAAGAAGCAAGGCACCATCAGGAGAAGGGCCTCCTTTGCCGGGCAGGTGAGCTCGGCAAGGGGCGAGGCCACCCCCGGAAGATGACGTCCAAGACATCCCGGCAGGGCCTGCCGGGGCACACGGAGGCAAAACCACCTCACCAACTACTCCACCACGACCCACATCGTCAATCAGTGCGGTGTCAAACCGCGGAGTGACTAAGTGGCAGCCATTCACCACATGGCAGCCTCTCCCTACAGGAAACACCTGCAGATGACACCCGTCCTGCAACGTGTCAAGCGAGCAGGCGTGGAGCTCGCGAGATAGCCCGACAAGCCTTGCCGGGACATTGAGCGGTGCATTTAATGTGCCCTGTCAGCCCGCAGAGTTAGGTATGATAGCACTGTTTTCTATCTTATCAGTGCATAATGACTGTTTTGCCATTGTGGTGACCCCTTAATCTATAAAAGGAGGCCCATGGCAACCGTAGAGAGGGTTAGAAGGTTGGATAACTCTGACCCCCATACGCGCGTAGCCACTGCCGCCCTGAGGCAACCCTTGCCGGGCAAGTGTACTACGCTCCACCACCACCTTTCCACCATCAATCCACCAAAGCAGGAGTAGGGTTTTACGCCTCACGGTGGCCCGAACCTGGGAAAAAATGCTTGTGTGATCTCTACTGTGCTGCCACACGCTCATCTGCTCTTTGTGCAATGCGACGCCCCCCTGCCGAACCAGCAAGGGGCCTCCTGGTCCCATAGGTGGCCGTGGTTTCCCGCGACATCTTTGGCGCGCCAGGTAGGGGGACCACTTGCGCGAACCTGAAGGTGTGTGTAGCACGTCACCTTCATCACCATCAGCATCTTCGATGATGCCATCGACCATGGCGCCCAAGAAGAAACCTGGTTCTTCGGCTCATCCTTCCACCTCGAAGGCTCCGCCACCCGTGGCCTCTAATGCCACGGGGGGTGCGGAGACACGCGAGGACGCGGACGCTGCTGGGGATGTGGTCGGAGCAGGCGGCACCGTCACCACTTTCCCCTCGGCCGACGCAGGAGCAGGAGACATCGGAGGAGAGTAGCATCAGCAACATCCCGACGGCCACGCTCCACAAGGTCCGAGTGAAGGGGTTACTCCATCTGCGCCCCTTTCGCCCGCCGACAGGCACAGCCGCAGCAACGGCGCTCGGGCCGGGGCGAATCGCCACCCTCCGACCGCTTCCACCACGGGTGCGGTAGCAGTGTGTGCACCTCCCCCGGGATTGGTTGACCAAGCCGCTGCGCCCGACGGAGCCACTGGCCCTCGAGCGCCTTCACCGCACCACCCTGCCATCCAGGTGGTCGCCCCGCAGCAGCGGGGGCGCAGTGCTGCCGCCACTGGCACTGTCAGGAGCCGAGCGACGATGCGATCGACTTCATCATTACCCATGCCAAGTACAGCCTCGGAGGCCATGGCATGGGTTCAGCTGCTGCTGAGGTTTCCGCCAGCGGCCGAGCAAATGGACGAATGGCGTGCCACCATCCAAAGTCTGCTCGGTTTCGCCGAAGCCGGGGGCTCACGGCGAGCTGGCTTGCCACGGGCGCCCCAAGTGACAGGAATGGCTCATGCTGCTGACCGTACAGAGGGGGCCGTCCCCACGATGCAGTCCCCGCCACGGCAGCCAGTGCGAGCGCAACAGAATCAAGACCCCAATGACATCTCGATGGCCTCTTCTGACCCTCGAGCGCGTCCTGGCCAACGACGAGCCCCGGAGGATAGGCGGAGAGGAGACACGCGCGCCGTTGTTGAGCAACGCCACGACGACCTCTGCCGGACCGATGGGTGCGATGGCCCCGGCATCGACGAGCCCGTGCTCGGTATTGGCGGGTGCCTACCTTTCGAGGTTGGCTGCCCTGCCTTTACCTGTGAGCTGCGGCAAGTCCATTGGCCGTCCGTTCGCACGTTCAAGCCAGAGATACCTGAGAAGTACGATGGGAGGCTGAACCCGGCAGAGTTCCTGAGCATCTACACCATCGCTGTTTAGGCTACCGGGGGAAGAGATGAGAAGGTGTTCGCCAACTACTTTCCTTTGGCCCTCAAGTCCAATGTGAGGTCTTGGCTGATGCACCTGCCGGAGAACTCCATTTCGTCATGGGCAGACCTGTGCCATGAGTTCATCTGTGCCTTCACCGGTGGCCACCAAGAGCCGGGCCGACCCAGCGACTTGCAGCTTCTCCAACAAAAGGAAGAAGAGACCCTCCATAAGTATTTACAGAGATTCAGCAAAGTTCATAGAAATGTCCCAAATATCCATCCGGCAGCCGTGATAGCCGCCTTCCAGTCCAATGTGCGCAACCGCCGGATTCGTTCCAAGATGAACGTACAGTTGCCCAAGACTGTGAAGGAGCTCTACACGTTGGTGGATAAGTGTGCTCGGATGGAGGATGGAAGAAAGTTGCCCGGAGAGGAAGATTGCACCAATGTTGATTCAGAGGATGAGGATGAATCAACCAGTCAGAAGAAGAGCAAGAAGCGCAGTAAGAAGCGAAGGGATAAGGCAGTAATGACTGTTGAAGGATCGGGTACGCCTAGTACCGGCAAGAAGGCCAAAGCTGAGGCCCCCGGCAAGGAAGCTGCCATGTGCGCTGACAGCCAGGAAGCCGCTATTGCCGAGAAAGCCCAGAAAGGTGATGGGCCGTATTGCAAGATTCATCGGACCAAGGGCCATGACCTTCAAGAGTGTTATCAGGTTGAGCAGCTTGTCAAAAGGCAAAAAGCAGAGTATGAGAAGCGTGACAAATAAAAGGGTCAGAATGTTGCTGGCGGCAAGGGCTGAGGTGGTGAAGTAAATCGCCCCGGCAAACCCTTTCGGAACCAAGGAAAACCCGCCAGAGGTCGAGAGAAGGAAGCCTGTGGTGATGAGAGTGATGGAGGGGATGAAGAGGAAACCAGTGAGCAAGAGTTTCAGAAGGCCACCGACGCCCTGTGCATTGATGGGGGTGCATCTCTGCACACCTCTCACCGCCAACTCAAGCGGTGGGCGCGAGAAGTCGATGCCGAGGAGCCAGCGCCCGAGGCTCGGAAGCCGCTCAAGTGGTCCCGTATGCCCATCATCTTTGACGAGGAGGATCATCCTAGCCGTACCACTGCGGTAGGGTGTTTGCCATTGTTGGTCTCCCCAACAATCCGCAACCTCAAGGTCACGAAGATGTTGGTGGACGGCAGGGCCGGGTTGAATCTGATTTCCCCAGCAGTTATCAGCAAGCTTCAGATAGCAGAGGAAGAGCTGGAGGTTACCGGCACGTTTCAAGGAGTTAATCCCGGCAGGAGCCGTCCTAAGGGAAAGATCATGTTGCCGGTAACGTTTGGGGGGGAACTGAACTACCAGACTGAGAGGATTGTGTTTGATGTGGTTGATCTCCCCCTGCCATACAATGGGATTCTTGGACGCCCGGCCCTGGCTAAGTTCATGGCAGCATCTCACTATGCCTACAACACCTTGAAGATGCCTGGGCCACTGGGAGTCATCACCATCCCATCAGATGAGAAGGATGCAATCATTTGTGTGGACAAGATGTACCGGGATGTGGTCGCAGTAGAGGCAGCGGCAGCAGCAGCTCCCGCTAATGAAAGCAAAGGAAAGAAGAGGGATTGCAGGGACTCCGGCAAAGAGTCTGGGAAGCGTGCCCCAACCGAGTGCACGGCACCCGTTGACGATGTGCCGGAGTGTTCCAATGGCAAGAGATCCAAGGTCGCTGCACCCCAAGTGAAGAAGGTCCCGGCAGGGCTGGCTGGTGTTGATGGTACTTTCACTATCAGTGCCACCCTCAATGACAAATAGGAAAGCACGCTCGTTGCCTTCCTGCGGGCGAATATCGATGTGTTTGCCTGGCAACCATCTGATATCCCCGGTGTTCCCAGGGAGGTAATCGAGCACCACCTTGCTGTCTTCCCGCATGCCGGGCATGTCAAGCAGAAAGTCCGGAAGCAGGCCTTGGAGAGGTAGCAATTCATTGCCGAAGAGATCAAGAGACTAGAGGCAGCTAGATTGGTCAGAGGAGTACTGTATCCCACGTGGTTGGCAAACCCAGTGGTAGTCCGGAAGGCTAACGGGAAGTGGAGGCTTTGCATAGATTTCACAGATCTCAACAAGCCTTGCCCGAAGGACCCTTTTCCCTTGCCGCATATCGATCAGATTGTGGATTCCACTTCTGGTTGTGATTTGCTCTCCTTTATGGATGCGTATTCTGGGTATCACCTGATCTTCATGTCCAAGGAAGATGAAGAGAAGACGTCGTTCATCACGCCATGTGGTACGTACTATTTTGTCTGCATGCCATTCGGATTAAAGAGTGTCAGGTCCACTTTTGCAAGGGTAGTCCAGATTGGTTTTGAGCCACAGTTGCACAAAAACATAGAAGCCTATATGGATGATATTGTGGTCAAGACCAAGGATAGGGCCACCCTTATTCAAGATTTGGAGGAGACGTTTGCTAATCTGCGCAAAATAAATTTAAAGCTCAACCCGGAGAAGTGTGTATTTGGTGTTCCCTCCGGCAAGTTGCTTGGGTTCTTTGTATCCCATCGTGGGATCAAAGCCAATCCCGACAAGATCAAGGCTATCGAGCAGATCCAAGCACCAAGGACAGTTAAGGATGTGAGGCATCTGACAGGATGCGTTGCCGCGCTAAGCAGATTCATCTCCAAGTCTGCCGAGCGCGCCCTGCCGTTCTTCAAAATTTTGAAGAAGGCAGGACCCATGAAGTGGACCCCAGAAGCAGATGCAGCTTGCAAGAGTTGAAGGCCTACTTGTCCTCCGTGCCTACTTCGGTCGCTCCCAAACCCCAGGAGTCGTTGCTGCTGTACTTAGTGGCAACCAACCAAGTAGCCAGTGCAGCTTTGGTAGGGCAGCGAGAAGTGGATGAGGCAGAGAGTGAACAGAGACCGGTAGAGTCAGAGAAGGATCAGGACTGCAATGAGCACGGCAACAAGAGCAACCCCAAGGACGCAGCAAGGAAGAAAGTGGTGCAGTGCCCAGTGTACTTCGTCAGCTCCTTATTACAGGGGGCTAGATCGAGGTACTCTGGCGTGCAAAAGTTGATTTTTGGTCTCATCATGGCCTCAAGGAAACTGCGCCACTACTTCCAAGCCCATGAGATCACGATTATCACTCGTTTCCCGTTGCAACGGATACTCCGAAACCCTGAGGCTACCGGCAGAATAGTGGAGTGGGCTTTGGAGTTATCCAGTTTTGGTTTGAAGTTTGAAAGCACGTCAACTATTCAGAGCAGGGCATTGGCAGAGTTTATTGCAGAATGGACGCCAACCCCTGATGAGGAAGTGACGGAGACAGCTATCCCCGGCAAGGAATCGCCCCAAGAATGGATTATGTATTTTGATGGTGCTTTTTCCCTACAAGGTGCAGGAGCTGGCGTGCTTCTTGTTGCCCCCTCCGAGGAGCACTTGAGGTACGTCGTCCAAATGCATTTTGCCCGGGAAGAAGCAACCAACAATACAGCAAAATATGAAGGGCTCCTTGTTGGGCTCAGGATTGCAGCTGAATTGGGAATTAAGAAGATAATCATTCGAGGAGATTCACAGCTTGTGGTGAGACAAGTTAACAAGGATTACCAAAGTCCATTGATGGAGGCATACGTCGAGGAAGTGAGGAGATTGGAGGGGCACTTTGACGGATTGCAAACAGAGCACGTACCCCGTGCGGAAAACAGCATAGCTGATCATCTGTCAAAGTGTGCTACGCAGAAGCTCCCTGTGGAACCAGGGACTTTTGTTCTCCATCTCACTCAGCCCACTGTATCCCCAGCAACAATGGCTCGGAAAAGAAGAAAGTTGGACTCCGGTAAGCCTCTCCCGGTAGAGCCGTCCGCTCCTGGCAGAGACCCTGCCGGAAACAACTCCTCGCAGTCTGCCAGACCACACCCTCCACAAGGGCCCATGGACCCCGCGAACGAGGCATGTGCTCCCGCAGCAGAGGAGGTGCTGCTAGTCCTCATTGCCGAGCCCCGGGCTCCAACTTGGGTAAGGCACATTGTCCACTTCCTCCAAACCAGAGAGCTTCCCGGCAACCAAGACGAAGCTGAAAAAGTAGCCCGGAGGGCCAGTATGTATCAGTTTGTCGATGACACTCTATACAGAAGGAGGCCCAACGGTGTGAAATTAAAGTGTGTTTGCCGGGAAGAAGGAAAGGAACTGCTGGCTGAGATACACAAAGGCATGTGCGGCTCCCACATTGGATCAAGGGCACTAGTTGGGAAAGCATTCCAGTAAGGATTCTATTGGCCCACAGCCCTCCAAGATGCGGTCGAGCTAGCCACCAAATGTTAAGCCTGCCAGTTCCATTCTAAGAAAACCCACCTGCCTGCCCAAGCTCTTCAAACAATCCCTCTATCATGGCCATTTTTGGTCTGGGGGCTCGATATCCTCGGCCCCTTCCCCCGAGAAATCGGGGGCTTTGAATTCTTGTTCGTTGCTATCGACAAGTTTACAAAGTGGCCGGAAGTGACTGCCGTGAGAAAGGTGACTGCTCAGTCAGCTATCAAGTTCTTGAATGAATTGGTGTGTCGTTTTGAAGTTCCGGCAAGGATCATTACCGACAACGGCACCCAGTTCACGAGCCACGCCTTCATGCAATATGTTCATGCCCTTGGATGCAAGATCTCATTTGCCTCTGTGGCACACCCCCGGAGCAATGGGCAAGCTGAGAGGGCGAACGCTGAAGTGCTGCATGGACTCAAGACGAGAACCTTTGATAGGCTACAGAAGCACGGCAGGCGGTGGATCGAGGAGCTGCCGGTAGTTCTCTGGTCCCTCAGAATGACACCAAACCGAGCTACCAGGCAGACTCCCTTCTCCCTGGTCTACGGGGCGGAAGCAGTTATTCCCACGGAACTCATTTACGGGTCACCTCAAGTGCTTGCCTACGATGAAGTAGCACAAGATCAGCACTGACATGACGACGCTGTGCTACTCGAGGAGAACCGTCTCTGGGCTGCTACGCGTGCTGCACACTATCAGCAAGCCCTGCGTCGCTATCATAGCCGCAGGGTTCACGCCCGGTGTTTTGAGGAAGGTGACCTTGTCCTTAGGCGCGTTCAGTCCGCCAAGGGTACAAACAAGTTGTCACCAAAGTGAGAAGGCCCTTACCGGGCAGTACGAGTCACCAGACCGGGCGCAGTCCGTCTGGAGACCGGAGATGGCATTCAGTTGCAAAACTCATGGAATATTGAGCATCTTCGCAAGTTCTACCCGTAAGGCGCGGCTGTCGGGCCCTGCCCGGCAGCCACCCTTTTGTACAGGCCTTGCCTCATTTGCATGTAACCCCTTGTACAAAGCAAGGGCGATGACCCTGTGCAATAGAAAATAAAGAAGCGCTGTGGGGGGCCCCCGACCAAGATTGCATGCATGCATGAGCATTCCAAGATCACTGCATAAGCATTTCATGAGCATTTGCATATGCATATAGATAGGATCGCATCCTGCATTCATTCTCATCCGCATGAAGCTGCAGGTTCCTGCCGTGAACTTGGCTTCGACAAGGAGTTGAGAAGATTGCCCGGCACTACGATCCCCGGCAAGCCAAACAGATAAGTTCTACCTCCTGTCCATTAGTGTTCTGTAAGTTATAACTTGTGCATAAGAAAACCCCGCCACGCTTTTGAGACTTAGGTGCTCCCATCCCTGACTCAAACGTTGCTTCGGACGGGATGGTCGTAGTGGCCTTTGGTAAAAAGAAGTTGGCGGGGGGGCTGGCCCCTTTGCCTGTTGCACGGTAGACACAGCTCTCCGGCAGACAGAAAAGGTGCCGGCGGGATAGCCTGTCGGGGAAAACTCGTTTATTTACACTAAAGAGGCATCTCGCCTCTGCATGGACATACACATGCACGGGTTTCTGGCAAGGTTCATCTTTTTCATTAATATGCTGATACAAGTACAAGCATTACAGAACACAAACATGGACTCGAGAGATTACATTATTTGAATTAAAATTTGGCAATTGCCTACAAGTTTAAGATTGAAAAAAAGATAAGTGCCCCGTAATGCCCTTTCTTGTCCCTCTCCTCCTAGGCACGGCCGTCGAAGGTGAGGAGGGCAAAAGGAGCGCCTGGGCAGGAGCCCAGCCCGCCCCCCTCGGGCTCTGGGAGAGGTAGCCCGACGGGAGCAGGAGCACCGGGGAACGCGTCAATGGAGAGCACGGCGGAGGCGACCCGTCGACCCCCACCACCAGGGCTAGCAGGACACGGCAGGGCTAACGGAGCTGTAGCCCGAGAGGAAGCCTGCCGGGGTCTAGCTGGAGGACTGCTGGAGGAGCCCGGGAGCACCATCCCCACCTCTGCATCCAACTCCCGGCAAATCGCACTGCCGGGAAGGAAATGCGGATGCAGATGATGGTGCTGCCGCCTGATGAAGATGGTGCGGGCGGGGATCAGCCAGATTCAGAGTCGTCGCTCCCCCGCCCGCTGCCGTCGTCATCGCCATCACTGTCCTCCTCATCGCTTCCGCTCGAGGAGGAGCTTTCGTCGTCAGTCGAGCTCTCCGCGCAGCACCCTAAGCGACCTCCCGAGCGCCCGAAGATCTTGACGAGGAGCAAGCCGCTCTCCATTAATTTGAACTGGAGAACGTGCCCCTCCGAGAAGCCATGGGCATGGGAGAAAGTCTTCCAGCCATGGCGAAGGTACATGACGTGAGGGGCAGGGAAGTCGACATCAACCCACATGCTGCCGTTCCAACAGCCCCTCATGTGCAGCCTCAGAGCGCGCGGTTGCTCGAGCTCCATCTCCCACGCAAAGGGAGTTGGAAGGCGAAGATGACCACACAGGGGCTTGTACGGCCTGATGATGAACTCTCGAGGTTGGTCCCCGACGTGGCCTTCCATCGGGGGAGGAGCCGCCGGCGGGGGCGCAGCCAAGGCATCGCCCCGCCCTCCTCCTCCTCGAGCACCACGGCGACCTCGACTTTGTCCCCTCCCTCCTCCTCTCGCGGTGGGTTCCGTCACCACAGGATCTAGAGGAGGAGGGATGCGTTGTCGAGTAGAAGCCCTTGGCGCCGCCGCTGGGGCACCGTCGCGCCCTCGTCCTCTCACCATGGCTAGAAGTGAAAAGTAGCGGAGAAGAAGAAGAAGTGTGTGCAGAGAGGCACCGCCCCTACCCCTTTTTATAGGGGGACGAGGCAGGGGGCTGGCTCCTCATATGGGAAATGGCCGCCCCGCTGCTCCAATACGGCCTCGCTGCACCCTCTGGAGCTCTGAGGATCAAGGCTAACCCTCTGCGCCAACCATCAGCGCTCGGTTTTCGGCCATGGCACTCCTCCCCGTGCCCTCCACATCCACCACCTACCACACCCAATGCATGCAAAACACGTGGCGGGTGCGTGCGAAACGGGAGGCAAGTGGGATGCAAGTTTCCGCCCCGTGATCATGGGGCGAGGAGAACCCGCAGGCCACGATCAAAGTTCTTCCACAGCATTGCGCACGACGCGTGGAGAAATTGGAAACTGGCCCAGAATCAAGGCTAATGAAGAAGCAAAGAAGACCTCAAGAGACCAGCCTCTTCAGCGACCCCGCCTGTGCACTTATTAGGCCCTACCCCAACGATGCTCGGCAGTGCGTTCGGGGCAGCCCCGAGGGCTTTTGTCGGTGCAACAAACCCTGGGTCTATTGCCCAGACTGTGCACAGGCACGGGGACGAGATTGAAGCACCAACCCAAGTCAGAATACAAGGGACTAAGAGGTTCAAAGGACTAACATACAGATCAGAGGGACCAAGATCAAGCCAAAGAAGCAAGGCACCATCAGGAGAAGAGCCTCCTTTGCCGGGCAGGCGAGCTCGGCAAGGGGCAAGGCCACCCCCGGAAGACAACATCCAAGACGTCCCGGCAGGGCCTGCCGGGGCACACGGAGGCAAAACCACCTCACCAACTACTCCACCACGACCCACGTCGTCAATCAGTGCGGTGTCAAACCGCGGAGTGACTAAGTGGCAGCCATTCACCACATCGTAGCCTCTCCCTATAGGAAACACCTGCAGATGACACCCGTCCTGCGACGTGTCAAGCGAGCAGGCGTGGAGCTGGCGAGATAGCCCGGCAAGCCTTGCCGGGAAACCAACGATGTGACGTTGAGTGATGCATTTAATGCGCCCTGTCAGCCCGCAGAGTTAGGTATGATAGCACTGTTTGCTATCTTATCAGTGCATAATGACTGTTTTGCCATTGTGGTGACCCCTTAATCTATAAAAGGAGGCCCATGGCAACCGTAGAGAGGGTTAGAAGGTTGGATAACTCAGACCCCCATACGTGCGTAGCCACTGCCGCCCTGAGGCAACCCTTGCCGGGCAAGTGTACTACGCTCCACCACCACCTTTCCACCATCAATCCACCAAAGCAGGAGTAGGGTTTTATGCCTCACAGCGGCCCGAACCTGGGTAAAAATGCCTATGTGATCTCTGCCGTGCTGCCACACGCTCGTCTGCTCTTTGTGCAACGCGACGCCCCCCTGCCGAACCAGCAAGGGGCCTCATGGTCCCATAGGTGGCCCTGGTTTCCCGCGACACAGTTCGCCCGCGCTAACGACCTTCAGCTCGGGCACGTTTGCATCTTAAGCTACGACAACAGCCGCACCATGCTCATAGTGAAGGTGTTCGACAGGACCGCCGAGGGGTCGAGGGTCGAGGATTGCCGAGGGAGTGGTGTTGCAGGCTGCTCTTCAGAGTGAGAGAGATAGAACCCAGGCGCTTCTAGCGGAGAGGGACCAGGAGGCGGAGGAGAAGTAGTGGGAGTTGGAGGAGAGGACGACAAGGTTGATGGAGGAGGAGAGGGCACGGAATGACATGCAGAACCGGGCCATGTACGAGCTCCTCGTGGTAAGTTTCTTCTGCATATTAGCCAAATAATCCACTTAATGTTATTTTCATTACTAACTAGTATGACTGACCCGTGAAAACCAAATGTGCAGTCTGTGTGCCAGAAGGCTGGTCAGACCCCTCCACCGATGCCAGAGATTGCTCCGGGGACCACAGTGAGTTTAATTTGAATGGTCATTAGTTACTAGTATTAACATTTGAGTGTCGTCATGCTAATGAGACATTGCAAATGATCTTTGGTGCAGCGTGCCTCCAGACAAGCATCACACGATCCTTCTCCAGGTGGTGGTACCGGCACGAGCCACGCCGCTGCTTCACCTCCGTGATGACGGTAAGTTTTCTCTAGTGTTTGGCTTACCAAATGCATAAAGACCTAGACTTAGCTTTATTTACTCCAAAATGCTTACCATAATGACCTAGACTTAGCTTATCTTCCTCCAAAATGGCATAATTAGCTTACTTGGCTCCAAAATGATCTATACTTAGCTTTGTTTCCTCCAAAATGACCTAAGTTAGCTCTAATATGCTAAGTTATGTCTAATATGCTTAGTTACCTAGGTTTGCTCAATAATGACATACACTTAGCTTACTTATGTAAAAAATGGCATAATTAGCTTACTTAGGTTTGAAATGGCATAACAACCTTGGTAACCTCATATATGTCATATAGTTAGCTTATTTTCCTCGAAAATGACATAATAAGCTTAATTAGCTCCAAAATGATCAATTTTACCTTAGTTAGCTCCAAAATGACCTAAGTTAGCTCTAAAATGCTAAATTAGCTCTAATATGCTTAGTTACCTAGGTTAGCTCAATAAAGACCTATACTTAGCTTGCTTATGTAAAAAATGGCATAATATGCTTAGTTAACTCAAAAATGGCATAATTAGCTAGGTTAGCTCCAAAATGACCCATTTTAACTAGGTTAGCTCCAATATGATCCATTTTACCTAGGTTAGATCCAAAATGACCAAGTTTACCTAGGTTAGCTCCAATATGATCCATTTTACCTAGGTTAGCTCCAAAATGACCAAGTTTACCTAGGTTAGCTCCAATATGATCCATTTTAGCTAGGTTAGCTCCAAAATGATCCATTTTACGTATGTTAGCTCAAAAATGGCATAATTACTTATGTTAGCACAAAAATGACTATACTTACCTTTTTTTCCTCCAAATTGACATAATAAGCTTTGTTAGCTCAAAAATGGCATAATTACCTATGTAAGCTCTAAAATGACACAAATAAGGAATAAGAAGAAGAAAAACAAGGAAGAGGAGAAAAAGAAAGAATAGAAGAAGAAAGAGAAGAAAAAGAAAGAATAAAAGAAGAAGAATGAGAAAGAAAAGGGTAAAAACCTTCTTCTTCTTCTTCTTCTAGACTTCTTCTTCTTCTTCTAGTCTTCTTCTTCTTCTTCTTCTTCTAGTCTTCTTCTTCTTCTCCAAAATGACCTAAGTTAGCTCTAATATGCTTAGTTACCTAGGTTAGCTCAATAATGACCTATACTAAGCTGCTTTATATCAAAAATGGCATAATATGCTTAGTTCACTCAAAAATGGCATAATTAGCTAGGTTAGCTCCATTTTACCTAAGTATGCTTACTTCTTCTTCTTCATTTTCTTCTTCTTCTTCTAGTCTTCTTCTTCTAACTTTCTTGTTTCCCATTTTGCAGATTGCATTCACTTCACGGAAGCTTGCATGGATGGAGTGCTTGTTTCCCCTTTCTGCATTTCGTTTGTATCGATGAACAATGTGGAACTTGTTATATGGATGCATGGAACTATGTGTTGGATGAACATTGTGATACTACTGTAATATGTATGGATGGAACTGTGTTGGTTATGTATGTATGTTGTCATGGATGGAACTATGTGTTGGATACGTCATATATCTGCTGTGCCTGTGAAAAAAAAAATATCATATATTTTGCCGTGAAATTATTTGGATATAAGAAAAAACAGAAGAAAAAAATGAGGCAATGCAGCCTCTTTGCCGTCTGCCACCGACGGCAAAGGGCTCTTTGCCGTCTGCGGCAGACGGCAAAGAGGCCATGTGGCAGCAACCTGTGCAACCTGGGAGCTGACCATTTGGTTACTTTGCCGTCCGTGGCGGACTGCAAAGGGGAGGGCATGTTTGCCGTCCGCTGGCAAACGGCAAAGGCTGCCGTTAGCCACCTAACGTGGCTAACGCCTGTTAGTTACCGTCCACGTTCTTTGTCGTCTGCCACGAACGGCAAAGAACCTCTTTACCGTAGCTCTCTTTTCTGGGCAGGTTTGCCGTCGGTGGCGGACGGCAAAGGGTTTTGCCATCCGCTTTTGGTGCCTTTGCCGTCTGCCATGGCCGACGGCAAATAAGCTGATTCCTGTAGTGACATGCCTACATTATATTTATGAACTGGAGCTAGTGCCATATGACCCTAGGTTATGACTGTTATATGATGAATATCATCCAACGAATTCACCGATCCAATGCCTACGAATTTCTCTCATATTGTTCTTGTTAAGTTACCACTGCTATTGTTACTCTTGCACTTGCTACAAAATCATTGTTGTTACTGTTACCGTTACTATTGCTGTTGCTACTACTATCAAAACTATCATACTACTTTGCTACTGACCACTTTGCTGCAGATAATTAATCTCCAGGTGTGGTTGAATTTACAACTCAGCTGCTAATACTTGCAAATATTCTTTGGCTCCCCTTGTGTCGAATCCATAAATTTGGGTTGAATACTCTACCCTCGAAAACTATTGCGATCCCCTATACTTGTGGGTTATCATGCTCCCCTCGGAGCCCCCCTTGGGTACTTTCTTGGCCCATCATGTGTTTCCTTGTCCAGAAAAAATCACCAAAAAGTTTCACTGCGTTTGGACTCCGTTTGGTATTGATTTTCTGTGAAGTAAAAAACAAGCAAAAAACAGCAACTGGCACTGGGCACTATGTCAATAGGTTAGTCAAAAAAAAAATATAAAGTTGCTATAAAATGATTGTAAAACATCTAAGAATGATAATATAACAGCATGGAACAATCAAAAATTATAGATACGTTGGAGACGTATCATAGCTCAAACAAATCTAAGTGAAGAACATGAGCATAAAATTTTCTTCTCTCAAAATAATATAAGTGAAGCATGAGAGAATTTCTTCAAAATTACTAACTCTCAGATAAATCTAAGTGAAGCATGAGAGCATTTCTTCAAAAATATTAAAGCACACCGTGCTCAAAAAGATATAAGTGAAGCACTAGAGCAATTCCATAGCTCAAAAGATTTAAGTGAAACACATAGAGCAATTCTAACCAATCATAGTATAATTTGGCTCTCCCAAATAGGTGTGTTCAGCAAGGATAGATGACACAAACTAAAAAGCAAAACAAGCAAAGACTCATATAACACAAGACGCTCCAAGCAAAACCCATGATATGTGACGAATAAAAATATAGCTCCAAGTAAAATACCGATGGTCGTTAGAAGAAAGAGGGGATGCCACTCGGGGGCATCCCCAAGCTTAGTTGCTTGTTTCTCTTTGGATAATGGCTTGGGGTGCCATGGGGCATCCCCAAGCTTAGGCCCTTGTTACTGCTTATTCCTTCATCCATCATGATCTCACCCAAAACTTGAAAACTTCAATCACACAAAACTCAACAAAACCTTCGTGAGATCCGTTAGTATAAGAAAACCAATCTTTACTTTAAGTACTGTAGAAAACCCATTCAAATTTTGTTATTGCATTATATCTAACTGTATCTAACTTACCATGGCTTATACCCCCCCCCCCCCCCCCCCCCCCCCCCGCCGATACAAACCATAGATTCATCAAAATAAGCACACAATGCAAAGAAAACAGAATTTATCAAAAACAGAACAGTCTGTAAAGATGCTTATTGTTCTCATACTTCTGTAACTCCAAAACTTCTGAAAAATTAGGACAATAGAGGCAATTTGTATATCAATCTTGTGTAAAAATTCAGAATTTTTCGTCTAATCTGTGATTTTAAACAATTATTTTACTGGACGCAAAAGTTTCTGTTTTCCAACAAGATCAAATCAACTATCACCAAAGCTATCCCAAAGGCTTTACTTGGCACAAACACTAATTAAAACATAAAAAAAACACAATCATAACAGAGGCATAATTGTGCAAACACTCAAGAACAGGAAGAAAAAGGCAAAAATAAATTTTATTCATTGGGTTGCCTCCCAACAAGCGCTATCATTTTACGCCCCTAGCTAGGCATAAAGCATAGATCTACGTATTGTCATCCTTCTTTCTAGATCCATAGGATGCCCTCATGATTGATTCATATGGAGGCTTAATTCTTGTTCTAGGGAAGTGTTCCGTACCCTTCCTTAGTGGAAACTGAAATTTAATATTGCCCTCTTTCATATCAATCACGGCACAAATAGTTCGTAAAAACGGTCTACCAAGTATAATTGGGCAAGACGGATTGCAATCGATATCAAGAACAATAAAATCTATGGGTACATAATTCCTATTTGCAAGAATAAGAACATTATTAATTCTTCCCAAAGGCTTTTTAATAGTAGAACCCGCCAAGTGCAAATTTAAAGAACACCCTTCAATATTGGTAAGACCAAGCACATCACATAAAGACGTCGGAATTGTGGAAACACTAGCACCCAAGTCACATAAAGCAAAACACTCATAATTTTTAATCTTGACTTTGATAGTATGTTCCCATTCATCATGTAATTTTCTAGGAATTGAGATCTCTAATTCCAATTTTTCTTCAAAAGCTTTCATCATCGCATCGACAATATGTTTAGTAAAAGCTTTATTTTGTTCATAGGCATGGGGTGAATTTATCATGGATTGCAACAAAGAAATACAATCAATCAAAGAGCAACTATCATAATTGAAGTCTTTGTAATCCAAAAGAGTGGGCATATCACTAGTTAAAGTTTTGACCTCTCCAAACCCACTTTTATTAATTTTTTCAACAAGATTTTCACCCTCCAAATTATCCGGACGCATTCTAGCTAAAGTTGACTCTTCTTCAGTCCCTTTATCATCAATTTAAATTTTACTAAACAAGGAATCAATAGAAGAAACACCAATCACTTTAAGATCTTCATCATTTTTATGAAAGCAATCACTAGAAAACGCTCTTTCTAAAAATTCTCCTTTAGCTCTAAGCATAGCGGTCCTTTTCTTACTTTCATCCATAGAAACATATAAAGCATTAATTAATTCTTCAACCTTAGGCACAAAAGCTTTCAACTTGAGATTTTTTACATCATGAGAAATTCTATCAATGCGTCTAGACATATCATCAATCTTATTCAGCTTTTCTTCTATCGTATTATTGAAATCTTTTTGAGCATTGATAAATTCTTTAATATTATTCTCAAGATCAGAGGTGTTCCTATTATTATTATAAGAAGGATTACCATTGGAATTACCATAATTATTAGAGGAATTTCCAGGAAAAGGTCTAGGATTAAAATTATATCTATAAGCATTGTTATTAAAATTGTTTCGTGAAACAAAATTCACATCTACGGCATCACTATTTTACTCAATCAAAGTAGATAAAGGCACATCATTAAGATCAATAGGAGCACTTTTATTAGCAACCAATTTCATAAGAGCATCAACTTTTTCACTCAAAGAATTTATTTCTTCAACCGAATTAACTTTTTTACTACTAGGAGCTCTTTCGGTATGCCATTGTGAATAATTTGCCATAATATTATCAAGTAATTTAGTATCTTCACCCAAAGTAATTTCCATAAAAGTACCACCCGCGGTGGAATCTAAAAGATTTCTAGAGACAAAATTCAATCCCGCATAAATTTTTTGTATGACCATCCAAAGATTTAAACCATGTGTAGGACAACTTCTTAGCATCAATTTCACTCTTTCCCAAGATTATGCAACATGTGCATGCTCAAGTTGCTTAAAATTCATAATTTGAGTTCCAAGGGAAATAATTTTCGTGGGCGGAAAATACTTAGTAATGAAAGCATCTTTGCATTTATCCCAAGAATCAATACTATTGTGAGGCAAAGAAGAAAACCAAAATTTTGCACGATCTCGCAAAGAAAACAGAAATAATTTCAAATTCACAATATCATTGTCCACATCTCTTTTATTTTGCATATCGCATAATTCTACGAATGTGTTAAGATGGGACGCGGCATCCTCATTAGGAGTACCGAAAAACTGATCTTTCATAACAAGATTCAACAAAGCGGCATTGATATCACAAGATTCCGCACTAGTGGCGGGAGGAGCAATCGGAGTGCTAATAAAATCATTATTATTGGTATTGGAAAAGTCACACAACTTGGTGTTCTCTTGAGTCATCGTGACTACGCAAACAAGAACACACACAAAAACAGATCTGACGAGAAAACGGCGAACGAAAAAAAGAGGGCGAATAAAACGACAAATTTGTGTGAAGTGGGAGAGATGAAAACGAGAGGCAAATGGCAAATAATGTAAATTGCAAGGAGATGAGATTTGTGATTAGGAACCTGATAGATGTTGATGATGTCTCCCCAGCAACAGCGCCAGAAATTCACACGTTGACGGGAAACTACCTTGACTTGATCCTCCCCGGCAACGGCGCCAGAAATTCTTTTTGATGTCGCTTGAACTACGTCGGTATTTCCCCAAAGAGAAAGGGATGATGCAGCACAGCTACGGTAGATATTTCCCTCGGTGATGAGACCAAGGTTATCGAACCAGTAGGAGAACCAAGCAACACTATGTAAACGGTACCTGCACACAAAGAACAAATACTTGCAACCCGACGTGTTAAAGGGGTAGTCAATCCCTTTCGGGTAACGGTGCCAGAAATTGTCACGTGGACGGGAGAAAAATTATGATAGATTGGATAAATAGATCTTGAATAAACGTGAAATAAAAGAAGTAATGAAAAAGTGCAGCAAGGTATTTTTGGGTTTTTGGAATAATAGATCTGAAAATAAAAGTAGCAAATAATAGATCGGAAAGCAAATATGATGAAGAATAGACCCGGGGGCCGTAGATTTCACTAGTGGCTTCTCTCGAGAAAAATAGCATACGGTGGGTAAACAAATTACTGTTGGGCAATTGATAGAACTTCAAGTAATCATGACGATATCCAGGCAATGATCATTATATAGGCATCACATCCAAGATTAGTAGACCGACTCCTGCCTGCATCTACTACTATTACTCCACACATCGACCGCTATCCAGCATGCATCTAGTGTATTAAGTTCATGGAGAAACGGAGTAATGCAATAAGAACGATGACATGATGTAGACAAGATCTATTCATGTAGGAATAGACCCCATCTTTTTTATCCTTAATAGCAACGATACATACGTGTCATGTCCCCTTCTGTCACTGGGATTGAGCACCGTAAGATCGAACCCATCACAAAGCACCTCTTCCCATGGCAAGAAAAATCGATCTAGTCGGCCTAACTAAACCAAAGATTCGAAGAAGAAATACGAGGCTATAAGTAATCATGCATATAAGAGATCAAAGAAACTCAAATAACTTTCATGGATAAAAATATAGATCTGATCATAAACTCAAAGTTCATCGGATCCCAACAAAACACACCACAAAAAGAGTTACCATCAAATAGATCTTCAAGAGACCATTGTATTGAGAATCAAAAGAGAGAGAGGAAGCCATCCAGCTACTAACTACGGACCCGAAGGTCTACAACGAACTACTCACGCATCATCGGAGAGGCACCAATGAGGATGATGAACCCCTCTGTGATGGTGTCTAGATTGGATCTGGTGTTTCTCGAACTTGCGGCGGCTGGAATTGTGTTTCTTTGACTCCCCTAGGGTTTTTGGAATATTGGGGTATTTATAGAGCAAAGAGGCGGTGCGGGAGGCCACCGAGGTGGGCACAACCCACCTGGGCGCACCTGGTACTTCTTCGGCCCAAGTTGTTCCTTCTGGTACATAAAAAATCTCCAAAAAGTTTCACTGCGTTTGGACTCCGTTTGGTATTGATTTTCTGCGAAGTAAAAAACAAGGAAAAATACAGGAACTGGCACTGGGCACTACGTCAATAGGTTAGTCCCAAAAAATAATATAAAATTGCTATAAAATGATTGTAAAACATCCAAGAATGATAATATAACAACATGGAACAAGCAAAAATTATAGATACGTTGGAGACGTATCAACCACAACCCACCAGGGCGCGCCCGGGGCTGCTGGCACGCCCAGGTGGGTTGTGCCCACCTGGTGCACCCCCCTATAAAGTTATTTGCATAAAAAATCTTAAATATTCAGAAAAAATCGTATTAAATTTTCAGCGCATTCTGAGAACTTTTATTTTTGGGTCATTTTTTTATTGCACGGGAAAATCAGAAAACAGACAAAACAAGGCATTTATTTTATTTAACTAAGAAAACTAGAGAATAAAAGTTGGGAGCAGAAGGTAGTGCCTACTCAATTCATCAACTTCATACCTCTCAAAAATGATCCATTAATAAGGTTGATCAAGTCTTATTAACAACCACTTTCGATTAGCATGAAACCGAAGAACTTTCGTAAAACACTAAGTTACCTCAACGGGGATATGCATGTCCCCCATAATTAGCATTTCATATTTCTTTTTGGCAGTACGTAGAGGTAGTTGAAAACTTCCAATAGTGATTGTCGGAGATTTTTCAATAACATTAATACCATTCACTTGGAATTGTTTCTTAGGAAAGTGCACCGTATGTTCATTACCATTGATATGAAAAGTGACCTTGCTTTTATTGCAATCAATAACAGCCCCTGCAGTATTCAGAAAGGGTCTACCAAGGATAATCGACATGTTGTCATCCTCGGGCATCTCAAGTATAACAAAGTCAGTCAAGATAGTAACATTAGCAACAACAATGGGCACATCCTCACAAATACCGATAGGTATGGCAGTTGATTTATCAGCCATTTGCAAAGATATTTCAGTAGGTGTGAGTTTATTCAAATCAAGTCTTTTATACAAAGAGAAATGCATAACACTAACACCAGCTCCTAAATCACATAAAGCAGTTTTCACATAGTTTCTTTTTAGGGAGCAAGGTATAGTTGGTATTCCAGGATCTCCAAGTTTTTTGGGTACTCCATCCTTAAAAGAATAATTAGCAAGCATGGTGGAGATTTCAGCTTCCGGTATTTTTCTTTTATGAGAGATGATGTCTTTCATGTACTTTGCATAAGGGGCCATCTTTAATATACTAGTCAAACGAGTGCGGAAAAAGACTGGTCTAAGCATTTTAGCAAAGCGTTCAAATTCTTTATCATCTTTCTTCTTAATTGATTTAGGTGAAAAGGGCATGGGTTTTTGAACCCATGGTTCTCTTTCTTTACCAAGTTTTCTAGCAACAAAGTCTCTTTTATCAAATCTTTTATTTTTGGGTTGTGGGTTATCAAGATCAACAGCTGGTTCTATCTCAACATCATTATCTGGTTGTTTATCATTGTCTGGTTGAGTATCTTCATGAACATCGTCATTATCTTTTTCATTATCACTAAGTGAATGTTCATTACCAGATTGAGTTTCAGCATCAGAGATAGAAACATCATTATCATTATCAGGAGGCTTTTCAATTTCAGATTCACTAGAGGCATGCAAAATCCTTTCATTTTTCTTTTTCTTCTTCTTTTTAGAAGGACTAGGTGCATCAGTGTTAATTCTTTGAGAGTCTTGTTCAATTCTCTTAGGGTGTCCTACAGGATAAAGTGGTTCCTGAGTCGTTTTACCTCCTCTGGTTGCTACTCTAACAGCAAAGTCATTTATATTATTGTTCATTTCTCTAGCAACTCTCTTTCAGATTTAGCAACTTGTTCTAATTGAGTTTGAACCATAGAGGCATGTTTTCCTACACCTCTAACATCATTGGTGATTCTAAATAACAAGTCACTCAAGCGAGCAAACATATCAGAATTATATTTCAAATGTTTCATAACATTTGCATTGAAGTGATCTTGTTTTCTAATATAGTTATCAAACTCATAAAGGCATTGACTAGGATGCATATTATAAGGATTGTCATTATCATTAAATTTCATTAAATAATTTACCTCTACCACCTTGGGTGGTGGTGTATCAAGCCCATTTATTTCTTCAATAGGAGGTAAATTTTTGACATCCTCAACTTTAATACCTTTTTCCTTCATAGATTTATTTGCCTCTTGCATATCTTCCGGACTGAGATATAAGATACCCCTCTTCTTCGGAGTGGGTTTATGCAGTGGTTCAGGAAGAGTCCAATCATCATGATTTTTTAATATATTATTCAAGAATTACTCAGCTTGTTCAACAGTTCGTTCCCTGAAAACACAACCAACACAACTATCTAGGAAGTCCCTAGAAGCATCAGTTAGTCCATTATAGAAGATATCAAGTATTTCATTTTTCTTAAGAGGATGATCAGGCAAAGCATTCCGCAATTGGAGAAGCCTCCCCCAAGCTTGTGGGAGACTCTCTTCTTTAATTTGCACAAAGTTAAATATTTCATGTAAGGCAGCTTGTTTCTTATGAGCAGGAAAATATTTTTCAGAGAAGTAGTAAATCATATCCTGGGGACTACACACACAACAAGGAGCAAGAGTATTATACCAAATCTTAGCATCACCCTTTAATGAGAACGGAAATAATTTGAGAATATAATAATAGTGAATCTTCTCATCATGAGCAAAAAGGGTGGCTATATCATTCAATTTAGTAAGATGTGCCACAACGGTTTCAGTTTCGTAACCATGGAAAGGATCAGATTCAACCAAAGTAATTAACTCTGGGTCGACAGAGAATTCATAATCCTTATCATCAACAAAGATAGGTGAAGTAGCAAACTTAGGATCACATTTCATTCTAGCATTCAAAGATTTCTCTTTCAGTTTGCATAATAATTTCTTAAGATCATCTCTATCATTGCAAGCAAGAAAATCTCTAGTTGTCTCCTCATCCATAACATAACCGTACCTTCAGGTACCTTAGGCAATTCATATCTAGGAGAACTAGGTCTAATAGGTGTTTCAAGATTTCCAGTTTCAGGTACTTCATCAATTTCAGCATTCTCAAAAACTTTAGCTTTAGCAAGTTGTTCATCAAGAAAATCACCCAGTGGCACATCATCATCAAGCAAGGTACTAGCATCATCATGAGTAGCATTCATAGAAGTAGCATCATCAATAACTTGCGACATATCAAGATTACTAGCATGTGGTGGTGTTGCAAGTCTACTCAAAATAGAAGGTGAATCAAGTGCAAAGCTAGATGGCAGTTCCTTACCTCCCCTCGTCTTAGAGGGAAAAATCTTAGTCTTGGTATCCTTTAGATTCTTCATAATGATAAATTGATAATAATCCCAAGTGACTCAACAAATATAGCTATGCTCCCCGGCAACGGCGCCAGAAAATGGTCTTGATAACCCACAAGTATAGGGGATCGCAACAGTTTTCGAGGGTAGAGTATTCAACACAAATTTATTGATTCGACACAAGGGGAGCCAAAGAATATTTGCAAGTATTAGCAGCTGAGTTGTCAATTCAACCTCACCTGGAGATTAATTATCTGCAGTAGTATGATCAGTAGCAAAGTAATATGATAGTTTTGATAGTAGTGGCAACAACAATAGTAACGGTAACAGTGATAGCAATGATTTTGTAGCAAGTTTAACAGCAACAGTAGTAACCTAGCAAGAACAATATAAGATAAATTCGTAGGCATTGGATCGGTGAATTCGTTGGATGATATTCATCATATAACAGTCATAACCTAGGGCGATACGGTACTAGCTCCAGTTCATAAAAATAATGTAGGCATGTATTCCGTAAATAGTCATACGTGCTTATGGAAAGAACTTGCATGACATCTTTTGTCCTACCCTCCCGTGGCAGCGGAGTCCATAAGGAAACTAAGGGATATTAAGGCATCCTTTTAATAGAAAACCGGAACAAAGCATTAACACACAGTGAATACATGAACTCCTCAAACTACGGTCATCACCGGAAAGTATCCCGACTATTGTCACTCCGGGGTTTGCGGATCATAACACGTAGTAGGTGACTATAACTTGCAAGATCAGATCTAGAACATAGATATAATGGTGATAACATAAACGGTTCAGATCTGAAATCATGGCACCCGGGCCCAAAGTGACAAGCATTAAGCATGGCAAAGTCATAGCAACATCAATCTCAGAACATAATGGATGCTAGGGATCAAGCCCTAACAAAACTAACTCAATTACATGATGAATCTCATCCAACTCCTCACCGACCAGCGAGCCTATGAAGGAATTACTCACTCCCGGTGGGGAGCATCATGGAATTTGCGATGAAGAAGGGTTGGTGATGACGAAGATCGAAGATCCCCCTCTCCGAAGCCCCAAACGGACTCCAGATCTGTCCTCCCGATGAGGAACAGGAGGCGGCGGCGGCTCCATCTCGTGAAACGCAATAATTCTTCCTCCCCTATTTTTTTCTTCGAAAATGTGAATTTATAGCGTCGGATATAGGGTCAGCGGGGCCACCAGGTGGGGACAACCCACCAGGGCGCGCCAGGAGGGGGGCACACCCTGGTGGGTTGTGCCCACCCAGGCCCCTCCCCCCCCTCTGGTGGTTCTTGGCTCTAGTAATTCTCTTTTATTATATAAAAAATCCTCGCAAAGTTTCGTTCCAATCCGAGAACTTTTATTTCTGCACAAAAAACAACACCATGGTAGTTCTGCTGAAAACAGCGTCAGTCCGGGTTAGTTTCATCCAAATCATGCGGAAAATCGTTAGGAAAAGTAGATACGACGAAGACGTATCAAGCGCCAAGTACAACAACTCGCGACCAAGCTCAACATCAACAAACAACCCATGTTATTCAACATTAGACATCTTGTGTGGTTACACCTTCGCAAGGACCGCTTCCCCAATGAACGCAAGTCCAAGCTACTACCACGAGCCGATGGACCCTTCAAGGTGCTAGCACGCTACAACAACAACGCCTACAAGATCGACCTACCGCGCGACAAGTACAACGTGAGTGATATCTTCAACATCAAGGATCTCTCTCCCTACCATGGTGATGAGGTTTTCGACCTGAGGTCGGATCTTTCCCAAGGGGGGGGGAGATGATGCGGAGCATCCTATGGTCATCCCCATGGACCCACCATCGTCTCGCCAAGTGCCAAATGGACCGATGACACGAGCACGTGCAAGAGCTCTCGAGATCAAGGTGACATCTCTCCTTATTGATATTCCATATGACCCGCTTGAGACATGGCTACTACCTAAAGCCGGAACACTATGTGTGATTAGGTATGAAGAACACCCCCTCGGAGATGGTCGTGATGATGGACAAGTCCCCAAGTTCATGGATGAAGAGGACCAACGGAAGGAATCGAAGAAGTCCCCAGGACCCGTACATCCGGCCCCAAGGCCCGGACATCTGGCCCCTGGAACCTTAGCCGCCACAGCCCAGCAGCCAAAGCTACAGGACCCGGACATCCGGCCCGACGCGTGCCCCGGACATCCGGCCCCCACCCGGAAATCCGGCATCCTTCACAGAACGCAACCGAAGCCACCCCGGACATCCGGCCCCATCAGCCCGGACATCCGGCCCGTCCTGAAAGCCCGGACATCCGGCCCGACGCCCGAACATCCGGCACCTGTCTGCGCACAGTGATTGGGCCGATGCCCATGTACCCCTTCGCCCCCCTAGACTATATATACTCCTTCTCCCCCAACGTTTTAGGGTCAGCATTGTCTTAGCTCATTTTTGAGATTAGAGCATTGCTCATCCACTTGTACCCCTACTCCATTGGAGACCGAGGCCTCCTAGAAGAAGATCCCCCAAGTGGATTCAAGACCCCGTCAAGGGAAGATCCCCTCGTGGATTCAAGACCCCATCTCCTCGCGGATCGGGAAGGACTACCTACCGTTTGTATCGTCCCTTGTTGTGTTTGGATTGTGTGTCTCGTTGTGTACTCGGATCTAGCACATGTGTAATCGAATCTCGTTGATTTGAGTGTTTCCTCTCATTTTCCCTCTTGTGTGTTCTTCGTGTTCTTCGCAGGATCCGCTCCAATCGTGAAAGATCGGCCCCTAGGGTTCCACCCTACATCATAGTTGTTGTTCTCCGACCATGGATACCTGCTAGAATTTTGTAGTAGTGGTTGTTGTTCATTCGCCATGGATCTAAGCAATGAATAGGTAGTTGTTGTTTATGTTGCATAGCTTTTTGTAGTATTATTTGTTGTTGTTTCATGCGCCATGGATCCCTGTCTTTTGTATTCAGATACATGTATGAGATTTGTATGTTGCTGAAGAATCATTTGTGCAAGTTTTGGTTATTATTGATGTGTATTTCCGTAGCCTGAATATTAGAAGTTCTAACCTGATTAGTATCATGATATGGTAGTAAATAATAAAATAAATGGTTGTCATCATAGCAAAATTTCTGGAATGGCATCCAAAATAGTTGTGCCTTGCATTTAATATTAGTTTTAAGTGTTGCTTAACCTTGTTCTTAGTATGGTTTGATCCATAGTGAATTACTTCTTGTTGATCTTGTATTTCTGCAATTTCTATGCCATGCATATGGGATTTTTTTAGATAATTAGTACTGTGATATGGTAGTGAATAAGAATAGTTATGGCTCCTGCCATTTCTTTCATAGTAGGTGCCGCAATTCATTTTGTACCCATTGTAGCATAAATGACTGTTAGTGAGATTCCTACTATGTTGCTCGACTTGTGTAATTGTTGCTACATTCTGAATTTGTTCTTGCAGAAGTTTGTTATGTGCAAGTTTTGAATTTCCAATCTGCAATTAATTATTATTATATTTAACATATGCAAACTTGTGTAGAAATGTATGCCAAGGAATGCAATTTATGTACCCTGCATGTGTAATTGAAGACTGTTACTGACAATAGTACTTTCTGGATTTTATAGATAATAGTAAAAATAGTAACAATAGTACCCTGCATATTGCTAGGTGCAACTTAGAGTTGGAATGAGTGACATGGCAACAAAACTTATGTCTATTTTTGTTTTTGATTTTTGAATTTATCTTCAAGGAGGGTAGAGGCTTCCCAAAATCCATTCATGTAAAGAGAAGCTTATTTCAATTTTGTTTTTGAGTTTTGAATTTGTCTGTAGGGAGGATAGTACGCTTCCCAAAATTCATTCCTACATAGAGAAACTTCATTCAATTTTGCCTTTTGCTTTTGTATTAATCTTCAGGGAGGGTAGTAGACTTCCCATAATTCATTTTTTCATAGAGACATTTCTTTCAATTTTGTTTTTGCCTTTTGAATTTATCATTAGGTAGGGTAATTCATTCTGCTCTAGTAAAATTTCTGTGAGCTAGCATTCCTGTACTTCTAGTATTGCTAAAAAATACTAGTCCTATAAATTTGCCCATTCAGATATATGCGATCCAGACATTGAATTCAAAGTGCGGGAAAGCAATTATAAAAAGTTTCTGCATATGACCTGCCTACCTCCAAGTAATGCTTGAACTGTTGTAAATTAGAATTTACTTACCTTAGAGTATAGCTTATTTCATGGATATTTTTTTCTTACTAATGTTCTTTGTGTGCAAATGTTCCAACCTGAACCTGCAATTTTTTAACTCATAGTAGTAATGGCTTTTGATCTTTCTGTAAAATTGAGTTATGGGGTTACGATCTGACTGTAATTCATCAGATTACTTCTATAGTTAAACTTATGAAAAGTATAGTAATGACTTTTAATATGTGAACTGTATTCCTACAATTTTGAAATCTGCATGATACCAATTTCAAAGGGACAATGCTTGTAGGCTTCTAGTTGAGTGATCAAGCATCTTCTCTTTAGGTAATGTTCTGTTCCTAAGATTCCGCCTATCTGCTATGGATTTGATTACCTTTTCAAATTATTCATTTTGTAGTATCCCTATGTCAAACTAGAGGTTTGCTACAACACCTCTGTTGCGATTCATCCATATGAATTTCAAATATGGAGAAGATCAATTTAAAATGGATAAACCTGCTACTCAACTGGATGAGAAAGCTTGTAGGTCATTCTTCCCACTTCTTCCTTTTCTTTCTCTTACTTATGATTTCTTCCTACTCTCTGTTTGTTCAGACCCGAGATCATAGTTTGTTTCTAGTGGAGATCCATGGTGGAGAAAGTGAGAAGCCTTGTAGTCAAGTGTGTTTTTGTTTTGGTGGGTTTTGCTGTGACGGTTAACAGGTCCAGCCCATGGGTGTGTTTCTGTGTGATGTTAGAAAGGCTGAAGCAGAGTTGGGCTTGGTTGTTTCTTCAAAATCAATTGGCTCATAATTTGGGTCAGTCAATTATGTTTGAACAAAAATTCTATTTGTCCATTTGATCAGAAATTAATGGTAGATCTAGAATTGACTGACCGCAAATTCTTTTTCAGTCGATTGGCTCCTAGCCAGTCCCAAAGAAAACAGACTTAATGATGCCGCCCAGAAACTTTCGCCATCAATATAAGTCTATGACACATTTGCTAATCTTCGGTTGACATTGGGACACGACTCGAGACCGAGCTGGACATTGGGACGACACGTCCGAACGCAGTGTCACCGGCGAAGGCGACCAAAAGATGGGAAAGACAAGACTGGTGCGGGGGTCCAAGGGTTAACCGGTGTGGGTGGTGGTGGAGGTGGTGGGTGTTTTTCAACTCCGTGAAAGTGGGTTCAAAGCAATGGTCAAGGCAACAACGGCTTGGAGGAGGGCAGCCAAAATTTTGCGAAAATCTAAGTTAATGATCAATAGAGTTGTATAAGTAATTTAGAAAGGATATTCTCATACTCACACAATACAAGAACAAGTATATGTGAAATCTATCCTTTCATAATTTTTGATTCATTCGTGTCCTGTTTGTTGGATTAGGTCTACAAATGTTGTAATGGAATGTATACGTAGGATAGGTTGGTGCAGTGAGGCTACGCAGCAACGACACCGCACGAGGGGTAGGTCGATGGAGGCGGATGGGGATGAGGAGAGGGCAGAGGACTATATTGATGAGGGTGATTGGAGTTGATGTTTCTTTTTCAGTTAACTAAAGAATATGCTGCCCCTAACAACAGGGGGTCGTTGCAAACTTAAAATTTCACGAGAGAAGAGTCATCATCGGAAATTGCCTGCATAATTGATGAATTTGCTCACACATGTTTTACGAAGAAGAAATCAATAACAAAACTACATAGACGGTGCAACATACGGTATACAAATCAAGACATTGCTTTTTAGGAAAGAACTAAATATGCACGCTTGCAGGTGAAGAGAGGTACAACCACCACGAGTAGGCGACAACCTTAGGGCATCTCCAACGCCGACCTGCAAACCTCCGGCAACCGTTCGGACTGCACGGTCCGGACCGCGGAAGCCATCCAACGCCGACCTGTATCAATCCACGGGGCGGTCGGCACGTGATTTGCCCCGCAAACAGGAGACAAAAGTGGGGGAGGTTTGCGGGAGTCCGGATGGATCGCAAGCCCGCTTCTGACCGCCCAGGCCCACCAAAAACGTCCGCTCCCCCCTCCCGCGCATTTTCGATCAGTGACGCTCCAGAGCGTCAGCGCCCGCATTCATGCCCGGCCAGAGCGGACACGACCACTCACTGCCGCTGGCATTGAAGCGGCGCGCCGGCCGAGAGAGTGCTGCCCGCGCCGCTTCCCGGCGCAGGTGACTGCCGCGCGTTCAAACGACACGACGGTCGCCCGTCCGCCCGTCTGCCGCCCGCATTGATGGCATGCGGTTGCCGAGGCATCTCCTTCGGGGCCACCCGTCTGTCCCTTTGCAGGCCACCGGTGCTATATAAACCGCTGCCACTGTGCCCCGGCCATAGCCACAGTCATCCCTCTCCGCACCACTCCCCGCCATGGATCCCTCCGCCGCCAAAGCTCACTGGGACGGGCTGACGTCGGAGCAGAAGAACGCCATGGCAGGACGCACGGGGTTGCGAATGGTCGGAGGAGCTACATTGTCACTGCAACATGTGTACGCGGTCAGCGGTGCGGTGGCAACAGGGATGGGGAGCACGAATAAGTAGGCAGTGCGGCTGCGCCGGCCACCGGGGCAGTACGCGAAGAATTTTCGTCAAAAAAGACCACCTGGGTTTTCGTACTAACAGGAAGGACCACCTTTAGACTATATTGATAGAAAAGACCATGTTCACCGTGACGACAGATGCGGCAGCCGACACCTGGCACCTGCAGGGCTAAGGCGGCAAGACTGGCCGCCATGGGCTGAGGCGGCAGGACTGGGAAGTGATCTCTTTTTTTTAACACAGTACAGACGCAAGCGCTCATATACACGCGCATACACTCACCCCTATAAACGCACACACGCACACCCTACCCCTATGAGCACCTCCGAAAGACTGAGCCGGCATATCATCTTGAAATTTACGAAGTCACCGTAGGCACCTCGTCGTCGACGGGAACGTCTCCTCCCACTGAATGCGCATCGCCGGAAATCCTGAAATAAATCCAGAAATAAATGCGAGCATCAGGATTTGAACCCTGATGGGCTGGGGATACCACAGTCCCTCTAATCATCAACATGTGGTTGGTTCGCGGACTGGGGAGTGATCGATCAACATCATTCTCGTTAATCAAATTAGTACATGCATGTGTCGATCGTATTAATACATGTGCTGTTAATCAGACTTTCTAATCACAACACTAGCACTCACAGCCATACAGGTCCTGATTAAAATATTCCGGCTATTGTGCCGAATTTGTAGTGTGTTACTCCCTCTGTCCCATAATATAAGAGCGTTTTTTAAACTAATAAGACGAAGAGAGTAGTTGATTAATTTGGAATGGATCCATCAGCCAGTTACTAGGTGTGAGCTGACGACTTACGGCTATTTTGTTTTGGATGGATAAACAACCTTCAGATAAACCAGCGCATGTGCAATTCTCAAAAATCATGTAGCATCTGCCGCCTGCTGTCGCATCGCACATCTGCGCAGGCTGCCACTCATTCCACTGAAATACGCCGAGCGGCTGGGAAACCTGTTACGCCGGAGGAGCCGCCTCACCCCATGGCGGCACGTGTCATGTGTCGGCTGTCGCATCTGCCACCACGGCGGACATGGTCTTTTCTGTCAATATGGTCTGAAGATGGTCCTTTCTATCAATACGTAGCCTAGGTGGTCTTTTCTAACAAAAATCTGTACGTCGAGGGAGTAGCTGCCATTCCAAACAATTGGCGGGATCCGAATTGTTAACGAGCGGTGCGGTGGCAACACGGACGGGGAGCACGAATAAGTAGGCAGCGCGGCTGCGCCGGCCACCGCGGCAGCACGCGGAGGGAGTAGTTGCCGTTCCAAACAATTGGCGGGCAGGAACCGATTTTGTTAATGTTTCTATGAGATAAACTCCCACATATTCTAGCACTGCATTATTGCCAGAGGCCGGCAGCAAGGCTCTCGTGTGCTGCTTAAGTTATCCCACATTCTTTTTTCTAAATTGTTGTTGTCTCGTTCCTTGTACGAACGCCAAAAAGAAAATGCACGTTGCCTCCAATTTTGTTGGTGGCTCGTTTCCTTGTAAGAACGCATGACGCCTCCATTTTGTCTTTGGCAAGAAAAATATGGAGCATTGCTCCAAAGACATGTTGTCCTTAAACTTATTGTAGTGCTTGTCAACTGATCAACAAGTATTGAATTAGTGGAGGTTAGTTGCCGTTAGTTGTGCACATTTCACGTATGAGTGAAGGCATCAAATTTGTCAAACCGTACTATTCTGAACTGTCGCTGTGAGTTGACGAGCCCTAGCATTGGAGGGACAGGAATCGTATCACAACGATGGATCTCGTGGAACACAGAAGAAATCAATGAAATCCGGGTTAATGAAGTCCCACTGAAACTTCGGTGATAAATATAAGTCTATAATGCATTTGCTAATCTTCGGTTGCCTGAAAATCTTTGGCGTCTTAGGCGATTTGGACACGGCTCGAGATCGAGCCAGAGATGGGGACGACACGTCCGACCGCAGTGTCGACAACGAAGGCGATCAAAAGATGGGAAGGAGATGACTGATGGAGGGGCGTCCAAGGGTTAACGGGTGTGGATGGTGGTGGAGGTGGTGGGTGTTTTTCGACTCCGTGGAAGTGGGGTTCAGAACGATAGTCAAGGCCACAACGACTCGACGGAGGTGGGTAGCCAAAATCTTTGGAAAATTTGAGTTAATGATCAATAGGTTTGGATAAATAATTAGAAAGGATATTCTCATTCTGACACAATACAAGGACAAGTATATGTGAATTCTATCCTTTCATAATTCGTAATTAATCCTCATCTTGTTTGTTGTATTAGGTCTACAAATGCAGTAATGAGGGTGTTGAATGTATACGTAGGATAGGGCGATGCAGCGAGGCTATGCAGCAACGACACAGCACGGCGGGTGGCGGTGAGAGGTGGCAAGGGTGATGATTTGTGTACGTGCGTGGTGTTGGCTATGTACATCTTAGTCATGCAAATGTCAGGTGTGTGCTCATTGTGTTCGTATCATGATGATTCATTTGAAGTCAATAAAATTCACCTTTTGTCAAAACGTGGGAAAAAACAACTTATCTTTTTCTTCCTAATCAGTCCGCCCCCCTCTCCATTAATTACTCAACGAAAGTAACATTGTTCGCAATGCTACCCAACCATTGACGTTTTCTTGTATTATCTCTTGTAAGCACAATATTTTGGAATAGTTGCCACATGAAATTTTTAATGTTAAGAGGCATAGAAACTCCCCATATCAACTTATTGTATGACCTAGCGATATCCTTTTCCAACCAACTATACATGGATTTAGTAGACTAAACCAAAATTCTTAGAGAGGAACCAGTTAATCTCATCAAGTTTTATATCATCAACCAAGTGAAATATTTCTACCAAATATTTCTACAATCCATTCCACTGTTCTAGCATAGCACCAATAAGCCGACACCTAAAAGTAATACCAAAGTTTTTTTTTGCCGGAAAAGTAATACCAAAGTTAAAGCCAACAAAGTCACAGAAAATACACTCTTGTGCTTGACATATGTCGAGAAAGAACATATCTGCATTGATAATTTATTACTCCTCTGTCTCAAAATGTATGAAGTGTCAAAAAACATCTGACATGATTCGCAAAAAAAAAAAAACATCTGACATTTTAAGACAGTGAGTGGTATATAGTATATACCAGTGTGGTAGTTGTATTGACTTGTATATGAGGATATGTGAGTCTTTCTTTTGAAATCAAATAAAAAGAAGACTCTTGATTAACTGATTCAACCACACGAACTGAAATTTACAGCAAATGAGATAAACTCTCGCATGTAACCCCACACCGATCACATTCACATCTCTGCAACCTTGCTCGTCGGCCAAGTGATGGCGATGGGGCTCGTTACCGAGTGCTCGCCGTCGCTCCACTCAATCGACCCGAACGTGTACTTCTCCGTGACACTGCCGGTGGTTCGTTGTGCAAAGGTGACCACGTACTCCTGTGTTTTCTCCGTCGGGCTGAACTGCAGCGTCTCGGGGCTCACCGTGACGCGAACGCCGTCGGGGGCGGTGACCTTGGCCGTGTACGCAGCCGCGGCGTCGCTGCCGACGTTGCGCACGACGCGGCGCTGTGTGACGACCGCCACTTTGTTCGAGGTGAACACCACCGAGAATGCCGGGTAGTTGTGGTCCCCCACCGTGGCGCCCGCGCGCTTCGAACAACTGACGGATGAGCCGAAGACGGCGACCTGCTTGGCGGTGTAGCCGAGCGCGCACAGGAAGGTGATGTAGTCCTCCGAGCCGGCATCGTAGACGAGGCCCGGGTTCACGGCGCTGTTGGGGTCGATGTGTCCGGCCCCTCGCGCGAACGGCGTGGACGCGTCGCCGGTAGACATGTCACCAATGACGGCGCCGGAGCTGTCCACGTTGTACGCGGTGGTCATCAGCGAGGACTTGATCGCCGCCGGGCTCCACTCGGGCCTCGCCTGCCGGAGCAGCGCGGCGATGCCGCTCACGTGCGGGCATGACATGGACGTGCCCGATATGATGTTGTACTTCACTCGCCTCGTGTCGCTGTCGAGCTCCGTCGGCGAGTTGGCGCCGGTCCATGCGGCGAGGATGTCCACGCCGGGCGCGGTCACGTCCGGCTTGAAGATCTCCGGCGCACGGAAGTTCGGCCCGCGGCTCGAGAAGGCCGCCATTCTAGGGGAAGGAGGCGTCGAGCCGACCACGGTGCCGCGGAAGACGATCGTCGCGGTAGGGGAAGTTTGAGTGCGTATGTACTTCTTGATCTTCTCGGCGTCGACAAATGACACAGCCGTGGCGGGGTGGACATGCGGGCTGGTGATGGACTGCTCACCGAATGATTTTGTGCTCGCGAGGATCGCTCCGGCGCCACCGGCGACCTTGACGGCAAGTGGTTTCGCTGCTCGGGCATTTACACCCGACTCACACAAAACAATCTTCCCAGCGACCTTGGTGGCGTTCAACTTTCCCTCTTCGCACACTTTGGAGCCCACGTCCCCTCCGTAGACCAGTGGTATCTTGTTGGCGGCGAGCGGCTCGCCGGCGTAGAGAGTCGTGCCTGTGAAGGTCTCGCCGTTGCCGAGAACGACGTCGCCTGGGAATTGGCGGTTGAGTGTGGACGCGCCGACCGTCAAGAACCATGGCGCTATGTTGCATGCGGTGTAATCTCCGGGGCCGGAGTTTCCCGCGGAGGCGGAGACGACGATGCCCTTGCTGACGGCGCGGAACGCTCCCACGGCGGTCGTATCGCTATAAAAGTTCGGGGCCATGCCGACGGCGCCGAGCGAGACAGAGAGAACGTCGACATTGTCCGCGATGGCCTCATCAAACGCGGCTAGGATGTCAGAGCTCGCGCACCCTTCCCAGCACGCCTTGTAGACGGCAATGCGCGCGCCCGGGGCCAAGCCGACGGCTTTTCCTCTGGCGTAGTCGAAGAAGCCGGTGTCCGCGACAGCAGAGCCGCCGGCGGTGGAGGAGGTGTGGGTGCCATGGCCGTTGGTGTCGAGCGGCGACTTCGAGTCCGCACCGAGGGCACGGCCGCGTAGAGCCTCCTGCCCCTTCTGGAAGAACTTGGCGCCGACGAGTTTGTCGTTGCAGAGCGCGGAGCCGTTGAACGACGGACTGGAGACGCACCTGCCACGGAATTTGCTCGGTGGGGGCGGCAGCGACGGGTCGGCGGCGAAGGACGGTCGCCCTTCCGGGTACACGCCAGTGTCGATGACCCCGATGATGACGTCCGTGGCACCGTTCGACACCTTAAGCAGCCCGGACGACGGGGAGAGACCGAGAAAGGACGGCGTCAGGGTTGTGTGCAGCTCCTGCATCGTGTCTGGCACGACGGCGAGCACGGAGCCCGACGACGCGAGTCGCGCGGCCTGGCGCTCCGTGAGCCGCGCCGCGAAGCCTGTGGCGGCGTGCGCGTAGGAGTAGAGCACGCTCGGCGCCGGGCTGGACATCTCGACGGGGATGTGGTCGCGCAAGAACGAGCCGTACGCGCGGGTTGTCAGCAGGCCGCGGCGCGGCAGCCGTGGCGCGTGCTCCGCGGCGACGTGCACGATGTAGGAGGACCTGGCCTCCACCTCCGTGGCCGCTGCCGTGGTGCCGGCGAGCAGGACGCACAGGGCCGCGAGCGCGAGCGGTCTGAGGAGGTCCATTGTCGCTGCGAGAGGTGCGGTACCAGAAGGGACGGGGCGCACGTATAAGTAGGCGCCGGCCACCGCGGCAGGACGCGGAGGGAGCAGTTGGCGATCCAAGTCATCGCGGACATATTCTAGCACTGCATTATTGCATTCTCGCGTGCCGCCTCAGTTATCCTACAACTACTACTACGAGCAGTGCATTCTTCTTTCTAAATTGCTGTTGGCATGTCGCGATAATGGAGTGCGAACGCACGATGGCTCCATTTCGTTTTAGGCGGGAAAAAGAAGGGAGCACGTTTGTCCTCAAACCGAATGCAGTACTAGTTAATCTCGCGCGTCAACTTATGAAACAGTATTGAATTACGTTAGTTGTATGTATGTATATACATGTGCCGGCTGTAGGCGTATGAATGAAGGCATCAATCGGACCTGTCAACTATTCGATAGCGGAGCTTGTGAGGTAGTCCAGGAGAGGATGCAGATTGTGGTCTGTATCGACGATATCTGAAAGACGGAACATGTGCTGTGCTCGTGGTTCGTGGATGACAGGTATGGTTTTCTCCTTCGGCGTCTTAGTCGCGGTGGGGTGCCAGATCTGGAGTTTGATGGCGTGTCCGGGGTGTTGCCCCGGTCTGATTCGTTCAACAGCAAGGGTTTCACTTTTGGTGAGCCACCTTGGAGATCCGAAAAGCTGCATATCAGCGATGGAGCCGCGTTGAGCTCGGATGAGGTGGTGATTCGTCATTCTTTTCTTCGGTGGCTACTGTGGTGGTGCCGAAGGCATGTGACGGGCGTTTGTGTCAAGCTAAGAGATGTTCTGCTATCTTTTCAGTTTTGTTATGTCGGTCTTTACGTGACTTGTACTTTGTTCTTTATGATATGAATAAGACACGTATTACCATGAAAAAAAAACTGTTCGATAGTACGTACTGTTGCGTACTGTCTGAGCTTGCGACGTAGCACTGTATGAGATCACGATGGGTCACCATGTGAAGGACCGAAGGAGAAGCCAGACACGAGCCTACACCACATACGGTGCATTCGTGTGCACGGGGCACCAAGTGCACACCGCATGTGCATTGCTACAGTGCTGCAACTCTGCGAGTGCGAGAGGTGCCTGCATGTGGTGTGCATGAGGCGGCACATGGGTAGGGCTCGCGTCACGTTGTAGTACTTGCATGCATGTCCTCTTCTGTCTCTTGATTATTTTGCCCGTACGACTCCGTTCTCGTCTTCGATAACAGAAGCAAAGGTAGTAGATGATGCATGTCCTTTGGATGGATGGATCGTGGTGTACACTGGAAGACTCGCATGACGACGCGTCAAGAATCGTCGAATTAGAGGGTGATAATCATGCATTTTCCCTCCATCCAAAGGCGTCGGTCCCGTGACTGTACTGTGATACAGCCACTTCAACTCAGATGCCCTTGTGGCGTTCGATAGAGAGCAGCAATCTAATCAGTTCGATAGAGAGAGCATCCTGTCCTTAAACTGAATGGAGTACTAGAAACAGTACACGTCCTTAAACTGAAGGCATCAAACTGAGTGCACCGTGAGGTGGCACATGGGTAGGGGCACGTCCTCCTATGTCTCTTCATTGTTTGCGCGACCCGTACAAACGTACGACGACACCATTCTCGTCTTTAAGAGCGTCTACAGCCGGACCTCTCAAACCTGCCTTATATGTCCGGGCGGGCTACTTGAAACAGATGGACGCCTCAAACAGGCCTCAAATGTTCGGACTGATCAGCACCCCCATATCCAGCCTAAATATAGGGCGGATATGGGGCGTCCGGGCACGCCCATCACGTCGGACCCGGCCCATGCTAGCCCATCCGACCGCACTTATATTCGTCTCCAACCTCTCACCGGAGCAAATCCTAGCCACTTCACTCCATTCCCCTACACTCTCCTCCGCCACCCGAGCTCACCTCCGACGGTTTCCGGCCTTCTCCGCCATGGCAGGCAGCGGATCGGACTCTGACCAGTCCGGATCCGTCAATCGGGGTGTCATCCCATGTGGGTTGGAGGAGGCAATGGCAGTCCGCATTGCACTCCGCCGCTCCCAGGAGGACAGCGCCCGACCGAAGGACGGATTCGTCCGCCGCGACGCCATAGCGTCGGCTCACCGGGCGCTCGGGTCCTCTGATGCTGGATCCTCGTGGTCCCGGCCGAAACACCTGTCATTCCCCATCACCGGTCGGGCAGAGTATGAGTCTCACCGGGAACGGGCGGCCCGCCGTGGGAAGGAGAGGATAAGGGCCGCCGAAGCCCATATCACGGCGGGGGCGGCTGATGCGGCGGCACGGGCGGCCGCAGAGGAGGAAGTCATCCGCACCCGCATTGTGAAGAAACGACAGCCGAGGAAGACGCGTGCCCTCGCCCAAGAGCAGAATCGGGTGGTCCGTGCCATGGCCGGACTGCCACAGAATGAGGAGAAGGAGAACAGCTCCGGCAACGAGCAGATCCGGCTCGATCCGTACTGCGTCTTCGACCGGTACTTCCGCGAAAAGGACGGCAAGGGCGCCGAGAAGGGCAACGGCAGCCGTGGATGAACTTCACCATAGGCAAACATGTCAAATTTTGGTAGTCCGATGGCATGTTTAAGGTAGTGTGATGGAGTAGCTGAATGATGCGACGTAGTTGCATGAGTTTGCATGGATTTGAGATATGATAATTTTGGTGTCCAAATATGAATTGCATTTTTTAAGAAGTGCACGGTCAGTGCGCGTGGACACGTCCAGACGTATCCACGGGCGTTTGCTGAGGCGGATTTGCCAAATTCGGCTGTAGATGCTCTAACAACACAAGACAAGGTAGATCGTGGCGTGCACTGCCAGGCTCACATGACGACAGCTATAGAGAGTCGTCGAATTAGAGGATAGAGTAAGCATTTTGCGTTTGGCGACCTTTGATGCGGGAGTAAAGGTGTCAGTTCTGTCAACGTCACGGGCCGTGGCATTGGATAGAGATCGAGCAGCAATCACATCAAACTGGGTTAGTGCGAAATCGCGTAGAGAGAGCATAAATCATGCACTAGTGGGGTACTATGACAAGGACACGGTGATCATTTCTAGGAAGAGAAAACTCACACTGCAAATGCATGATGCATGAAAGGGACAGGGAAACAGTATGGCAGCATGATTGGAGTAGGCAGCTCCCTTCTTCTTCTTTTATAACAACTCTTTCCGTTCCAAAATAATTAAAGTTTTAGATCTGTCATAAGTAAAACTTAAATAAGTTTGACCAAGTTTCTTTCTAAAAAACTAGCCAACATCTACAAAACCAAATTAGCTTCCTTAGAGCATCTACAACCGGGCGTCCTAAACCGGTCAAATGCCCGGGCGACCAGTCCGGTCATTGACCGGTCATGAAATTCTGACCCAGACGAGCGCCTCAAACGCTTGGGCTGATCGGCACCCCTCATATCCAGCCCAAATATAGGAGCGGATATGGGTTGGCCCGGGCGCGCCCGCCTGACAATTCCGGCCCATTACCAACCCCACGGTTGTCCCACAAAAAACCCCATCCAGTTCAACGCTCTGAAACACTAACTCACTCACACTCTCCTCTCTCGCTCCGTCCTCTCATCTCTCGCTCCGTCCTCTCCTCTCCCCGTACCGATTTCGATCGAAACCAGCACAATGTGGAGCTCCGGCAGCCGCTCCGACTCCGAACTGGATCCAGACTATTAGCTTGCCCTCCGCATCGCCTTGGAGCGGTCCAAGGTGGAGACCGGGGGCAGCTCCGGATATGTAGCATCGCCGCAAACGCAGCTCCCCCACCGGCGCAGCTCGAACGTCGGCGCTGGCCCATCCCGGCCCGTGCACAGCTCCGACAGGCCTGCTCAATCCGCGCCTCCCCTGCCGTGCCGGCTAGTGCTCCCTCATGTGGGCAGCGGTGGGTGCTTGTGCCCGCCCCGCCGGCCCAGACGCGCATGGCGGAATCAGAGGCGCGCGCCGCCCGCCGCGAGAAGCAACGGGAAAGGGAGAAGAAGAAGGTGGAGCAGTCCGTGCGCCGCCGCCGCGGGATGCAGGCGGAGCCTGACGAGGACGCGCGGCTCCTTGAGTGGGTCTACCGCCGGCCGCTTACGACCGCGGAGAAGAATGCGCGGCGGCTCCGCCGGAAGAACGCCAAGGCGCTCCGGATTGCCATTGAGCAGTTCGAGCGTGAGGCGGCGGAGGCGGCTCGGCTCCCGAAGCTCAAGCGACAACATGATAGGGAGGTCCGGCGGTTGAAAGGGCTCACCATCCTCTCCGACACCGCCGCCGCCGCCGACGACAACGACGGCTCCTTGTTCGATGACTCGGACGATCCGCCACCAGCCGCCAAAGCCTACAGCTGCGCCGCGACCGTAAGGGCAAAGGGCCGGCGAGGAAGTGGTGAAGCTACGCCGTCTCCGTCTTCAATTTGAAGTTTTTAGTAATCTAGTTTAAACTTGTCCGTCGTTTATGTGAATTATGTAAACTTTGGCGATCTTTTGGTCATCTGTTGGTGATCTTTTGGTGATCGAAATGTGCATTTCTATGTCCGATTCCCTGTCTGTTTGATGATCTATGTAGTTTATTTCTATGTTGCATGCTTAGTCTGGATATGAGGTACCGGATATGAGATACATGGATTTGGACAACAGGATTTCAGGAGTGCGCGGTCAGTGCCCGTGGACGCGCCCGGGCGCGTCCGCGGGCATTTGAGGGCCCGGCTGTAGATGCTCTTAGATTCATCGTAAATATATTTCAGTAATATATATGTATTTGATGTTGTAGATGCTTACAATTTTTTCTAGTAAGTTGATCAAGTTTAATGAAGTTTAACTTAGGACAAACCTAGAACTACAATTATTTTGAAACGGGGAGAGTATTTACCGTGAGGCAACAACCCCACGGTCCTTTACCTTGACCATGAGGGCGAACCTAGGTAAAAACCCTGTGCAAACCCCATGTGCACTCTCTACCCTACCGAGACTACTGACGGTTTCGGTACCATCAAAATTAAGGAATCCTCACCTAAAGTTTTCCAACAACCCAGTTAACATGCAGAGTAGCAGATCCCCAGTTTCATTAATAATTTGCAACATATGTTTAGTTCATTTTGCATACAGTATACATTCAAATGATCTGCTGTTTTTTCCAGTTCTCTAATAACATCAATCACAATCAGGAATGTAAACACACATCATAGCAACATGTTGCAACATACTAGTATGATAAAAAAGAGTCGCAAAAAGTTAGCAGAAGTTGCAAAATCAGTACCTTCCAGATTCCTTATCTTAGTGAGATTAGAAGCCCTCTCCATCACATTGCCCATGTTGGCTTAAGCATTCTTCTGATTAACCCTAATATTATGTCCAACAACCAGAGGGGGACGTGGAACTAGTGCAACGCCAGAATTTTCAAAAACCAGCCGTCCGCGGTAATGGCACTGGTGGGGAAGATTATCGACGAAGCGGGACTCTCGCTGACTGCAGGACAGCGCATGGCAAGCTCATTGCTGTTAAAACCCACCCAGAGAGCCTGATTAGGACTCTGACGGTCCTTTGTGTAACGGTGTACCACCCCCCCCCCCCCCCCCCCCCCCCCCCAATTGCAATGAAAATTGTGCCGACAACATTTTCATCAAAAAGGAATGAAATTCAGACTGAGCATGAGTAGACTAACAAAGATGAAAAAGATCATCAAAGCATGTCCCCAATCGCATAAGAAGAGGCGAGGAAACCTTAATGCCAAAGGGTCAGATGATCCCCCAATACTGTAATGTCTCCTTCGCGTTGAGCTTGCGACTTGTAGGGACATGAATCAGATCACCATGGGTTACTGTTGGAATGGAAACTACGGAAGCAGAAGATGGATAGAGGCAACCCGTTGTCTGGATACATGACGGTGCACCGAATGTTTCATCGTAACCGTAAAGGACTGTTATGTCTCACCATGCCTGCATCAGTATCCATCGTCTATGTAGTGGATAGATTTGCTCGCACAGTCAAACAGGAGCCTCCACGGTTCATTCGTGTGCACCGAGCACCAAGTGCACATGCGCATTGCTACGCTGCTGCAGCTCTTCAAAGGTGTACCCACGTGGCGTGCCAGGCAGTACAGCGAGCTGTGCGGCAACATGAGGCGGCATATGGGTAGGCTCTCGTCACGTCGTTGCATGTCCTCCTCTGTGTCTCTTGATTATTTGGCTCGTTGCGCGACCCGTACGACTCCATTCTCGTCTTTGATAACAGAAGCAAAGGTAGGTGATGATGTTGTCCATGCATGGATCGTAGTGTGCACCGGAGACTCACATGACCACACATCAAGAAAACCGAACGAAGCATGATAACAAAAACAAAAGGATGGGCTAAATTAACCAACTATACTCTACTCAAAATATATATATGAACCACTATACTGAATAATTCTCACTTCAATTGACATCAGTATTTCATAGTATAGAAATGAATATAAGGTTTATATTTAACAATGGAAAGTTACTACAACAATCAATAATTGATTTTCATTACATGGAAAACTTCATGATCAGTTTTATGAGAATTTTCAGGAAGATTTTCTTTCACAGTTTCGAGAGGTGCGGTGGGAGGTTGGGAGCATTTGCAACACTTGTTGTTTCTCTTGCGGTGATAAGACCTTGTCAATTCTTATTGTGATCCTAGATGGACTGATGTATCATCCAATCAGTGTTTTTCAGTTTCCCACCCTCGGCACTCATATAGAGCACCATGATTTTTTACAGCCAACTTGCTTTGCTTCAATTATAACAACCTTCCACTAAAATTTATGAAGGAAATTAATTGTTGAGAGCATATGCAGTATGCTCTCATGTACTGATTTTGAATTTGTTGGTTACTAGCAAACTTGCCGCCAATAAATTACTCCTGGTTGCTGATATAAGTGTCTTATGCACAAGATTATTTGTATAGGTAGTAGATTAAATGATCTTTTTTCCCTTTATAATTGCTGTTTGGAATGTAGCGATTTCAAACTGGGTGGAAACCAATTGATCTCGGCGCTCTTGAGTTGAGGGTTCTCGACCAACAAAGCAAGCTGCTCAGCCCCCAGTGGCCACTATTGTGAGTCCTGGCCACGTAATATACTCTATCTTTTCTTTTTTTTAGATGTACTCTATGGGTTCGAAACTTAATTTGGTTAGCTTCACTGGCCCCTGCTGCAGAATAGTAATTACTCCCCCCCCTTTATAAATATTAACTTTTTTAGAGATTTCAATACAGACTACGTACGAAGCAAAATGAGTGAATCTACACTCTAAAATACATCTATATACATCTGTATGTAGTCCGTATTAAAATCTCTACAAAGGCTTATATTTAGAAACGGAGGGAGTACTACTACAGGATATATGGGTCTTGCTCACCTTTCATTTTTCTTTTTCTTATGTTATTATTATTTGAGAAAAGTATACTTTTCGTCCCTCAACTCTTCGCTGAGTTTAGTTTTCGTCCCTCAACTTTGAAACCGGACAGAGTGCATCCCGAACTCTCGAAACCGGTCATTTTTCGTCCCTGCGACTAAGTCAACCCGGTTTTAACCATGTGTGAACAGTACATCCGATGAACAGTAAATTCAAAAAAATAGCAAAAAAAATCAAAAAAATCTGAAATTTTATGACATCGAAGATACTCAGGTGCGCCACGTGCGTGCAAATTTTCGTCATGTTTGGAGGTTCGAGGAGCTCGCAGCAAAAAAAAAACAAAAGTAAATCTACTCCGAAGTGAACAGTAAATTCAAAAAAATAGCAAAAAAAAAATTTCTGAAAATTTTTGGTATTGAAGATGCTCAGCTGTGCAAGGTGCGTACATATTTTCGTGGTCAAATGACATCCGAGAAGGTCGTGCCAATAAAAATAAAATAGCGTACTTGTGCGTGACACTTCGGGTGGTTTCCAAACCCTCGGATCTAATTTTACAACGAAAATTTGCACGCACCTTGCCCACCCGAGCATCTTCGATGCCAAAAAATTTCAAATTTTTTTGAATTTACTGTTCACTCGAGAGTAGATTTACTTTTGCTTTTTTTGCTGCGAGCTCCTCGAACTTCCAAACATGACAAAATTTTGCACGCACATGGCGTACCTGAGTATCTTCGATGTCATAAAATTTCAGTTTTTTTTTTTTGCTATTTTTTTTCGAATTTACTGTTCACCGGATGTACTGTTCACACATGGTCAAAACCGGGTTGACTCAGTCGCAGGGACGAAAAATGACCGGTTTCGAGAGTTCGGGGTGCACTATGTCCGGTTTTAGAGTTGAGGGACGAAAACTAAACTCAGCGAAGAGTTGAGGGACGAAAAATATACTTTTCTCTTATTATTTTGAGAGGGGGTCTTGCTCACCTTCACCAGCTGATCACTACCATTTTCAGTACAAACGGAATAAACCTTTGCGGTTGAAACTTTATTAAGCAAATAATACTACTCATGATCAATGCATGCATTTCCAACATTTAATTCCACACATGCGTACGATTGATCTCTTGTGTTTGGACTTTGGAGCATTACTTGATTTTTGAGTTTATTGACTACTAGATCGTTGAGAGATGCATACTGAAGTTGTCATTCCTATAATCCTAGGCACAACAAAGGAATGCAGTACTGAACCTGGTACAGCCCACATGAAACTGATGAGAGAAGTTTTGGGGACTAGCTCGGTAGAAAAGAGACAAGAACACACAATGAAATGTGAAACACACATTCCAGTCTTGAGACAGAACACATCATAGACACACACGCGTTTCAATAATTAACCCCATCTCAATCATCACACTAGTAATACTAGTAATTATGCCAATTATAATCACTAAGATCCATGGACGTAGCGTTGCTTGGTAGAACCGTAGAAGAAGATGGATGCTGCGAGCTGCCAAACTTAAGCTAGGCTAGAGGGGGCTCCTAGCTTAGCTTATGGCTCTACGTACTACATGCAAACAGAAAGCTGTGCGGTAGCTTATTTACGCTAAAGGTGACGGCCGGCGAGGTTAGGCGCAGAGGGTGGCGGCGAGGCTGGCGCAGAAGAAGGCGGAGAAGGAGGAGGCGATGGAGATGTGGGTCCAGACGTCGAGGACGTTCCCGCCGGCTATGACTGCCACCCTGTAGACGACTCTGCAGAGAAGGTAGGTACTGCTGGCGGCCACGACGAGCGCGCAGACGACGAGGCAGCGGCCCAGAAATGTGAGGGAGCCCCCCGCCAGGACCACGACGGCCCCCGCGGCCGTCATCGCCTGAGCTACGCCGAGGAGCACCAGGGTGAGCGCGTCCGCCTCCGTGGCCGCGGCCGCGTGCCCGATCTGCGACTGCATGCATGCATGGGTAATCATCCAGCAAATTAGTACGTATGATACCGGTAGTAGGTGCCAGCGAAGGGAGATAGATGCCGGAGTTGTGGAGTTACCTGGAAGTCTCCCGGGTTGCTGGTGGCGGCAACGAGCCCGATCACGGCCGTCACCCATGTTAGAATAAATCCGAGGCTACCGTCGATCATCCGAGCACCAAGCAATCGCACGAGCACGACACCGAGATTTGTTAACAAGATTCATCGATATGGCTACATCTTCGGTGCATGACTATGGACGCTCCTCCCCATGACACCACTACAATACCGCACCCGGTCGCCCTGGACGCCGGCACATGCCGCCAGCTTCCCCTGCGTTTCTGTGCTATTATGTTGGCATAGGTTACATCGTGTGTCTACCCTCGCTATATATGTGAGGCCTAGGATACAAGTGTGGACACGACTCCATATCCTATCTAAACACAATACTACTTAGAGTCCAACTGTAACCTACCTTGTACACAATATTCGACACAACTCTAACAAACTCCACCTTGGCGAATATTCTCCACCACCTTGAATTCGTCAATGCGTCAAACTTCCATGTACATTGGACTTGAGCTTATCCCATGAGTACCGCCGCTACTCCAAAGACTCCATATGACTCCACCTGCAATTTGTAGCCCATTCTTTTCTTGACCACAGTCAACACTCGAGCAAAATTAAGTTCCCATTACTCTAGTTTGTGCTCCCAACTTCCAGAGTATCCGTTCAATGCCATCACACACCGATCACTGACCTACGTGAAAGTGGACAACTCACATATTGGGTGTCACACATAAGAGTTACCTGAACTCAACATCACCACTCCTTTCTTAACCGTCTGTCTGGAACTTGAAAGAATTTCACCATTGCTTGTAGTCATCCCGAGTCAAATTCGCAGTTGTCTCACCACATGTTTGACCACCAGAGCCCTGGCCCGTCTCCATGTCACGTGCATGCCGCACGCCTCGCCGCTATTACCGCGTCGAGCCTCTGCTGTCCCGTCGAGTCTCAAGGGTCGCGAACCCACACCACTCAACCCTCACTGCAGAGTACCATCGATCATCATCGACCGATGACGAGTTTCACGCTTCCATCAAACCACTGGGCTCCAGTCCGAACTATGTGTCACTCGCTTTTTTCCCGCTGAATAGGCTTCGATTCTCTGGATCCTTACACCGCAACTCCTCAATCCAGCTCCACCTTCAACATGACCCCATGGTAGATGATCAGTCCACCTTCGCGCCACGTTGACTTCAATCTCCGTGTGTACACCACCTTGAATCAACCCCGCGCCATAGTCTTGTCGAAGCCGCACAAGCCCTTGACACTACAACAGGAACCCCCCTACAGCAACGCATCATTGCGTTGCCAAAGGTCCATATAATCGTTGGTAAGGTCTACACCAACGGATTTATATGCGTTGCCATTGGTGGCGTTGCAAGGGTCTACAACAACGTCTATGCATCCGTTGGTAAACGGCATGAATAAGCATTGTAAGATTGCAACGCATAGAATTAGAGCTCAACAACGCTTCACATGCGTTGGTGGCTACCATACAAAAAATGATTATAAATGAGCTGCAATGCCTAGTGCATTACATGAAAAATGCACAGTATTTTATATATCACCATCCAAAATTATTAGGTCAATGCCGATATTGCAGAGGGGAGGCAGTATAAATAAAGAAATTTTTCTCTTATATTAAATCAACTTGGTTGCATTACAAAGGACACGATACAAAGATTACAAGATATGAAACTAGTAGTAATCCCATTCTTGACCTTGCAACCAACGTCTCAACCATTTTGAAACATAATGATTGAAACATTGGCACTGGAAATGACATTCTAAGACGCATGTGAAACTATTTAGTAGCACCCCTAATCTTGACCTTGCAATCAACATCTGAGCCATGCATCATTGAATATTGCAAATCTACAACAAAGAAATGAAACAGGTTAATAGGGCAGATAAAATGAAAGGAGGAGCAACATAGAAAGGTTGAAGGCAATGTGATAATTAGTCTTGATGCATGACTAATGATTTTGACCTTTTTTAGTAGTTGTAAAAACTTATAAGATTTTGCTAATGTAGCATCAACTCGCAATACCGAGAATTCATTACCAAGTTTAACATCATCAACTTTAGCTTTATATTCGGGGTCGATATTTTGGATTGAAGAGCAGTGTTCTTGTTCAGATTTGTCCAGTATCACATTTTGTAGCTAACAATAGTCATTTTAGCTTACAATAAACTAACTCAGCTCATTTCATTATTAAGTTTCACCATGTTAATAGAAACAGAGTATGTTATAGGGATGGGGGAATGTAAGGCAGGCATACAGTAGTTGATGAATTGTATTACCTAATCTGGCCGCAAAGAGTCTTATCTCATAGAAGCAGTACGACCATTTTCACATGCAAGAAAAGGGTTCTCTTGTACAAATTAGGTGAAAAAAGAGAAGCATGTGCAAGATAATAAAATAGTCAAGTAATGCTATTAATACTCCAAAATTTCCATTCGATCTAGTGAAGAATCATTCACGCAATATAGAGCCACTGTCAGAAAATACCTCCTGGTAAATCCAGCTTGGCACTAGTAGTCTTCTATGTTTTAGCGCCAACAACATCAACTTGGAACAATAAAAGTCTCTGCAACCTGCTGATTTGGCATATGCATTAGTAATTTATGTTCGGTTTTGCCCACAGAATCGATCGCCTCAAAATAACCGAACACATGTGCATGAAAAAACTTTAGCATAGCCTTTATTATTTATATCAAAACTCTTACATGACCTTGTTTTTTATGCAAAAACTCTTGCACGACCTGGTAACACAATATGACCTGCTACATGGCTGAAACAATCTAAACCTACTATGCCTTATAGCATCTAAAACGACTCAGACTCCAGCGCCCATTTCCTAGACTAGTAAGGCATGCTAACGCGAAGACATACTAGTACAGCATGTAGGCTGCTAGCTATGCAAACTCACTGAATCATATATGGATCGACTACGACCCACCCAAGAACACAAATGCTTATGACTTGCAAATCAGACATGTTAGAAAACTAACTAATCAAACCTATCCATATTAGACTCAAACTTGGCTAGTTAAAGTAGCATGGACTCGAGTGCGGCGTTTCTGCTCCCGAGCTCATCTGCACCCGCCCTGACGAAAAAAATCAAAAGAAATACTCAGAAATTCAAAAAATTCCAATTTTTTTTTGTGTGGTAGATAAGTTTATGCGTGAGGTGCGCTCCAAGTTTCAACTCATTTGGACATCTGAGCAACTCTCAGCAAAAAAGACAAATTCAGGGTCTGTAAAAAAGTTTACTGTTTACACACTGTTCTGACCTGATTTGTTTTTTTTTGCTGAGAGCTGCTCAGATGTCCAAATAGGTTGAAATTTGGAGCCAACCTCAAACATAAAATTGTATATCACACAAAAAAATGGATTTTTTTGAATTTTTTCGTATTTGTTTTGAATTTTGTTCTGAGCGGGTGCAGATGAGCCTGGGCACGGAATTGAGTTTTCGCATGGACTCCTACTAAACTACTTAAAATTATTCGAACAATTTAGAAGACCACAACATTCATGCAGACTAAGTAGTGCCAGCGTTATTAGTATATGCCAACATTTATTAAATAGGATTCGCTTTCTTAGTTCACTTGTTTACCGAGAACATGGAAACTTAGAGCAGTTCCAGCAAGCTGTCTTTTGTCACCATGGTTGCTGGATGCTCAAACTGTTGGCCCAAATAGGTAGAGGAGAAGGTCCTAAGTATTACAGAGAAGAGGAGATCCTAGTAAGATCCATTAGTTTGGGATCAGTGGATTCGACGTACCTGACACACTCACACAGTCGCCGCATCTGATCGCTTAGCTGTGTGTTTATGATTGTTAGTATCATCTCACCACCGTAGTGTGCCCTGTATGTCAGGGAAGCAGAGTGCACAAGAGGAATAATTTTCATGTTTACGTTCTTGGATGAACCAAGTACATGCTCATTGTGCTAACAGTTTAATGACAATATAATACAAACAAGATAAGATGTGAGAGGCACCTGGCCAAGAGTTTGTGTGCTGACCAATAATGCATCATTCTAGTATTTGGAAACATCTGTGGCTCCCACAAAATACAAAATTAGTACAGAGATTGCAGGAACTCAGAAGTACCTGTATTTCCAAAAAAAAATGCACTAAACTTGATTTAGAGGTGAGATTTCAAGAATATGAGTCATATACATATGACGAGAATATCAAGGTATGATGTTCTTGTAACTCAACTTCAAATTCTATCAATTATTTAACAGTTTATATTGGATAACATGAGTGTAAAAATTATTTCTATCTGAGCTTTTGCATAAAATTCGAGTTTGTAGTGTGCACATTTTTACTGAATAAGAAGCTGAAACTAATACAACTTTTTATCAGGGGAAAACAATATTACATCAACCGTGAAAAATAGAATAAGATACAAATTCATGTTTTCCTTACTGTAACATGAACTAGCGAAAGGATCCTCACCATGCTATAAACAAATGCCTTAAATAATTCTCAAGGCTTCTTCTGCATATTCATGGGTTTGTCCTGATTGCAATGCATAAGTGTTGTAGATCTAACTGTTAAGATACAGCAGAAGCACACACATAGTAAAAGACAACGTCAGAACCTGTGAGTGTAGATGGAATAAAGGATTACAGAATAAAGACAAATGTTGGGACGAACGGATGCAAGTGGGACTTATTTATTTAGAATATTGTATTGTATATGTGACACCAAATAAATAATGATTTAGTGTATTTAGAAGGGGATTCTCAATTTGAAACAATTATGCTAGTATCATGGACCCATAATTGCACTGACATGTTGATATTTTTAGCAATGTTCTTCAGTGACATACATGATCGCATATGATATATCGCTGATACACTATCTCACTCTAATTTGAACTAAGTTGATCTTCTTATAAGAAAACACTACGTTGATCTTATTGAACAGGTCATGCTACATGCTAGTATGTACTACTAATCCAAGAACGTATATCATATGAAGAGGAAAGTCTAACCACGCATGACAGGGCGAATTAGTACAGATCAACACATGGCGAATCAGATCTAATCAAATAAACACCAGAACCAGATAAGTCAATGTCGGAGTCGAGGTAGAAGAGGCGGAGTACCAATGTCAAGCCCAAGTCGGCTGCCGCGCGTGAGCTGATGCAGGGGTACTGGGACGATAAACCGGAACCACCGGAGCGACGCCGGCGACGCCGGCGACGCGTGGCGGCTAGGGTTGTTGCGGGGCGCGTGTGCAGGGGCGCGGTGGTCGGGGGCGAAGGATCAGAGAACATAGAGGGAGTGGGGCAGGCCGGTGAGCAGTGGGTTGGGAGTCCGCCGGAGCTTCCGGGAATCAGAGTTGGCGGCGACCGCTCTGTGGTGTGAGAGAGATAGAGAGGAATTAGGGGAGAGAGGTGGCTTGGAGAAAAAAAAGGCTTTTTGGGCTGGCTGAATTTAGATGGAGGGGACGCAGATCAGGTGGAGGTGGGTATGGGGAGCTTGCCCTTCGTGGGGAGGTAGGGGTGGATCCCAACGCATATGCTAACATCGTTGCTAGATATGCGTTGGTGTATGGGGGTGTTTGTTGTAGTGTGAGCCTGCACCACGTGTTTCCATGCCCCAGAAGTCGGTCACCATCAGCATCACGCTCCTACCTCGTCTTCGCCGATCCCACCACCGTCTTCTGTACCAACCAACTTGCGTCGATCCGTCAGACTGTCCAGTCCGGCCCAGCCGAACTATTCCGGCTGCATGACACGCTCCAGGCCTCCCAAATCATCTTTGCAAATTTTCATCCATCACATGGTAATTTCATCTTAGCTGAATTGACTTCAAGCAACGCCTTCAAGCATTCATGTTCTGCCAACAAATCTTTCACCCTTGTCTGCCATAACCCAAGGTTTTCAGTTCCGTGAACTTCTTCACCTCAAACCCGGTACCCGTTGACGCCCTGGTTCTTCATGCGGCTGACTTTGTGAAAAAATATATTTAGCTCAAACTTGCCGATGCTAGCAATTGCCTGTTCTGTCAACGCTTCTCGATGGAAACCCAACGTGATGATCTTTTTCCTTCTGCCAATTAGATATGCAGCCTTGCGTCGTCCATGAGGACTCGGTCCTCTTTTTCTTTTCAAAACAAATCCGGTACACCTTGTAGCTTCCAGCATCTTTCTAGCCTTCACGCCCGAGCCTTGGATTCAAGTGCCACGCACACTACCTGGGCTGCGCCCCTTGCTGCCCGCTAGGCTTGGGTCACGCGTGGCTGCACAGCGCCTCTGCCTGCCCTGGCACTTCGGCCGCGTGCGCCGCCGCCGCTTGCTCGCACATACCCCGATTAATCCGACTCCGCCGCTCCAATACGCTCGCCCGATCGATCTGATCGCCGCACGTCTCGCCTGATGCTGCTACACGAACACGCGACTTCCGATTGCTTCCTTATCAATCATCCACAACCTCAAATCAAATCTTGCTCATAATACCACTTGTTAGAATAAATCCGAGGCCATCATCGATCATCTAAGGACCAAGCAATCACACGAGCACGATACCGAGATTTGTTAACGAGGTTCATCGATATGGCTACATCCCCGGGGCCTGATTATGGGCGCTTCTCCCCATGACACCGCTACAATACCGAACCCGGTCGCCCTGGACGCCGACACAAGCCGCCGGCTTCCCCTGCGTTCATGTGCTATTATGTTGGCATAGATTACATCGTGTGTCTACCCTAAGCCTAGGATACAAGTGTCCTACTAGGACACGACTTCATATCCTATCTAAACACAATACTACTCAGATGCAAAGACAGGGGGTCATCCTCCTTTTCTAATAAAAAAAAAAGATCGATGCATGCATCATTGCATCGACGATGGAGACATAAGCTAGGTGGCTGGACCGGCCGGACCTCACGCTCTTCTCCACTTCGTTTGTGGTGGAAGATTTATCTCACACACAGTTTGATGCCATGTTATGTCTGGGGTGATCAACGTCATTCCAGTGCATGACCTTTATTTTACTGGCAAATGTACGTACAAACTCACAAGCAAAACAATGGCATAGATAGTTATTCCCAACAGTTATACAGCTCGCCTCTCAAGGCACATACCAGTTCATAATCTCAATAACTGATTGTTCTACACTTCTACTACTAATTAACTCACCAGATATCCGTCAAAAAAGTTAGCTCACAGCTTTTTTTTTTGCGAATAACTCACAACATATCCCTCAAAAAAGTTAACTCACAACATATCCACTACCAAGTGCATACATGGCTAGCTGGAAGTAATTCACAAACATTCCCAAGAGTACTGTAGCCTGCTAAAAAAAGAGTATTTTAGCTACATGCAGCAACTTACTACTTGTTCAGTAGCAGTTAGGAGGTAGAAAGACGAGTGCGGGCTTTTGGTGCTCGGCCTACAGGCAGGCCGGAATCTGGTGCATATGTTTGGGCCTTGGGATTCGGAAGCAGTCAATTCGTGGCAGCGGCGTGCCAGGCCTAGCGGGGGGAAATACGGTCCATGATACTCCTATGCGTGTGTAGGGGTATTGTGTTCGGTCCATCGCTTGTACGTGTTCCCGAGCCTGGAAAGGGCTTCGTGGCCTGCACCGGAAAACTGGGACATGTTTGGTCGTTCGAAACCGCACATGTGAGAGAATCCGATGCCACTCCATGACACACCCCCACCCGCCCGGGCTTACCTTGTGAAGCAGATAGAGCCACGGGACAGGTTTCAGTCCCCAATCCCCTTCTCTTCGCGCAGCGCGGCGGCGGCTCTGCTCCGGCGATATGTCCACCGACGGCCTCGACCTCGACGGGTAACAGTTTTTTGCTCCGCTGTTTTCCTTCTTCCATCTCTTGCTTGCCAAATCAGCGGTGTGGATTTGAAAACTTCTCGCTCACATTGCTAGATTTGATTACCAGGGTCCAGGGGCGTCGCTGTGCCGGCTGGATCGATTGGTTCTGTCCTCCCAGTTGAGTCCCAGGCCATGAGTGCAGTAGATGTCGAGATCGACAAGGAAGGCAAAGCATGACCAGATGTAGATGCAGCCAGATGTCAAGATTGACAAGGAAGGCAAAACATGACCAGATGTAGATGTAGCAAGATACGAGGTGTGCTCAGAAGCCACGAGTGGCTGCACACGAAGGTTAGTAAGAAACGGCTGTAACTTTCTTTGTGATTTTGCAGCTGTTCATCAAGTTTTTTTGAATCCTAGGTGTATAAATTAGTTGACGTTTGGCTAGCTAGTATAGAAGTTGATCTCCACAAAGAGAATTTCACCTATGACGCAGTTTAGTTTCAGAATTTTTTTGGGGGTGCCGATGCGTTTGGATGGCAGTGTGATTGTTTTTGGATTTGTGCTCTGGGCCACAGGGAGCATGCGTCTGTTTAGTTTTTTTGTGAACAAGAGTAAATGGTTATTGGGGCAGGTGTGTGTTCTGCTTAATTTGTTTTGTTTAGTTGAGCTAGATACCTGACACATTGAACACATTAATTTTGGGGGATTGTTGATTTTTCGATTAAGTATCTACATGCAGTGAAAAGACGCTTGGTTTGTTTTGGATTTCAGCACATATCATATGATGATTATCTGTTTTGGGTCTTCTTAATTTGTTTTATTTAGTTGAACTAGATACCTGACACATTGAACACAGTAATTTTGGGGGGTTATTGATTTGTCGATTAATTATCTAGATGTAGTGAAAATATGCTTGGTTGGTTTTGGATTTTGGTACATATCACGCGATGATTATCTGATGAGATCTGTTTCGGTGAAAGGCACGGGTTTTATTATAAGTGTTGGAATACTTGTTATTTGGAAATTTCGGATGATGGATGTGTGTGGACAAGCAATTTAGAACAAAAATGTAGCCTGGCCAATTTCCCCCACGCAACGCCTAGTTTAGTGGATTTCCAGGCATCAGCTAGGTGTGTTGGGTGTAGTTTGATATGACACTGGATGGGCTACTTGTTAGCCATTAACCCTAAGCGTTGCATCGCATGTAGCTTAGTACATTTTTTGTTTTCTTCACACGCTGACACTTTTTTCTCTGTATTATTTGGAGTCACTGTTTTCAGGGTTAGGCTTGGGAAAGCACCCGATGAGAGGGAGATGAACCCTGACAGGAAGAAATCACTTGGATTTTCTGTGCGCGCTTACGCAGAGAAGGGGGGTGGCCATGTTGTCAATCCAACAATTGGCACAAGTTTTGACTCATTGGACGAGGCTTACGAGTTCTACATCCTTTACTCATGGGAAACTGGGTTTGGGATTCGACGAGCAAAGAGCAACTTGAATGTTCAACGAAAGAGATGCACGCAAGAGATTGTGTGCGCCTGTGCAGTATGTTCCTGAAAAAAAAATGTCATCATGTATACCTTTTCAAACATGAAATCAGATTGCATTGAGTCCTGAAAAAATCTAAATTTTTTATTTGTAGGGTACCCCTTTGAAGAGGTTTCGGTTTTGTACGATCTGCAGGGTGCAGGGCCACACATGTACAACATGCCGTATAATTTTGTTTCTGTGAATTGGCTTGCCTGGATTGTTTGGTGGTCAAGCCAAACTTCATCTATATCACTCTGGTTGATTTAGAGGGTTTACCTAGTCAGCCTTCCCACTGTTTTCATGTAATTGTTTTACTTTATGCTGCATCCGTCTTATTTGTTGGCACTAATTACTCTGCCTGAACTGACTGGCATGGTCTAGCTTGTTTTTGTTTGCTTCTTCTAGTGTAAAACTCATGGCAAGACAATGCATTGATCTAGATTCAAGAAGTGTAGTTGTTGCTGTCAAGACCATTACGGTTGTTTTTGCTCGTTGCGAGTGTGATCAGGCTGATGCCATGTGGATTCAAACTTAGGCTTATTGTTCTGTTTCTTCATGAGTGTATTGGTCCGTTTCTTGTGAAAAATGTTGCTTACTAAGTGGCCAATATTTTCCAGTACAATTGGGATTTGAACTAACGAAGGAGAAGCTGTTACATAAATTGTTTTGGCATGCTTAGCCGTGTCATCATGTATTCATGCGAACTGATTCATCTCCACTTATCCAAGGTATGGCATGGCAAACAGATTCATGCCAGTTGATTCTTCTTCACTTATCCAGCCATGGCATGGCAATCCAGGTTCATTTTTTTAAACCAGGGCCGTGCTGTTTGGGCATGAAGAAATGACAGCGCAATGTCATAGGTTGCCTAGGGTGCTCCATTGCACCACTAGTGCAGAACCGGGCTATAGCACCGGTTCGTAAGGCCCTATAGTGCCGGTTCTGCAACCGGCACAAAACGGTGGGGACTAAAGGTCCCCCCCTTTAGTACCGGTTCAACACGAACCGCCACTAAAGGGCCACCACGTGGCACGAGCCAGCGCCGGGGGCTGGGAGACCTTTAGTACCGGTTGGTAACCGGTACTAAAAGGTTTAGGAGGTTTCGGATTTATGATTTCTTTTTCCTTTAATTTTGTGTTTTCCATTTAATTCTTTTTCATTTGCTGGTATTTTACGATACTACATATTGTACACGTTATGTATATATATAAATAGAATTTCTCGTAGAACCGATCATATATATATATATATATATATATATATATATCATCGAATGTCTCGCACCACCATTCACACATACACATGTATATATGCAGTTTGGTATATACAATTTCTCCTACATGGAGGCATTACTGCGGTAGCGGGTAATGGAATTCTCCTTTGGGATCTATGACCTGGTCGAGCAAAAATCCCGCTATTTCCTCTTGAATTGCTCGTACGCGATCCGTTGGTAGGAGCTTATCCCGCATCTCGTTGAATTTTAAAGAATGAGATCAAATATGCATGTATTAGTTGTGTGTATATATATTAGATATCGATAATGATGTAAAAATTGTGAATAGTGTTCTGACAAACGTACCCATATCTGTCTATCAGATCTGCTCCTTTCGGACGCCATTATGCGAATGTGCTCGCAAACGTAGTATGCACATAAATCAGTCCCCTGCGCCTGCTTCATGGCCTTTACGAGAATAGAATTCAATTAGATAATAATTAATCAAGCATGATAATTAATGGTATTGAAACTAGAATTAAAGAGATGGTAGCTAGCTAGTACTACTTAATTAATTACCTTGGGTCGATACCAATACAGCTTTTGTTTCCATTCGCCTAGAATCTCTTTGATGAACTTTTGCCAAGCCCTGCCCGCCGGCAAATAAAATGAATAAAAGAGTTATTAATTAGTTGATATCAGGAAATGACGAACTAAAGAGGCCGACATATAGTTCGATAATGATTGAAATTACCTGTTGACTATCCCCTTCACGATTTCGTACTCAGTAACTGGTTTAAGTAGTGAGTACAGTACTTCAACTTTTCCTTCTTCAACTTGAATGACTAACAAGATCCAGTGAAAACTGCATGCGCACACGTTTGCATGTATAAATTAAGCGGACATGTGCATAACACTCATCAACTACCCTAAACCCTATACACTTATTAACATCTAGCTAGTAAGCAAAAACAGAATTTGTATTACAAGACAGTGTGTCTCACCCGAAGTTGTAAGGAAGTAGTATATCTCGATTGCTGTTGAGTTGCTTCAAGAACTCTAGCATGTTTTTCTCTACTTCTTCTCGATACCATTCATATGTCCATGTCTCTTGATTAATGGTATTTGGGTCAATGAACCCAATGCCATAGCGGCCAGCTTTTTTCATTTCATAGATCTTCATCCTGCATAATATCACAGAAAAGAATATAGTGAGGATAATTATAGGTAATGATCAACGAGCACTACAGCTAGCTTGAGACTTAAATTACAGAAAGAAATCACTTGCAGACAATAGCAACTGACGATAGATTTGTCGAGTGCATCTTGATTGAATAACTGAAATAGTTCTGTAAACTGAACATACAGAGCTGTCTCATTGAAGTAATGCTCTTCCTTGACTTTCACCATGAGGGACTCTCGATTGGTAGTCTTGGCAATTTTCATGTACCATTCATGCAATTCATACATTCTTGTTGGGAGCTTCTTGACCTCCTCAGGCTTGACCAAAGGTTCGCCGCGGGCATATTTCCGTTTTGTGTCCTCCTCTCTAAGCGTATCCATGGGCTCGATCTCTAGGAGTTGATAAACAGTGATACCGAGCTCTGCAGCCTGCCTTTTATGCTCGTCGGTTATTACCAGCTGATCGGCGCCGGTACTCGCATGTGTTGGTACAATGAGCGGGGGGATCGATTGCACCGCCTGTTCTCCCAGCTGGGGAACAGTTTTCCTGCTTTTTTTGGCAGCTGATTGGCTCGAGCTCGAGCTTGACTCCTTCTTTTCTTGTGCTCGATGTGCCTTCCTGATTTGGCGCTCATAGTCTGAGTCAACAGGCTTGGGAGCTAGTGCTTTAGCCATACGAATAATGTGGTCAACAACATGCTCAGGTACTTTCTCCTTTGGCGGCGGTGGCGGTTTCGGTCCAAAATGGGCCCTCACTTGGGCTTGCACTTCTGCTTCGTTTTCCTCCTCAGTCAGGTCGTAAGGCCTCTTCGGAAGAGGCGCGAGGCTTGGACCAAATTGGTATCTCTTGCCTCCTGTACCTGTACTTGTACCGCTAGCCACCATAGCTGCGGCGGCTCTCTTCCGCTATAGCTTAGGCGGCGTAGCCCGGTGAGGCGGCGGAGACGCCTGACGCGGTGCCTGACTTGGAGGAGGAGGAGTGGGCTGACGCGTTGCCGGACTTGGAGGAGGAGGAGTGGGCTGACGCGGTGCCGGACTTGGAGGAGGAGGAGTGGCCTGACGTGTTGCTGGACTTGAAGGAGCAGGACTCTGCTGAGGCGGTGGCTGATGACTTGGAGGAGCGGGAGTCTGCTGACGCGGTGGCGGACTTCGAGGAGGAGTCGGCTGACGCGGTGTTGGTGGCCTTGGAAAGATGATGCAATCCTTTCTCCATAGGATGATACGATGTATGGCCTCTCCCAGTGTGTGCTCGCCGTCACCTTCAGGAATGTCAAGCTCTAGCCCCGAATATTGTGCCACCACTTCATCAACCACGACACGAGCATAGCCAGCTGGAATCGGGTTGCAATGGAAGGTTGCTTTGGGGGGATTTGTATAAGCAACGGTGTCCGCCACCTTCATGAATATGTTCTTCATTTTGAAGTGTAGCTCACAATTAGTGTTCTCCATGATGTCATCCACAGGGTATGTATCCAGCAGTGCCTCGCCCGGGGCGGAACCCACGCTGCTTCTCGGCATGGATGGGACGATGCTATCCAATGCTGGATCATCCGCTAGCTGCTGCCGCTGCTGAGACCCCCTTTCTTAGCTAAGTGAGTCGATCTGCTGCTGCTGCCGCTGGAATTGGAGTGCCAACTCCCCATGCGCTGATTCTAGGCCTTTAAGGCGTTCTGCTTCGTGCTTCCTCTGCTCCTCCTCCAGCTTCCTCTTCTTCTCCTCCTCCATCTTCTTTCTCGCACGGCTTCTGTAGTCGGCGTTCCAGTCCGCAAACCCCTCATACCACGGAACAACGCCTTTGCCTCGTGTTCTTCCCGGGTGTTCAGGATTTCCTAGGGCACGCGTAAGCTCGTCGTTCTCTCTGTTGGGCGTGAACACCCCCGTTCGAGCCTCTTCTATTGCAACAAGTAACTTATCGTTGGCTCCTTTGAGACTTGACTTCTTCAAAACCTTGCCTGTCTTCGGGTCCAACGCCCCCCCCCCCCATGCGCATAAAACCAAGTCCTGCACCTTTCCGGCTAGCTCAATGTAACTGGAGTGACCCCTGCATCCAGCATCTGTTGCTCAGACTTATCCCACTTAGGCCGGGCCACCGCGTAGCCACCTGGCCCCAGCGTATGAAAATGCTCCTTTTTTGCGGCATTGATCTTGTTTATTCTCGACCGTTCCTTAGATAATTCCGGTTCCTTGAATTTCACGAAAGCGGGCCAGTGATCTCTTTGCTTCTCTAGTGTTCCCGTGAATTCTGGAGTCTTCTTTTCTCCTTCGACGTACTTGGCCCATATAGTTTTCTTGTGGGTGCTGAATGCAATTGCCATCTTCCTAAGAGCAGCGTCCTTGACTTTCTGCACATCTGCATCTGTGAAATGATCTGGTAGGGTGAAATGTTCCATGAGAGATTCCCAAAGCCGATCTTTTGCTCTTTGGTCGACAAAAGTAAGATCTGGACGTTCCTTTGCTGGCTTTTTCCATTCTTGCATGGAGATCGGGATTTGGTCCTTCACAAGAACTCCGCACTGACGAATGAACTTGTTCGCATTCTTCTTAGGCTCGCTTGGTTCGCCATTAGGTTTGATGGCATCGATGTTGTACTTTACGCCCTCCTTCAACTTTTTGCCCAGGCCTCGCACTGTCCTGCTGCCTGTAGAAGATTTGCTCGATCCGGAGGGCTGAAAGAAGAAAGATCGATTTGTTAATATATCTTCAAATCATTTAAAACATGTGATGATCACCAGATGCCTGCTTATATAAATATACCTTGCCGGTCTGTGTTATTTCAAGATCAGCATTTTCTTCGTCATCATAATCATAGTTCTGGACTTCATCAATTCGGTCATCTTGATCGAATATCATATCACCCTCCCCGGTATTGTTCAGATATTGGGAGCCGTCATCTTCTTCATTCTGATCATCTGGCCGGAGAGAGGAGCGTATGATCTCGAACAGGGCCTCTTCTCCTTCTCTGCCGGTATTGTCCGCCATAGCTTTTATTTAACTAATCCAGAAGAAATATAAAATAATTTAGTATTCAAATTACAATGCATGCATGCAATCAATAAGGAAAAACTGAATCATAGTATATAATATGCATCATCGAATATAATCTCGAATACATCGTCTCGAATATTATATATCGAATACAACACTAGCTAGCTAGCTAATATAGATCGAATACTATCGAATAATCTAGTTCACTCGCGGTTCCTGAGGCGCGGGCGGTGGACACCCAAAGAGAAGGAACCGTCACAGGATCATAGCTCGGGTGAGATCCCCGAAGAACCTGCCAGGTATTGGAGAACCTGACGTCCATAGCAGCCTTGTAGCGACGGACGTGCTCGTCCTCCTCCCTGACACGGCGACGTACCACCTCCGGCGGGGCCGGCTCCCTCCGCACCGAAAGTGGCCCACGCGAACGCCACCAAAGGAGCTCCGGGTCGACGACGGGACCCGGTGCCGGGTTCCTCACCAAGCGGCGCGCCCCTGAAGGTAGCACCTCCCAGTGCCAGCCCGGCGGAGCCCAGTCCCGGACATGGCTCCTCTGAAGCAGGACGTCGTCGCGAACGGGTCGACGGCGAGGATGCGGGCCGGGCATCGTTCACGTATAAAAAACTAACAATATAACATTTCTAATTAACATTTATATATCTAATTAACATTTATATATCTAAAATTCATCTAACATTTCTATAACTAAAAGTATAAAAAACTAAAAAAAACAAGCATCTAACATTTATATATCTAATTCATCTAACATTTATATATATATATATATATAACTAAAAGTATCAAATTCCTTAACTTTTTTCCATATACATCTAATCATCTAGTGAAAGAAAATGTCAAAATTCATCTAACTAACATTTCACTATCTAAAATTCATCTAACATTTCTATAACTAAAACAATAAAAAACTAAAAAACAGAAAATAAGAAAATATGTGTGTGTGTGTGTGTGCGTGTGTGTGTGTGAGGGCGGCCATAGCGGCAGGGGCTCACATCAGGGCGTCGGGGGCGGCGACGGCAACGGCGACGGCGTGCGAGCTCGAGGGAGGGGCGGCGCGCGGCGGGGGCGGTGGGCGGCGCGTCGGGGCCGGCGGGCGGCGCGACGGGGGACGGCGTGGGCGGCGCGTCGGGGGCGGCGCGTCGGGTGTGGCGACGGCGTGGATCGGGCCGGGCAGGCGGTGCGTCGTCGACGGAGAGGAAGAAACAGAGGAAGAACAGAGGAAAACTAATTTTTTTTCAAGTGTTGTATATATAGGTTGGGCCTTTAGTACCGATTGGAGCCACCAACCGGTACTAAAGGTCTGTTTTGGCCAGGCCAAGCGGCGGGAAGCGCACCCCATTAGTACCGGGTCGTGGCTCCAACCGTTACTAAAGACCCCCCCTTTAGTACCGGTTGGAGCCACGACCCGGTACTAAAGGGGTGCGCTGGCGCAGATGCGGTGCGGCAAGTTTAGTCCCACCTCGCTAGCCGAGGGGTGTCCGCACTGGTTTAAAAGCCCCGGCGCGGCTGCTGTCTCGAACTCCTCTCCATCGCAGGCTTCTGGGCCTAACTCTGCCGCGCTGCCCTGTGGGCCTACTGGGCCTTGCGGGCCTGCATCCTGGCCCAACCTAAGGTTGGGTTTCTAGTCGTATGCAGGCCGCTGTGGCCCAGTAGGCGGGCTTTTTTTATTTAGTTTTATTTTATTTTCTGATTTTTTTATTTTCTTTTATTTATTTCTGAGTTGTTTTTTGCTGTATTTAGAGTTTCTTTGTGAATATTTTTGCTTTAGGTACAAAAAATTAAAAACTTTCTGTTAGTGCCAGTAGTTTTCAAATTTGAATAGTTTAAATTTGAATTATTTGAAATTTATGTGAATCACTAGTTTGTGAATAACTTAACTTTAAAAATAGATTTTTCAGTGATTCTTTTTTTTATGTTTAATATTAGTGTGTTTTATCATTATATTCAATTTGGTAATACTTAGGTTATTTAAAAAATGAAATGCCTTCGTAACAGATGAGTTTTCGTTCGAAACCCTTATACTTCGAAAGAGATTGTCCATTTTGTACACGAAGTGCATCCAATTTACCGTAACCCACTCAACTTTTTTGCACATGCTATGTGGGTGAAATGATGATACCACGCCAACTTTCAACCTTTTCAGAGTTCATTTGTACTGCTTTTCAATTTCAGGGTCATTTAGCTCAAAAAAATCAGTAAATGCATGAAAAATAGCAAATGATGTCAGAAAGGTTTGAAAGTTGATGACGTGGCTTTGAATGGTGCATACTGAACGCACAAAAAGTCTGGAATTGTAATAAGTTAAAAAAATGAATTGCCTTTGTAACAGATGAGTTTTCGTCTGAAACCCTGATACTTCGAAAGAGATTGTCCATTTTGTACACGAAGTACATCCAGTTTTTGCTGTAACCCTCTCAACTTTTTTGCACATGCTATGTGGGTGAAATGATGATACCATGCCAACTTTCAACATTTTCAGAGTTCATTTGTATTGCTTTTCAATTTCAGGGTATTTAGCTCTAAAAAAATAAGTAAATGAGCTGAAAAATAGCAAATGAAGTCAGAAAGGTACACGTTTGTCCGAAGCACAAAAGTACACGTTTCAAATGCCAAAACACATAAGCACCCTAACTATTACAAAGATTCCCTACGATTTGTCCAAAGTGGGACTTTCCAGATATACAAGTCCGGAAACTCACTAGAGAAGAAAGTGATGACAGTGAAGCCGATCACATCCCAGAGTGGGATCTTTGGGTGTGAAATTTTTTCTTCGCGTGTGTCCCTTTGCGCCGTAACCATGGACAATCTTCATCATTTAACTAGATGCTCGGGTCAATATTCACTGTGAATGGAGCAATTTCATCAAACTTTTCATAATCTTCTGACATGTCTGTCTTGTCATCCACTCCCACGATGTTTCTTTTCCCTAAAAAAACTATGTGGCGCTTTGGCTCATCGTATGATGTATTCGCTTCCTTATTTTTTTTTCTCGGCTTGGTAGATATGTCCTTCACATAGAAAACCTGCGTCACATTATTGGCTAGGACGAATGGTTCGTCTGCGTACACAAGATTGTTGAGATCCACTGTTGTCATTCCGTACTACGGGTCTTCCATTACCCCGCGTCGTGTCATATTGACCCATTTGCGCAGAAACAAAGGGACCTTCAAACCACGTCCATAGTCAAGTTCCCATATGTCATCTATGTAACCATAATATGTGTCATTTCCCCTCTTGGTTGCTGCATTAAAGCGGACACCACTGTTTTGGTTGGTGCTCTTCTTATCTTGGGCGATCGTGTAAAATGTATTCCCATTTATCTCGTACCCTTTGAAAGTCATTATATTCGAAGATGGTAACTAGGACAGCAAGTACAGGTCATCTTCAACAGCGACGTCATGCATGGCACGTGTCTGCAACCAACCCGCGAAAGTCCCCGTGTAATCCAGTCATCAGACTGCTCCGGGTGTTTGGAGCGTAGAAAATTCTTGTGTTCCTCCATATACGAAGTCACCAAGGTGGAATTTTGTAGAACTGTGTAGTGTGCTTGAGTGAGAGAATGCCCGTCCATACAGATTATTTGTTTCGGTCCTAGCGTGCCATTTCCACCCAGTCTGCCCTTATGCCGCAATTCAGGAACACCAATCGGCTTAAGGTCAGGAATAAAGTCAATACAAAACTCAATGACCTCCTCATTTTCATGGCCCTTAGAGATGCTTCCTTCTGGCCTAGCACGGTTATGAACATATTTCTTTAAGACTCCCATGAACCTCTCAAAGGGTGTAGAAATACAGGACCCAGAACGTTAATCTCTTCGCATAGGTGAACTAGGATGTGCGTCATGGTGTTGAAGAAGGATGGTGGGAACACCAACTCAAAACTGACAAGACATTGCACCAAATCATTCTCTAACCTTGGTATGATTTCTGGATCGATTACCTTCTGAGAGATTGCATTGAGGAATGCACATAGCTTCACAATGGCTAATCGAACGTTTTCCGGTAGAAGCCCCCTCAATGCAACCGGAAGCAGTTGCATCATAATCACGTGGCAGTCATGAGACTTTAGGTTCTGGAACTTTTTCTCTGCCATATTTATTATTCCCTTTATATTCGACGAGAAGCCAGACAGTACCTTCATACTGAGCAGGCATTCAAAGAAGATTTTCTTCTCTTCTTTGGTAAGAGCATAGCTGGCATGACCCTGATGTATGCCGTCTTTTCCGTGCATACGTTGCTGGTCCTCCCGTGCCTCCGGTGTATCTTTTGTCTTCCCATACACGCCCAAGAAGCCAAGCAGGGTCACGCAAAGATTCTTCGTCACGTGCATCACGTCGATTGCAGAGCGGACCTCTAGGTCTTTCCAATAGGGCAGGTCCCAAAATATAGATTTCTTCTTCCACATGGGTGCGCGTCCGTCAGCGTCATTCGGAACAGATTGTCCGCCAGGACCCTTTCCAAAGATTACCTTCAAATCCTTCACCATATCATGTACATCATCACTAGTACGGTGGCGAGGCTTCGTCCGGTGATCTGCCTCACCTTTGAAATGCTTGCCTTTCTTTCTTACGGGATGCCTGCTCGGAAGAAATTGACGATGTCCCAGGTACACATTCTTCCTACAATTATCCAAATATATACTGTCGGTACCATCCAAATAGTGCGTGCATGCGCGGTATCCCTTGTTTGTCTGTCCTGAAAGGTTACTGAGAGCAGGCCAATCATTGATGGTCACGAACAGCAACACATGTAGGTCAAATTCTTCCTATTTGTGCTCATCCCACGCACGTACACATTTTACATTCCACAGCTGTAAGAGTTCTTCAACTAATGGCCTTAGGTAGACATCAATATCGTTGCCGGGTTGCTTAGGGCCTTGGATGAGCACTGGCATCATAATGAACTTCCGCTTCATGCACAACCTAGGAGGAAGGTTATACATACATAGAGTCATAGGCCAGGTGCTATGGTTGCTGCTCTGCTCCCCAAAAAGATTAATGCCATCTGCACTTAGACCAAACCATATGTTCCTTGCGTTACCTGCAAAGTCCTCCCTGTACTTTCTCTCGATTTTTCTCCACTGCGACCCGTCAGCGGGTACTCTCAACTTCCCGTCTTTCTTACGGTCTTCTCTGTAGCATCACATCGCCTTGGCATGCTCTTTGTTTTGGAACAAACGTTTCAACCGTGGTATTATAGGAGCATACCACATCACCTTCGCAGGTATCTTCTTCCTGGGGCGCTCGCCCTCGACATCACCAGGGTCATCGCGGCTGATCTTATAGCGCAATGCACCGCATACCGAGCACGCGTTCAAATCCTCATACTCACCGCGGTAGAGGATGCAGTCATTAGGGCATGCATGTATCTTCTGCACCTCTAACCCTAGAGGGCAGACAACCTTCTTTGCTTCGTACGTACTCTCGGGCAATTCGTTGTCCTTTGGAAGCATCTTCTTTAACATTATCAGCAACTTTCCAAATCCCTTGTCAGATACACCATTCTCGGCCTTCCATTGCAGCAATTCCAGTGTGGTGCCCAGCTTTTTCTTGTCAGCTTCGCAATTTGGGTACAACGATTTCTTGTGATCCTCTAACATGCACTACAAGAAATACGTCAACTTGCGACCATCACTATTGGTCACTGAATGGTCATTGTTTTCCATTTGCGACCTTTTTTTGACCAAAAACAGATGGTCAAAAGCTGGCCGTCGTAAACTGAAATTAACGACCTTCTTCGGGATAAGGTCATGGAAGGCAACGACCAAAACAAAATGTCGTTGAACCAATGACCTTTTGTTTTGGTCGCTGGCTGTCTGCCCAGGCCACGTCGGATCCGACATGGCAATCTGACGTGGCAAAATTGCGACCAATTGAAAAGGTCGTTGATAAGATTCAGCCCGGTCCAATTCGGTGTTTTACATGGGCCGAGCCCAACAATTCAGCCTTTTTATATTTTTTTTCTTATTAATTTTGTCAGCTATATGGGCCTGGCCCAACTATTCGGCCTTTTTAATTTCTGGGCCATTGCCTTTTATAGTCCATTTTTTTCGCCCTCAACCCTTTTATAGTCCATTTCTGTTTTGGGCCTCGGCCTTTTTACATACCATCTACTTTTTGGGCCTTGGCCTTTTCGTTTGTCCCACTGGTCATCTTTCTATTTCTCACACTTTCACAATAAACAAATGAAAAATATTTCAAATGGCAAGAGAACATATGAAACTATTAAAATGATAGCCAAAATTAGCACCAAATATGCTGACTACTGTACATCATACGAAATTACAGTATTTACATAGTGTTTATACAACCAGATATGCTGGCCACTGTACAACATAACTAGCACCACATTATAACTAGCTACTCTTTACTTTGTCGGGCTTCAAGCTTCTTCAAATTTCTTCAGCCCGGAGCTCCTGTAAAGAGAGGAAACACCACACTTTTAGAGCTTGATGAAGGCACAAATGTTTATTTGGTTGGGTCATGCTGCAACAACCACATAGAAGCATAATTATAAGCACAAATACACCAACAATCTCAGTTCAAGCAAATGATCTAGTAGCAAAGCATGAAAAAGGAAGCAGCACATGGCAGGAATGTTTGCAACATCTCAGTTGATGACTTCAAATAGGAATAATGTATACAAGTATAATACAAAAATATGAGAAACTATCATAGTACATAAATGGTATCACGGAATTATATAGCTAACTCAATGACAGATTGAAATGTTTTACTCAACGTATGGAACTCAAAAGAACATTTCTGGTTAGTCAAGAGCATCTTAACTGCAGAAATTAGATAGTATGAAGGAAATATTCTAATGATCAAAACAGATGAAGCTGGCAACATAATATAAGCAGAAGTCAATTGTATCTACTAATATTTTGTGTGTCCAAGTAGGTACCGGTGGAAGGGTGTACCTGCATGTAGGGCATGAGGAGGAGCTAGAGCGCCCACCTGAACTGGAGCTGCAGTAACCATGCAGGCAAGCATCACCCAATACTTGGGCGCGCCAAAAACAAGACCATGTCCTCAATAACAGTCATGTGCACCTGCATCAACAAGAGGCGCCAAAACTGAGAAATGAGAACAAAATTTACATATTCATTTTTTCGGATTGATAGTCTCTGAACTTTTATGTATCTTGGAAAGAGAAGGACTGCCAGCAAATAGCACATATTCATATTTTATTATTGTTCCAAGGCAGTAGTGTGCAAACAGGTATAATGTTCATTTGCAAGAAGCCAGAACTATTATAAAATCAGGCAATGAACTCAGAACATAAAGGCATGCATGTATTATTAATTGAAAGAGAGCATCAATCAGTAAGGATGAAATCCATTCATTTCTTACATATGATAGCATTAGAATACACAGTTAACAAAAGCACAGTATCAGTTTAATGATTTCACCATCAAATCAGAAGTGCTATTACTAATCATAGTTAAAATGACTGGGACGTCACTCATATTTAAATTAAGGTCATATATACTACAAGAAGCACAGATCTATCCCAGTGCTAACAGTACAGATCTGAAACGAGCTGAGTTCAGGAATGATAAAATTATTAATACAGAAATATCCCAATTCTAAGCAAGCTGGTTAAGCAGTGCAGTCTTCCATATACCATTACATACACTACTAATCACATTACTAACAAACGTCCACATAAATGACAAGTCAACCATGCTGATGGACAACAGAATTTAGCTCATGCAGTGCAGAACTATTGGACACAAAAACACACAGTTTAGATCGAGATTAGCCTAACTAGCAAACCGTTTGAAGCACAAAATCACATCAATACATGGATAGTGAGCCAATCACAGTTTAGAAGGCTTGGACTGCATAGACAAGTTGATCATGGAACTAACAGAGCTAAGCTTATGTGGTGCAGACATGACTGCCACAAAACCATAGAGTTCAGATCGGGAATACAGCTACACAAGCAACCGTCAAATACAGCTACACTAAGCATAGAAACAAATTAAGACATGAAGAGTAAGCCAACACTAGTAGAAAAAGGCCCATTTGTCCCGGTTCATAAGGCCCATCTGTCCCGGTTCGGGAACCGGGACTAAAGGGTCGGGACTAAAGCCCAACACCTTTAGTCCCGGTTCTTATACGAACCGGGACAGATGGGGTTCCACGTGACCGCTGCGGTGAGCCCAGAGAGGAGGGTCTTTAGTCCCGGTTGGTAACACCAATCGGGACCAAAGATCATCCACGTGTCAGCAGCTTAGGAGCTGGGGTTTTTGTTTTTTGTGTTTGCAGGTGGGGGGGGGGGGGTTGGGGTTTTGTAGGGTTAATTTAGGGGTTTCATATATTGTGTTAGCTAGCTAATAGCTAGAGAGAAGTGTCCTCTCTTATCTCCGTGCTTGGTCGACGCTACGTACTATACATATAGAGAGGACTCGACACGCTAGCTAGTAAGCAAATGAAGGAAACCATTAAGTACACAAGATCGTCATGAACATATACAGAGAGAAGGGATCGACCTCCTCCTTCTCCGAGAGATTGGTCGAACAACAAGTTTTCGTATATCTATCCGACACTACTAGCTACATATATACAATATAAGATCTCTTACAATCCCTAACATTTGATGTCAAGTTCCACATGGTATTCTCCGGCTGGATTGATGACGTGGTCAAGAAAGAATCCCGCCAATTCCTCTTGAATTGCTTTTATGCGATCTTGTGGTAGGAGTTCATCCCGCATCTGCCAAATCTAATTTGAAGAAGGGGGTCAATACATATATATGAATGAAACTCAACACAAATGATGGTAATAAAATAAAATTGTGAATATTATTGCTTACGCACTTCATATTGTTTTTCAGAGTAGCCCCGCTTAGAGGTCGTCGCGTTGTAGATGTACTCGCAAATGTACTATCCACAAAAATTATTCCAGCCTTCCTGCCACAACCACTTTACGAGAAATAAAGGTCAATCAAACTGATAATCAAGCATTATAAATGGTATTGATGAAACTAGATAGAATCAATGGGAGATGCGCGGAACTAGCTAGTAGTACTTACTTTCGGCTGTGTAAATCGCAGCTCCCCCGGCAGTCCCGGAGCTTCAGTGGTGAACACTTTCCAAACCCTGCGAGACAAAGAAAATAATTACTTGATATTAGGAAATGACCAAAGTTGCCGATATGGTGCGATAATGATCGATTGAACTTACTTCTGGAGCATTTCAGTCATGGCCGCATACTCCTTGGGATCTTTTCGTCTTGAGTCTAAGACGGTTACTAGTCCCTGCTCAAGCTTAATCTCTAGGAGAATAAAGTGGAAGCTGCGCACGCATGCATAACTCATCAATTACATTACCATAACCTCGAGTAATAAGGGAAACCGAATATGCAGAAGACAGTAACACTCACTTGAAGTTGTAAGGAAAGAGTATTTTATCTTTGTTTTGATTTTTAAGCAACGATTGTAGCAAGTTGGCCTCGGTTTCTTTCGCATGATATGTAACCGTCCATTCATCTATGAGATTTGTGTTAATGAACCCAATATCATAGATTTGTGCATTTCTGCATTCGACGATCTTCAATCTGCATAATATAGTGAGGATAATTATATATACATGCAATGAAAGAGCTGAGCTATATATAGAGACTTAATTACAGAAGTATAGTACTTAGAGACTGTAGCAAGTGATGATTAGTTTATCGAGGTCCTTTTGATTGAAAAACTGGAAGAACTCCTCAAATGGAACAGACAACAGATCAATTCCAACAAGGTCGTGCTCCTCTTTAACTCTCAGCGTCAAAATATCCTTCCCAGACTTGCAGGTGTCCATGTACCACTTATGGAATCTTTGCATCATCGTTGTTAGAGGAGGATCACCAGGTCTGACGATAGGCTTCCCGTACTGGTATTTGTGTTCATCCACCTCCACTGTATCAAAATGTGCATCGTCGGGCAGGTAATCACCAGGATTGGTACCGGGCAGCATCCCCGGCAGATTTGCGACGATATCGCTAGACACCTTGAGCGGGGGGCACGATTGGTTTGCCTGTTCGCCGAGCTGGGGAATTTTGTTCCCTCTTCTTCGTTCTTGTAACCTTTTGTCACTTGAAGTAGTTCCCGACCGGCGCGCTCCTTCCACTGCCTTTTTTAGAGCGCGGACATGGTTGTCATCCGTCGGAGGCGGTGGTGGTCGCTTCAGGTTCTTCAAAGTGCGCTTCAATTTCACCGGATCCATCTTCTCCTCCGGAGGTGGATTTTTCTTTGCAAAAAAGTCCTTCACTTGGGCTTGACAGATCTCCGCGTTTTCCTCCTCGGTCATCTTGTATGGTAACTTCTCTAGAGACTTGAGAGATGGACCGAATTTGTATTGCCTCCCGCCTCTGGCTGTACTGCTAGACGCCGGAGCAGCCGGAGCGGCTGCGCCTGTCTTCCTTCGTTGCTTACGAGGCGGAGAAGGAGGCGGAGTGCTACGACGCGCCGGAGCAGCCGGAGCGGCGGCGGCTGTCTTCCGCTGTTGTTGACGAGGCGGAGAAGGAGGCGGGCTGCTCGGACGCGCCGGCGCAGGCGGAGAAGGAGGCGGAGTGCCGCCACGCGTCGGAGCAGCTGGAGAAGGATGCGGAGTGCCGCCACGCGCCGGAGTAGCCGGAGAAGGAGGTGGAGTGCCCTGATCACTTACCGGAGGAGGAGGAGGCTGAGTGCCCTGACTTGCCGGAGGCGGAGGCGTCCCGTTCGGAAGCTTGATGTGCTCCTTTAGAGAAGCATAATTGTCATAAACAATAAATGAACCAAATAGTTATAAAATATAATATATACCACATCCGAATCATAGACAGGACGAGGGCCGACGGGGGCGGATACCAAAACCATCGCACTATATAATAACAAACAATAATAAAAGTAAGAAAAATTAGACAAGTATCTACCTAAATCAGACAAGTAAGAATTTTTTTCTTTTAGAAAGAAGATAAGAACAAGAGGCTCACAACGGTTATGTCGGCAACGAGATCGGTGCGGGCGATCGACGGCGGTGAAGACGGGGACGGGACGTGACGGACTGCTAAACCTAGACAAATCTTGAGGAAAATGGAGCTTGAAGGTCGAGCTTCGAGAGGAGAAAGCTTAACTAGTGTGGCTCGGGCATTTCATCAAACACCTCATGTGCATAGGAGGTGAGCTAGAGCACCACAAAGCTCTCCCCTCGCCGGCCAGAAAAAACAGAGCAGTGTGGAGTGCTCTGCTCGCCGGCGATGGGGTATATATAGCCACCTCATTGGTCCCGGTTCGTGCGTGGAACCGGGACTAAAGGCCCCCCTTCTGTCCCGGTTCAAGCCACGAACCGGGACCAATGGATGTGGGCCAGGAGCGAGGCCCATTGGTCCCGGTTCATGCCAGGAACCGGGACAAATGGGTCCAGACGAACCGGGACCAATGCCTACGAGGCCCCGGCCGGCCCCCTGGGCGCATGAACCGGGACGTATGCCCCCCATGGGTCCCGGTTCGTGACTGAACCGGGACTAATGGGCTGGGCTGGCCCGAACCAAAGCCCTGTTTTCTACTAGTGCAATCACAGTATGGCCATTCTGAAGCCTCACTTCGAACTGCGGGACAACTGTCCCATCCTTCAAAGTAACAGGACTATCAAGCTCTTTGACTATGGCATATATCCTGGCTGGCTCGCTAACAAGGAGACCATAGTCTTCATGGCCATCACTCTTCTCGTGCTTCCATACACCTGCATGATAGTTTTATATCAAAACTTGATACATGAAGTATTATGCAAAAAATATTGGTGGAACAACAGATTTTGATAGGAAATGGAGTCAGACAGATAACTAGCTACCTAGGAAACAATGGAGATAAACAAAGAACAACAGGCCTAGGTTTAACACAGAAATCCTACCTTCAGTACGGAAATAACAGGGCGCAAACATCAATGAACAATATGGCAAAAGTTGGAAATAACAGGGCGCAAACATCTTCTACTGCTGCTGCACAAGAAGAAGAAGATGAGACATGTGCTAGGAAGGAAGGAATGCATCCAGAAACAACAAAGGAGCAGCAGGTAGCTGACCTTTGGGCCCTTGACACTGGAGCTCCATGGACCTGAGCTTGGTGGTGACCAATCAACAGCCGCTGCACAAGGAGAGAGAGGAAAACAGAGGTTAATCATGGGTACCTTGGCTTGAATTCAACATCAATTCAACATGAGGGAGGGAGGGATTGCAGCAATGGCTTGGGCTTGTAGAAAATAAACAGAGGGAAACATGATGAAAGACATAAATGAGCAGGAATCTAATCATGTGAGTGTGATGGTCGATCCCAAGATTACATGCCATGGTTTTCATCAGAAAAATAGTGTTGGATAGCAAACTGTTACGAGTTAAACATTGGGCGGCTGTACAGAACTGTATAATTTGTATGACAGCTTATATGAAGAAAACTGTTCTGGAAGGTGGTGGACACTCTAACTAGGCAAGATAACTGAACAACGCATCAAAACAGAGGGAGTACTTGACAATCAGATGGTTTCATCCGAAGTTTGCACATTTATACCGTCAGTTTTTAACTGATGAATCTGCATATGTGTCTGTTGAGACCAGTCGATGCTAGCGAAACATTACATTCCACAGAGCTAAAAGGATACCGTAGCAAACTGTTGTGAGTAAAACATCCGACGGCGGTACAGAACTATAACAGCTTATATGAAGAAAACAGTTCTGGAAGGCGGTGGACACTGTAACTACTACACAAGATAACTGAGCGACGCATCAAAATAGAGCAATGCAGCATGTCTGAACAACAATCTCGGACCCCACGAACATAGCGCACGCACGCAACTAAGCAGGAGTGGAAAAGGCATAGGAGAAGAGGAAGGGGCTACCTTTGAGGGGGCCGAGGTTGCCGTCGATGGCCGCCTTGATGAGGGCCTTCTCGCCTGCAGACACACGCGCACGGCCACCGTTAGAAACGCAGCCAGAGGCCAGAGGGAGAGGGGGCAAACAACTGAGGGCGGGAGCGAGCAATTAGGCGCCAAGGGGCGTGCGGAAAGCCGTGCGTACCGGCGTCGTCGGCGTCGCCGGCTGAGGGGCAGTAGATGAACGGAGCTGGAGAGTACATGGCCGGCGATCTCGCCCGCCGGTCGGTCGGAAGCTTGCCGGCGGCGACGACGGAGAACCCTGCGGTGCGGCGTGGGGGGTTGGCGACATCATGGTTGCCCGTGGCGCAGTCGTGGAGGCAGACGAGGCCGCGCGACGAGGCGCGGATCCAGCTCGACGACAGCGCGGATCCGGAAGTCCCTCTGTGGCCGTGGCGGATCTGGCTGTGGACTGACCTCGTCGGCTCGATCTGGCTCCATGGGAGAGAGGGAGAGGTACGGCTCCATCTTGTCGGTGGTCGGAGGGCGGAGGCGGCGGTGGCGATGAGGTGGTCGCGGAGCGGGTGGTCGGCGGGGAAGGCGAGGAGCGAGGCGATGAGGAGCAGACGCACGGGCGCGAACGGCGGGAGCAGGTGGTCGTCCACGAAGGCGAGGTAGGGCGGCTTGAGGTGGGAGGGGAGGGGAGGTCGCGGCAGGATCGGCCGCCGTAGGTGGCGGTGGCGGCGGCGGTCCAATGGGGGGAGAGGGAAGAGGGGTTAGGGTTTGGCCTGCGGGAGGAGTGGTGTGCAGGGGAGAGGGGGAGAGGGGGGAGGAGTGGTGTGCAGTGGGTGAGTGGTGGCATTCGGCCACTGACAGGTGGGCCCGCGAGGAATTAGGCCCACATGTCAGTGTCCTCAACGGCATGTGGTCTAGGTGAGGAGAGCTGCTTCCGGGTGGGTGTGGGTGGGGAGAGGATGAGGGGTGTGGGCCGTTGGATCTGGCAGTATCCGACGGTCTCTAATGCTTGATCCGCGTGACATGCCCATAGACCAATCAGAACAAAGTGCAGGATTTGATGACGTTACGACCATCTAAAATGGTCGTAATCAATTTTCCATTTTTCGAGTGCCCAAAATGAGTTTTTTTGTGAAGGACCTACCGTATATTTGTTGCAAAATTGGACCAAATCATTTTTATAAAATATTAGGCCATATTTAATGTACAATTGACCAAATGGTTAGGTGTCAAAAGATTTTATCCACCTATCGTGAAAAAGACAAGTTTCTGCCGATTCAGTTGGAAGGGGGTCAAATTTGAACTGCGGCTGCCTCATAGTTTGCTCTTTATTTTTTCCAAAAATTATTTCTAGGTATATAAGTGTCTATTTAATCAGAGAAACACAAAAAAAAAATTCCAAGATTCAACCAGTAGCTAGGAACGGTCATGCCCGAGGTTTTGACCGCATTTTGAAACGGGCATAAAAAATTAAAAAAAATCAAAAAATTGGAAAACCTACGCATTGTGTCACTATATGTGACCAAGTTTCCAGAAAAAATAATAAACTTGTAATATGGCAATTATTTTAAAAAAGTGTTCTCAGAAATGAGCTATCATGTGTGAAGATTCATGGCTTCCAAGGCAAATGATCAATCTTATGGCCACATTCATGACATAGTTTGTTCAAATGATCTCATATCGTGCACAAGGGTGCATCTTGGAATGGCAAACAATGTTGCCTAAGGAAGTTTTCATTTTATTTGGACGAAAAATTTATTTTCCATTTTTTCGAGCGCCCAAAATGAGTTTTTTTTTTGTGAAGGACCTACCAAATATTTGTTGCAAAATTGTACCAAATCAATTTTCTAAAATACTAGGACATATTTAATGCACAATTGACCAAATGGTTGGGTGTGAAAAGTTTTGATCCACCTCTCGTGAAAAAGACAAATTTCTAGCGATTCAGCTGGAAGCGGGTCAAATTTGAACTGCAGCTGCCGCATAATTTGCTCTTTATATTTTCCAAAAATCATTTCTAGGTACATAAGTATCTATTTAATCAGAGAAACACCAAAAGTTTTCCAAGATTCAACCACTAGCTAGGAACGGTCATGCCCGCCGTTTTGACCGCATTTTGAAACGGGCATGAAAAATTAAAAAAAAAATAAAAAATTGGAAAACCTTCGCATTGTGTCATTATATGTGGCCAAGTTACCAGGAAAAATAATGAACTTGTAATACGATAATTATTTTAAAAAAGTGTTCTCAGAAACGAGCTATCATGTGTGGAGATCAATGGCTTTCAAGCCAAATGATCAATCTTATGGCCACATTCATGGCATAGTTTGTTCAAATGATCTCATATTGTGCACAAGGGTGCGTATTGGAATGGCTAACAATGTTGCCTAAGGAAGTTTTCATTTTCTTTGGACGAAAACATCATTTTCCATTTTTCGAGTGCCCAAAATGAGGTTTTTTTGTGAAGAACCTACCAAATAATTGTTGCAAAATTGGACCAAATCAATTTTATAAAATACTAGGCCATATTTAATGCGTAATTGACAAAATGTTTGGGTGTCAAAAGTTTTTATCCACCTGTCGTGAAAAAGACAAATTTTCGCAGATTCAGGAGGAAGCGGGTCAAATTTGAACTGCAGCTGCCTCATAGTTTGCTCTTTATTTTTCCAAAAATCATTTCTTGGTACATAAGTATCTATTTAATCAGAGAAACACAAAAAGTTTTCCAAGATTCAAACACTAGCTAGGAACGGTCATGCCCGCAGTTTTGACCGCATTTTGAAACGGGCATGAAAAATTCAAAAAAAATCAAAAAATTAGAAAACCTTCGCATTGTGTCATTATATGTGGCCAAGTTACCAGGAAAAATAATGAACTTGTAATACGATAATTATTTTAAAAAAGTATTCTCAGAAACGAGCTATCATGTGTGGAAATCAATGGCTTTCAAGCCAAATGATCAATCTTATGGCCACATTCATGGCATAGTTTGTTCAAATGATCTCATATTGTGCACAAGGGTGCGTATTGGAATGGCAAACAATGTTGCCTAAGGAAGTTTTCATTTTCTTTGGACGAAAACATCATTTTCCATTTTTTGAGTGCCCAAAATGAGGTTTTTTTGTGAAGAACCTACCAAATAATTGTTGCAAAATTGGACCAAATTAATTTTCTAAAATACTAGGCTATATTTAATGCATAATTGACCAAATTTTTGGGTGTCAAAAGCTTTGATCCACCTCTCGTGAAAAAGAGAAATTTCTGCCGATTCAGCTGGAAGCGGGTCAAATTTGAACTGCACCTGCCTCATAATTTGCTCTTTATTTTTTTTCTAAAAATCATTTCTAGGTACATAAGTATCTATTTAATCAGAAAAACACCAAAAGTTTTCCAAGATTCAACCACTAGCTAGGAACGGTCATGCCCGCCGTTTTGACCGCATTTTGAAACGGGCATGAAAAATTCAAAAAATTGGAAAACCTTCGCATTGTGTCATTATATGTGGCCAAGTTACCAGGAAAAATAATAAACTTGTAATACGATAATTATTTTTAAAAAGTGTTCTCAGAAACGAGCTATCATGTGTGGAGATCAATGGCTTTCAACCCAAATGCTCAATCTTATGGCCACATTCATGGCATAGTTTGTTCAAATGATCTCATATTGTGCACAAGGATGCATCTTGGGATGGCAGACAATGTTGCCTAAGGAAATTTTCATTTTCTTTGGACGAAAAATTCATTTTCTATTTTTTGATTGCCCAAAATGAGTTTTTTTGTGAAGGACCTACCATATATTTGTTGCAAAATGGGACCAGGTCATTTTTATAATATATTAGGCCATATTTAATGTACAATTGACAAAATGGTTGGTCGTCAAAAGTATATATACACCTCTGGTGAAAAAGACAAATTTTCGCTGATTCAGTTGGAAGCAGGTCAAATTTGAACTGCAGCTGCCTCATAGTTTGCTCTTTATTTTTTCCAAAAATCATTTATAGGTACATAAGTATCTATTTAATCAGAAATACATGGTTTGGTGGTGATACGTTGAGGTTTGGATGGTGGCCAAGGGCCGCAACTCCAGAGCGCGTAAACTCGCATGCCCGCCGCATGGTCACCGCATGACCGTGGTGTTGCCACGCGTTCTGGGCGGCCTAGGCATGCCTAGTGGGTTGAGCACTCCCCCGATAGGTGTCAGGAAGAAGAAAGCAATAGAAGAATCTCACAAGGAGACTGAACTGAGCTCAAACATGAATTAGCACCCAAGTGTTTGATTAGTGGTGGGGAAAATGCACATGGCCAATGGGCCTGAGTTTTGGCCGAGGATGATCATCTACTAAGGACACTATCTTGGAAAATTTACAGCTCAAATGGAGGAGCCTAGGTGTCACTTGCTTTGCAACGTACCACACTGGACAGAAATATGAATGTTGAAGCTAGGCTCAAATGAATGAATGGGTTGATCTGAAATTTGGAGGAGGATGATAATTTGGGCATATGAAGGCACTTTAAAATTTTCATACCATTTGAATAAATAAAAATGTTACTTCCTTCACAGCGCTCTCCACTGAACAGAAAATTGGGAAAAATGCTGAGGGAAATTGGCTAGAATAAATGAGCTAAAATTTGGGGGAGGGAGGTTCTATGGGCAGGGTCATGTCGTGGTAAATTTTCAGCAATTATAAATTAACATAAAATATAGTTGCTTCACAAACTGAAAATATCAGCAGAAACAAAGATTGGATGCTGAGCTCACATGTATTGTTAGATGGGGCTCAAATTTTGTGGAGAGCTATGATTTGGGAATATAGAAGATGTGGCAAAAATTCAGCTCATTAGGATATGCCTAGCTAGTACTTCCTTCACAACAAATCGAGCTGAACAAAAACTTTGGAAATTTGCCGAGGAAGATTTACCAGGCAAATGGAGTTGAATATTGTCATGAGGCAATGATTTGGATAGTAAAGAATGCCCAATTTTTTTGGGAATTTTGGGAATGACAGAAATATAGGTTGCTTCACAACTTAGGGCAAAAATTGACACATGGACATGACACATAGGCAAAACTGATGAGGTGGCGCCTAGTCATAGCAATCCACCACAATTTACAAGGTTATGACCATCTATATTGGTCATGATCAGCTAGAAATAAGGCAGCGGACCAGTGCTGTCTGCTTTATGACCATTTCGTGTAAGGAAATTACGAACTTTCTGACCAAAATGGTCGTTATAGTTTAGGGTTTGGAGCCCCCCGAATAGCTTTTGACCAATTGGTCTCAAATGGTCGTAGATTTATGACCAATTCTTTTAGGGTCACTGACAGAAGGTCACAAGTTGACATATTTCTTGTAGTGATGCGCTGCAACTTCAGCCTCTCATTTTCACTTGCGCAGTTTCTCTTTGCATCGGCAATGGCCCGACCAAGATCATTAGCGGGCTCATCTGATGCCTCTTCTTCAGCTTCTTCCCGCATTGCCGGCTCAGCTTCTTCCCCCAATGTTGTACCATCATATTCAGGGAACCCTTCATGGCCAGGATAGCTGTCGTCGTCCTCTTCTTCTTCATTGTTTTCCATCATAACCCCTCTTTCTCCGTGCTTGGTCCAAACATTATAGTGGGGCATGAAACCGGACTCAAACAGGTGGACGTGAATGGTTCTTGACTTGGAGTAATTCCGATCATTTTTACAGCCAGCACATGGACAAGACATAAAACCATCCGCCCGCTTGTTTGCTTCAGCCGCAAGCAGAAAAGTATGCACGCCATTAACGAACTGGGGAGAGCATCGGTCATCGTACATCCATTGCCGGCTCATCTTCATTACACAACACCGAATAGATCAAATTAATACAAGTTCATACATAAAGTTCATACAACACTTATTCTCATAAAACAAACATACAAATAACTCTCTAGCTAAAGCATTTAAATGCAACAACAAATGCGATCAAGATCGCAACTAAGGTAACAATTGATCCAACAGCATAATGATACCAAGCCTCACTATCAATGGCATATTTTCTAATCTTTCTATTCTTCAAGCGCATTTTCTCCATCTTGATCTTGTGATCATCGACGACATCTGCAACATGCAACTCCAATTCCATCTTCTTCCCCTCAATTCTTTTCAATTTTTCTTTCAAATACTCGTTTTCTCTTTCAACTAAATTTAACCTCTCGATAATAGGGTCGATTGGAATTTCCGGTTCACATACCTCTTAGATAAAAATATCTATGTCAACTTGATGGGCATAATTTGTCATAAACACGAAATGCAACAAAAAATTTTAAAAGAGAATATACCACATCCGAATCATAACCCGGACGAGGGCCGACGGGGATGGATATCAAAACCATGGCACTATGTATAACAAACAACGTACGGGTAAGATAATTATACGAGTAACTATATATCTAAATCACACAAACATGATTTTTTTTATATAAAAAAGACAAGAACAAGAGGCTCACCACAAGGTGGTGCCGGCGACGGGACGTTGTGGGCGATCGACGGTGGTTAGGACGGAGACGGGAAGGCACTAAGTAAACCACACCTATATATGCAAACTAAGAGTTATTTTGACCTCAAATTGCATATAAATCAAACACTACCACATATAATTCCTCCCAAAATAAAACACACAAATCACTATACTTATATAGCATTGCAAGAGCTAATCTAGCAATGAGAGATGAAAGGACAAAATTGCTAACCTTTGTGATCACTTGGATGGATGGGGTGCCTTCAAATCTTTACAAATTTTTGCAAAAATGGAGTGTGAGCTCGAGAGGAAGAGGAAGAAAACAGAGAAGAGAGGAAAGGGGAAGAACAGAGCGCTCGGGCTCGACGAAGGGGTTTATATAGGATGACCTTTAGTACCGGTTGGTTATACGAACCGGGACTAAAGGTTCATCTCTAGTCCCGGTTCGCATAACCAATCGGTACTAAAGGTGCTGGTGGGGCCCCAGCCTGACACAAGCCTGCCACCACGTCTTTAGTACCGGTTCGTGGCACGAACCGGTACTAAAGGTTCGCCACGAACCGGTACTAATGATCGCCGCCTGCCTAGCCGTTGGAACCGGCACTAATGAGCAAATTAGTGCCGATTCAGTTACAAACCGGGACTAATGTGCTTCACATTAGACTCTTTTTCTACTAGTGCATTGTGGACCGGCTGGCAAGGGTGAGCACGCCTCTGTCGCATAGATGAAGAACAGAGAGACCTGGCGGTGAGTTCGTTGAGGAAAGATGCCCATGCTCAGTGGTACAGCTATGCGCCGCGTACTGTGCTTCACTTTTCCCCGTCTTGTCACCTCTCCCAATTTACTACGCCCTCACATCAAACCAGCCGCTGTTTTCATCTACCCGATTCTCTATCGGTTTTGATTACACCCGTGGGCAATTTTCTGGTGAAATCAAACATCATATTAAACATCACCAAAGATACTGTTGCTTGCTTAGTAAAACGCTAATGGTGAACGCTCCTGTGTGTTTCGCTGGACGCAAACGGTCCACGTACGCCTTTTGCCAGCCGGTGCCCTCCGCTGGCGAGCAATGGTCCACGCCATGCATGCACAGGTACGTACAGCGGCCATGCTCTGCATGCATGTCAGATGCCTGTAAGATGCCTAGGTGCTTTTGCATGTGCGTGGGCCCTCGCTGGTTCAATACAGGCTGAAAATAATTCGAATACATGCCGTATACACCAACCACGCGCATCCCGATGGTGGTCCTGCGGGCAGGATTCCGGCCTGCCTGTAGGCCGAGCACCATTTGCATTTTTCGGTAGAAAGACAGCTTACTTAGCATTATTAAAGCATCTGTAGCATATCCCCTTAAAGTGTATCAATGGGTATGTTAGTCTGCAAAAACAAGACCGTGGTTTCTTTATATAAGATCAGAGAGTGGCGACCCGCAAAAAACAGGCCCCGCGTCGCTCCTTTGGGGCGACTCGGGCGGCGACCCAAGCCTCCCGCCCGCCACCCTCCTTCCCTCCTCTGTTCTCCTTGCCGTCGCCAGAGGGAGCCGGCGGCGAAGCTGGCTCGGCTCCCGAGGATGACGGCGGCGGGGCTCATGCCGTTCCTTCCCTTCTCAGCGGAGCTGGAGGCGGAGCACCAGATCTGGTTGTCCCGGCGATGGGCGGCGGTGCTTCCAACCCCATAGTCTGCAGATCCGGCGGTCGGTGGGCGAGATCCAATCTACCCGGGCGCGCAGCTCGCCGTTTCCTTCGGCTCGAGCGGTTCGTTGGTGGTGGCTGCCCTGGGAAATTGTGGCCTTAGCCCGCTTTTGGATCCCGCGTCCTAGTGACCGTGGGCTGTTAGCGCAGGGGCTGTCCCTGCCGACTGGTCAGTGGTCGTAGCCTGGCTACCGTCGGTTGGCCCTAGTGCTCTTCTTCCGCCAAGTTATTTTTCTGCCGGATGTCGACCTCTTGGATCTGACTGCTGACGAGTTCCAGTCTTTCTGTTGGAGATCTATACGGATTGGCGTATGTCGCCCCTGAATATCTAGATCAGAAAGTCTTTGGTCGCGTGCGCTCATATTATCAGCCAACACGACATTAAGAGGACGTTGTGCGAAGCTTCGCTTTCTTATCAGTGTCATGGGACATGTCTAATTCAAGATTCCCAAGGTATTGATAGAGGTGGAGAAAGTCATGGCGGCTGCCATTGGAAGTCTTGAAACTTCAGTGGAAGGGTGTATTGGATGCGATGAAGACTGTGTGCCAGGTGTTTGGTGGCTTGTAACAGCAGTCTCGGCATGCGGGGGCGGCAACATTGGAGGACTGCATTTTTGGTGTTACTCCTCGAGTACCGAGTCTAGATTCCCAGGGTGAAAACACAAGGTCTGGCCTTTATTGGTTGTATTTGGCAATGGCCTTGTTGAAGGTATTGTTTTTGTGTGAACACAGACTTTCTCCACGGTGAAAACCCAATATCTTCGATCGGGCAACGATAACGCTTGTGCATTGTTTCCTTCTTGGAGGCGTTGCTTTTGGAGAACCTTTTTTGTAATCCGGATGTTGTCTTTGGTGGTGGTTAGAGTGATGCTGCTGCGAGTGATTGATCACCGAGGCTGGGTCTTTTTTCTTTTTATTTTTCTTTTCTTTCCTCTATTCTTCTTATTTTCTTTTTTGGCTGTGTGTATCCTTGATGCCTTTGGACATCTTGTTGGTACAGAGGCCAGGTGTAATTGGTATCTTCGTCATATTAATATATTCCTTTGTCGAACAAAAAATAAGATCAGAGAGGGCGGCCTTTGCTTTGGTAAAAACAAAGTTCCCCTTAAAGTCATATTTAAGGACAAAAAATGTTGTTCAGGGGAAAAGCGTATTTAGCTGATCCCTAAAGATGGCTGCATGCCTCGATTGATGCAGAGGCCGGGGGTTTAACCTTCTTTTCTAAAAGAAAGTTGATCCTTAAACCAAAAAGAGAGAATTCTTTATTTAACATTTTCTTTCTTATCTAATACAAAGTTCAAATTCGATTGCTTTTGTGATACTTACGTCCATTTTGATTACTAACTATGATAAATGACACCTGAAAAGACGACTTTATCTCTGATGCAACTTGTGACCAGGATTAATGTGATGAACGGCTGGCGAGATGTACACGTAGGCAAAGGAAAGCACGGCACATATCTTTGGCGGTGCCCAACTTCTTTGCAATTGCAATTGCAATTGCATGTTCATATCCTCCCTGAACACGCAGGTGCGTGAGGCCATGAACTCATGCCATGTGCTGATGTGAAGGAACACTAATATCTCGAGGAGGCACGCGTGCTTCATATACAATTCCTAAGGAGAGAAGAATGTGTAATTGGCCTAGTAAATTCTTAGTTGTAAAAGAGATACTGTATCATACTCCTACTTAGTTGTAAAATCTTAGTAGAATACCTCTTCACTGCCTTCACACGTCCACACTCAGAAGGGAGTTACCAAGAGGAGACCGAGAACGGCGATGGTATGGACGGGCTCACGCGCTCCTGCTAGGTGGATGAACGAATCGACGACGCGTCGCGTGCTGTATTCAATGAGATCGTATAGAGACAGGTGGAGTACGTCCGTTAAAACAGTGACGAACGAAGCGAAGCCGTCTAAAATAATGGATAAATAGCGGTCCACGTTTATGCTGTTCCGTTAGTACATATCTGTTTGGGCGGTACAGAACAACACCCGTCATCTCCTTCCCTCACGGAGATGCAGTTTGTCGAACGGATAAGTGTTTGTCATAGTGTGGGACCACGCTGAGCCGACCGCCGCTGAAAAGTAAAAGCAATTTATCCTCTCCCTTCGGGCGGCAAGGCGAGAAGCTCCCGGCTATGGAGATGGCGACCGAGGGAGACGACGCAATCGAGTTCCTGTGAGATCCGGTTGACAGGTAACCTTAGGCGCCCCCATTTTTTGTTCACCGTGGTATCCCATGTATCTAGACCAATTTCTTATTCGCGTACTGCTTTATTTTACATAGATTTTGTAGGGTAACGCAGCAGAAAACAAAAATTTTCCGCCCTACGCACCAGCCCAGGACCACTATGGAGACTGCATACAAGGTTTTGATCATTTCGTTACCGACTCGTAGCGCAGCGGAAGTAGAGTCGATGACGATCGTCGGTGCAGATCCCCGCAGTTAGGATTTACAACCTCCCAACCGCGAGGATGTATACTCTCATCCGCCACCCGGACAGCCCTCCGGGAGGCAGTCGGACAGTCCCCGGACGGTGTCGCGGACAGCCCTTCGGGAGGACTCACAGAACTCGGACCGTCACATGGACAGCCCTTCGGGAGGCACTCACGAACAGCCCCACGGGCACTAAGATCAAAACTACGACCTCTCTACAGAGTTGCACACATACGGTGTCATCTATCCGGCAGGGCTTCGCCGTCCAGAACTAGTTCCCACCGGAACCCAGACAGCCTTTCGGCTCTACGAAACTCTTTTCGTGGGAGGGAGAGAGAAGCCAGATAATTGCATGGCATGAGTATGAGAGCAAGGGGATGAAGGAGATGGCAGCCCCAACTCCTCCTTTTATAGGCCAAGGCAAGGGGTGGGGTGGGATGTTGAAATACCAAAATACCCAAGCTTCATGTCACACATGAAAGGGCATAATGGTAACACAAGGGGGGCACCAAGGGGACACCACCATGGCAGCCCTTGGGCCGGCCCACATCTTGTCCCCCCCCATGGGGGGGGCCCCCCAACAAGCCACCAACATGTCTCCATGAAACATGCATGCTCCCTAGACAAAAAGCCACCAAACATGCAACCCCCGATTCGTGGGATCTTGTCCCCTCGCGCTGAGACAAGATGTTTTCCGCGAAACTTTTTCTGAAAAATTCCAGAAGGTCCCAGAACATTTCTAGCACCCTCTAAAATTATTCTGGGCACGATCCGAAACATTTTCGGTGCGGTGGTTTTTATCAGCGGAAATCATCAACAGCGGTTACGGCAGTTTCGGAACATTTCCGGTTTTTCTCTCTGAAAATTCCCAGAAGTTCCCAGACCAATTCTGGCATCCTCTGAAAATTTCCAGGCGGTGCCGAAACCCTTTTTGATCAAATAATATATTCCGAAACAACTTTTCGGTTTTACCGAAACTCTTTCGGTGTTCTCTCTCTCGGAACTCTTCCGTTGTCTCCGAAACATTTTCGGTGACTTTCTCTCAGACTCCCTGTCTAGCGTTCAACAGATAGATGACCCTTAAGCGTGTGACCCTATAGGTTCGGTGAAGTATAGACATGACCGGAACTCTTTCCGATCAATGATCAACATCGGAGCCGTGGACACCCATATTGACCCCTATACCCACACGAATAAATATTCGAGTGAACCTCCAGTTGCCGTGTGCTATTCCTGTTGCTTCGCGATATGTTACAAATACCCGAGGTGAGACATGTTGGCATTCCCGTGGATCAACAAATTGTCCACTATGCTAGTTACCTCGTTACCGGTATTGTTCTCTTTTCTCGTTACCGTGTTCCGGCATCCCCGTGATCAAATCACAAAGTGTCTGGCCAGACAATGATGGATACCGTAACACCGAGAGGGCCCAGAGATATCTCTCCATCATCGGAGGAGCAAATCCCAATCTCGAGCTATCAAGTTACTTGACATACTTTTCCATGAACCCGTAAGCCGCCGTAATAGCCACCCATTTACGGATGACGTTTAACAAACCCCAAAGTTCATGAAGCAAGCATGAAGAAACTCGATACTCTCATGGTCTAAGGAATCATGCAAACGTTAACCATCTCTGTGTTATTAACCATTAACTTGTGACGAATGTAACTCATAGCATAACATCAATCGGGTCGATTCAACACAAATGTTTTTCTAACATTGTGCCCTCAAAGTTGCTGGCATAGACATGCCCATGATCAGGAAAACAGGACCATCATGCAACACTTGAGCTAGTCTTAGAGGCTAGACTAGGAATACATTTTATCGTTTATTATTCCACACGTGCATATGAGTCTTCCTCCGAGCCTCGTGGTTATTGTAGACTCGAGAACCATAGCAATTATAGCATGGAACATAAACCTAATTATGAGCATGGAGATAAATAATAACATTTATTATTGCCTCTAGGGCATATCTCCTACAGACTCCCACTTGCACTAGAGTCAATAATCTAGTTAATGCTAATGCACTTCACACCTGTGGCACACCGGTGTAAATATGCTTCGCTTGTGGTATAGCCTGATGTACAACGGATCTGACGACTTCATCTCTGTGTGTATCTTTGCATATCCTCGTGTTTTCACGCTTTCACAAAATACATATTTTGTGTGGACTTGGCTTTGTATGTATGTGAATCACAGGTCGAACCTGGATTCCTCAGACTGAGTTATGGAGCAACTACCCGCAGTAGTGTCCCATTGACAAAAGCCATCTTGGAACCATACTAAGTTCATGAATGAACTATATGATTCAACATCTTCTTTGTCACTTTAAAAGCGGCAACATACTTCGCCTCTGTTATAGAATTCGCCACAGTAACTTGTTTGAACAAATTCCAACTAACTGTGCCACCAGATTGTGTGTTACACAAAACCCTCAATTTAAATCGAAAATCGCATGGAGCATGGATGAAGACTGTATCGATGTAACCTTTTACAACGAACTCTTCATGATCTCCGCTTGCGAGAAAACATGTCATCAGTGCTATTTTAGTACTCAATGACCCTTTTTCACTGTTGTCCCATGATCAGTACTTTTGATCACTTTGGTATCTATACTCGCAACAACTTTGGGAGTATTGGACATATCTAGTTTGTTTTTACATACCATGGAATACATGATTAATCCAAACACAAGAGTGTGTGGAATCTCCATCATGTATTTTGCTCATCAGTGTTTTGGGACACCGAGTCTTGCAAAAACTCTTTCCATGTGACTTCGGCAAGAATCACTCCTTGACGTTTTTAATGCTAAAAGGTTTTAGCATCTTGTCAATATGTATCTTTGCTCAGCCCCATTAGGTAAATCTATTTCCATAGATCATCATGCCTAATATAAAGGCTATTTAGCCCAAGCACTTCATCGAAAAACTATTTTCAAATGAAGTCCTAATTCGTGTCAAGAAATTTATTTCCAATTAACAATGTGTCAAGCACACAACATTTTTTTAGAAATTTATTATGCTCCCACTTACTTTCTTGAATCACAAGCATCTTCGTTACCCATTGATGAAGTCAAACCCTTTTGACCATTTCATCAAAACACGAAGATTCCAACTCCATTATGCTCTCTTCTGTCCATTGCTGGAACTCTGAAGTTTGCACACTCACTAGCATCCTCTGGAATGACAAAATACCTTGGACTGTAACACATGCAAGTCCTTGGTTTCATTTCCATCATATGGAAATCCTATTGTCATCCATGTTTTATATCTCATGACTGAAATATGTATTAATTGCAAGTTCAACCCGAACCGACTTTAAGCATCGCTACGATGAAACAACCTCATCGTAGTCAACTCCTTGAACTTGTTATTTCAACAAGTCGAGCTTTATGGATAAAACATTTTTATCTGTATCAGTTTTAAGTTCCATAAATATTCGTTAGACTCTAAGTCTTTCGAAAGGTGTATCAAGATTTTAATCTTGAATCACTTATATGGAAACTATCTCGGATTGTATTGGCATTTAGCCAATTCCGGAGTCAGGGCCCATCAACGCTTCCTTGTGTATCGTAGGTATACTGTTGTCCAACAACAATATCTCGTCTGCGCACCTGATAGGTTTGCACGAGCTTTGCCTACGTGGTTCAGCTGCAAGTTTGACCGAAGTCCATACATTTTATTGTAGAGACTTCCGTATCAGTCGCAGTAGGAAAACCTGGAATTACTTCCAAGGTCTCTTTCCTTTGATCTGGTGACGAAGATACTGTTTATCTCGTCGAGTTGCACTATTCTCCCACTCACCTTTTTGAAAGAACCATTTTCTTCAAAAAGCATACCGTTCTTAGTGGCAAACATATTTGCCTCGGCATAGTGAGGGAGGAATACCCAACATTTTGGAATAACCTACAAAGTAGCACTTGTCTGATTTGGAATAGGTTTGTAACCTTTTACACAAGCCCCATATTCCAAATGTTAAGAAAAGATATAACATGGTTGGGCGTACCATACCATGGTGTCATTTCAACAGACCCGATGGAGCTCTTTTCAGTGTAAAAGCCGCAGTCTCTAAAGCATCACCTTTTAAAAGGGATAATGGCAAAATTATTTTATGTCATCTTTAATCTTACCATGTCATAAATGGTTCGATTACATCTTCACGGACTTTCCACTTGCAGTGGTGTTCCGGGAGGTGCAAGTTATGAAACCCCTTTCACAACTCATCAGACATTCGCTAAACTTGTAACTCAAATATTTCTTTCTGCAATCGAATTGTAGAAACATAATTTTCTTGTTACAATAACTTCTACTTCATATTTGAAAACCTTTCGAATGATTTCAAAAGATCCAGACTTACGTCTCATCAAGTAAATATCCATTTATCTACTTGAGTCATTTCTGAAGATAGATAAATCCACTACTTGCAACAACATTTATTGAACTACACACATCAAAATGTATGATCACCAATAAGTTTGTTGCTCATTCCTTATGGCCTATGAACGGTATTTCAGTCACTTCACTTTTCGGAGGAAATTTGCAAGTGTCAGATGATTCAAAATCAAACGACTTCAAAATCCATCATAATGGAATTTATCCATGCGTGTTTCTCCAATATGACTAAATGTAGTGCCACACTTATGTGGTATTCTCTTAGTCTTACGACATTTAGCGTCAGTGTTATGGGTGTATCATATTACTATCAATATTCATAACATACATCCCATCTGGATGGAAGCATGGCCCTTCATGTTATTCATAATACTGAACAACAATTGTTCTTTTTATGAACAACCCTTTTGCAACAAACATTTTGCAATGGGCTAGAGTGTATGAAACTTTAAAATGAATTATGAAAGTAAAAACAGAGGTAATATATTATTATCATTATTCATAACATACATCTCATTCCCAATGAAAATATGGCCCTTATGTTATTCATAACATCGAACATCAAAAGTTCTCTTATGAACAACCTTTTTGCAAGATACCTTATGCAAAGGGCTAGAGTGTGAAACTCTAAAATGAATTATGAAAATAAATACAGACGGTAATACACCGATGGAAGGTATAGTAACATTTACTATGTTCCCTGTGTATACCTAAACCTCATTCCTGGCTAGTCTTTCAGGCCACAGTAGTTCTTACATCGAGTTGCAACAGAAAGCAATCGAGCGGGTATCTTTGTGATTAACTCACAATACCCAAGAATCAGTGATTAACAATTTAATCATAATTCCCAAGAACTATATCTTTGACCAGCCTTCTATACATCAAAAACCTGTATGACATTCATACATGAGCTGGATATTCTAGTCTTCTTTCTTATTTCCATTATACTTCTAACAGTTTAACTTTTAGTATTTCTCCTACTTCCAGAAGAAGCACCCAACTTAAGAGTGGCGTTAGCCCTGGACTTCCTAGGCGTGAAAGTTTCACTAACACCCTTTGGACACTTCCTTTCTCTTTAAGTTTTTATTCACCTTTCATCATATGAAAGGCGTTCTCCTGGATCCCTCTCTTATCAGTCTAATGCATAGTAAAACTCCTTTACTAATAGTTTGCAAACAAACATTGCTTTGGATATCTCATATCTTCTAGTCTTTGTCTGTCTCTGAAAATGATTTTTAGATTCCATGAATATCACATAACTATCCAAACTTTCAAAGTTCGGGTCTCATGGAAGCAAACATATTGCACTTGACTGAAACAGAATTCTAGCTTTTGGATCGAAGGACGACAGTCACATGATCCATAGCATAAGCGAGAGAATACCGAAAGTATGCGATAGGACAAAGTCCTTCTCGGCACTCTTGAGGACAATCCTCACATTACATTACCAACCGTAAAGTTTTAACCAGATATTTAACAGCTATTCAATTTTAATAGGGAAGGTGGAAACGCCAGCCATAATTCTACAACTATTATGCAAATCACACTTAGACAGAGTTCATAATTAATTGCACTGAAAATTAAACAAGTTAATTCAACAGTGTGCTCCCACTCAAATCAATATCTCTCATAATTGATTTGTGAGTGATACAAGACCCACACTTCGATTCAACGCCATTGATGTGGACATCACTGATGACGAGAATTTCAATTGGTAGGCAAACTTGCCGATCACATCTCCATGTGACTCTTGTTCATCTTTCGATGGGTGTGTTCCGAGCTCAGGACGATCCTGCCTGAACGTCAAAGACAACCAAGTGATCTTGCTGCGAGGTCTGACCTCACCCGCCTCATTCCTCTCGATTCGTTCGTACCCATGTGGACATGGCGCACCCCGAAAAGATACGAATTACAGACGGTGCTACACTTGGGTGAACACTAACTACTTTGATATTTTGAAGTGAGAGATCACCCTAATAAAAAGCGACTACCGCGCAATCAAGAAGGGTGCAACATAAGGGATAAACATCTCAGGCAATTCATAATAGCATGATATGGTATAGCCCTTTCTGACGGAGAAGTCTTGTATTTCTTCGTCTTCGGCATTCGCGTCGGTGTTCGCCTTCGCGAAGATTGCCACCACCTTGTCGATGCACCAGATAATATTGCTATCTCTATAGCTAATAAAATAATGCATTACAACAAGGTTGACACACAGGTCATTTAAAGTGCAATCATATGGCTCCAGCCATCATGCCGAATCATGACACGCAGGTCATGTTAATTAATTTACATCATATAGTCATCTCATACATAATCAACTTATTATGAGCACTGCTATACCACATCATATGCACATGCAAACCCTCCTGCAAAACTAAGTTAGACGTCTCTAATCGGTTCATGCAAAAACTTGTTTTACGTGGCTTCTAAGGTTTCGAAACAAACCGAAGCTACCAACGTCCATCATCAAGTATGATAATTCAAGTCGCTAGATTAACTTTCTAGGGTGTATGAAAACCGAGATAATAAAATCTCGAGCCCCATACTAAACTTCGTCATACGCATGACCCCCGTGCAGTTCATATCTGCATTGCCCTTTCGTCTGCGAAATTTCATCTTTCTTTTTAACTACAGTGGAATTCAATGAACTGTTAGCACTTCGTTGATCAATCAGGATCGTGGATTGCCAGAACATTGAAAACCCACCATGCTGTTATCAAGATCAGAAATATGCAAATTCCAGGGAAGCAACAAGAACATCGGGTAACAGATTTCATCTGCTACCCGCACAAATAATTTTTAGTAATAGAACTCATCTACTACCTAATTATATTGTGCAACACCCATACATCTCATGTATTCTAGATCGCAACCTGCATCTACGCATAGCACGGCTCATGATGCCACTGTGGGGTAACGCAGCAGAAAACAAAAATTTTCCGCCCTACGCACCAGCCAAGGACCACTATAGAGACTGCATACAAGGTTTTGATCATTTCGTTACCGACTCATAGCGCAGCGGAAGTAGAGTCGATGACGATCGTCGGTGCAGATCCCCGCAGCTAGGATTTACAACCTCCCAACCGCGAGGATGTATACCCTCATCCGCCACCCGGACAGCCCTCCGGGAGGCGGTCGGACAGTCCTCGGACGGTGTCGCGGACAGCCCTTCGGGAGGACTCACAGAACTCGGACCGTCACATGGACAGCCCTTCGGGAGGCACTCACGAACAGCCCCACGGGCACTAAGATCAAAACTACGACCTCTCTACAGAGTTGCACACATACGGTGTCATCTATCCGGCAGGGCTTCGCCGTCCAGAACTAGTTCCCACCGGAACCCAGACAGCCTTTCGGCTCTACGAAACTCTTTTCGTGGGAGGGAGAGAGAAGCCAGATAATTGCATGGCATGAGTATGAGAGCAAGGGGATGAAGGAGATGGCAGCCCCAACTCCTCCTTTTATAGGCCAAGGCAAGGGGTGGGGTGGGATGTTGAAATACCAAAATACCCAAGCTTCATGTCACACATGAAAGGGCATAATGGTAACACAAGGGGGGCACCAAGGGGACACCACCATGGCAGCCCTTGGGCCGGCCCACATCTTGTCCCCCCCCCCATGGGGGGGTCCCCCAACAAGCCACCAACATGTCTCCATGAAACATGCATGCTCCCTAGACAAAAAGCCACCAAACATGCAACCCCCGATTCGTGGGATCTTGTCCCCTCGCGCTGAGACAAGATGTTTTCCGCGAAACTTTTTCTGAAAAATTCCAGAAGGTCCCAGAATATTTCTAGCACCCTCTAAAATTATTCTGGGCACGATCCGAAACATTTTCGGTGCGGTGGTTTTTATCAGCGGAAAGCATCAACAGCGGTTACGGCAGTTTCGGAAGATTTCCGTTTTTTCTCTCTGAAAATTCCCAGAAGTTCCCAGACCAATTCTGGCATCCTCTGAAAATTTCCAGGCGGTGCCGAAACCCTTTTTGACCAAATAATATATTCCGAAACAACTTTTCGGTTTTACCGAAACTCTTTCGGTGTTCTCTCTCTCGGAACTCTTCCGTTGTCTTCGAAACATTTTCGGTGACTTTCTCTCAGACTCCCTGTCTAGCGTTCAACAGATAGATGACCCTTAAGCGTGTGACCGTATAGGTTCGGTGAAGTATAGACATGACCGAAACTCTTTCCGATCAATGATCAACATCGGAGCCGTGGACACCCATATTGACCCCTATACCCACACGAATAAATATTCGAGTGAACCTCCAGTTGCCATGTGCTATTCCTGTTGCTTCGCGATATGTTACAAATACCCAAGGTGAGACATGTTGGCATTCCCGTGGATCAACAAATTGTCCACTATGCTAGTTACCTCGTTACCGGTATTGTTCTCTTTTCTCGTTACCGTGTTCCAGCATCCCCGTGATCAAATCACAAAGTGTCTGGCCAGACGATGATGGATACTGTAACACCGAGAGGGCCCAGAGATATCTCTCCATCGTCGGAGGAGCAAATCCCAATCTCGAGCTATCAAGTTACTTGACATACTTTTCCATGAACCCGTAAGCCGCCGTAATAGCCACCCATTTACGGATGACGTTTAACAAACCCCAAAGTTCATGAAGCAAGCATGAAGAAACTCGATACTCTCATGGTCTAAGGAATCATGCAAACGTTAACCATCTCTGTGTTATTAACCATTAACTTGTGACGAATGTAACTCATAGCATAACATCAATCGGGTCGATTCAACACAAATGTTCTTCTAACATTGTGCCCTCAAAGTTTGAAAAAAATATTATGCTCTTCGACACATCCAAATTCTACATACAAATATAGAGGAACAAGGACTAACCATTTTGGCCTGCGAAAATAAAACAAAAAAAAAGGCCGCGAACTTAGAAGTTTCAAGTCAGCTTGTGTGAACAATCAAACCGAAAAAATAAATTGAAAAGGTATTAAAAAGAAATTGATTTCCCCCTGATAATCATTGACAACAGTTTGAAGTGCTTTCAAAAATTCATAATGTAGGCAGATTTCTGCAAGGCGATTCAAAAAAAAAACTCTGAAAGTCCTTTTTTTGGGCACGACTTCCAAAAGTATGTTCGAGTGACCAATTTTTTGCAAGCCCTTAGAACTTTTATAGATGTTTGTTGAGAAGAAAAAAATTGTTTGAATCTTTGTTTCACTTCTCTATGATTGTATTGTTCACCGGATCTCACTTTAACTCGGGAGTAGAAAGACACTTTCATAAAAAAACTCTACTAAATTGTTTTGCGACCAGCAAAACACACCGTTGCTCAATTTCACAATGAAATTTCCATGCATCCTTTCATCGCTGAAATGAACATGTACAACAAAAATCCATGACATTAAAAAAATTCATTGTATCTTTTTGCTCACTAATTACACCAGAACGGCGCTCCCGCGACAAAAAACGCCATGAATAAAACTTTTGCAGGGTCTGTACATATAGGTACCGAACAGCGAACAGACGAGGCGGCAGGAAACACCGTCATCGCCCCTTGTACGTCGGTCGCCGCCAACCGATCCCAGGACGTCTGTTGCCGTCACGTACACGCATTAAATATCCCCTCATCCGCCATCTGTAATACCACCGACATCCCGCATCTCCAGCGAACGAACGAGTTATGATACCGAGAGCGTGCGAGCTCATCCGCGCCAGGCAATTTTGGATGGGCTAAGTCAGATCAAAAGAAAACATATATATGGGCTAATGATGCAATTAACTCCGGCCAATTAGCACACGCACAGTATATAGTACCTGCTACAAATGTTGAGGGGGGCGAGCGATTGGCAGGAGTCTAGCCCCTGCTCGACCCCCTGTCTCCGCCCCTGGGCATGGACAAACGACTAAGCAGGCGATGGACAAACCCTAGCCGCCACCCGTTCATCTACCCCTCTCATCGCCGCAAGGGCGCGTAGTCGATGCCCATATCGACGCCGGTGTGGCAATCCGGATCCGGGGCCTACTTTGGAGGTGTTGGAGGGTTGATGTGGGATGGCGAAGGACATGGGTGCTCGAGCGGCGGTGTGGGACATTGGCGTTGGTGAAGCTGACGGCGAACGGAGAGATCCAGGGTGGAGGTCTTCATCGGTGGCCTGGCTTGCCCTAATCATTGGAGAAGAAGGCGTCGGTGCACAGCTCTCACCGACAACGAGCTCGACATCATACCCAGACTTGTTGTACAAGGGCATGTGTTTTTTTTTTCAGGTTTTCTTTACTGAGTCTTTGCGTTTTGTTTGGGCAGAGTGGCGAAACGGCAACGTTGCCCTAGGTGTTGGAAAATTAGGCAAGTTCATGATTAATTCCAGTAAATAATTCATTACTAGAACAGATACTAGCATGCAACAATCTAGCAAACTAGAAGAACAGCAAGACATGCATAATAGCAGCGAACACGAAACAATAGCTGTAGAGACAGACATGAACAGATGATGTTGGACGTACTGTTCGTTAGCTATTGTGGGTGCGACGGTGTTGATGACGATGTTGGCGACGATCTGCTGCTGACGGCGATGAGTAGCACCACCCGACTTGGATAGAAGACGACCCGTGATGACGAATTTGAGCAGTCGCGCAGAGCGCTTCCCAAAAACCTAATTTGTCCTCTCCTGGTGCAGGATCGCAAGGACGAACGGTTCCGGAGACCTGCTCTCCCACGTGCCGATGCACACCAGCGTTTGGGATGAAGTAGACTATGACGGCGGCGCAAGTTGCGAGATGAGGCAAAACCCTAGGTGTTTTTCGGTGTGTCTTTGGCCGCAGCCGGTAGCTGTATATATATTAGGACCAGAGGCGGTATTGTGTCGCGATCACAATCCCAAACCGACTCGGTTTCTAATCCGTATACTTACCGGACAAGAAATCAAAAAACTTGTCTGCCAAGACATAAAAATAAAATGGCAAAAGGAAGCTGCGCCCCTGCAAGGAGACGGACCGGATTTCGGCGGACCATTCACGCGCATGTCGTACGTACGTACGTACGCGCCGCCTCGCCTCGCCTCGCCTCGCCTCGCCACAGCCCGGCCCGGCCCAGCGAGGCGAGCGCGCGCGCGCGTGTGGTCTTTCCTTTCTCTTCTCACACACCACTTAGAGTGGTGGAGAGAACCCACTATATAAAGAGGTCAAACTCTTCTTCAACTTCCGGGGTGGGACTAAACTTTAGCACCACCACTTGCCATTTTACACATGGGCTTTGAGATTTCAGAAAATGCTATGGGCCTAGCCCATTAATTCTAACAATCCCCCACCAGATCTCAAATACCCATTTAGAGATTTGCCTTCTCTCACCACATGTTTAATATACCAGTGTTTCAGCAGAGACTGTTAAGTTGAACTTCTGCCTAGAACTTTAAGGTACATCCATTCACAACTTGACAATGGACTATGCCTTGAATTGCTAGTTTTGTGTGAACAGGTTTCACTCAAAGTCTTAACCAGTACCTGACCGCCAGTAGGCTACCCCGCGGTTTGGAGCTTATACGTCATACTCCCTGGTCTCTTCGTGAGCTTACTAGAGATCACCCAAATCTCATACACTGCGACGTTTACAGTCAGAACTCATATAGGTGTGTTCTTTCAAGACTGCTCTGTAGGACAGCATCTTTGATAATTATAGCCAATAGAACCACATTAAGGCATGTTGCCATCCTGCCTTACAGCTCTGAGAGTTTTGCATCTTCACTTAGAGACGGTCATTAGTTATTACTCTCCTCAGTTAACCAATAGCTTGTTCTTCCCAGATTCTAATTCACGGGATCTCCGATCACAAAGGTTGGGTTACTACTATGGTGTAACATCTATGGGTCTCATACCCATCTCCCTCGATGCAATATCTATCACATTTCATGATAGTCCCTTTGTAAACGGATCTGCCAGGTTTTTGTCTGTTTGAATATACGTAACAGTTATTACTCCGGAGTTTCTCAACTTCCTGACAGATTTCAAACGTCTCTTCATGTGTCTTGATGACTTCGCATTATCTTTAGAATTGTTTACTTTAGCGATAACCGTTTGGTTGTCACAATTCATAAGAATAGCTGGTACAGGTTTTTCAACCACAGGCAAGTCCATCAAGAGCTCACGCAGCCATTCTGCCTCGACAGTAGCTGTGTCTAAAGCAGTTAATTCTGCTTCCATAGTTGACCTCGTCAATATGGTTTGCTTGCAAGACCTCCATGACACTGCACCACCTCCATGAGTAAATACATACCCACTTGTTGCGTAGAGTACATCAACATCGGAGATCCAGTTTGAATCACTATATCCTTCTAGCACAGCAGGATGCCCTGAATAAGTAATTCCGAAACTCATAGTACCTCTCAGATAGCGCAAGACCCTTTCTAGTGCATGCCAATGATCATCACCCGGGTTGGACATGAACCTACTCAGTTTGCTCACAGCAAAAGAGATATCTGGTCTTGTAGCGCTAGCTAAGTACATGAGTGAACCGACAATTTGAGAGTATCTTAATTGATCTCTTGTTTCTTTCTTGTTCTTTCTGAGTGTCACATTGGGATCATAAGGTGTTGGAGAAGGCTTGCTATCCATAAAGCCGAACCGGCTCAAGACCTTCTCAACATAGTGAGATTGTGTTAGAGTAATCCTACTCTCATCCTTAATAAGTTTGATGTTTAGAATTACATCGGCTTCTCCCAGATCTTTCATGCCAAAACTTTTTGATAGAAAAGACTTGACCTCGTTGATCGCATTAATGTTTGTACCAAAGATCAGTATGTCATCCACATACAAACATAATATGACACTATTGCCCCCACCATGGCGATAGTAAACACACCTATCAGCCTCGTTAATGACAAATCCTGCAAAAGTCAGAGTTCTTTCAAACTTCTCATGCCATTGCTTAGGTGCCTGTTTCAGGCCATACAAAGATTTTAACAACTTGCACACTTTTCTCTCTTCACCCTTTACCACAAACCCGTCAGGCTGATCCATATAGATTTCCTCTTCCAACTCTCCATTGAGGAAAGCTGTCTTTACATCCATTTGATGAATGATAAGACCATAAGAGGCAGCCAAGGAAAGTAACACTCGAATGGTGGTCATTCTAGCAACGGGTGAATAAGTGTCAAAGTAATCTTCGCCTTCTTTCTGAGTGTAGCCCTTGGCCACTAGCCGCGCCTTGTACTTATCAATAGTACCATCAGGCTTTAGCTTCTTTTTAAACACCCACTTACAGCCCACAGGTTTACAACCATATGGTCTATCAGTTAGTTCCCAAGTTTCATTAGAAAGAATTGAGTCCATCTCATTATGAACAACTTCTTTCCAATCATCTACATCCGGAGATGCATATGCCTCTGCAATCGTCTTGGGTGTGTCGTCCACAAGGTATACAATGAAATCATCACCAAAGGATTTTGCAATCCTTTGTCTCTTGTTCCTTATAGGAACTTCATTGTTATCCTTCTCAAGGACATCCTCATGTGATTGTTCGAAATATTCATCAGTTGTACTAGATTCAGGAATTATCTCAGAAGAAAATCTAGCAATGCTATGCATATCTTTCATAGGAAATATGTTCTCAAAAAATGTTGCATCACGAGATTCCATTATAGTATCAACATGCATATCAGGTACTTCAGATTTTACCACTAAAAATCTATAAGCAATGTTCCGTTGAGCATACCCTAGAAAGACACAATCCACTGTCTTTGGTCCAAGTTTGCATTTCTGAGGAATAGGAATATTGACCTTTGCCAAACATCCCCAAGTGCACAAATAAGAAAGTGATCGTTTTCTCCCAACCCACTCCTCATAAGGGGTTTTCTCCTTATTATTGTTAGGAACTCTATTCAGGACATGCCATGAAGTCAATAGAGCCTCCCCCCACCATGCCTTAGATAAACCAGCAGTGTCTAACATGGCATTCACCAAGTCAGTCAATGTGCGATTTTTCCTCTCGGCAACTCCATTTGATTGGGGTGAATAGGGAGGCGTCCTCTCATGAATAATACCATGTTCCTCGCAAAATTCATCAAATACTTTGAAAAAATACTCTCCACCACGATCGGACCTAAGACGCTTGATCTTTCTCTCTAGTTGATTTTCAACTTCTGCTTTATAGATTTTAAAGTAGTATAATGCTTCATCTTTAGTTTGCAACAAATAAACATAGCAAAATCTAGTCGCATCATCAATCAAAGTCATGAAATATCTCTTTCCACCTTTTGTCAACACACCATTCATCTCACAAAGATCAGAATATATGAGTTCTAGAGGTGCCAAGTTTCTCTCCTCGGCAGCCTTATGAGGCTTTCGAGGTTGCTTCGATTGCACACAACTATGGCACTTAGAACCTTTGACAACAGTGAAATTCGGAATTAAACTCATACTGGATAGCCGAGACATTAAACCAAAATTAATATGACATAAACGAGAGTGCCAAATACTTGCATCATCATTAACACTAGCACAAATTTGGTTTACTGACTTATTGCAAAAATCTGAAAGGGAAAAGCAGAACAAGCCTCCGCACTCATAGCCTTTGCCTATAAATTGTCCAAATCTTGACACGATTACTTTATTCGACTGTAAAACTACCTTAAACCCATCTCGACATAGAAGGGAGCCGCTAACTAGATTCTTGTTCATAGTAGGGACATGCAGCACGTTCCTTAATTGCACGATCTTTCCCGAAGTAAACTTCAGATCCACCGTGCCAATACCACGAACAGAAGCATGTGACCCATTCCCCATTAGGACGGAAGAATCCCTTGCGACCTGATAAGAAGTAAACAAGGAGACGTCAGCACACACATGAACGTTAGCACCCGAATCAATCCACCATGAAGATGATTGAAATACTAAAAGCACAATAGGTAAATTACCATACCCATCAGTATTGCTAGCGGTCACCATGTTGATAGTCTTGGAGCTCGTTTTCCCTCTGCGGTCTGCATGTTCAGAGCATTCCTTGGAAAAGTGTCTGGACTTCCCACAGGCGTAGCACTCTACCTCAGCCTTGTTGAACTTCTTCTTCTTGAAGGTAGTAGTCTTGGTAGGCTTGTTGAAAACAGGTTTGTTTTTCCCTTTGTTCTTGTTCTGTGGGTACCTCTGCACCATATTGGCGGTAGGCTGAACCTCACCTCCTTTCTCAGTAGTGTCTTTAGCCCGAGCTTTTTCTTCAACATCAAGAGATGCAATCAGATTTTCAACTGATATCTCCTGTCTCTTATGTTTCAGAGTTGTGGCGAAATTCCTCCATAAAGGAGGCAACTTTGCAATCATGCACCCAGCCACGAATTTGTCGGGTAGAACACACTTAAGGAGTTCAAGTTCTTTCACAATGCACTGTATCTCATGAGCTTGTTCAACCACAGAACGGTTATTCACCATCTTGTAGTCATGAAAACTCTCCATGATGTACAGTTCACTGCCTGCATCTGTTGCACCGAATTTTGCATTCAGTGCATCCCACAGAGTCTTTCCGTCATCTATGTGCATGTACACATCACACAGACGGTCAGCAAGAACACTCAGAATGCATCCCACAAACATAGTATTGGCTTCCTGGAATTTTCTCTGATCTTCGTCAGACATTCCCTCTGGAGCACCAACACTAACGTGGAAAACTTTCAGAGCAGTAAGCCAGAGCGTGGTCTTCACCTGCCACCTCTTAAAGTGCACACCGGTAAATTTATCCGGCCTCAGTGCATCAGCGAATCCAGCCATAGTTAACTCAGGAAATTGCCTACAGTTAGGTTTTTGGATTGTTGGAAAATTAGGCAAGTTCATGATAAATTCCAGTAAATAATTCATGACTAGAACAGATACTAGCATGCAACAATCTAGCAAACTAGAAGAACAGCAATACATGCATAACAGCAGCGAACACGAAACAATAGCTGTAGAGACAGACATGAATAGATGATGTTGGACGTACTGTTCGTTAGCTATTGTGGGTGCGACGGTGTTGATGACGATGTTGGCGACGATCTGCTGCTGACGGCGATGAAGACGACGATGAGTAGCACCGCCCGACTTGGACGAAAGACGACCTGTGATGACGAATTTGAGCAGTCGCGCAGAGCGCTTCCCAAAAACCTAATTCGTCCTCTCCCGGTGCAGGATCGCAAGGACGAACGATTCCGGAGACCTGCTCTCCCACGCGCCGATGCACGCCGGCGTTTGGGATGAAGTAGACTACGACGGCGGCGCAAGTTGTGAGATGAGGAAAAACCCTAGGTGTTTTTCGGTGTGTCTTTGGCCGCAGCCGGTAGCTGTATATATATTAGGACGAGAGGCGGTATTGTGTCGCGATCACAATCTCAAACCGACTCGGTTTCTAATTCGTATACTTACCGGACAAGAAATCAAAAAACTTGTCTGCCAAGACATAAAAATAAAACGGCAAAAGGAACCTGCGCCCCTGCAAGGAGACGGACCGGATTTCGGCGGACCATTCACGCGCATGTCGCACGTACGCCTCGCCTCGCCACGGCCCGGCGAGGTGAGGCGAGCGAGCGCGCGTGTGGTCTTTCCTTTTTCTTCTCACACACCACTTAGAGTGGTGGAGAGAACCCACTATATAAAGAGGTCCAACTCTTCTTCAACTTTCGGGATGGGACTAAACTTTAGCACCACCACTTGCCATTTTACACATGGGCTTTGAGATTTCACAAATTGCTATGGGCCTAGCCCATTAATTCTAACACTGGGTAGGAATAATGTTCTCTCCATCCTATCCCCATTCCATTGGTGTGTTTTTTCACTGACGGAGGGCGTGTTGTAACACCCCGGGTGTCATGCTACAGTAAACTCATGTTAACGGTGCCACGTTATCATAATTAATTTTGCTAATCATCACTTTGTTCCAAACCGACCTCATATTCAAATTTAAAAGACAAGTCAAATTATTATTTCCTCAAACTATAAAACTAAAATGTTCGGATATTAATATAAATCCCCCTCACCAGTTGTCATATTGAAACCAAAGTCATTTGACTCATCGGGTAATCCCTAGTAAAATATAAAGTTGTCCAATAGCAAATAAAATAGCCATTTCTTTTTGAACAAATAATTATACCAATCCGTTTGACTTGAAACTTTGTGAGCCTCTTCAAAAAAATTGTGTTTGATTTATGTGACAAATTGTGTAATCAATAACAAGGATTGCACATTCGGAAGCCCCAGCCATGGCTCGGGCTGGTCTACCTTACGCCCCGCCTCTGCCTGAGTGGAACTAGGGATTGGGTGTAGAGCAACTAGAGAACAGGGGAGGATGCCTTCCGGAAGTTTTAGAGCTAGCTGTGATTGATTGTATGAACTTTGGGAGTGAGTAATACAAGTTTTCACCCGAAAAAAGGCTGGCGGCCATCACGACAAACGGGAGGAGGAAGAGAGGAACTAGGGATTGGGTACGGTGAACTATCTCTTCGCGCCGTCCACCAAGCCGATGGCAATCGGCTTGAGCAACGTAATAAATGTCCTTGGTGGACCTGACAGGTGTGGTTTCCCACCATGACACGGTGCTGTGCTGCCGATCGTAAACGGCAAGGGCGACGTCAACGTAACAAATGCGCCGTGAGAAAACAAACGGCCGTCCAAGCCCAACTTCGGTATATATATATATATCGCTCCTTGGTACGATGTACAGCGACCCTGCAACCCATACAATACCGCGTACGGCCCACATCCCAATAACGAGCTAATGGTTAGCGATACCGGGAGCGTGCGCGCTCGTCCACGCCTAGGAATTTTCGAGAGGAGACCCCACTACGACCACCAGCCACCTCAACGATGCGATTTCAGAGAAGGTATGCCAGGGCCTCTATTAAAGATTCGCCCCGGACTTCCAAAATCTCAGGACCGGGCCTATGTAGGTGGCATGCATGGGTCGGCATGTCGCACACAACCAAAACTCCAGAACGTGCATGCGTGACGCCGTTTCACACTTCTAATTTGCTTCCAGAGTATGGCATATCAATTCTTGCACCCGAACGGAGTGGCATGCATGGGGCCATGGCCACGTACGGAAGCAAGCATAGTAGCTGTGGCCGGCCTTTAAACGATAAAGGATCGATGCATGCATCGACGATGGAGACATAAGCTAGGTGGCCACGAGCGTCGGGCTGGACAGTGAGCGTACGTCCCTGATCGATGCTGTTACCGGCCGGAAACGGAGACCTGCTGGGCCATCACTAGCTAGCGTATGCGTGTGTCGACGGCGGACGTCACCTGATCATGAATCGATCGAGCTGTAGTTCATTGCTGCAGTTGTAGGACAGGCTATCGAGGAAGTTCCAGTCGGGAGTGTCGCATGCTAAGTGTTTGATGAATTGCATGAACCAAATGTCAGTTTTGAGGATTAAATTTCAGGGGATTTGCTAGTTGGGCACTAAGGAAATAGGAAAATGGGATAAGAAGAAGATTTTGGACTTTTAGGATAGGGATCTGCTAGAGATGCTCTTCCTACCATACAATACTAGATCGGGATCGCGCATTGGCGCAAGGGTGCCGGTCCCAAATTTTGATCAAGCGGGTAATGCTAAGTCAGTTGTAATCCAGGTTCTGGCGCCATATTTTGTTGCTGGCGGGTGGCGCTTCAATGATGATCAACTTATAGGTGGTGCTTTGATGATGATCAACTTCATAGATGTCGCTTCGATGATCAACGCCATGGCCTTGGTGTGGAGAAAGCAACTGGTGCAAACACCTCATTCTCATGTGCCTAAGACTGTCTTTTTATGCTATGCAACCTCTTCTCCATATGATTTCTTATGTCCCTAAGATTATACGCCACCGCTTCAATATTCATAAGGACCTCGTTTGTTGTTTTATCCATGGCATGAGTTGATGGGTAGGAGGAAAGCCATGTGCTATCACATTATGAAACTGATCTCAGAAAGAGCTCAATGCATGTCACACCATACAAGTAACCCTTGTCAAGTTTGTTTATCACGTCAAACGCCTCATTGAGCCTGAGTCTTTCAAATAACGAAAGTCTCTCATCATGGGAAGTGTGCCTTACCTCACCCTTGCCGGGTGCATTTATATCCAACCCAGTGATATAGTCATTAGGGCATTTCATATAAAACACAATGATGGTCAATTATGATGGGGACTTAATGAAAAGGGTATAGTGATCCGGATCAAAGATGTTGTAGCACACTCAAATTAGAACATCAGCAAGCAACAATCTGATAAACATATATACCAGAATAAAAATAGCTCAAAGCATACATGAAAGGCAAGGGTGCACAGGTTCAGAACTTTACAACAAAAGCAAAGCAAAATAATAAGTGTGCCTTACCGCACCCACCTTGTACAATTCTAGGTAACCGGTAGTGATTCCACAGGTCCACGGGTTACAAAGGTATAAAGTCCACAAATAGATAAAAGGAAATATAGAAACTTTTGATTCAACATTTGGATTTCTCAAAAACATAGGAGGAAATAACCACTTATACACCCTAAGATAAGTGCACCATTTGTAAGCAGGTGATATAAGCAAATTCAAAGTGGTTCTAAACATAGCAATCGCTGGTAATTCCAGGGTCCACCAAATAGACAACATAATGACCAAAAGGAAAACAGTTGATCTTGTAGTTGATAATGTATGAGCCAAAGAGTAGCTCCATTCTTTCTCTTTGTCGGCATGGTAATATTGTTCTCCTATAAAAAACATGAAATTGTTAGGTGAGGGTTAAGATGTTGCCGCTGAACCCAATCGATAAGTTGGTCACAAGTGACCTTGCACACCTAACAAAAGGATATCAACTGGGGCTGAATGTTTTTAAATTTCTACAGACAGTTAATACAGGTTGTTGATGCACGCCTACATACGAAATGGCGAAGATGTTATAGCTATCAACTTGTTAAAAGAAGTAAGAACCAAAAAGAAAAACACTACCAGAATCGCAATTTCTAAAGATGCAACCAATTGTAGTTATGTTGCTAAGCTATGCCCGGGTTCAATTTTGGCAATAACTTCTACAGTGAATTAATTTAACCGGTGCATACTTATACCATTGATTGATTTCATCACAATTCTAATTTACATCATTTAACACCTCAATTGAGACCAGGAAACAAAAGAGAAGTTCTCTTATCACCGATCAAGCCTCGACGCATATGATCTCCAACTTAATTTTTAAATAATAATATGTGTGCTGCAAGTACATCTACTGTGCTCAATTTTTAGAGACGAAGAACTGGCATTACTTGCGGTTGAGCAAAAGGAACATGGAGCTTCTAAATTATCATGGCCATGGAACACACTCCATCAGATCTCGTTGTCATGGCCATCACATGAAGTGAACGAAGCTCCTAAATTCGTAGTGGTGTCTTGAAGCAAAGCCAACATCCTAATCTCTTGAGTTATTCACAGCAAAACAAAAATAAATACATGAAAGTAAAATGTCCAGAGATACGTGCAACACGAAGATTGTAATAGCATTGTAGCAACATGAAGAACCCAGACCGAAGTATTGTAGCACCTAATCATTTTATAAGAAACAACAAAGCTTGGTAACCGAACCAGCATCATGTTCCTTTTGCCACCATAATTCATGTTGTATTTTATAATAACATATGAAGGAAAAAAGATTAGCTATTTTTAGGCGCAACCACCAGGGGAACGATTAGGGTAAAAAGACTAATAACAGAAGCTAGGGAAAAGGTATACTACAACTGGATGTGTGTCATTCTGCACTATACCTCATCAAGCTTATCAAAACTACCTGCATGGGTGGACAGAAACAAACAGTCACCACACAAAAATATCTGGAACATGAAGCATGTCACAGCAACATATAATCCATTAAAAGAACAGAGAACACTTTCTGTGCATTGATACATACGCAATAAAAAGCAGAGAATGGTAATTGTTCCTCTATTGTCTGCATGCGTCCACGTACACCCATTAGAAAAATAGATAACACTATTTTCTGCTAACCAAGCTACAACTGGGAAAGCAGATACAAAGGTTGTATCTAATGATGATAAAAATATAAGGTTCAGCCTATAAAATTTGGCTAGCCATAAGTATGATTACAAGAACATACTTCAATTCTATGCAGCATCAACACACGATAAGATTATTCACGAAATAAGATAATATCACGGGCACAAAAAGGTCGTTCCTAGATGTTCCGAACAATCTAACAGTTGGAACAATACACACAAAAAGGTTGAAACAAAGACAAACTGAGAACCATAGTACAATATTTGATAAAAACTAGTGCACATATATATGCATGATTACTAAAGATGGCAAGCTTTAGTTTAGTTTGTAGGAAGTGGTTCGCTTAAGGTCATTCATACTGCCCACTCTACTTATACAAGTGTGACAACAAAACCATAACAACACAAGGCAACAATATATGTTATGTGATAACATGAATAGGAACTTGGGTGTATTTTAGTTCAGAGATATACAAGTGATCTAGTTTAGGGCATATACCAACAAGTAGTTTCCTAAGGTGAAGGCTTTGCATTATCTATAGTTAGCTATGTAAAAGAACCTGAACCTGAACCTAACGGCTATTGGATGTCTAAACTGAACTGTTGCCTCCCTAAACCTGGAATTATGGTTCAGCTTTAGCTCTCAAGAATCAGCATACCCATGGTCATATGTACCGCCAGTTTATTTAGACAAGCATGCCAACAATGCACTGATAAAGAAAGCAACGTCACAAAAATTATAAGTTTTAGGGCAGGTTACTGTAATGTAATTTCAGAGATGTACATTAGAGAAATTGTTCAGCCAACTATTCAATTAGATATACATGCAACTATGTGTATATATACTAATAACAGATTTCACTCCTTCTCCCTGTTTCTATTTTGGAACAAGCACAATAATTTACCCCCGTCACTGAAATCTAAAGTCAGTGTGCGCGTGTATGTTATACACCCAGCCAACAATCTAGGAAACGCAAAATAAGAATCTGAATGCCTAATGAAAATAATCTAGCTGGGCAACTCGGCTACTCAAAGCTCCCCCAGATTAAGTGCTTGCTAGTTGTTCGATCCTGTCTTTACCTCTTCTGAGCCGTCTAATTTTCAGTCTATTTTCACTTCGTGGTTATTTTTCCTGTTCTATTACTGGTGGGCTTATTACTCGGTGGGATAGTGTCTATTCGCTGGGTGAACTGTGAGATGTGTGAAAGAGCTTTGGCCAATCCTCTGCTCGCGACCGCTCCAGCCATCCCGCGACGTGCATGTTGCGACCTCCCCGTTGGTCACCCAATCCCACAGCCGCACATGGACCAAGGTGTGGATTGGAAGTTCCCTTCCATTCCTAATTAGCATAATTGCTCATCTTCCAGTGAGTTTTAAGTACCACATGGATCATGAATGCCTATTTGTATCCCCTTACACCTCAGATCACGCAATGCGATTTAGAACAAAGCGAATTGTTGCACTGCCATGTGATTTGCATGGCGGAGTTATCCAACAGAAGTGCACTGAATAATGAATCTAAAAAACTCAATGAACTCTAACTCGATGACTAAAGTACCAATGTAACAGGATGCAACAAGTCATCAAAGAGAAAAAGTGGAGTATTTACATGTTAAAAGACGCAAAAACATTCACTTAAAATCCCTAAAGTTCCTCTAATAACTGGGTGCTAATACAAGAGTTTAAGAACAGAACGCCACAACTCTATTCTTGAAGTGCTTGTATGATTAAACATCTTGTCGGAGTAGACGTACTTAGACTTCCAACCCTAGCTGACTATGTACTCACAGAGCATAGAAACAAACGACAAGCTTGCAGAATTAGCATGACGGAGAACGAACACATGTGCAGGGCAGGACAAGGAGTTGTTTCTGCCTACCAGGCCTCCACAAAATTGGTAGCAATAGACTGACAATTGCTATCTATCAAGCCTCTCGAGATTTCATTTCATAAATAAAACACACAAAGTTCAGTAGACGTTCATACAATATAAACTGAACCAAAAAATTGTGCAGATTCATGGAAATTGAACGTCCAACCAAATTTAATTTTGGGCATGCACATAGAAATTGAAGGACCAAATAACCAGTGATGCGTATCAGTTATCTAGGATCTGACCTATCCTCTACTCTCTGAAGAAACGGCTAGTGTGATACAGTAAGCAAACTGGATGGCACCCAGAGCATAGCATGAGAGGTAGAGGTAGAGAGACAGACAATTCCTACCACTACTAAGGACAAAGAGCAGAAATATCTTGAGATACCTTCAGTCTCAACATCTCTCTTTCTTCCTTTGTCTAGTCAGCAGTCATGTCAATAATGCTCTGTAGTGATTCGTCGTCATACAACAACCCAACCCGCAGAGAAGGACAAATCAGATGCAAAAGCTGATTCTGAGTTTTGCGGCGACACGGAAGTTACTCATTCCATTTCAAAATATAAGGCATATTTTGACCGTAATCTCGTATAATATTTAGTTATGGTTACAAGATAAGTGATAAGTGCTTTTGAATATGATGGATCCAATCATGTCTATTGAATGTAACATAAACCACATATTATTAAAACTAATGCACGAATTTGGACTGTTAAAATATGTCTTATAGTTTGAAAAGGAGGTAGTACTAATTAGTAACAATGATCATACTGCTCATGTCTGTGCTGTAAATGAGACTGTAGATATACAAAATAAATAAATGAAGAGTCAGCAAACAAACCCAAAATGAAGGCAAAGCACACAATCTCCTCCAAGGTCCACCATCAGCACCTCTCATCTCCAGGTATATCTTCAACCTAACCTGCAAGGAGAATAAAAAAGAGCAATTGATTGTTGAATTGAAATAACACCAATTAATATGTCACCATGCTAACCAAATCAAAGGTAAACCTCAGGAAAAATTGTTGTTAGATGGTTCTCCCAATCAATCAAAGTGGGCAACTCCCCTGGAACCTGTGGGAGCTTTCCTGCCATAAAAGCTTGCAAAATATACACAAGCCAAATAAGAGTTCTATAAATTTCCAACAGCTAAAGTCATGTAGCCGAAAGCTTCAAAATAAGATAACATTTATAAAGTTTACAGCATATAACTGCAGAAGTACTAAGATATTAGAGATAGGAAGAGATCCGAAATGACATTCCAGTATAGCCAATGTAATTCTTGTTCCGGTATACAAAATACATCGGGACGTCCCATGCATAGTCCACATATTGCTCAAATCTGCAACCAAGAACAAATTATAATCAGAACTCATTTAAACTGAAAGCCTCATTTTATGTTGGAATTGTTGTTGATAAAAATGATGCCATCAATCAAATAGCCGGCATTCTGGATGGCAAATAAGGAGAAGTTTGTATTAATGCCTACCCAAATGAGTCATCAAAACAAAAGGAAGCATCCCCAAGCGGTTGTTATCAATATCATTCCAGATATGGCTGCAGATGATAATAATGATGTTAGCAGCTCCATGCAACAAAACAACACATTAAGTTCTGAAAGCAATGAAGTAAACACCTTCTTAAACTGAGAAACCCATTTGTTTTTCCTTCTTTGAAGGGAGAATTTGCAAATACTGTTGTCGCGATCTGTTAAACGAACAAGTCAGGTTAGTGCAAGAGCAGCAAGTAAATTGTCGGGAAGAATGGAAGTTAATACAGATACGCACAGGCTGCAATGCAAGGCTAGCAAGAATTTTCTTATATAAATGTGCTCATCAGTTGGACTTTGTAGCAGCGACAGATCTGGTAGAGGCATCCACGGAAAAGGAGATTAGGAACATAAAAAATAATAGGTAGGCATCACGAAGTGGGCTTACCTTTGGAGGAGCATGGTGTTGGTGGTTGGCCCCATAGGATGATTGTGCAAGTTTTGCAACAAACACAATTCCTACTCTGAATATTATCTTGCCCTCATAATGTAGCATTGAAACTGAAAATAATACGCAACTATTAGGCATTGTTTTGGGACAAAGGAGAATTACACTAATAATTATTTAGTTAGGCCTCACATATCACCAATGTCTAAAGAAAGAAGACAAATGCTGAATTGTTCGACAAAACCTTCTCATCTGACGCAAGTATATCACATAATAAGGAGTTATAGCCTACCGAGTAGCAATACCACATCATCATGGGTAAGCAGTCCTATTAATTTTCATAATAAATACACCATCACCATGAAACCAATAAACAATATATGGTCTTTTGTTTTGTGGCATGGCATAGTACATTTTGGAATGACCCAGAAGGTCGTCGAACAGTATATGCAACACTTACATACATGCCTCTTGACTCCTGTTCTTCATCCGCAAAGGATACCATGTTGGATATGTCATCTTCATCGGACTGAAACTGATGAAAGCATGCTACAAGAATTAGGTAGAGGAATTAATGGAATCACAAAGTAAACTTGGGTCAGTGTCATCTAAACATGGGCATACTGTGATCTCATTACAAAATAGAACATCATGGATTTACTAATTATGACAATGAATAATTCAACAATCATTGGAAGTTGTTTTAGGCTTTGGCCCAGAACAACTCTAATCCATCACGAGTACCTAATTTTTAGGTTCCAACAAAGTTTGTAGGGTTACCTAACAGTAATACCACACCGAGATCTCTGTATGTCGCTGTTTGGTACCTGCAGTCCGGCCAACTTGGCTTGGGTTGAGTCAACCATGCGTTTGATTCCTCCTCTTTCTCCAGGGACTTCAGGCCACCAACTTGATCTTTCTCTGATTCACTCATTGATCTCTGCCCCGAGTCAACCTGCTTGTCAACCATCTCAAGGTTGCAGCCCAAAACATTGGTCATCTGAATCCTGAAGCATCTGGATGGTTTGCCGCCCAGATTTTGGGCATCTGAATCCTGAAATAGATGGGATGGTTTGCAATTGTAGAGATCAAATTAAGTATGTTGATCCCAGGAGGAAAAGATGATGATCAGAAAAAAGTGCAAACACAAAAGGAACAAATACTTTTTTTTGCATGATGATAAGAGCTGACAAATTCTACAATCTTTGAATCGTTCTTCCTTTTTGTGTTCTTTTGGGAGACAAATCCTTGACTCTATCTTTTCTTTTTACTTTTTTTCCTCTTTCAACAGATAACACATTCTCTTCTCTCTGCTCTTGAGCATCAACAACAGCACTAATCAATTGAAAAAAGATAGTTTTTACAGCCAAGCCATACATCTAAATACACAAGATCAAATGCAATGATCCAAATCAAAGAATGGTACAGTTGAGCAGAGAAAGATGGGATCCTTTTTTCAACCCAAGAAGAAGGCAGTCCTAATGCAGCACCGTCCTCTGCTCAATTAAGAAAGGGAGAAGGAGAGTGGAGGGGAGACGAGGAAAATCTTACCAGTGATTAGGCCGTTTTCAGAGAGGAAGGGATGCCGTGGATGGGTCGTTGCAGTGACCGCCGAGTTCACGTCATCGCTGTAGTTCACCTCCGGGTCCCCGCCTGAGAGGGAAGGGATCTGGGGGCGGCTCCTCGGTGATCTGGATGCGCCGCCTGACCTGCTCGGCCACCGTGGCCCTCGTTCTCCTGGCTCATGATGAGGAGAGGAGGAGAGGAGAGGGTGGGGGTGCTCCTCCTGCCTTGTGCACGCGAGGACGACGGCGACGACGCCAGGGAAGTGGACGGCGGAGATCCGGCAGGCTGGGGCCGCTGGGCGACGGAGACGACGGCGGCATGGGAGCAGCTAGGGTTAGGGTTTGGGTGGAGGCGACGTAGAGGAGGAGGAGGGGCGCGCGAATGCGGGAGGAGGTCGCCGCAACAAGAGCAGGCCCATTTTATACCCAAGGATGCGAAATGACGAAAATGCCCTCGGGTGGGCGCTGGAATTACGCGCGGTGGCAGGCGCGGGAGGTAACTTTTCGTTGCTACAGTGGCACCGATCCGATCCGACGGCCGAGGCTCTCCAGCGGCTTGATCCGATGGCCCAGATCTCATCAAGCGAGCAGATCCGACGGCCAGGAATCCAAATCGCTGTGAGCGCCCGTAGCCCCCTTCCTCTCTTGTTTCTGGATACCCTCCGTTCTTAAATATAAGTTTTTCTAGAGATTGTAATATGGACTATATACGGAGCAAAATGAGTGAAATCTACACTATAAACTACATCTATGTACATCCGTATGTAGTCCATATTGAAATCTCTAAAAAACGTGCATTTAGAAACGGAGGGAGTACTAAGCTAGAGTCCCATGCAGGTGCTAGTGGCGTCGATCTCTATTTTCTTGTGTTCCATACATTCTATCATGATATCATGTGTTTCTATTTTCACATAAGTACATCACCAATGAAGATGAGGTTACCTACTACTAGGGGCCAAAGCAAGCTCTTTAATCAGGTTCTTATTCTTACATTAATTGAAAATTTCGGATTAGAGAATGCGGGGAAAGGGTTTCCGAGGAATTCCAATAACCTCTCCACTTTGTAAGATTTGGCGAGCATATGTACAGTGTTAATATTTTTTGCTTGTTGGTTCCATTATCACAAATCAGCTCCCAGTTGGACTAGTTTAAGATGCTGAATCCATGTTGAATCACCCATTAGGCCGGATTACTAGGACTTGTTGGGTCTCTTTCTGGGGCCGGACACCGAACTCAGTTATAGGTACCAATTAACCAATTTCTTGACCATGGCTGAATCCTTTTTTTTTTTTTTTTGAGAATGACCATGGCTGAATCCTAAAGAGAAGAAAACAAGTGTAGTTGATGGAATTACACAGCCGACTTGTCGATGGAATTGCACTGTTCCATCTGGTTTTTTTTTTCTGTTGCAGTCTACGGGTGGTCTGAGTATTATTGTTACACTTCTGCAACTCTACAAGTGGTGTATGTGGTTGAGAACATGTGAGAGCACGGATCTAAAAGGTTTCACAACATGAGGTGGCACATGGTAGGGCTCCCGTCACGTACTTGCACATTCCCCTCCGTCTCTTAATTGTTTGGCTCGTTGTGCGAACCGTACGAACGTATGTACGACTCCATTTCCGTCTTCCATAACAGAAGAAAAGGTGGATGATAACGCCCCATGATGAATTGTAGTGTGCAGTATAAGACTCACATGACAACAAATCGAGAATCGTCGAAATGTTAGAGGACAATAATTTTGCATTTGCCAGCCTTTGATGCGGGGATCATAGAGGCCACAAATCGACATTCATTGAAAAATTAGAGGGTAATAATCGTGCATTTGCCACCTTGACCCTTCAATGCGGGAGCAAAGGCGTCAGGTTTGTCAATGCACTGTGATACTGTCTTCGATTGAGATTGTGTCGTGGCGTTGGGGCGAGAGCGGCAATCAGATCGTAATCGAGCAGAAACGGAGTAATTTCCTACATGAATATGCACTGAAACTTCCATCATTTGTGAGAGAAGGATTGCCATTTCTAGGGAGGCAACCTGGAGTTCGTCATATCACAAGTGGCTGAAGAAGGGATTGAAAAGAGAGAAGACTCCCAGTCTGCTGCCTACGCTGCTCACATCTCATTCTTGTTGTTCTGATCTTGGGTTTTGCTGTGCTTTATTCTTCTGTATCCCATATATTTATGATGACAGATGACTCATGTCAGCCCGAACAGTCCACAAACAGTAAAAAAAATCACAGGCCCTAATTTTTTTTTCTAAGAGCTATTCAGATGTCCAAACATGCTGAAAACTGACAGGGACACATCAAACACTTAAACATCTTCCATGCCAAAAAAAATTCAGAATTTTTTTTCATTTTTCCTAGTTATTTTTTATTGTTCAATGGCAGGAGCAGATGAGCTCAGGAGCCATTTAGCCGCACTCGGTCCCTCTTATAATTAAAAAGTAGTCGACTGAAAATTAGGAAAAGTACTTTCCCCCTTGTGCTAAACAGACGCGGCACGAGCTCAGCAACTACGGAACCAAACCCACATCACACCGCTGCGATTTCGCTCACCGGCGGCCACCAGGCGATGGCGATGGGGCTCGTCACCGTGTGCTTGCCGTCGCTCCACGCGATCGACCCGAACGTGTACTCCTTGATGCTCCCCGCGGCCCGTATAGAGAAGGTGACCTGGTACTCCTGTATGTTGTGCGTCGTGCTGAACCGCAGCTTCCGTGGCTTCACGGTGACGCGCATGCCGGCGGGGCTGGTGACCGCGGCTCGGTACGTCGCATCCACATTGCTGCCGACGTTGCGCACCACGCGGTGCTGCGTGATGGTCTCGTTGCGCGAGGTGAACACCGCCACGAAGGCCGGGTAGTTGTGGTCTCCCACATAGCCCGAACCCGGGGGCGTCGAGCAGTTGGTCGACGAGCCGTCTCTCGTGAAGATGGCCATCTGCTCGGCGGTGTAGTCGTCGGTGCCAGCGTCGTACACGAGGGCGCGGTTGGGGTCCACGTGGCCTGCCCTGCGCGCGAATGGCGTGGACGCCTTGCTGGTGGCCATGTCTCCGATGACGTGGCCGGCGCTGTCCACATTGTACGCGGTGGTCATCAGGGCGGACTTGATCGCGGCGGGGCTCCACTCCGGCCTCGCCTGCTGGAGCATTGCGGCGATGCCGCTAAGAGCATCTCTAGCAGACCTCGCATCCCGCCAGCCCGCAAAATGTGTTTGCAGTTCGCGGAAAACGGCCTTTGCGGGCTGGCTCGGACAGCCGCAGATGCAGCCTTTTATACGGGTCCGTTTGAGAGGTCTGCATCTGCGGCCGTTCCTTTTATACGGGTCCGTTTGGGAGGTCTGCATCTGCGGCCGTCCGAGTGGGTTGGCTTTTTGCGGGGTCTGCTCGGGCACCGTCGCGTTGACCCGCAAACCGAAGACGTCCAATTCTCGAATTTGACATAGGTTCCCACAAATAAGTTCAAATTCAAACAACATAACACAGTTCACGCGCAAATAAAAGCTGCAGTTTAGTAGGACAAACGCAAAAGAGGGTCTTGCAAAAGTGATGACCATGTCCGGCATCATCTTGGTCGATCTTCACTCCGCGTCATCGAGTCCATCTTGAAGTTCATCGCCACCACCGAATCCACCTCCGGCGCTTGTTCCAACTCCCGCACCGAAATCATTGACATTGCGACCATACGGAGCAGAGAAAACATCTCCGGCACTGTAACACGCACTGGCCGACGCAACCATTCTCCTCTTCAAGATTTCTCTCCTTGCCATATCATGCCATTCTTTGGTGAGGTCGTCCATGTCATTGCGGTTCATTGTCATGATCTTGTTCTCTTCGGCGAGCAACTTGGACATGGCTTTTTTTCAGCGGCACGTGCTCTTCTCTCCTCAATGGCCGCTTTGCGTAGCCCCTCTTCCTTGAGCAATTGTCACTTTTCTTGCTTCTCCTTTGCCTTCTTCTCGGCCAACTCTTTCTTGATCTCCAACGACTTCAACAACATCAACTCATTTGATTGCACCATGGTATCAATCTTCTCCCTCAAGCTCGATGCTTCGTGCTCTCTCTTCATCTTCTCCTTAGTCTTCTTGTCGCCATCGGGCTTGTTCAAATTTCTTGGGCCATCATCATCCTCATCTTCATCCATGTTTGTAAGTGAACCTCTCTTCGGTGGGGATTCTTTGTCGATCAACTTCCACTTCTCGCACTCTTTGAGCAAGTCCCAACAATGCTCTAGTTTGAAGAATTTGCCTTCCGAAGCTTCCATGTCTTTGTATCTATGTTGGGCAATTTTGTCCTACACAATTTGAACAAAGTGAAATGATGCAATCATTTCATATGATGCAATATGATGATGCACAACCTGAACAAAGGCAAAACAAACTCACATAGTCGGATTCCACGGTTCCACTTGGAGGTACATTGCGTACTTGCTCCAAGCAAGCTGCCCATAGGCTTGATCACATCCCAACGCCCTTGAAGCGACCGAAATGTGCGTGGAGTCCTATTGGGGTACTTTGCCATCATGCGAAAGTATTGATCTTCGATCCATTGCCAATACCCCTTGGCGGTTTGAGAAGTACCCGTGCATGCATCAAGAGACACCACACTCCATGCCCTGATCAGGATTTGATCTTCCAAGATCGTGTAGTTCTTCGATCTCTGGCTTTTCCTGGTTTTTGTTTGCGATTGCTCATACGCTACCTCATCGATCTTCTCCACTTCTTCCTCACCACCATGATCATCCACGCCGCCCTCCGTTTCATTGTAGTTGAATGCGGCGAACGGGGCTTGATCAATGTCAATGGTGTTGGTGTCCAACAAGTTCACGAACTCGGCAGTTGCATTGTTCGAACCACCGCTATAGTGAACGACAACAAGTCAAGAGCTATCGCAAATGGCGAAAAGCAAAGAAAATTGCCATGACCGAAGACGCATACCTTCCGGCCATTTCGTCAAACACCTCGCTTGCGGTGGGAGCAGCACCGTTGAGCGGCATCGCCGGGGAACCTCTTTCCGGGGCGGAGGGAGTGGATGAAGGAGGCGGCTTCTTTGTAGCCGGAATCCTCTTCCTCTTTACGACGGCGGCCTTGGCGACCTTCTCCACCGCCGGCCGGGATCGCGCAGCGGCGTTGGCGCCCGGAGCGCGGGGCTTCGCGGCGGGGGCAGCCGGATTCCCGCACTGCATGACCACGTTGCCCTGCCGCTTGCGGGCAGGCGCGGCGGTACCTTGGGCGACGGCGGGGCCAACATGGCCGGCGACAAGATCCGCCCGAGGGGATTGAGCGTGCGCGACCTCGACGGTGACGGGGGACAGCAGGGAGTCATCCATGGCGGCGAAGGACGGCCGGGGAAGATGCACCGGAGCGTGAGGTGGCGGGGCAATGGTGGCGGAGGGTGGGGGGAGTGGGAACGGCCGCGCGGAAATGTCCTCCCGCCAAATCTCGCAGCGGATAGGGGCTGAGCTCGGGTCGGCTTCCCAGCCCGTGAATCTAGAGGTCGGGGGAGATCTTTTGCCGCGCCCCGCAAATTTTTTTTCTGGTCGGCCGCGAATGCGGTGTTTGATCGGGCAGGTTTTCCCGCCCCGACTCGCATTTTGGCGGTTATTTTGCGGGTCGGGGCGGGATGTGGGGTCTGCTAGAGATGTTCTAACGTGTGGGCACGCCATGGACGTGCCTGATAGGACATTGTAGTGCACTCGCCTCGTATCGGTGTCGAGGCCTGAGGGTGAGGCGGCGCCGGTCCAGGCGGCGAGGATCTCCACGCCGGGTGCCGTGACGTCCGGCTTGAGGATCTCCGGCGCATGGAGGTTCGGCCCGCGGCTCGAGAAGGGTGCCACTCTAGGGGGAGAAGGCGTGGGGCCGATGACCGTGCCGTGGAACACGATCGTCGCCGCCGGTGATGTAGTGTTGCTTATGTACGTTTTAATCCTTTTCGCGGCAGCGAAGGTGACGGTTGTGGCAGGAAAGGTATGGGGGCTTCCGACGACCAGCTCCCCGAAATCTTTGATGATCGTGAGGATTGCTCCGATGCCACCGGCAAGTCTGACGGTCTCTCCTTGCGCAGCAATCACGCCGGGGTCGCACAAAACGATCTTCCCGGCGACCAAGCTGGCGTTGAGCTTCCCAGCCTCGCAGATTTTTGAGCCGGCGGTCCGGCCGTACACAAGCAGTATCTCGGTTGCGCCAAGGGGGGGCCCGGCATAGAGCGAAGCGCCTGAAAATATATCGCCGTTGCAGAGGACCACGTCCGCCGGGAAACGACGGTTGATGGTGGACGCGCCGACGGTCAAGAACCAAGGCGCGATGTTGTTGGCGGTGGACTCGACGGGGCCGGCGTTTCCCGCGGCGGCAGAGACGATGATGCCCTTGCGGACGGCGCTGAAGGCGCCGACGGCGGTGGAGTCCATATAAAACGGTTGCGCGTAGCCGGAGGAGCCGATTGAAGCGGAGATGACGTCGACCCCGTCGGCGATGGCCTCGTCGAACGCCGCGAGGATGTCGGAGGTTGCGCATCCGTGTTTCCAGCACACTTTATAGGGGGCGACGCGCGCGCCCGGGGCCATGCCGACGGCGTTCCCTCTGGCGTAGCCGTAGAAAGCCGCGTCCGGGACGGCGGAGCCGGCGGCGGTGGAGGCGGTGTGCGTGCCATGGCCGAGGGTGTCGAGCGGCGACTTGGACTCCTCCGTCTCGTTGATCGGGCCTCCGAGGTCAACCTCGTACCCCTTGTAGAAGACCTTGGCGCCGACGAGCTTGCCGTTGCAGTAGGCGGAGGCGTTGAACGACGGAGCGGAGACGCAGGCACCGCGGAACTTGCCGTGCGGCAGCGGCAGCGACGGGTCCGCCGCGAACGCTGCGCGGTCGATGGGATACACGCCGGTATCGAGGACGCCGATGACGACGTCCGAGGCGCCGTTAGACGCCGGCAGCAAGCCCAACGACGCCGACAGGCCGAGGAAGGATGGCGTCAGCGTGGTGTGCAGCTGCAGCATCACGTCGGGCACGACGGCGAGAACGGAGCGCTGGGCCGCGAGGTGCGCGGCCTGGCGTCTCGTCAGGCGCGCCGCGAAGCCTGTGGCGGCGTGGGAGTAGGAGTAGAGCACCCGCGGCGCCGGGAGGGACATGTCAACGGGTACGTGGTCACGCAGGAATGAGGCGTACGCCCGGGTATTGAGCAGGCCACGGCCCGGCAGCGGCGGCGCGTGCGCGTGAGCGACATGCACGATGTAGCCGGACAGCTCCTCCTCCTTTTCCCTGGCCGCCGACGCCGTGGCGGTGGCAACGACGGCGAGCAGGACGCACAGAAGCGCGAGTGGTCTGGCCATCATCGTTGCACAATGCACCGAGAAATACGCGGCGGCGGTGCTGTGCAGTACGGCGATCGGAATCGCGAATAAGTAGGCGGCCAGCTCTAATTTCATATCCGTCAGAGTTGGCTGGATGAGTAATGGCGTCAGATTCATCTTCGGGTGAGCCGCATCGATCGTCGTGGAGGGGCCAACGATCATGTGAGATGTTCATCGGATCCAAATCCAGCGAAATTACTTAATTGTGGGTTATCTGGAATCAGCATTCATTCATTCATGTAGCCCCTATCTCAACCAGACGGTTTTATGCTCGTGAAACAGTAGCATCACGTTTCTGCATTGCTCAGCCGGACTTCTCCAATAAGAGAAAACTTTAGGGAAATGGGATTGCTAAATCGCAGTGGACTCAGTCGATGTTTTCATGTGCTCTAGCGTGAAGATTCGTGCAAAAAAAAAAGTTAATTTTTCTTTTTTATATGTTTTGACTTGACTAATCTCTACTCCTAATGAAGCAGTTGGTAGCCTGGTACTACGGTTTTATTTTCGTTCGGTTTTATTTCCTCCCACCTCTCATCACCCCTCCCACATATTTTTCTCTTTCTCATTAAAAAACCAAATCCCATTAAAGGGAGATCTTATTTCTTACTTGTTTTGGCAGGTGTTGATTCATATTAATTATGTAAATAATAGTTAATTAAGAATTTAGAAATCGCACCATATATATGAGATCATCTTCCTAAAATATAGACATAATATTTTTCTCGATAACCTTCCAAAACGAAATGACATATTTCTCACTAAGAAATCATTAATCCCGCACACTATGCCATTTATTATTATCATTATATCTACTATTAATTGACAATCACAAGTTTCCAAATATATATAAAAAAAATATGTTTTTCTTATGGGGCGTACGCATCCGCACGCCCCTGCGGAGAGACGCTGTGCGCGACACCATGGAGAACGCCGTAGTCGGGCCTGATGTCGGAGCGGTACTCAAGAATGTCAGGCCGTGCATCACGACGTCGAGGACGGCCGTGGCGAAAGACAGATCGTCAGACCACCACGTACATGCGTTCATGGACGCGGTCATATTATATTTCTTATCAGTCATATAGAGAGACAGACAAGCTACATTATCAAATCAAGTGTGACCATTCAAATGTTAAGAAATTCGTTAAAAAAATGTGTGCTACAATACTCGGTAGTCGTCGTCGTCGTTCGTAATAGCCATTCATGCAAAAATATTCTAGAAATCGAGCGTGGAATCAATTTGGAAAGCAAATCATTAATGCAATTAATTAGCTAGAGAGTTAATTATGTATGCTCTTACTTAGGTCCATTTAAATATGAATTATTTTTCGCATCGAAACAATTTGGGAACCGAGTGATTAATGCAATTAATTAATTAGCTAGACACTTAATTATGCTACACATAATTAGAAGTAGGGATCTTTTTCAATTAGGAAGATAACTAATTGATTTGATTTAAGTAGGCATGCAGAGAATTAGATAGACATTTATTTATTTGTGTAATCCCTACTCTTAGTCTTAGTAAGTAGGTCAGTCGCTCGTTTCATTCGTCGTCACCCCTCCCCATCAACCGATAGATGCCCTCCCACTGATTTTTGTTTCGCCGACCACCACCACCGGTTTTCATCTCCAACCCCATCAATTTTCTTTCTATCTCACACCTCTGTTGCCCCAAAAAACCAAAGTTACATAAAAAGAGCAACGATATCCTACTGAAACCATATACAACATCACTTTCCATATAAATCAGCCTCTTCTTTCGAAGTAAAGAAATCAGGATGCGTGTGTTGCCTCTTCTTTGGAAGGAAACAAATCAGAACGCTGCCGAACCAACCGGGACGCGCAATCAGATTAGATTCGATCTACTGGAGCCGCCATATAAACCAGCCTCCCCACAATAGCGTGCCACTCCACAACCCTAATCTCCCCAAGTTCCTTCCACCTCAAGCAGTCTAGGCTAGCGGCGGCGCACACGTCCCCCACTCAACCATCTCTGACGTCCCCTCGGCGCGTCTCCCTCGTAGCCAAGCCTTATACGAGGCTTCGACTCTCCTGTATGGTTGTATGGATGCATCTAGGCCGTCATCCCCTGCGAGGTTGTGTCGTGGTATCCGTCGTTGCTGCGTCTTGAGCATAGTCGTGCCAAGGATTTCCGTCTGTCCGTCGAGGATGCGTCCTCCTACTGCCCTGGCACACGGTGGCGGTGGCCACCGAGGTGACGTTGGTGGTGGCTGTTCTGCTTCCCCTGTGTTGCGTGAGGCATGGACCTGTAGATCCCTTCTCCACTGACCAGAGCGTGAATCAGTTTTCTGTGCTAGATGTATTTATCATGGATCTTATTAAGATTTCAGATCTAGATGTATCATGTGCTTGATGTATTTGTGATGGATCTTGTCTACTACCAGATTTGGATGTGTACGCTTGTTTGAGAAGATTTGTTGATGCATGCTTGCTTGGTGTTCATTGTCCATGTGTAAATGCGTGGATGATCTGATATGTATGCGTGTGCACATATATTTTGCATCTCAATTTTAGTACTTGTGTTGAATAGGAAGAAGCTTAAAATTTGCTTCGGAGACGGAACTTGTCAATATAGAAAAGTAACACATAGACGAAATCAAATCTGGTTGGAGAAGCCGATTGTACATTCTTTCCGGGTGCCCAATATAGATGACTAATGTTGATGATGTGATTCACTTGCCTTGTTTTTAAAGAACAGATGTGCAACACAACAATACAAAGAGAATCTCATGGAGAAGGGAGAATAAGACATATTTGTGGAGTTGAAGGAGCACATGAAAGTAGATATGTTGATGAGGGTGGAAATTGAAATGCATGCTTGGAGAAACATATTTAGAGGAAAGCAAGAGATAGACAAGAAGTACTTGTGACAACATAGTCATAAGCATGAGATGTATAATAATATTTTTTATATGTTTTCATAGATAAGTTTGTTTTTGCGGGACAACACACGCATTCAACTAGATTTAGCTTCCTTGGATTAGGAATAGATTGGGAAGGTGATGTGGTCGGATTGTTTTTTAACCTTTCGAGACAACAAAACAACGACATGGAAGCTACATGCAGAGTCAAGGGGCAATGGATTGAGAGGATGAATGATATATGGAGAAAGAAGATGCCGGACAACAAGTTCAGCAAGAAAGACTGGTTAGAGGGGTGCTTGCTATTTGTAAGAATAAAGAGAAGATGGTGCTTGCATTTGTGTTGTGGTTGAACATTCCATGCAATATGCTTGTTCATAGGGAGGAAAATGAGCATTGGTTATAAATTTATTTGTTGGCCCGTGGCAAGGCACAGGCAATCTACTAGTACTTTGTTAAGTCTTAATCGATTGAGCTCTAATCATACCCTTAGGAAAATGGCATCTGGCTAACGTCCATGAAATCATCACCACCTTTCACAGCCGTCCATTTCTTTGCACGAATCTCAGGGCAGACAAGAGTCACGTCATATTTTTACTTGTTCGCTACAAAACAAAATAAACGCAAATGATCTCATTACAAATGTTACAAATGCATGGGCTAGCTCATTGGTTAGGGCCATCCACCTGGGAGACCTGGTTTCAAATCCTCCTCCATTTTTTACTCCTTTTGTAAATAAATATAAGACGTTTTTGAGACTTGATAGAGGTAATACTTTTTTACTAGGGATGGCAAAATATGCACACACAAAAAATCCATACATGAAAAAATTACAATAGAATACCTTTTCTTCACTAGGTGGCAAAAATATGCAAAATTAGTTTTAGATACATGACAAAATTATTTTTCCTTTTTTCAATTCATTCATGGCAATTTTATTAATTCTTTTTCGTATTTTACCATGGCAATTTTAGTTTTTTGACCATGTCAAAATTATTTTTTTGACTATGGCAATTTTAGTTTTTGGAACATGGCAAATTTAGTTTTTGAACCTTGGCAAAAAATTGGAACATTGAAAATTTCACAACATAACACAATATGCCATGGCAAAATTGCCATGGGTATAGATTTTTTTTCTTTCAAACCATTTTTAGTTTTTGTAATTGTATCGTCTTGGTAACATGGCAATTGTAAATTTTAATAGTGGTTCACATAGTCTCATGGCAATTTCACAATTTTTGGGTTTTCTTAAACGACATTTTTTTGCAACTTACTATGCATTATTATTTTTACATGGCAAATTTTTCGAAAAAAAAAGCTAATTGGGCCTAGCCCATTTTTCTGCATGTTCCATAATTTGTTGTGCCAGCTAGGGTCGCCGGGAAACTTCCTCTGGAGCGGACACCTAGGTTCGCTCGATCGTTCCCCTGGGGCGAACGAATCATTCACCCAGCTTCCCGCAAGAGCTGTCGATCGTATCTTTTTTCATGAAAGGTGAATTGTACAACTCATAATGTCGCATCAATATGATACAAGCACCATGAGCACACATTCAGCCTTTGTATCACTAGTAAACACACAATAACACCGACACACAAACAAAAGAAAAAGGAACATCCAAAAATTCTGTCAAAGCGAACTCAAAAATGCAGTTGCAGCCGTCAACATCACCCAACACCAAGGACGAGGCTCATGTCATATCGATGATACAAATGGAAATCTAGCCTGTCATTACACATGACCATTTTATTCCTCCCAAGCTTCTGTATGATGTATCTCGTAGGGCATAAACATGACATGAATAAATACCCATGTCCATATAAGACGGCCGCGCATAGCCTGAGCCGAGCGGAGCGGAGATGACGTCGACCCCGTCCGCGATTGCCTAGTCGAACGCCGCGAGGATGTCGGAGGTTGCGCATCCGTGTTTCCAGCACACTGCGACGCGCGCGCCCGGGGCCATGCCGACGGCGTCCCCTCTGGCGTAGCCGTAGAAAGCCGCGTCCGGGATCGGGATTGTAACAAGGAAGGATTGGTCAACCTGGTCATGCATGCATCGAATTAATGAGCGAATGGTTTCGTGTACCAGCTAGCTGCTTGAGATGCATGCATGCATGCATGAGTGTCCATCCCACCCTCCATGCAGGGCTCCATCCATCCATCCAGGGAAGGCGTGCGGTGGTCTGCTCTGGTCGCGACTCGCGAGGCATTCCTTCGTTTTTTTCCTTCTCGCTTTTTTATTTAGACAAGAGAAAGTACAGGATTTTCTTTTCTTTTCTTTTCCACAATAGCTATATGTCAATCGCCTGGTTTTTGGATTTATGGTTGGTTTTTGGATTTATGGTCAGTCGATTTTTGATCCGTCGGATCGTGCTTTGCGATTCGTGCTGTTGTTTTTTCTTTCTCTGGTGTGAACGCTGTTGGGCTGGACTGCTTTCGTCGACTGAGCCAGTTTTTCTGGGTCAGTCGATCTGATATGGGCTCGTTTCCCTCGTCTGCGGTTGTGCCCGTTAAGTCCGACCCGTTATTCTGCCCAAGGCCCAGCCCGACTGGGTAGGTGGAGAGGCTGCTTGTTGCCTTATCTGCTCCCCCACTCTCGTCTGTGCGGTCAGTCACTCCCTTAACCTTGTTCGTCGCGTTCTGTCTCCTCCTCTCCCCTCGCTGGCTAGGGTTAGTCCATTTGGTTGCGTTCTGTTTCTTCCTCCTCTCTGATGGTGCCTCCTGTTCTATGGATCTGCTTGAAGCTTATCAGTTTGATGTGTTTTTGTAGGTTTCTTTTGGTGTGGTCTTTGCTGGTGCTCGGATTCAGTGACCCCCTTCTTGGATCCGTGAGGAGATATGCTTTTTTCAGGTATGTATATGCTCGAATCTCTAGTCTTTTTATTAGTTCTAGTTCGCTGTTTAGGGTTCGATGCCTGGTGCGATTCGTCTGTGGGAGCATGCGTTGGCTAGGGTTTGCCAGTCCCCTCCTCGTTCTTATACTGAAGCCGGATTGGAGATGTAGATTCTGTAGCCCGCTGTTCTGTAGGGTTTTTTGTTAATGTTTTGTTGCTAGGGTTTCTTAGGTTTATCTTTTTCTTGTTCCAATCCGCGCCATGTTGAGCCTTTCTGTGATGTTAGCCCCATCTTTTTGAGCCCTTGTGTGATGTTAGCCCCATCTTTTTGAGCCTTTGTCTGAATGATAGCCGCATCTTTTTTGAGCCTTTGTGCTAGGGTTTCTTAGATTGCATGTGTAGTATTTTCTGGAAGCATTTGTTAGTCTTAGATTGTGATTTTTATGCACTCATAGGTCTTATGCTGCAGTTTTTGGATTTGGAGTGCCTTTTTAGTTTTATATTCTTTTTGTATATGTGTTTTAAGGGCCTTTTTCCTGAAAAGATCATTCCTTTTTTGTATATAGTGTGTGTATAATCATTGATAGTTATATGAAGTAGGGTAGTTGTTACTTGAGTGTAAGAAGGTTTGATTTTTTTAGCCCAAATGCTGATATCTTGTTTTGTGTCTGAGTAGTTTAAGAAGTTGTCGAATTCAATTTTTATGAGCATTTTTGTAAGTAGTGTTAGTATGATTTTATAGTATTTGTTACTAATTTGTCAAAAAAATCATTCTCTTGTTGCAGGCATGGTCTGCCCTGTTTGTCGTTGCCCGGGTGCTCCATGTGTGCCAAATGCATTTGCTGGCCAATATCTGATCAGCTTTGATGTTGTTCTTGATCAGGATTGCTTTAGACGCATGGTTAGTAAATTTTGTGTTATTCTAGTTGGCTTGCTTGTTTATTAAGTTGTTTGTTATTACTGTTGTGTAGTATAAGCATAATTGGCTTGGTGCCAATAATTGTTATGCCAATGTTTTGACACTGTGCCAAATATTTTTTGGCTTCTAGTTGGTAGGTTATTGATTTGTCTTCCCTATCTCACAGAAAGTTGCCAATAATTTGGCAAGTTCTTGGTATTGCCAATTTTTGTGAATGCCAACTTTTGGTTAGCCAATTTTTTGGCAGCAAACCATCATGCTCTATAACTGTAAAGTACTTGGTTGATATGTTATCTTTCTGCAGTTTATGTTTGTGGTTCTAGTTAATGTTTTAGTATTATTAAAGTTGTTTGTTATTTTTGTGAGTTGAGTATTGAGTTATATATTCTTGTTTTGCAGTACATCCCCTGCAATCTGAGAAATGTTTTAGCTGAGTATATTGAGGAGCAGAGAGATGAGGCTGGGATTCTGCAGTTCAAGAAGACGGAGCCTGAACTTCTTACGTTTGAAAGCAGGTCTTACCCAGCCACATTCAAGCACCGAGCAAACTACAGCAAGTTTGTTGGTAGTTCCTGGTTTGAGTTCACCCATGACTATGGCCTCCGTGCTGGAGATCGTATTGTCTTTACGCTAGACCATCTGACGTTCGATGTGAAGATTGAAACTACCGTGGTGGTGAAAGAATTCTCCCTCTGGCTTGTGTTGGTAAGTTATCTCAATGTTTTTTGAAACTTTCACGAATGTTAGTTATTTTAATTATGCAAGTTCCAAGACTGTTTATCTGATGTATTCTTCTTATTGTTGTGTTTTTTTTTCTTTTTCTGATGCCAATTATGAGTATGCTATTTCTGCTGTATTGCCGCGCAAGTTGGTATTCAACTACCATCAGAACCGCTACTTTCTCCGTTGTCTTTTTGGGGACAATTTCCTGCGGTGTGTGCCTTTCGTCCAGGTCATGACTCCAACTAACACAATCAAGAATATCATGGTTTGTATCTTTCTCTGATGTATTGAATTATTGTTCTTGTGAGTTATAAATGTGGCAAGTTTTAGGTTTCAATACTAAGTATTTTGTTCCCTTTTTGAGATTGCCTATGTTTGTTCTTAATTGCTGATATATCCTGATCTACTTGCTTAGCATCTTTATGTGCAATTTATGGACGCTGCATGTGAAACTTTGCCAGTTTGTGACGCATGCGCTTAATTAATGAGTTCTAATTATAAGTTTTGATTTTATCTTTTGTTTTGTGTGTAATCAACTTGCTGTTTATGCCTGTGTTTTTATTTTATTTTTAATGCAACTAGATTTAAGTTGCAAATAAGCTGTAGTGATATGATTTTGATTTGTATATATCTGATGTAGGCTTTTACATGTTCTTTTATATTTTCTAGCATGATGAAGAAAGTTTTAACTGTTAAGAAGTTATAGATTTCTTTATTTTTTTTCATTTTAAGTAGTTCCATTAGCATCCGTATGAATATTTTATGTAGTTGAGTTTATAACATTACTTTGTTTATATTTTCATGTTCTTTTTAGAAAATTCCCAAGGTTGTTTTATCAAGCCTGAAGAGATTCATGGATGTCCCTCTGAGTGCTTCTGTCACTCTTGAATCTTTGGATGAAGGTGTGCATGTCATTACATCATCTTCATACAGTTTGTGCAGACAAGATGGGAGGATGGTGTTTGAGAAGACAAGTTTCAATGAGTTCATTTCAGCAGCTTCTTTGGGTGAAGACAATGTTGTGCTCATCACATTCAAAGAACGCAATGATTGCTCAGTTTCTGTTGTGTTCCAGCGGCTGATGTAGGTGCAAGTGTTGCACGTTTAGAGTCTGAACTTTAGATCGATGAAGCTTGAACTTTTTTATGTGTAATTATCTATGACTCTGTGTCAGTTCTTTATATGACTGTTTGATGACAGAGGTAGTGGTGCCTCTAGGTATCTAGGTTCAGACTTTATATTTTGGATGCGAGGATCCCTGAATGGCATATCTTTTGATGGTTGTTATGTCAAGTTTTAAGGAACTGAATGGTTGAAATGATGCATGTACTGAGATTTTGGTGATGCTTTAGCTTTATGCTTCTTGTTTCAATGTTTTTCCTTTTAATTATATGATTTTTATATTTTTTAATTATTATTTTTTGGGTGGTCAACTTGTTTTTGATTGATCTTTTGATTATAGATCATATCAATTAGTTGGTTCAGTACCACTCTATATTTATTTATTTTTTATTTTTTGTCTTTTTCCCCTGATTTTTTGTTTCCTTATTTAAAACCATTTTATAGAAATAGTTTTAATTTTTTCCATTCATTTGAAGGTTTTTTTAATCCATGTGTTTAATTTGCCTATCACTCTTTGATGGAACTGTCTAATTTTGTGCTTTGAGATTCGTGCTAGCTTATTTTTTACGTTTCTGTGAGGCTGGCATTGGAGGCGTGTTTGCATCGATTGGTTGTGGTCGTCACCCCCCACCTCTGACGTCAGCCAAATTCAAATTGCCATACCTCTTTCTTCTTCCCTATCGTTCTTCTCCGCTTCTGTCGTCGTTGTGTCTCCAGCGGCGACTGCTGCCACCACCGTTCCGCCTCTCGGTGGATCAATTCCGGCGTCCAAGGAGCCAGTTGCCCCAAGGACCTCCAAGTTCGGTCCTCCCTCCCCGAATCCCCCGCTAATTTTTTGTTGTCTGTACTCTGTTGTTCTCGCGGCCTCTCATGCCCTACCTTGTCCGCACCAGGGAAACCCTAGTCATTGATTTGCATGATTTCGAGGTTGCGTGTATGTTCTGAGGCTGTTCGTTTCACGATTTGTAGGGTTAATTCGTGGATCTGTAGTTCCAAACATGTAGTCCGCCTGTAGTTCAATGTCAGGGTTGATTAATTTCGTCTCTGTCGCTTTGGTGAAGTTTTTGAGCCGTGTTTGAGCTGTGTGTGTCGTGGCTGGACTCTATGAATGTTCAATCTAGGTCAATTCCATGCAAATTTTTTATGAAGTCACATGTAGATGAAGAGTGTTTCACCTGTAGGTCAATTGAATGTTTGATGACAAACCTCTCTCTTATTTTCTAGATGTTTTGGTTAGGTATTTTAGATGTGGTTCAATAGTTTGATTTGTGATTCAAGGTTGTTGACTCGTTTTGAGTTGTGATTCAGAAGAGGTTATTGAAGTTTGTTCAGAATTCCAGGGTTACTGTTGAATTATTCCATGGTGGTTCACAATTGTTTTGCTCAGAGACAGTTTGTGCATGTTTTATTCTGGACTTTGTGCAATTTACAAGCTCTAGGTATTGTAGTGTCTGTTTATAGTTCAGTTCAGCTGCATTTTTGTCACCTATACCTTCTGCACATTATGCTTCTGTGCAATATATCTGTAATGTTAGTGCTACTAATTTTTTTAATTATATGATGTTTCATTGGTTTTAGTTAGAGCTTACTTCAATTCTGTGTGTAAGTGATTTTGGGATGCAATTTGATTCAGTAATCTTCATATAGATGCTTCCTTTGGAGTAATTATCTATTCTAACTCTTTTTTTGTTTGTTGTACCTATATTTTGATTCAGGAGATGGCTAGTGATATACATAATATGGATGATAGTGATGATGATTATTATGCTTTTGCTGAAGATTATTCTCTAGTGTCGCAATCCCAAATTCATGATGGAATTTCTGAATCCCTAAATGTACATGTTCTATTTTTTTTATTTGTCTTTATGACATTCTTATTTTTCAAGTTTAGTTGTTTTGTTTCTTGCCTTCTTCTCCATTTTTATAATTTCTTGTTGTTTATACTGGTTTACCTTTTTTTGTTTCATTTTTTGCAGGTGGGTGGTGGTGATCCTCAGTTTGATGTGGAGACCTTCCTACAGAATCTTCGCCACATGGTGAATTCTGTTGCATTCTTGTTCTTTTTTATAGTTATTTTATTCTAGCGCCACATGCCGAGTTTTCATAGAGAATTTTTATTTTTATGTCTAAGGTGTGTTTATATTTTTTCTGGATGCAGTTTTATTCATCTAAAAGGGATGGCGGTTCTGAACCTAATGAAATTGTAAGTTTCATTGTATGAGTACTTTATGTTTTTGGAAGTTTTATACACCACATGATTTTTTGCAATTTTTTCACCTTCTTCTTATTTCTTTGTCAGCATGGTCAACTACCTCCTAAGCGAGCCACTAGCAGATGTAATCACCGTTATTTTACTAAGCTTCTCAAGAAAATTCCTCCTCCAAGGAAGGATGTTGTTACAGATTATGGTTTTAACTTTCTGCTTGATTTTGAATGCACATCTGTCCCGAGAGAGTTTGCCCAGTGGGTAGCTAATCATGTCAACACTCCCACTGGTGACATTGTCTTGAGTGAAGGTGTTATTCCTTTGAGCCCGGAGTCCTTCCATCTTTTGTTTGGTCTCCCTTTAGGTGGTAGGAAAGTCCTATTTGATAGTGATAGTACCAAGGCTGCCTTTCTGAATATCATTGGCGAACCATCGTTGCCTTCAATCAAGTGGTTTGGAACAAGGCTGTTAAAACCAAATATTTCTAATGATGAATTCATGAGGTGTTTTCTCCTTGTCACTTTTGCAACTGTTCTCTGTCCAAATTCCAATGTATACCCCAGTACAAAATATTTGGGAATCTTGATTAAACCTTCTAAGGCTAGGCAGTTTGATTTGTCAAAGTTTGTATTTGATTGGCAAATGGCATACATTCGCAAGTTCCACAAAGAACCCAAGAAACCGGGTAAAGAAGATGGTTTCACTACTATGGGTGGATGCATTTATGGGCTGGCTGTAAGTTTTCCTTTTAAAGCTAATTTTATTTTTTTGTCATTGTTATTTTTAGATTGTTGTTGTTGACAATCTAATACAATGTGATTTTTTCTTTTATGTTTTTTCATTCTTTCAGTGTTATTAGTTGGATTTCCTTGATTTTGGATTGCGGCGAGTGCCTGCTGGTCTGCCCAGGGTAAAGGCATGGAAGAATTCTTTAGTTAAAGAATTTGCAAATCTTGATTGCAAAGGACCAAGGGAATATGGGTTGCGTCCTGTAAGTTGTTCATTTGCTCTTTTTTTTAATTTTTACTTTTGCTCTTTTTCCATTTACTTGTTTCCTTATATCATGTCCCCCTTTTGTTTGTTTGAATGCTTTCTCAGGTCAAGAAAATTTCTGAAACTTTATATTCCATGGGTTGTGTTGGATGCTGTGAAGAACACTTGGATTGTTCTCATGAGTCTGTCAAATTTAGAAGCGCTCTTGATAAGACTGTTGGTGGTTTACTCCCTAGTTCTGTAAGTTTTTCTCTTTTGATATTTCACAATTATTTTTATTTGTATTCTTACATTATTTCTGACTTGTGTCCTTTTTTTGAAAATAGATTGATTTGAGCTCTGGAAATAGCAAAAGGATTGAAAATTCTCCTGAAGTGGAGATCATTGGTGAGGTTAAGTTTTCTAGCAAGTGTGATGAGTTGCTTAATTCTTCAGAGGGGATATACAATGAAATGAGTAACATTCCTAGCTCTAGTCACTCTAAAAGAGACATAAAATATGGTCCAAGAAGAATTGTTAATGCAAGAAGATTTAATGATTCACCCTATGTCAATGACAAGTCTTCGAGATATCCAGTTACAACAAGGATGATTCAGTTGCATGATGCTATAATTAATGTGTCTCGTGATGAAGATGTAAAGTAGTACGTATCTTTTCCTGATCACTTTTTCATCCATACTCCTTGTTGTTATTTTATTTTATTTATTTATCTGTGTAGTTTAGATGATTTTACTCTTTTTTACTCTTCTACACTTGCTCCTAGATGTGTTGTGCAACTTTTTTGTTATGTGTTGTGCAAATTTTCATAAGTTTCCCTTTTCATTTTTTCATTATTTAGATTGTTTTGTACTTTTTAGCTTTTTATCTATGTTACCCTGAATATGTTTATATTTAGGTTGGGTTTTTAGGTTTTAGTGTGTGTGTTAATGTTATCTCGATGCATCATTAAGTTTATCCTTTTTGGTCTTTGCTCATTTTATGTCATGTGGAATTCATGCTTAATTTATTTGAAATTTTATGTAGTGGTTTGGTTTAATTAATTTCCCCTGCTTTGTGCTAATCATTAGTGCTTTGGTATTATGTTTTTTTATCGCCTATATGAGTTAATAATTAATTTATGGATTTTCCTATGTAGCAAATGTTGTATAGATTATGGAAAAGTGACGGTTAAATTCTTTTCGTTTGGTACTTCGTTTGCAAACAATGGTCTTGTTGACACTTATACTATCAATGCCTGGTGTCGGAAACTATCTCTGGACAATAGACCAAAGGAGTCAAGAGTTCATCACTTTTTTCATTTGATATCTGTAAGTAATCATTTTTTGTCTTTTATCTTCAACTTTGTGCTTTAGACACTTTATCAGTTCTGATTACTACAGTTTTTCCTTCATTTTTTCATATGATATCTGTATCTAATGCAAGAGCATCTACTCAATATGGATTCATATGATACTCAGGAGTTGTATGATCAGAAGTCAAGGATGGTTCAAAGATGTTTTCAACTTGCTCGTGGTGCTAGGTCGATTCATACTTGTGACGAGGTTAGTTTCTCAATCTTTTTTTGCATCTTTTTTAACTTTTGTTGTGACTAAGTTTGTTTCTCAGATAGTTGCTCATATGTTTGTTGTGCAATTTTAATGAGGTCATTCTGCAATTTTATTTGAAGTCTGCAGTTTTCCAGTTTCACAATTATATAATGTTATTTCAATGAATTGAGCTTATCTTATCTATTGTTCAATCACATAGTTGCACATAGGTTCTCTGTGCAATTTGATTCTGGTTATGCTGCAATTTTTCCAAGCTTAGGTGATTCATGTTTCTGAATTCAAGCTTAGGTGTTTTATATGTTGCTGATTTTGTTAGTGCGCAATTTGTACTTTGATGTTGTGCAATTTTTCAGTTTGCACAATGTAGGGAATTTTTATTATGTCGTTTTCACACACCTTTTTGTCAATGTAGTTTAATGAGATAGTTGCCACATAGGTTATTGTGCAATTTAAAATAGATCATGCTCCATTGTTCTGATAGGCTTCCACTCTGTAAATTGTACATGAATATATATATATATATATATATATATATATATATATATATATATATATATATATATATATATATGTTGCTGATTCTATGAGTGCGCAATTTCTTTTTTGATGTTGTGCAATTTTCCAGTTTGCACGACGTAGTGAATTTTTATTTTGTCTTTTTCACGCACCTTTTTTTAAATGTAGTTTAATGAGATAGTTGGCACATAGGTTATTGATGTTTTTATGACTGTGCATTTTTTCTACGTAAAATTAAGTAATGTTAGAGTGTTAATTGCTTTTGTACATTTTCTTTTGCTAAAAGTTGTGTCATTTTTTGCAGGTTCATTTTCCCACACTACATCACAGACATTGGTTTGACTTTGTCGTCCTTTTTCAACATGAAACATTCGTTATATTGGATTCAGCTTATGGCCAGGATGACCCTTTCTTGAAAAATGTCTTGAACATTCTGGTGAGTTTTTTTGTATGTATTGTGCAGAAAGTTTTTTTTCTTCATTTCATCCTCTTAGCTTAACATTTTTTCTTGCCTTATGTGTTTTATGTAAATTTTTGTAGATCCCAAATTTCAAAAGACTTTGGAATATGTTTGGCTCAAAGCAAATTACAGATTGGAGTACATGGGGATTTCACTTTGCAAAAGTTCCTAAGCAAACTAATAAGTACTCCCCTGCCCAGCACTTTTCTATTTGGTTCTCCTAGTCTATATACTCAATTTGATGCTTGTTCAACTGTTGTGTGACTTTTTGAAGATTAATGGTCCATTTTTATATCATAGTATGCCTAGGTTCAGATATTTTTCCATATTGGTTTTTATGCAATTCTTTTTGTATATGTATGATTTTTTTATGCAGTTGCATGTATAAGCTATGTGCAACTTCTTTAATCATGTACTGCAAAGTTTGTATTTGTACTTACTTCGTTTTTCTGCTGTGTTTCCAGGTATGACTGTGGTATTCATGTATCAATGTACTTAAAACACTCGAAGCCTAGGGTTAAGATGCATGATTTTATTTCCGAAGCTGATATTCCTAATCTTCGAATCAAGCTGGCAAATGAAATGCTTTTCACTGACCACAATATTCTTAACGATGCAAAGAATCGCATTCTTGATTACTAGTTAGTTAGTAAGTGCCATCTGTTAGTTTCTTTGTCTTCTCCATTTTCTGCTTCTGATTTGTTCCTTTGTGGACTTTTTGTGTGATTCCTTTAATATGAATTGTTTTGTTCTCATGATTTTTCTTTATGTTATCCTCAAGCACAGATTACTGATTTTGGAATTTTTATTGTGACATGTGGCCAGTTCTTGTTTTCTTTTATTTTGATGTAGGTGGTGAACAAGCCCTGATAAGCAAGCCTTTTCAAGAACATCTACAAAGTTTTGAGTGTCACTTGTTGATTGTCAAAGTGCATAGAGTCAAAGCTCCTTTTGAAGAAGTTGCAATCCTGTAGAACTAAAAAAGTTGTGGAGCCTTTTGAAATACACTCTTTGTAAAAATGATACGCAACACCCTTGCGATTTTGATGATTCAATACGTGTGAAATAATTCTGTAATTTTGCATGTACTGACACTCTGTAAAAGTTTTATTCAGTATATGGCCAGAGTTATTGATTTGAATACTATGGTTGTATATTTTATATATGTGTGAGTTATTTTATGTTTATTTTTTATGCACCTGTGATTTGAATTGTTTCTAAAATTGCATAAGTTTTCCAGTATATGTGATGCTCTGTCAAAGTTTTGTAGATACACTTGCATAAGTATTTTTCTAAAATTCTATTTTTAAATTTATCTGGATCCTTTACTACTTGGTTCATCTTTTCTATAGATGAAGCAGTAGTATTTTCTATGTGATCCTAAATTTTTGTACTTCCAATTGAAAGCATTAGTATTTTCATTTTGTTTCATCTTTACTATTTTGCTTTTTTACTCAATTTTTTATTTTACAAATGAATCCCTCATTTTTTGTTTCATTTTTTACATCATCTTTTTTAAGTATGTATGTGTGATCAAATTTTTTGTAAATTTGTTTCCAAATTTTAGCTCCTCATTTTTTTAAACCTCCAATATTTGTTTCTAATTTTTTGGTACATGTTTTTGTGTGGTTTTTAAATTAGTTTCTTTCATTTCTTTAGTTCTTTTTTTGTCTTTATTGTCTGATTTCTTGAGTGATTTGACTGGTGTTTACTCTTTGCCACGTACTGCATGTAACAGTACTCCACCCCCATGTTCTTTTAAACGGTTACACCTAGCAACCATGGGAGACACTCAGCCCACTACCCCTCTACCACGCCGCCCACTTCCTGTCCTCCCCACCCGCCCACTACTTCTCCGCCCTATTTATGCACCCTCTTTCTCTCTGTGATCTCGCCTAGTCATCTGTCTCTGCTAGTTGCTGCTCAATTCCCACCCACCCCCCCACCTCCCCACAGCCCCGTTCCCTGAAGCACTGAAGCAGTGGTATGTACCGTGACATTATGTGTTTTGTACTTGCTTCTATTCTTGGTTGAAATGTTTCTTTCTTCTCAGTGTTTTCATGAATTGATTTCTGGTTGCTTTGGTTGTGTTCCAGAGAGGAGATGGGTGGTGATGGATCCAGGGAGTTCAAGCCTGATCATGATGAAGATGCATCTACTTCTTCAAAAATGAAGGTTTGAAGTTCATCCCCATCTTTTTTCTTGTCAGTTTTTATTTTGATGATAGCATGCATTTTTAGATTTCATGCTAATTTTGGTATTTCCTTTTCCCTTTTCTACAGGTAGTGCGAGATGCATCCAAAGATCTCAAGCGTAAGGCTTTAGTTGCAGCTCCTCCTGTTGCAAAGATGGCAAAGCCTAGCAAGGTATTTTATCAACTTGCTTGTAGGTGTTCCTTGCATTTTTTTTCTTATTACAAAGTTGATGAGTATGGTGCTACATTTCTTTTGGGCTCATCAGTTTCATGTCTTGCTCATAGTTGTGATGTGTAATCTACTACTTCATGCAACTTTCATGTCTTACATCAATTTTTTAGGCTGGTAATCAGAGTGAAATCATTTTTACTTAGGATCTTTTAGTTTGTACTTGCTTGTTTTTGCGATGCACAATTTGTTCTTTATTGCAGTGCAAATTTACGTATATTGTATCCTTTAGGATTGCATTTAATTTATAATGTATCCTTTTTCACACTTAATGTACTTAGATTAGGTTAGGATTTTATATTCGTTTAATCAGGTTGATATGTTTTTTCTACTTAGGCTCATGCTTTTGTTTTTTTGCTCCTAGACATGTTGTGCAACTTATTTCTGTTGTGTTGTGCAATTTTTAGTATGTTTTCCATATGGTACCGAAATCATATAAATCAGGTTAGTGTTTATTTGCTAGTCTCATTTTTGTGGTGTCTTTTAGTCTGATATTCAAGGTGAAATTATTTTTACCCTAGGCTCATATTTTGTACTTGCTTGTACATATGATGTGCAAGTTATTCTTTTCTCTTGTGCAATATGTACATACTACATGTTGCCCATTTGTATAGTCGATTTTTTTAGGCTGATAATCAAAGTGAAATTATTTTTACCCTATGCTCATAATTTGTACTTGCTTGTAGATATGATGTGCAAGTTATTCTTCTTTCTTGTGCAATTTTTACATACTACTTGTTGCATTTGTTCATTTTTTATGGTGTTCATGTTGCCCACTTGTATAGTCGAATTTTTTAGGCTGATAATCAAGGTGAAATTATTTTTCCCTATGGTCATAATTTGTACTTGCTTGTAGATATGATGTGCAAGTTGTTCTTTTCTCTTGTGCAATTTTTACATATAATGTATTCTTAATGTTGGTTTTAAGTTTGAATAAATCCTTTTTGAGATTGAATGTATTTATATTAGGTTTAGGATTTATATATGTAATAATCAGCCCGATTTTTTTACCTGCTTACAAGGTGGTGGTATGCTGTGCAACTTATTCTTTTTGGGTTGTGCAATTTTTAGGTTAGTTTAGGCCTTACGTATAAAACAGAACATATAAATTATTTTAAGGTTTACATATGTATGAGTAGTTTTGATGGTACTACTAAGTCTGATGGATTGTTAAGTCAATAATTATATGTTCGGTTTTTATACTTTCTTGTTTCTTGCTCTGTTATATCATGTGCAATTCATGCATACTTGTTGTGCAAGTTTACGAAGGGCTTGGTTTCTCTAATTTTTATCATTTTTTTTAAACTTTACATGAGGTAGTCATGTCCAAATTATAAGTTCTGTCCATTTAAATTTTCTTTTATCTCTTATTTTTGTTGTGCAATTTTGATTCATTTTTTCCTTTTATCTTATTTGTCTCATCCAAAGGATTTCAGTCGCAAAACTATGAAGATCTCAGCTGTCACAAGAGCACAGCTGAATGTACCTTTTGGAGACACTGATAGAGTCGTGTGCTGCACTATAGTCAGCACCACTCATTCTGCTGGTTTTCGTGTTGGTGCTGGTCTTTTTGATTTGGTTGAACATAGAAGATTTAGGGTGGCAGATCACTATGTGAAGGACACTGTTCTAGTTGCATTTGGTGTGCTCCTAGTTGCTGGCTACGACTACCGTGTTGGTCCTAAAGCACTAATGACTGTTTCTAGGGTTTCCAAGTTAGAGCCTTATGTACCTGATTGGGATGGTTATTTCCAATCATGAACAATAATTGCTGGTGCTCCTAGTGATGTTGCTGCTGATGAAGATGAAGAGGGTGCTCGTCGTGATGGTGGTTCTGAAGATGAATGCTCTGGTGGTGGTTTTTCAGTGGGAGGACTTGATGGCCCTGGTGCAGGTGGTGCTGGTGCAAGTGTTCGAGCTTGAATCTTTGATGGTGCTATAACTTGTTAGGCTAAATTAGCTTTGCTAGGCTAAATGTGATGCCCGGATAATTAAGCTACAGTAACCCTCTACTAATGAGGCCAGGTCACCATGGTTACTGTTGATAAACTCGCGTTGATTCAAACCCCGTTCAAATTCTAATTTAAAATCAAGTCAAACAATAAAAGTTTTCAAATGTCAAAACTAAAATGTTCATCATGTGGCAAATAATCATTTGTTAATATCGGTGGTGAACCAAAAATTTTGTAAAGTGGTTTAATGCCCTATAATAATTAAAACAATGGCTATAACAAATAATTAAATGCTTTTTAATTTATAGAAATACTAAACTATTTTATTTAAAAACCTCAAACTAAATGTGGCAGTAGCATAATTTTTAATAATAAATTGGTTGCTAGTATTACATTTTATAAGACTAAAGTAATTTGAAATTGAAATAAAAGCAGAAAAGTTAAAAGAGAAAAACAGAAAAGCAAAGCGGGAAAATAAAGAAAAGGCCACCTGCCCCCTCTGGGCCCTAGCCACCGAGTCGGCCCAGCCCAGCTCCCCGGTCATCTCCCACCTTGCTACTGTGCGGAGACCAGGTGCGACCGAGCCGTCCTAGACGGACCAGCTCGCCGGCGTCGGCAGGGAGGGGATAAGGATCCCCCCCTCCCGCGCCTCCTTGGGCTCCTCTCCTCCCCACTCACCCCCCCTACTTGCCCCTCTCGCCCTCACCCCCGCTCTCTCCGCCTCTGCCCGACGCGCTCGTCGCCGTCGCCGCGCCACCACCGCGGCCACCGGTCTCCCTACGCCGAGCGGTCGTGTCCCCGAGGACCGTCGTGCTCCCCTATGTCGACTACGGTGCTGGATCAAAGACGGGAGGCCCCCTCGACGACGCCCGCGACGACTTCTTCCCCCCGGCCACCGCGACCTCGCCGGCGATTCGGACTCCGTCGAGCCCTCCCCGAGCCCGCTGTGCACGCCTGCAGGGCACTGTGAGCTCCTGCTTCCTCCCTCCCTCCTCTGGGCTCGCGCGCGCCTCCCTAGCCTCATCCCCGACGAGCTCCGGCCCCATCCGCCGCTGCTTGCCATCGCCGCCGTCGTTTCCGTCCGCCTAGCTCACGCACGAGCACGCGGCCGTGCTCCTGGGGTTCCCAGGAGCCCGACGCACGCACCGCACGCCTTGCCATGCCCCGCAGCCCCTCGTTCCGTGCTCGCCCAGATGCGCCGCCGCCCTCGCCGTTCACCGCTAGCGCTACCGGCCGCCCCGGCTACGGCCGCTGCCACTAACTGACGCGGCGTGGAGCGCCCGTTCGAACCATGCCCGCCCCGCTTGTTTTAGTCGTCTTTACATCATTCCCGCGCGACGCCGCCGCCTCTGTTGGTTGCCGGAGCGTGCGCCGGCGCTAAACGCCGGTGGTCCAACGTGGCACTGCCTAGGCCCACCCCTGGGCCACTGCCAGTGGGCCCAGGGCCCCCCTTGACCATTGACCCAGGTCAACCTGCTGACTGCGCCGACCCTAGCCGCTGACAGATGGGGCCCACCCCAGTAAGCTAACCAATTTAATTTAATTAGTTAAGTTAATTTAATTAGGCCATGACAGGTGGGCCTAGTGGTAATTATTGTAATTTAGGTTTAAATTAACTCTGTTTAAACCCACTGTCTATGACAGGCACGTCCCCCACGTCAGTTTTGACCAGTTAACACCCTTTTGACTGCTGACGTCACCCTGATGTCAAGCTGACGCAGTAAATTTTTTTTTGATTTAAATTAAATCCAGTAATTTCAGAGAATGCATTTAATCTTTGGAAAATCATATAAAATAAACTATAAGTCGGATGAAAATACTTTGTTCATGAAAGTTGCTCAGAAAAGTGAGACGAATCCGCATACGCAGTCCGTTCATCTGTCACACGCCCCTAGCATAGCGAACCTGCAACCGTCCCCCTCCGGTTCGTCTGTCTGAAAATGCCAAACTTCGGGAAAACATTCTCGGATGTTTCCCCCCTTCACCGGTATTGTGTGGCACTGCGTTAGAACACCCCTAGCACTGCTTATTGTCTTGTGATGCATAGTATTGCACTTGTTTGCTATGTATTTATTGTTTCTCCCCCCTCTTCTCGCCGGTAGACCCCAAGACCGCTGCTGATGCCACTTTGATCGACTACGTCGACGACGACCCTTCTTCCCTTTCAGCGGAGCTTCCAGGCAAGCCAACCCCCCTTGGTCATTCCGATATCGCCCATTCCATTCTCTCTCATGCTTGCATTAGATTTTGCTACTGTTATTGTTTGCTCCTATTCTGATGCATAGCCTGCTTTTGTAACCGCTTATTGTACCTTACCTGCTTATCCTAAACTGCTTAGCATATGTTGGATAGCGATCCATCAGTGACCCCCACCTTGTCCTTGTTGCCCCTGCTTCATCATCGGCGACTCAATCAACGTGATCGACGACCAGAGCCCGACACCTCACATCACATCACGCCCCTTTTGTTGCTCGACTCTGCAGAGCTACTATTGAGTGCCGAGGGTGATACCTCGTAACGCACTCCTGATGACAACTCTGTAGTGTAGCTATTCGGTCGTGGTCAACGAGGGTGATTCCTCCTTCACCACCCTCGATACGACTCTGTCGTGCAACACCTCAAGTGTGAACCTCGAGGGTGATTCCTCCTAAGTTCACCTTGACGATTACATCAAGTGGATTCCATCGAGGGTGATTCCTCGAATTCCCCCTTGATGTTATGGACACACGGTTACCTGAACTTTACTTGAGACCATTGTTGAAGTCGGGTCGGCCCTGAGGGGTACCCGCGAGTTGATGTGAAAGTCGGGCGGGCCCGGAGAGCACCCGCGAGATAATTACGTGGCACGGCTGGGCATTCTGGGCCCTTGCCGTAAGTCCACGAGACGGGGCGACGGGGTCACATCGATCATGAGTCTCTGCTCGTCTCCGCCAGCTCCTAATACACTAAAAGTTTGGGTATTTGTTCTGAGTTGGCCTTTGGCCTTTACGCACTAACCACCACGCGGGAACAGTTATGGGCACTCGGCGTCGTAGTATCAGCCGAAGCTTTGTCAGACGTCCAGTTCAGCATTGCAGCACGGCTGGGCCGGCACCATCCTGTAGTGGTGGAGCCTGCGTCCGCCCTGCTCGTAACGACCCGGAGTGCAACGGGCGATGGGCCCAAGACCCTGGAGTGCTTAGGATGTAGACCGGCGGGGACCTCTCTGCTGAGCCTAGGTAGGGCTGCGACGTGTTGATCTTCCGAGGCCGGGCATTGACTCAGAAAAGTGTGTCCGCCCAGAGTAATCAAGCGTGTTGGGTAACGTGGTGCACCCCTGCAGGGAAGTTATCTATTCGAATACCGTGTCCACGGTAATGGACGTTCAGACTTGTATCCTTATCTATTACAACTAGAACTGATTACTTGAGACATCTGATGGATATGTTGGCTCCGGGATTGCTTTCTCGCGGGGAGTCGAGGAAGGATCTCTGGGCGTTAATACTACAACATGTTTGTTAAATATTAAATTGCTATTCTTTACTCTTCTGAATGCTGCAAGATGGTTGGAGCTGCTTGAAGATGCTAGTCTTCGATAGGCTAGGCTTTTCCCCTCTATTCTGGCATTCTACAGTTCAGTCCACAGATACACCCTTCCATTTGATACTGATGCATACTTAGTATAGATCTGACGCTTGCGAGTACTTTGGATGAGTACTCACGGTTGCTTTGCTACCCCCCCTTTCCCCCTTCCTTCTTCTTTCCGGTTGTTGCAACCAGTTGGTGGATCCCTGGAGCCAGATGCCACCGCCGATGAATACTACTACATGGAGGCCGCCAAAGACCAGGAGTAGTTAGGAGGTCCCAGGCAGGAGGCCTTGCCTCTTCGATCGTTGATGTTTTTGTGCTTGCCTTCTTAAGGCAGTCTTGTCTAACTTTATGTCTGTACTCAGATATTGTTGCTTCCGCTAACGCTTGTGCTTCGAGCTTATGTATTCGAGCCCTCTGGGCCCCTGACTAACACGAGCATATTTTGATTTGTGTCTAGAGTTGTGTTGTGATATCTTCCCGTGAGTCCCTGATCTTGATCGTACACATTTGCGTGTATGATTAGTGTACGGTCAAATCGGGGGCGTCACACTAAATCTATGTGAAATATGCTCGTGTTAGTTTGCTAGGCTAAATTTGCTTTTGTCTTCTATGTAGTTGATCAGTGTGTTTGTGGAACTGAAAAGTATTCTTAGTGTGGGTTCTTATGGTATTATCAGTGTGTTATCTATGTACTTGATATGTCTGTAGCTTTTGTCATCTATGGTATTTTAAGATCAGTTTGGTACTTGAAGGAGTTTGTCCTTTATTTTTCATGTTGTTCATTTATTTTCTGCATTTTTTGACTAGATGAGATCAACATAAAAGAGTTATTTGTGTAAAGTTGTTCACCAATTTTTTCACTTTTAAAGGTAAGGCATTTTGCGAATCTATGCATGTTTAAGAAGCTGTTCATTTTTGTTGTGTTTGTCGCAATAATTTATATTTTCTTTTTTGTTTTCCAGGTGAGTAATTTGCAACGTTGGAAATTATGCTTCTTACCTGTTGCTCTAATGTAAGCTATTTTCTTGTTGAACTAATAAATGCGCAAGTTTTAGTGTTATTGTCATGCAATTCTGAGTACCTTTTTTGCACACTAAGTAATTTGCGACGGTGAAAATTGTGCTTCTTACCTGTTGCTCTAATGTAAGCTATTTTCTTGCTGAACTAATAAATGCGCAAGTTTTAGTGTTATTGTCATGCAATTCTGAGTACCTTTTTTCCGTGCTTAGTTTTTTTACTTTGAATCAGTGACTGCTTGACAAAGTAAAGCAAACTTAGTTTTGTCTCAAGAACATTTAAAATTACACAACCTCAAATTCTTATAATACATTAATTCCTGAATGGTCTTAGGACAAGAAATATTTCCTTGTATGCTTTCTGTCGGGTCTCATCTCAAAAAAATCTTTGATTTTCTCATCTGTTCTTCTTCAGGTTTAGATATCTGATATCTTCTTAGCTCACCCTTTTTGTCTTCTTTTCACCTGCATGTTTTTTTCACTTTTTATATTAGTAATCTGATCACAAAATTTAAGTAATATTTTTTAAATTCAAAACTGCTGTTCTTTTCCTTCACCTTTTTTTTAGATTGTTGAAGCGGCTCAGGATTCTTTCTAGCCTTCTTCTTAGGCCTGGCCACTGGCTCCTCTTGTATTTTTTTACAACCAGCTATACTGTGTCCTTGTTTCCCACACCTTGAGCATGTGATCTTCTGCTTGCAAATTATTTGTTCAACAATGCCTTTCTGCCTTACTGTTGTCTTCATTGTCCCTTTTGGTTTAGTGTAGGATGGATCATTTAGATTTCCAAGAGAACTTCCACCCAAACTGGTTTCCCCTTCATTTGTTTGTGTACTTGTCAATTCTGAATGAGAATTTTTTGAATGTTCAGAGTCTTCATTGACTAGAATATCTAGTATTATCTTCTCGAGCACTGTCAAGTGATCATTCATTGCCTTTCTTCTTTCAGAATTTTTTGATGCCTCAGCTGCTAACTCTATTAGTCGTCTGGACATTGAAAAGAATGCCATCTGATCATCTAGTCCATCTAGATTTCCATCTTGCTCAGTAATTTGTATTGCTCTCTTTTTTTTAGGTCTCCATCTGTCGATGAAATACTTATCTGGTAATTCATCAATGTTGAGCCACTGTATGACTTTCAGTGCATGGGAGCAAAGTATCCCATCTTTTTCAAACTGAGCACAGATGCAAGTGAACGTCTCTGTGTCTCTGTCAACCATGACTATGTATGTTCTAGGGTTGTACTCATAGAAGGCTTGAGTTGGAGATTTGTACACCTCATATTGTTTTTTTTCCACTTCAACCATATGAAATTTAGTTGCATTCATAAGGTGCTGCTGGAATTTGTACAAAATGCCTCTATTATACAACTTTGCTACTTGCCTTTCCAATGCCCAATCACTCCACATTGTCGGTGACGTCCGTCTTGTCAGTGCATCATTTTCTTTCTCTTCTCTTCAATGCTCTGTGATATTCTGTCAAATTATGTCATGAAAGCTGTGACAGAGTAGCTAGAATGCACATTAGCCTTGAAAACAGCATTTGTTCCTTCACTTCGTGATGTTGTCTGGATGAATGGGTAGAAATGGTTTTTGAAGTAGACAGGCACAAATCTTCTTCCGTTCTTCCACATTATACCAAAGTACTTTATGTGTTGCACTCTGTGATGCTCAATCATTTGTGGCCACAGTTGCTCAAATTCCTCTATGGTTTGTGAATTTAGGACTATGTCTTGGAACTGTGCAAACAAATGTTAATTTCTTGCAAAAGTCCTCCTTGCTTTGTTCTGAGCTTTTGTCAAGATGTGGAACAAGCAGTTCCTATGATTGCAATTTGGGAAGCATCTTGGTACTGCTTTTTTCATGGCAACATCTTGATCTGATATCACTGATTTTGGGGCTTTACCACCCATGCATTTTAGGAAAGTGTTGAACAACCATTCAAATGTTTCCCTCTTTTCATCCTGAATAATCCACATGCAAACAAGCAATTATCTCCATGTCCATTAATTCCTACAAACGGTGCGAATCTTAGGTCATATTTGTTTGTTTTGTAGGTTGTGTCGAAGCTAAGCACATCTCCATATAGATCATAGTTCTTTCTGCCTGTCCCATCTTCCTAGAATATGTGCATGACATTCTTTTCGAGGTCTATCTTGAATGATTAGAAGAATAAGGGGTCCTTTGATTTTTTCTACTTAAAGAACGAAACGACTCGCATCATATCATTCAGTCCATATTCTTTTCTCATCTTTGTTCCCATGTTGCTAATTTGCTTCGATGTGTAAGGCAGTGATTCCAGCCCTCCACCTTGCAAGAATGCAGGTATTGCCATGATTTTTCTAGTTGGTATATTGACTCTTTTGCATGTTCTGATCAAATCTTTTTCCTGTCTTGTCATGTATGAGTGCGATCTTAGGAACCTCACTTCTTCTGGTGGATGGAGTTCATGGTTATGTTCAAGGATCAGCCTTGTAACTACCCACTCACTAGTTTTGAAGTTCCAGGTAACCACCATCTGAGCTAGACACTCTGTCTTGATTGTGTAATTTCTTCGTCTATCAGTTGTGTTCTCTAGTTCAGTAGGTGCATTTTGACCTTCTTTGTACTTCCTCCTTTTAGCTCATGTAGCGGTTGGTTTTCTTCCGTTTCTAGGTTTGCCAGACCTATTGCACTTCATTGTGAACCTTATCATTCTGTTGTTGTCGCCATCTTTTTTTCTGCAGTGATAGTTTCCAACCTTCTGTATAGAAAAACCTGTGATTGCTGCATATTCAGTATAAAATCTGTGTGCAAGAGCATCAGTTTCAAATGTCATGTTGAGAGCTGGCATATGATTGCTTTCATCTTCTTGACTATTAATCAACGCCTTCTCAACACTTTCATTCGCAAGGAATATGTCAATATCGTCTGGAGATAAGTTTATGTCGATATTCTCAGTGCCATCTACCTGTGCAGCTAGTTCTTTGACCAAGTGCTCTGTTATTTTCAAGCCTTGCCCCTCCGCTTCAGAGTCAGAGTATGTCAATGCAACAGTATTTATGGTATGCTCATAGCGTGTTTCTGTATGAACAATATTGTGTGCCTCATTATCAGAATCTACTTCATCAGTTCCACTGCTGCCATCATCAGTTGTTTCTTCATAGTCAGGATCTTGTAGCGCATTCTGCATGTTCTTGGAGGCATTTCCACTTTCACTACCTAGCATACCTTTTTTCTGCTCTATAATTGGATGAAAATTGTCCCAATTTAGATCTGCTTGATGCATTTGTTAATATATATATATTCTCTGCTACTGTGATTATCATCAGTTTCATTGATTTGCAAATTCTGTTCTTCTTCGTCAGTTTGGTTGCCATCATCAGTTTCAATGTCCTGCAGGTATTGCTCCTCTGCCTCTGTTTCATTGCCATCACTCTCTGATTGATCAGTTCCTACATCAGCGGCAGCCCACTCTTCTTGATCATAATCTGTATCAGAAGCTTGTATTTCAGCTACTGAATTATTTTCCCAGTGCTCTGTACTGTTGTCCAATTTTCCATCATGAGTTTCTCCTCTGTGATAGTGCTCTTCTGTACGTAATGCCTGCATCCAACGCTTTCACATTCCCCAATTTTTTGTCAGTACTGGTATTTTTTGTTTAGCTTTGTATGATTTTTTACTTTTGATTTTTTGGTTTTCATACCTCTGATACCATGCCTTCTTGGAGAAGTGAAGTGAAACTGTGTATAGGCAATCCCATGTCATCACTCTGAAGATGACTCGTCATCACTCTGAAGATGACTCATGAGAGTCATTTGCTGCATTAGGATTGTCTAAGATTGATGCCCATGTGCTGCTTGCTCATACAGTAGCTCATTGTTGTTTCCCCCTTGATGAAGTTGACTCAATCCCTGTAAGACAAAGCACATAACAAGAATAGTTGATCAGATAACTTAAGCTGTAACTCCCATCTTTTTTACACTTAGTATGTTTTATGTGATACCTCTTTATTCTGAATGTTGCTAATTGCTCCGATATCTTGATCTTCTTGATCAGCATGTTTTTGTGCAAGATATTGAGCCTGCATGTGAAGCTTTTCAATTCAAACACAGCAACAAGGCACATAAGAAGAATAGTTGATTACAAAAATTATGCTATAACTCTGAAATTTAAGTCATTTTTTTTCAGCACCCTATGTTTGTTTGACATACCTCTTCATTCTGCCCACGATTATTTGCTCCAATATCCCAACATACTTGCTCAGCTTCCTCATGTGAAAGATATTGACCCTGCTTGTGAAACTTTGCATATCAAACGGAGCAATAAGTCATTTAACTTTGGATTATGTTTTTTTTTCATTTTCATTACTTCCTGCTTTCTTTTCTAACATGAGTAAATTGTTTCACTGCATTGCTATGATGTTGTATTTGCTTTGATGGTTCTTCTGAAATTTTAGGCACCTGAAACAGATAAATTCTACTTGTTATTTTCCAACTTTTTGCCAAAATTTGAGTCTAGCTTAAATGGATGTAGCATAAGTAATGTTTCTTTTTGCTCACCATGATATGTCTTGATTTTTCTCCATTTTCAGCTGTGTGTAGTTGCTGACCTTCGAGAAGACGGTGTGTCAACTGAGAAACAAATATATATTGTCAGGTACAAAACAAATTTGGTTTATGAACAAAGCCACCATGTTTTATACAGCACGTGTACTAGATTCTGAAGTGTGTTTCTGTTATCTGTGTGGGTGATCATTCTACTATATAAATAGTTTCTGACATTTTCTTTTTTTTCAGGGAGGGTGATCATTCTAGTGTAGAAATAGCTTCTGACTTTTTTCTAATTTATTTCTGGGTGGGTGATCATTCTATTATAGAAATACTTACTGACTTTTTCTATTTTTTCTGGGTGGGTGATCATTCTAGTATAGAAATAGTTTGTGACTTTTTTCTAATTTATTTCTGGGTGGGTGATCATTCTACTATAGAAATAGTTTCAGACATTTTATATTTTTTCTGGGTGGGTGATCATTCTAGTATAGAAATAGTTTCTGAATTTTTTCTAATTTATTTTCTGGGTTTGTGATTACTCTAGTATAGGAATAGTTTCTGCACAGATTTAGTTTCTGAATTTTTATTTAGTTCTCACTTTCTGACATTTTGTAAGATGACATTTAGTTTCTATGATTTTTCTGTGCACAGAATGTTTTCAGGGTTTAGCTAATTCAGTCTACATCACTTTTTCCAGGGTTTTGCTTATGTTTCAAAAATTATTTAACAGTTAAGCACTTCAACATGTTTCATTTCTTTTTGTCCCATGTAGGAAGATCTGACTTCATGCATACTAATTTTTCCCCCTTTTTCTTTTTCCTGATGCGAAATGATATGAACTAAAAATGGAAATCAGGGGAGAAGGTCACCGGATCCATGGAGAACGGGAGCAAAAAATGATGAATTACCAGAGGCGGACAGGTAGGCTCACCGGATCCACCTTTCTTCTTCTTCTTTCTTAATCTTTTGATGCCTTCAATTGGATCAGATCCAGGTTTCTCCATGGCGGCGCTGTTAGAGTAGAGGAGGTCTCGAAGGAGGAAGAAAGTGGAAGAAAGGAAGGAAAGATGTGCGGGTTAACGGGTTGCGGGTCCAAAGAGTACAGAAGGAGAAGGTCCAGAAAAGGGACAGAAGGAGAAGGCCCAGAGAGCACAGAAATCGGCAGCCCAGAATTCTGGGTTGGGCTGCTGACCTTAGGAATCGACTGACTCTGTTATCTATGGTCAGTCGATGTTTGTTTCCTCTGTACATTTGTGTCGACTGACCATACTTGTGAAATTCAGTCGACTTGCACATAGCCAGTCCCTTTCTTTTCTTTCTCGTCCACGTCTTGTTTCTTTTGCCCGCATAAAAAAAAGGACGTTTCGTTTCCTCCGCTCCCTGCGCGCAGGCTTTGGCTTTGGCTTGGATGCTCTCACAATCCTCTCTTCCTCCTCGGTCATCTCCAACTTCCCGGCCGCCCGCCAAAGCAGCAGCAGTTTCCTCTCACTCCCAACCGACGCTCCAATTTCGCCTCGCCGGCGGTCGACGTCCTTGGATCGGCGGAGCCACCTCAACCTCACCTGCAGGCAGCAAACCCACGCCCATCTCGGCTAGCGCTATCGACCCACCTGGTCGCCGGCCGGAGTCGGTCAGTCAACGATGGAGAAGCTCGCCACCAAACCTAAGCCCGCGGTGTCGTCGCTCCCCGCTCGCCGGCATCCACAGAGACAACGGCCGGGAGACAGACCCAAACAATTCATTTAGCCGCTGCATGCCCTCGCCGTTTCTTTTCGGCCGAACCACACCCACCCATGCTCTCAGAATCCTCTCACGCATGAGTTCCCGGCAGGCAAAGCAGCAGCCTTTTCTTTCGTCACGCTCCAATTTCACCAGCGACCTAACAAGCCCTCTCCTCCGCCATATTGACGTTGATTGCCAGGACTGAGTCATCCATGCATTTCCTGCTCCGTCCGGCCCCATAGTCGTCCATACGTACTACGTGCTAGCTCTCTGCCGCGCACCGGCTGGCCTCCTCTTCTGTTGGTGTTAGGTCCCCGGCGAGCACGGCGCCGTCAAAGACGCCTAGCGTCCAGCCGATCGACGACCACGGCGATCGAGCCAGGATGCTGCATGCGACGGTGAGGACCAAGGACAAGGCCTAGTTGTTGGCGAGGGCGGGCGTGGAGTTGCCGGAGCCCGGAGCTGCATGCGGCGCGATTGGTGAGCGATGGACGCGACCACGCCACGCGCACGCGCGCGCGCGTATCCTTGCTGCTACCTGCAGCTCGGGTTGGGAGTTGCTATCTCGCACCTACCAAGTGCATAAGACAGCTAAAAATATATGCGACCCAATCAAATGTTCGTGTTAATTATACATCCATGCATCTCAAAGGACCGATCAAAATTTCATTTTTATTGGTGGATCTGTACACGCATGCATGCACACTAATGTACGGGCGTCTCATTTCATTTCCTCTTTCTCTATTACTCGACTCCGCCATTTAACCATCACTATATTTGATGGTCAAACCTTGCTTCTTGATCGTCTGCACGAGCACGGTAACGTCCGCGCGTCGTTCCTCCACGACCGCCCGCCCTTGACGTGGAACTCATGAAGCCGGTGGTACAAAGGCGGCGAACGATCGACAAGGTTTGGCCCGCTCGCTGGGGAACTCGACTTCCTTCAGATGTGTCTCCTGTGCTCAATGACCCGCACACTCTCACCGTTGAGCTTGTACGTCGACCCACAAGGCCACAACCAGGTTATATTAGCCCGTACACAGCCTCTGGTTTGACACATCATGCCGCGATGCCTTTTCCTTGACCTATTTACAAGTTGACGCCAAGTCACTAGGGTTTCTAGTCACAACGCTGGACGGAGAGATCACCGACCCACGGGATAAGGGCCCGCGGTGGACGATGGAGCCGGTTATCCCTTGCCGAGCTTTGCTACATCGACGGAGAGTTAGGGGGGTTTACGGGGCTGGCCACCCAGCCCCCCAGTTAAAATTGGGGGGCGATTAATTAGGAGAAGGAGATTAATTAGACTAATCTCTACTCCTAATGTCTCAGTTGGTAGTCTCCATTCCACGGTTAAATTTCGTCCCACCAACACCGGTTTATTTTCGTCCTTCCTCCCACCTCCCACGTCCCAGCGATTCCCCCCTGGACCCGCAAACCAACAATAAGAGCGATGCCTCCAGTCCCTCGCACGCCTCGCACTCGCATGCCTGAACAAAAAAAACCAGCGAAAAAAAACATATGAAAAAAAAACGACAAAAAATCAGCCGGCTCGCACGCACGAGCGAGTGCCCTCGAGCGAGGCCTCCAAATCCCTTCGCCGCCGCCCTCGCACTCCCATCAGGCGACTCGCGATCCAGGCCTTCGCCGCAGCCCTCGCGCTCGCATCAAGGATTGAGGCCTCCAGTGGCCGCCGCCGATCCCTTCGACGTCGCCGAACCCCTTGAGGAGCCGTTCGCCGATCCCTTTCAGGAGTCGGCGCTGATCCACGCCGCCGCCACCTACGTAGAACCCCAGGGCAGGGCGCTAGGAACCACAAGGCAGGACTGGCAGCAGTATGTCGTTGACCCCGGGGCCCTACTCCGGCAAGAGTAGACTCGCCCTCGTAAGCGACCGACGCACCCCTCCCTACCCCTCCCCCAATTCGTCCGCGGCCTCGTGGATCAGATCTGACTTACTGACCGGTCGGTTTCTTCCCCTCGCGATGTTGCTTTGCAGGTGGCCAGGGTCTCCGCGGTGGGCGTCGGCATCGGCGTCGTCTACGGCTCCATCAGGCTCGACATCCTCAAGGTAATGCTCCAAATCCCCCAAACCCCCGCTGCCTTCCCCTATGGTACCGCTCGATCAATGCGAATTTGGTTGCGCCACTGTGTTGGCCGCTGCTCCCGTGGTTCTAGGATTAAGAGCCTCTGGTTCTAGGGTTGGAGCGATTTTCAACTGCTCTGTTTTGCGAGACTGAAAATGTTGGTCGATACTGCCTGATTTCCTATTAGAGCTGCTTAGTTTCTCCTGGTTTGGTCTAGGTCATGCCGAGAGCCCTCCTCCACGCCTAAGCACCCCCTTCACCCGAGCTCCATCACATGGGCGTGGCTTCTTCCGATCTCGCCCCACGCCGGAGCTCTCCTCAGCACTTGCTGCTCACTCAAACCTTCATGTTACCTTGAATCACAATTCCTGACTGAAGGTGCTTGATGTAGGTGTTTGACTGATGCTGCCGCATTGCAAGGTCTGGATTTATTTTTATGACAATACAGTTTATTTTGTTATAGATTTGATATTTTTTTCGTCCACTTAATTCAGTCTGTAGCAGCAACATTTTATGTTGTTTCCTCACCAACCAATGTCATAATTTATCACGTCCGCAAATGATTTTTGGACTGTAGTTTGGATTGTTCTGCCGACTACTGGCGTATAACAACGCATGCTATCTATCAAAGCTTCGACTCATTTGTTTTGCTGCTCTGGAAGATTGAGACGGAGAAGAATGACCTTGATGCTGGAGGTACAAAGAGGCATAAATAAACTTTCACTCATTACATGTGCTTTCACGTCTACTCAACTATAGATACAGGTGACCATAATTAGCTTTGGGTAAAAGGAACTAGCCTTTAGTTGGTGGTGCAACTCTAGGCCAGTCTCGAATCCTATCCAAGCTCGTGGCATTGAAGCTGCTGGTGGTTGATTGAGCTGAAAAATAAGAGGTTTAGGTTCAACAATGCATACCTGGACTTTTATTCATTGGAAAATGAATAACGGCTCCATTTTTGCACACGAGAAATATTCAGGGAAGGAACTTTAGATGCAAAATACTGAGAGGCTCAAACACTAAAGTGAGATGCTTTCTGCTTGAAAATATAGTCAAAAGTTGATTCACAGAAGTTCAGTCCAGATGCCAAGGCATGCTTAGCATCTCATAGTCATAGGATATCCCTTCTCAACATTGCAGCTATCCAGGTTTTTGATTTAGAGATTTGGAAACTCACGTAGAAAATTATTTACTCTAATGTATTACATACTAATCCTTTTGGAAGCAAGAACGGAAGAAAAATCTGGTGAGGTCTCCACGAGTCAAGTTATATAACCGTTTCTTTTACTTGAAGGAATATTTGTGGGATTTCAATCATTAGGAAGTTTGAGGGCATCAGCTTGGCAAAGTAGATGTTGTTGACATCAATTATTAATTTTTATTTTTTAATGTTCCATCATTTTGTTTTTACACTTTTTTTGCAGACACTAGCACTGTTTTACCATTGACAGAGCATTGTGAATATGTTAACAGACTACTTGGGTGTTCTGATATCGAATTATGTACATAATATAAGTATATACCATGACATGCACTGCTGCTTCTAATTAGATACAATAGCTTCTCTCTTTTTTATTGTACAGCTGAGATCTTCATTACATTACAACCTTATGTTTTGCTTATTGTTTTACTGAAATTGATGTTCTCTCTCTAGGTTAATGGATCATCCTGGGAACGATTTTGAGGGCATTATGCCAGCTGCTTTGATGGCAATGGATTATGGAATGGCAAACTAACAAGGCACATCGCACAACTGGTATAAATGTGTTGATATGTTGCATTTCAAGGCAGTTTCACTCATAAATACTACAAATTAAAGAATAACTACCATTTGTGTGTGTGTGTGGGGGGGGGGGGGGGTGGGGGGGAGGGGATGTAGAAGTGAAATTTACTATAAATTTACCTACGGTTTTCCTTGAGAAGGTTTATAAAATTATAAGTCGTAATTTGATGAAAGAGATATCTCTACTTCTTGGTGTTGCATCAAGGCATTGATATTGGACTAGAATGCATATGTTTTATAATAAAAAGACAAACCTCATGCATTTGTTTTTGTTGCAACGATTTTTGTAGTCATCAATAGTCATATGTCAAGTACTGTTTGATCATTTTTAGGGTATTGTCATTCTTTTTACAGACCACTTGCATTGGGCAAGAGGGTTTTGCTGTGGAGACCAAGAAAAAGGATGGCAACATTGGGGACGCCTCAACTGCCGACGATGAATGCAGCTCGGAACAAGCAAAGCTGCACGCGAGGCTCCCCTGGCTGCCGAGCATCTCCGAGAAGCCCAAAATGAGATGAGACGATGTCGTGATGATCGACAGTGCCACGCAAGTTATGTCGGAAACCATCATGTTCCCTGTCAAGTTAGTTCTTCACCGGTGAGGTGGCTCGAAAATCTTTTATTTCATGTCAATTAAAATAGTTTGTAGGTGTGTTAGTACTGGCACACAAAGCTGAAACAAAAATCTTCTTGCATAAGCGCCGGATGTTATTGAGAGTATTATTACATATTGAATTTAATTCCTTTCTTGCACCCACAATTGACCTACATCTCTAAGCTGCACACTCGCACCCGATCAAGATTTAGTTGTAAATTGTTGCCACCTTCAAATTAATTAAAATGAAGCCAACAATTGCTGGGTACAAGAGGAATTATGTTGTTCCAAATAATGATTTCTAAACTACGATGTTCGTGTGTTGTTAATCTTTTGGAAAAGGAATTTGGAAGCTGGATAGACACTGGTCAAGATAGGAGCATATACTCAATAAAAAAATTAGTGTTAATTGTGGCAGAAAGCATGATTACAAACATTAATTAGCTTTAATTTGATACAAATTTTGGGTATCGTTATTAGTGGTTCGTGTTTGAAAATTTGTTTGAATTTACTATCATGTGCAAAGTGTCTGCCAGCAGCAAGCGAGGTCATCTCCTTCTTAGACCAATACTAAGGACTGCAGTTATGTGGATCCACTTTACCAGAATGTCGAGCCCATCATATCGTGTTCGACCCATGAACCGGAAGGATTGCTTGCCATTATGTGGTATAGTTGTCCTTTGAGATATATTATTGTTTGTATGAATTATGAGCTTCTCTGTGTCTAAATTTACTCAAATAGTCTTCTAGGAATCTTGTTTTTGATCCACTTTGGAGTCACAGTTTGTTGCTTGACACTTTGTTGTCTAACCCTCAATTAAAGTTATTCCTATATTCAGTTTGCTATACCATACCACTTTTGTATATTCAGCTGCCGACGATGAACGCAGCTCGGAACAAGCAAAGCTCCACGCGAGGCTCCCCTGGCTGCCGAGCATCTCCGAGAAGCCCAAAATGAGATGAGACGATGTCGTGATGATCGACAGTGCCACGCAGGTTATGTCGGAAACCATCATGTTCCCCGTCAAGTTCTTGCAGTTCTTCACCGGTGAGGTGGCTCGAAAATCTTTGATTTCATGTCAATTAAAATAGTTTGTAGGTGTGTTAGTACTGGCACACAAAGCTGAAACTAAAATCTTCTTGCATAAGCGCCGGATGTTATTGAGAGTATTATTACATATTGAATTTAATTCCTTTCTTGCACCCACAATTGACCTACATCTCTAAGCTGCACACTCGCACCCGATCAGGATTTAGTTGTAAATTGTTGCCACCTTCAAATTAACTAAAATGAAGCCAACAATTGCTGGGTACAAGAGGAATTATGTTGTTCCAAATAATGATTTCTAAACTACGATGTTCGTGTGTTGTTAATCTTTTGGAAAAGGAATTTGGAAGCTGGATAGACACTGGTCAAGATAGGAGCATATACTCAATAAAAAAATTAGTGTTAATTGTGGCAGAAAGCATGATTACAAACATTAATTAGCTTTACTTTCATACAAATTTTGGGTATCGTTATTAGTGGTTCGTGTTTGAAAATTTGTTTGAAATTACTATCATGTGCAGAGTGTCTGCCAGTAGCAAGCGAGGTCATCTCCTTCTTAGACCAGTACTAAGGACTGCCGTTATGTGGATCCACTTTACTAGAATGTCGAGCCCATCATATCGTATTCGACCCATGAACCAGAAGGATTGCTTGCCATTATGTGGTATAGTTGTCCTTTGAGATATATTATTGTTTGTATGAATTATGAGCTTCTCTGTGTCTAAATTTACTCAAATAGTCTTCCAGGAATCTTGTTTTTGATCCACTTTGGAGTCACAGTTTGTTGCTTGACACTTTGTTGTCTAACCCTCAATTAAAGTTATTCCTATATTCAGTTTGCTATACCAATTTATTTATACAGAGGAAAGATTATGCATGATATTCCTCTGAATTTTTCGTTGACTGTATTTGTAATTTGTATGAAGGTGTTATCAGATTACCAACTCATAGATACAAGTGATCGAATATTAGTCAGTGTATTACATTTTTTATTTTCTTATTTATCTAAGTTGTGCCTTTTGGTATTATGTCATCATAGTGGAATTTCAAATATGTTAGTGATTACATCTGATATTCCTGCACATTTTAATGTTTCTCTTATGTATTTTTCACACATAGTTTTTTATTTGGGGCATCACCTGGCAAGTACCTATCTCTACTACTATTATAAAGAGGAGTATGTAGGTCGTTTCGTTTCCTCCCTTGTCCCTCACTGCTAGCCTGCCATGGCAGCGTCCACTGAAGAGAAATGAATTAAATAAGTGACCAAGGGTAGAATTAGCACTAAATAGGAAGGTAGTTGCCGCCCTTGTCCCTCCCTGCCATGGCAGCGTCGACCAATGGCTTACTTAGAACACGAGTTTGTGGATTTTGTGATAAGAGTTAGTGTTGAGAGGAGCGAGATGGGGTTTGTCTGTTCGGGTATGGTTGTTTGAGTGGAATAATTTCTCTACTTTAGAAATTGCATGAGCGGGCGGTTCATAATTATTTTATCAAGTCATACAATTTTTTGGTTAGGATAGAAGGGTAATTTCATTCATCGGTTGCCTCAAGAGTTAATAATGTACACGTTGGAATATCAGTTGCATGCAAAACAACAGATATCATATTTTGTTTCATGGCAATGCATGCCATTCAACTAAGTGTTATAACGTGGCAATGGCGGCGGAGACATCAGATCTTTCTTGTTGGCTTGGGGTGCGTCATGGGCGGCGCACGCCTCGTCTCCTTTGATGGCGGTGGAAGATCGAAACACAGGGAGCAGATCAGGGTGGAGAATGGGGCGGTTGGCGTGGGATATCTCCTTGACCTTCTGTGGGGAAGTAGGTGTGAGGGAGGGTGCCATGGCGAAGGTGAGGTGGGCATCATCCGGCTTTAAAAGAGAAGGCTCAAGTGAGAAATGTCTTCTATGACAGAAAACCGAGCGACAAGGGGAGGGTGCGTCATTGGATGGGGGTTTTGTGTTGGGACTGCATGAGAAAACATGGCGGATAGTTCGGACAGTCACATTTCTCCTCCACATATGGGCTCGATTTGGGGAACTCGGACTGCCCAGACGGTTGGAGTTTTAGGAGCCTGTTGGGCGCCCGTTTGATGTCCGAACAAGCCCAAACGTACGAGGGAGAAATGAGCTTCGACTTTGGAGACGACATTAATCTTTTGTTTAATTCATATATATATGCATTGTAGCCCGTAGCCCGTAACAACGCACGGTCGATGATGCGGGGTGTTTGGAGTAAGTATCATGTATCAATATTTAATCTGGGATGTACATTATTATTCTTCTTACCATCCAATTGTTAGGAAGGAATGGGTCCGTAGCTCGACACCTGATCCAATGGGCTTAAGTCTTAAGAAACTTCAGTGCATACTTAACATGGAGCAGCCTATGGACAATGATTGCTTCAACACCGCCGTGCGTATACTGGCATGTGACGAGGGAGTATTGTTCACGGACCCTCCTATACACTACATGGATCTAAGATTTTGGGTAAGTTATCGTAACTCTTCATTCTATGTGGCATTAGTATCAGCATGTTGAAGCAATATTTATTTGTTTACTTAGTCCATGATGCTAGAGGCAACACGAGGTCAGAAGTTTTGCGAGAAGGAAACTATCCAGACGTTGGCAACATTATTTGATAGCTGGCCTGGGATGGATAACAACATCTCATCGTGCAACATGGTAAGTAAAGTATTTTGCCTATTGTTATCATGGTTTATTGTTGTTTCTAATAGCTCCACGTGTAGATTTATCTTCCCTATGCATCCATTGGCCGACACATCTTGCACGTCATCGACAAAGAGGCACGTCGTCTATATATTATGGACCCTATTCAAACATCACAATCGTCAGAGGATAAAAATTTGAGGCATGCACTGAAATTAGAAAGTTTTGCAAGGGATTTCAAAGAAGCACTTGAAATAAAGCTGCCTGGTTGGAATTCTGATGTATCTAAATGGCAACGTTTATTTCCGTTTGGTATTCCAACGAGTATAGACGGGTAATGAATTCATAATAAAAACATTTATTTTTGTTATCACTATATTCTTTATATTATTAATTAAAAAAATTGCAGGAATGTGTCTGGCTATTTTGTTTTTCATTTTATGCTCTGGTGGGACGGTAAAGAATTGGCCAAGCCGGTTTGCACGGTGAGTATTGTCTGTTGCATGTTCTAAGACCTTCGGCGTGAAATTTTCATACTAACTACATATATTGTTTGTGCAGGACGGGTATGAGTTGAGGAAGCAGTAAAACATCGTGGGAATTAAGCTAAAGGCAACTTTCCTGATATTGTGAAAGAATTTCTTAAGCGCATCATCTAGATATTGATAGTTTTGTAATAGATGTTAAGGTCGAACATCGCTCAGTTTGTTACATGGACATGTCGTTATTTTTTCTTTTTGTTATCATTTTACATTGCAAAAACGGAGGAAGTACTTAAATAATTGTGTTTGTGTTATATTGTTTGTACGTGTGATATTTAACATGTAACTCGTGCAAACTATTTCAAGAGCCCGTGGCAACGCACGGGCAATCTACTAGTTAAAACAGACCAACTCAGCAGGTCCGTAAAGTCCCTGAGGGGGGAGTCCGTGTGTGTAGCATTTTCGATCCCTTGCCCCCTCATGGGGAATAATAAGGCAGGAAAATTAATCTATCCTTTTCAAGATCATCTCCCCAAGCCCACGTGCCCGCAACCATCGACCATCAAAATCCACGTGATGATCTAAAAAACATAAATCACACGAGTTTGAGTTCTAATTTGGGCATTCATACATGCACCGAATTAGTTATAACTTATAAGTTCGTCACTCCATATCGATCACAATCTTCGACTAGCTAGCTAACTAGAGCATGCATGCAGACATCGTATGTACGTGCATGCGCGTGACGTCACCGGCCTACCTAGCCACAAGCGTGCACTAGAAGTGGATTAGTTAATGGATTCATCACCAGGTACGTGAATAGTTGCACCCATGACCCATCGTATAGTATGGTGGAGTGCAAGGCTGTATATATAAATCTGTTCAAAAAATCTTCCGATTCAGCGATTAATCTTCTGATTTATCGCTAATAGATCGGGGGGTGATCGATAAAATTATGTCTTATCTTCATCGTTTATCTTTTGAACCGATTTATCACTCAGACAAGCGATTTATCGGGATTCTACCGATATATCAGACCTATTCATAGCACTATGTTTGCAAAAACTATGTTTATTTATGTTTTATGGACCTTGTTACGCAATATGTAATGTTGTCCTATTTTATTTGTTATTATACGAGGATTCAAAGGCTAGGAACCAAGGTAATATTTCTGCCCAATATTGTTTTGGTGTTGAATATAGCGTATATTTGTGTTGGGAACCTGAGATTTGAAAAAAATATCTGATTAATAGTCTACCGATAAAATTGATTAATCGACTGATTTCCGATTAATCTCTAATCCCTAGCTTACCGAGACGATAACGATAAGCGATATCCTTAACATTGATATATAACTCACTATACCATGCATGAATGATTAATAACCCATCCCATGCACGCCTATGTATTCAATGAAAGTGATACATAAGAAGAAGAAAAAATGACAAGGAAAGCAAAAAAATATATATACAAATATGCCTGTATGAAAAATGAATTTGATGGTAATACGCGGCCGCCGTCATTATCAACAATGCACCGCCGCCGTGATTCCCTAACCCTATAACGTACCTACAAGCGGACACATCGACACCGGGGTTCCATATACACCTTACAGCTTCGGAGAGATCACCTGAAGGCGTTGTATCCTGCGCGGATCGATGCCGGCTTATCGCCTCCCCTAACGTAGGGGAGAAAAATGTCTCCCTTTTCATTTATGGATCGTGTATGCAAATTAGTTATTATTGGTTTACCAGGAAAATTCGAAGCACGCCGTAGATTGACACTACAATTCAAAACCGTGCGGAAGTCATTGCTGGGACTCGAGGGAAGATTCCATAATTAACCCACTACTAACTTTGCATAGTACTCCCTCTATTCATTTTTATAAGACGTTGTAGACATTTCAGACAATGCCCAAAACAGTTAAATCTCAACTCTCTGAAACATCTTATAAAAAAGAACGAAGGGAGTACTTCCTATTGTGATGATCCAAAAGGCATTTTTGCACCTCTTATTGAATCTATTGTTGTTCAGCTTTTCATTGTTATACCCTCCTAATATATAGCAGCTCGTTTAAAATATTCTAATATGACATGCCGGCACCCACGACAAGTGACAATCTCTCTTCGTTGGAAATAATATAATCCATATGCTCTAGATTATTTAAATGAGGTGTCATGAGTGTTTCGCTGGTCTTGGAATTCAAATATTCATGACACATTTCGAACTAGATCAAATGTCATCAACCATGGCTCACTTGATGGAGTCATCGCCGCTGGGAGTCATCGCCGCCGTCCTCTTATGCTAGTTCGCCGCCGGCACACCTCTGCGGTAGGATCCGATCCTGATCCCCCGTACGTACCGACCCTCCTCTTCGTCCACCTCCAACCACCCTCGCCGCCGACGAGCTCCGGTCCGTCATAAAAGATGGCTTCTTTTTTCACACAATAGAACAAGGGAGATGACAGAGACATACAAAGCGAGAGAGCTTCTTCTTCCCCAATTCCGGCACCGGCCATGGTTTGCACGCTCGCTTCCTGTGAAGATTTGATCCCCACCTCCTCCGACCTTCGTTCCATCGACGTCGCGGACACAACTAATTGAGGGAACCGTCAGTCGATCGAATCCCTCCGCGCGCGACCACGTGGCCCTGCTCCAGCTCGCGACTCCGCCCGGCGTTGAGGAAGCAACCAAACCAGATAAAGGTCACCTCTTTGGTTGGGCCGCCAACGTCCGGCATGGGCGCTCACCGTGCATGCATGGTGCTCCAACGCCGCCGACAAGCTCCCTCGAAAAAAAAGACCTCTTTCTTCTTTGCAGTGCAGACGACAAGAGAGAGACGAGGCTAGCGAGGAATTCCCCCACCCACCTTCTCTTCCTCAATTCTGGCTCCGGCGATCTTTTGCCGCCGCGGTTGCCATTATCTCCAAGAAAAGAATCCGTCACGTAGAAACCATATATAGGTGCCTCCTTCATTCAGGAGAGTCGTCGTTTCTTTTTTTTCTTAGCTACGTACGTACTGTTTTTTCATAACAACAAATTAAACACAACCCGCACTATACTATGGCTAGCTAGCTTGGCATCGACGTAGTACGTGCACTCGCTCGGTCGTTCCATCATCCATCCATGCTACGTGCCCACACGCGCATTCATTCATGCGTACGTGCGTGCGTACAAAGTGCACTCCCTCCGTAGATTAAACATAAGACGTTTTAGATCGCTAATGTAGTGATCTAAAACGCATGTCTTATATTACTTTACAGAGGTAGTACTATATACATGCATCACATTCTGCATATAGTACCTCAAATTGAGATGATACGAAAGCAACTTTTGCACCTCTTGGCGCTTTGGGAAACTTTCGTGTTTTATTTATGCCTTCCCGACAACAACCTGTTTAAAATGCTCTGATATGAAACGCCACCACCCATGGAGACCCCTCCTCATTTGAAATAATCAAATCCAGATGCTCTAGATTGTAATTATTTGGTGTGTAGTTGCTCTTGGAATTCAAATATATATGGCATATCTTGAACTAGGTCGGGGATCATCAAATATGTCTGGTTTGAAACAAAAATACAATGATACAAAATTACAAATCCTATAATCGCACGACGAAGAAGATGACACTTGTGTATTGCGCTGCTCCAAAACTCTCGGCTTTTCTGCTGTATTTCTCTGCTACTTATTTAGACTTTACAGAAAGGGAAAAAAGGCTTCTTGGCCCCTGACTTTGCGCCGTCGTGATCACAACGCTCGTGCCATCCCACGAGCAGACCCACAAGGCACGAAACTCGCTCCAGGAAGTTATACCCACGAGTTAAACTAGCTAACGGAATAAAAGTTCGAGCCTAACCTAACGAAAACAAAAGTGATAACTAAACTAACTGAAAAACATGGCAGGGGTTTCGGATTTATTGAACAAAGCAGCAGATTGACCTAGGAGATAGTACTATGTATTGTATTTTTTCACAATAAAAAGGAGATAATACTACGTACGTAGGTAGGGTTCCTCTTGGCTACTTCACACGACATGCATGCATGCATGACTGGCTTCGCACGTACGTACATAAACAAACTCGACGTTCTCAGTCTTCTAATTATATTACTGGCAATCAACCGCCCGCCGCAATTGTCGCCGGCGGGCCGCAAACACTCCCTCCCCTGCCACCGTTGCCGGCTAGTCGGGGATGAGCATATCGTCCGCGAGGTGCGTGGTTCACCACACATGCGGCGGTGGAGGAGCTAGACTAAGACTTCGTCCGAGGAGATCTTCACATGTCGCCATTAGCGCACACAAACCCAACCTGCGAGGCCCGTGGACAGCATAACCACGCCGGTGGCTTGCGGGTGTGGAGAGGCAAGGAGGAGAATATGGGTGTGCTTCCGCAAGAAGAAGGAGAGGGCCACGTGGTCAATGCTCTCATTCAAAAACTAAAACAAGACACAAGTTCGTCTATCCATCATTTCATCTTATTGATGCATGCAAAATTAACAAGGAAAGTGGTCACATTGAACAACAGGATAAGATGAAATGTGTAACAAATGTTCAATGTGACCACGGTATAGACATTTATTTTTTGACCAGGGCTGAAAATCAATTATTATTGGTGTCCAAAAGAAGCTTTATGTGTCATTCTCACCGATCAATTTGTTAACATTAACTAATTTCTCACGCCATGTGTTCCCCGTCCAGTATGTATTGCCCAAAGAAAAACTTTCCCACACAATTTCTAGCGTCATGTGTTTCTCCCTCATTATGTGCCGCCTGAAACTTTCCACTCAATTTCTAGCGCCACATGTTTCCCACCTAAAATGCCCACACCCAACTTCTCGTGTCATGTGGTTCCCGTCCGATATTTCACGCCATGTGCCCAATTCTAGCGACATGTGTTTCTCACCCAAAATTTCCACACTCAATTTCTCGTGCCATGTGTCTTCTGTCCAAAAACTTTGAGCTCAATTTCTCGTGCCTGCGCGTTTTGCTTGAATTTTTCCAGCACAATTTCTCACACCATGTGTCTCCCACCCAAAATTTTCCCGCCCAATTTCTCATGAGATGTGATTTCGCCTAGAATTTCCCCGCCCAATTTCTTCTCACTCGTCTAGCACAAATACAAATAACTAATGCAGAGGGTAACTTGCATGGTTAATTAATGAGATAATACGGATTAGTAAATAGCCACACATGATGCAATCGTTGTTTGACACAGTAAATAGGCTGTCAACCATGCGGTTGATTCCAAAGCCATGCATGAACGTGGATTATCGCATGTGGATAGGGACATGAAACAAAGTCGGGCACCAAAACGAGTAAGTGGTGATTTATAGGGGTCTTAAGACAATGCCAGACACAATACATGAACAAACAATCATATTTACAAAGGATAATATTTTTATGTTTGTTCAGATCAGTACAATGTTGGTAATTTTCTTTATTGATATCATTGCATGGAGCTAGAAAAAAGAACTAGTTAGTAAATCGAACACTTTAGTCAAAATATTTATACATTTCAAATTCCGAAGGTAAATATTAAATACATGAATAACGTATGACAGAGAATGATGGAGGTTTTTCTAAAATTTTCTACCGCATGACAAATTTGTCTCTACCCTAGCAAAAAATATTTCTCTCTCGCCTCTACCTTGAAAGGGCTCCAATGACTCTATAAGAATATTATAGATCAGTGCCCCCCTTATAAACTCCAACACCAAACCTAAACTCACATGTTGTGCTTAAACAGACACTCAATCCCTAAGCATAATGTGTTTTACTCGACTGCTTGAACTTCATTCCCTAATGGCATCTTAAAAAACTTTAGATTCCCCAAATATTTGGTGAGAATATCAACAAGTTGATCGTACATGCATATGTAGATGACCTCCATTTTGCCTTATTGCGCGTGCATTAGCGCATGTAGTGATATTGTGTATCAATGCGTTTGCTTCTATCGCGATTAACACGTTTTTAAACATGATATCAAATTGTTGGTCGCAATTATATATTATCTGGTTGCTGTCAGCGCATGCGATGATACACTAAATCCTAAATCTCGGAGAGAGAAGAGATGTTGGCACCACAATAACCTGCAGTATTTATGTTTTTTCCAATGGTTTATGTATAGTGACATCGGCGCCCAATACGGCATGAGTTCGAAACCAACAATACGCCATCCAGAGTACAGCTCTCTTATTAAAAAACTACCACTATCTTGATCGGGGTCAGACAACTCGGGAAGTATTTAATAGATCGGCGATCCACTTACAAGCTCAAACATCGAACCTAAACTCACAAGTACTACCTCCATCCTGGTTTATTGGTCCCCTTCGTATTTTGTGCTACATTTTGACATTAAATTTTACTAACAAAATATTAATGCATGTCATAAAAAATAGTATCATTAGAAACTATGTTCAAATACAAATCCAAAGATATAATTTTTGGTGACATGTATTAATATTTTGTTAGTTAAATCCCTAGTCAAAATTTGACACACAATACAAAGAGGACCAATAAACCAGGACAGAGGTAGTACCACCCTAAGTATAATGTGATTTAGTCCCGTTTTTATTTACTCCGCATATTAGCTTTGACTGAAGTCAAACTTTAAAAAGTTTGACCAAGTTTGTAGAAAATAATATGAACATTTACAGTAACAAATTTATATGATGTGAAATATATGCAATGATGAATCCAATGATATATATTTGATGGTGTATATGTTAATATATTTTTCTACAAACTTGTTCGAAGTATATAAAGTATGACTATAAACAAACCTAATATGGGGAGTAAATAAAAATGGAGGGAGTACTTAACAACTTTGAACTCCAAACCGCTCCCGCATCTCCAAAACTTTGAAGCACCCAAAGATTTGCTGAGAATATCAGCAAGCTGATCATGTGTGCATATGTAGCTGACTTCCACTTTGCCTTCTTCCATGCATTAACGTATGTAGTGAACTGAGTATCGATTTGTTTGCTTATGACGTGGTGAAAAATGAGACAAGGGTATGGTACTAGCAATTATCGAGAATTGTGCACATGAAGTAACAATACATATCTATTTTTTCTACACACGAAATGACATTTCTAGTAACTTTAATAATGCATAATTAATAAAAAGTGCAATTATATGTCAACATAATTAGGTTAGGTGCTTTCTTTACTCAATTGAGTCTTGGTGATGCTCTGGTCCGTCGTTGAATTCCTCGACAACATTATCACCGGGGAGGTCAAACCCGCGAACGAAGGTGTAGACGTTGATAGGGAGGAACCATGTAGCAGAGGAGAAGATTCAAACCCGCTCACGGCGGCGGTGACCCAACCCTAGGGACAGTGTGGTGGTGGAAACAACTTGATCCGATGACTTTAGGGGCAGCAAGATGGAGGGAAGACGATAGAAGAAGCTCGAGCCAACAAAAGGCGTAGCCATGGTCATCGATGACTAAAGCGCTGGTTTCGACCGGTGGAAAGACTATAAAGTACGTATATATTGGAATGGTTCGAGACCAATTGATATGTGACCAGACCGAATGATAATAATCAATAATATATGGGTGAACGAGAAGCCTACCTCGGGCGTGGCGGCGGCGACACATCGTCGCACATCACCCTAATAACGACCGAGAGGGCGACGCGGGAGGAGTAGTGGCCGTAGCGGTGCAACACCGCCCTCATCGCCGACAAGGGCAAGGCGGGGGGAGGGGGTTGGCTCTTAGAGGCAGCGTCCGTAGTAGATGCGTCCTGGCCCGCGACAGCAGAGGAAGTCGAGAGGTTTGCATAAAAAAAATCATTTGACTCAATTTATGTTTGAAATGCGCGCGAATGTTTTGGGCACAATGTTGGATGGACGACTCCGGTATCCCTATCCACAAATGCAGTGAGTCTGGTTTGGAGGACCGTGTGTTGGAGGTGCCCTTATTAGAGCATCTCTAGCAGATCCTTTAAAACTCGGTACCACAAAAACAATTTAAGGTATACTTCAAAACGATTTTACGGTGTCGCGGGAGCTCCGAACAGATCCCATGAAATCGGTACTGCAAATGTAAATCACCACCAAAGGCCCACACGTCAGTGTTTTTTCTCTCTTTTCGGTCTTTTTTCCAGCCTCATCGACAGTAGACCGCTACCTCTAGTCAGTCGCCGCACATCCCCCCTGCCTGTGTGCTTGGCTAGCACTAGCAAATCTCATGGCATCTTGCTTGGACGCGGGCGGGCAACACGGAGATGTGTGGTTGCGGGAGCGGCTTGCGCGTGAGTGACCAACCGCGGTAGACTGGAGCACATGCGAGACGCCGCGGTCCGTTGGGAGCACGCGCCGCCACAACCTTGGCCTCCCAGTGCAGATCCTTCACCTCGCGGCTCACGGCTCATGCCCCAAGCTCGGTGCGCAGCCAACGCTCGGAACCGGCGCACCGTGGTGAAGTTTTGCCAGATTCCGGCGAGTTCGGCGCCGGTCCGGTGACAGTTGGGCTGGAATTTCCCTCCCATCTGGCTATTTTAGTCCGCCCCAAAAATCGACTCTAAAACTGGGTGTAGTGGTACGAGGGGAAAAATTTCGGGGGAGCTAGCTGGATATCCTTTCTAGTAATGGCCGTGATCTATTCAGTCACGTTTTATCGACCGAAACCGTAAAAAGTCGTTATCTTACAGGTTTGATATCTTATTACGGGATCTGCTAGAAGTGGTTTTAATTATAAACTTTAGAATCAATTTTGCATTGCCTCGGCATATGAGTCTGTCATTAAATGCCCATGTATCTAGTACTCCCTCCGTTTCTTTTTAGTCTGCATATAAGATTTGGTCAAAGTCAAATTTTGTAAAGTTTGACTAACTTTATAGAAAAAAATATCAATATCTACAATACTAAAGTTATATATTATGAAAATTAATTTCATCATGCATCTAATAATATTGATTTCATAGTGTTAATTTTGATATCTTTTTCTACAAACCTAGTCAAACTTTATAAAGTTTGACTTTGACCAAATCGTATATGCAAACTAAAAAGAAACTGAGGGAGTGTACAGTATTAGTATACGGATGAGTCATGTGCAAAGCTGAAATAATTCATCCATCTTGACCAACCGTTGGATATGAACAAATGACTGGAATCTGTTGAAGAGGCGGGTCGATCCGAGGGAGATGGCCATTGACCAATAAGGAAGCATCTAGGGCCTGTTTGGTTTGTATCCTCGTCAGAATTTGCCTGGCCTGAAGTTGTCCTTGTATCTGATAGATGGTTGTTTGGTTGCTAACCTGAGAAAACGAATACATGCCTGGCCTGGCTCGTAGTTAGCCTGGCTAGACTCCCAACGCTGCAATTAGCCTGGTCCAGGCAACCGAATTCGGACGCCTGGCATGCGGCCACACTGCTAAAACCTGCCTGGTTGGGTATTGAATGAATTAAACAATATTTCTATCAATGTTTTAAATAGCGGGCTATGGTATATAGCGGCAGCCATTAAAAACATATATAGCGGAGCTATAGCGGGCTATAGCGAGACTATAGCAACAAATTGTACATGAAATCAAATAGCGGCAACATGCTCAAACAGCTATAGCGGAGCTATGGCCGGCTATTTAAAACTATGATTTATACAGAGGGAGTAGCTCCATCGAATGTATTGATGGGATGTTGATCTTTGTACCTGGCCAGGCAGCAACCAAACGCTGCATCGTCTCACATGCCTGGTCAGGCAGAAAAAATTCAAGATCCCACGCCACACCAGGCAGCACTGAACGTCCAGGCACTAGGGCCAGGTCATGAACCAAACTGACCCCCAATCCGTGGGAGTGAGAATCAAGCCGCAACCCTTTCTCTTCTTCGTCGGGAGAGCAACCCAACCCACCCGCCCGACCCGACCTGACCCGATTCATTCGTCTCCTCCCCTCCCACATCGCGCCGCCACCCACCACCGACCTCGCCGCCGGCCTCCCCCACCCTTATCACAGTGAAGAGAAGAGAAGAGAAGAGGGAGATCTACCTGGAGGTCCATTCCCGCAATCGCCCGCGCGCCGGGACAGGACCGACGACGCGCCCGTCCGTCAGGAGACGATTCAATCCTCACCTCCCGATTCTATCCTCTCCCGACATGGCCGCCGCTCCGCACCGCGGTCGCCAAGGTCCTCGGCGGAGAGCGGGCTGGGCGGCCATGCCCGCAGTGCTGCTTCCCGATCCGGAGAGGACCGCACCCTCCGGCGAGGGGGCAGCCGTGAGGACGGCGCGCTGGACCGCAGGCCACCTCCAGACCTAACTGGCGGTTCCTGCCCCCAACCCCCAGCGGCATCTACCTCGACGTGAACGGCATCATCCACACCCTGCTTCCAGCCCTACCCTAGTGCCTGCCGCGTACGTCTCGATTCCGCTAAAATTTTACTGTAATTGTTTCCCTGCTTATCGTGCTCACCTAGTTTGGCCTTTTCCATACTTTTTATGCTTACAAATTTCTTCTTTCTACAAGGCATCCTTGTGCGTGTCAATATATGGTTGTTCTACAAGGCAAAATTTTCTTCTTTAATTGATGCGTCTCCGAAAATGCCCAGTTTTGCAACTTTGCTTAGATTGGAGAAAACAAGCCAGTGAGTGTGAGTCAAGTCTTGCTATATATATATATGGTTGTCAACGTGGAATGCAAGGGGCGCCCTTGTTTCCCTGCAAGTGTGCAGCAGCGGAGCATCACTGAAATCAAATTGATTTCAGTGTTTTCATTACTGTACTAAGTACCAACCCAGCATGAGAGGCCGGTCACTTCCTTTGTCAAACTAATTAAGCTGCACGTTTGTTATTAGGTAAAGCTAGCTATTGCCCGTCACCGCTGCTATGACCATTACTGTTCATTTTCTTGTGTGCGCAGTTTGGATCTAGTGTTGGGTGAAACAGTGAAAGGCGGCGGAGCATGACTGCTATTTTTCTTCCTAGTAACAAATGTCGTATACACCTTGGATTGTCTAGTTGTTGCATATTTGTTTAGTTAATTTAACAGTTCCTAACAAGAATTTGTTGGAAACTAAGACTTGGATTCATCACTAATGTTTACTCCTTCCGTTCGGAAATATGTGCTGTGGTTTTAGTTCAACTAGTTTCTAAAACCTGGAGTGATTTCTACTTATAGTTGTTAACAGGGCTGATTTGCGCCACTGACTTTGTTGTAACCACGCCCACCTATGATTCCTGCAGGAAGAGGACTTGAAGCAGTTCAGACGGCGGGGATGCCCCTCCCCGATAACTTCGAGACTCCTGGAGATCATAACAAGTTCAATCTCTTCTCCTTCTCTTGGAGGAGGAAGAGGAAGAAGATCTTGGAAGAAGAATCAAAGATGAGGAGGGTTAGCATGTTGACGATGGCGTGTGCGGCGTCGGCGGTGCTGCGGTACACGGAGGTGGTGCCACTGCTGCAGTTGGCCGTGTACCTCTGCGCCACCATGTTCCTCATGCTCTTTGCCGAGTGCCTCTACATGGGGATCGTCGTCGCCGTGCTCTTGCTCAACCGCCGACGCTGTCAGCGCCGCAACCGCAACCAAAGCAGGAACAAGGCGGAGCTGGGCAACTGTGATGACGACGAACTGGAGTTGGGTGGCGCAGACCGGCCCATGGTCCTGGTCCAGATCTCCATGTTCAACGAGAAATAGGTCAGCAAACACATGTAGTAGTGTACTCCACGGACCGATTGATCTGTCATTTCGATATACATGACCACAGTCCACTCTGATTGCTGCAACTTACTGCATGCATATGACAATCCATCCATGCACGCATCATTCATATGCACTGCGAGTACTGCTGGTAACGCTAGCTGCATGTGTAGTACTTGATTTTGTCGCTTTCTTAAACGATCAATCATGCAAAAGCTGCTTTACAACTCCATTAAATTCGTCTCTCTCTCTCTCTCTTTTTTTTTGGAGGGTAATTCGTCTGTCTCAACATATGCTAGGTGATATGCATGCACAACTACAACTGTAATTGCTGCACTATACTCACTCTTGTTGGCTAGCTGTTGCTACGTCCATCCAGATTCATCAAGATTAATAAGTAAATAAGAAACGGCGGTATGTAAGACAAGAGTCAACTATCACTCTGGGTTACTGGAGGAGTGACGACGTATGTTAGTCTTTGTTTGTTTGTTTATTCCCTTTCCAGTCAGCACCACCCATAAGCTACTCTACTCACTAGCTTGGTTTCTTTCTTTCTTGCTTTGTACGTCTGTCTGTGTGCACGTACGGAACATGCACGGTGCACGGTGACTAAGTACTGAATCAACCATGCGTATGTATAGCGGACAATGCAGGTGTATCGCCTGTCGGTCGGCGCGGCGTGCGCCCTGTGGTGGCTGACGGAGAAGCTGCTCCGAATGAATATATGGTTATATGGGCAATTTTTCCTTCTCTGATGCTCGTAGGAAATGCCAAGTATTGCAACTTACTTAGCTTGCAGAAAATAAGCCAGCGAGTGTAGTCTTGCTACATATGAGTATATACTATATCGGGATCGCGCCTTGGCGCGAGGGTGCCGGTCCCAATGATGTGGTCTAACACGTAATGATCAGTTAGTAGTAAGCATGGTTTAGGTTAGTAGGAAGTTCTATTGATGCATTTCATATGATATGTAGCATAAAGCACCAAAAGTTTCAATCTTTAGAACAACACCATAATAATAAGTTTGTTGGCAACCTTATAAGAATTTCTTGAAATATACAGAAGACACTTTGACATTGACATTTACTTACAAAAGATACCAAATTTCACAAGTACCTAAATAATTTGAATCAACAAAACAGAAGTTTCCAGAAAAAGATTGACATAGAATCCCACACAACAATCGACAAAAAAGAACTGATCCTTGGCATTGTCCAGCGCAACGATCATGTTGCCGATCTGATCATCATGCCATGGTGCATGATGTCGCCGCCCATCCGCTCGTCGCCGCTCACATTGAAAGTGGTGTTTTGCCTGGTTCCTGGACGCTGAAGGGGGCGATAGCTACGACGCCATCAGGCTCTTGCCCTCCTTTTGCTGCTTAGTTCATCTATCAATTCACACGGTAGAGAGAGAAATAACAGAGCTTCAGAATTATTCTCGGACTAACTGGATGTGTTTAGTAGCTGAATTCTGGTTGAGGTATAAGATGCCGAGTGAACCTGAGATATACAGTACCAATTTATTGGGATATTCAACATTTTAGACCTTGGCTTCGTCCCCGAGCTGCTCCTGCTCAGCTTCCTGCTTTCGCAGATCGGCTAGAGATGCCAATGCTCAAAATACAACTACAAAAAAATAATAGGAGAATTCATTAAATTTGTGAGGGTATCAGAGGCACAAATACATATTAACATTAAAAACAATCAGAAAATACAACTACAAAAAAATAATAGGAGAATTCATTAAATTTGTGAGGGTATCAGAGGCACAAATACATATTAACATTAAAAACAATCAGAATTAAAAACAATCAAAATTGACTTTTTGCCTCTTGTAGAACAAGATTTCACAATAAATGAACCGGAAATTTGATCTTAGTTGCACTGACAAAAATGGAATTCTGAGCTGGAAGAACCAAAAAAATTAGCGCTTAACTGCACACACAATAATCTATTGTCTCAAAATTCTCTCCTTACATAGGTGATTGCATATCGACTGAGAAACAAAGGCCACTTCTAAATTTACTTATATCTCCATAATAAATTGTTGATCCCCTAATTCCTTATGCGGACATGAGTTACAGTTCATGGTTCAGTATGTTATTGGAAAATTATTTAGAGGAATCAAATCTAGCAAGGTTCTAAGAACACACAAATTAACAAAAAATGGAGTGGAAGAAACAATCCGTCCATATCGATAAAAAGGGTGTGGGTGGCAGCAGCGATGGCGACAACCTCATGTCTAGCGAACCAGAAAATGACATGCATTCTCAAGCATATTTAGAAAGAGGATCAAATAAAAGTATGTGTGTACTTCAGAGATAATTACCTTGAGAAAGTTGTGGTATGGACGGGGAGTTGATGGTGGCACGATCTGGATGTAGAGCAGTGGGGAGATGAGTTGTTGGCCGATCACCTTGTGGTAGCAGAACTCGTGGTCAGACTGGGCCTCAACAAATCTGCGGAAGGCCGGCAGGAACGCGGCTTAGCGTCAGGGTTGGGAGCTCAGCCGATGCTACTTCGGGATGGCAGCCCCGCGCTGCTGGAAGGGGAACCAGAGCCTCAAGCTTCCAGCGCTGCTGGCTGCCACCTTATTCAAACCTTGACAACTAAAGTCTCATTAGTATTAACTTGTAGATTATTAGGAACAAATAATAGGCGGATGCAAATACGAATCAGGAACAGAAACGAAACAGCTTAACTGGATGCAAATTAGAATACTTTTACTCTGTATGCATCAAAAGAGTCTCTTGTGGTCTAGAAGCTTTGTGAATAAGCTCACGGAAGCAGCACATGATTGTTCTATGTAGTGAGAAAAAAATAAGCTCACAGAAGAGCAAAAAGGAGGAAGAATGCAGGACAATACAAATAAAAATGCTTCATTTTCAGGTGAAAGGCCTGAGCATTAAGCATGATATAAACACAAATTTCTATGAACCATGCCAAAGATTTTGTTGCACAATCAGTCACGACCTCGATATGATTTTGACAACATGGATCAGACTCTATGGACCAACATGGAATCTCCCAAGTATAGACAAAATAACAAGCACTTGTAGGCGGTAAACACTGGGAAAAATTGTTGCCACAATTTAAGCTGACATGTAAAGGAAAATGACACTATCACTTGGTAGGGAAAACACTCGATTCTTTTTGTGCCTGTTACCTTAATCATGCTAAGTCATGGCCGAAGCCGTACAAACATTGCAAATTAATTTACACGAAATCTGATCCTGTAGTTAGTCTAAGAAATGAGACTAACTTTCTAACTATAGTATAGAATGGACTGAAAACTAAACCCAAGAGATCCCAGAAAATGTGGCAATTCGAACCCCCAAAAGAAAGTAGTAACATACCTTGCTGAGATGACCTTTTCAAGTTTCTGCCTTTTGCCAGCTTGGTGAGTGCAATCATTTGAGCCGATGGTACTTCTGTCACTTCTCACTCCAACCGACTTTTTACTCTTGAAAACAAATAGAATTGAAGGTCACACAGTACACACAGGAATAAACACATCATCTGTCTACTTAGCCGCCAATTCCTCCCAGACTCCCACCGCCCCCTCTCCTCTTCCTCCTGCCTCGCCTCTCTCTCTCCATGCAAACCCTAACCCGCACCCGCCTCCGTGCCCCGCCGCCGTCGTACACACAGATAGGTTTTGGTGGGTAAAAACCGTTCTAGCTGACAACACATACCCACAGACTCTGTTCGTACACACAAATAGGTTCTGGTGGGTACAATCTGTTCTAGCTTACAACATATACACAGACTCTGGTCGTACATGAGAAATACAAAACATAGCACAAGCCTGGATTCATGTGTGTTCTTTATCTATTTGGTTTGACCAAGATATCTATGACCACCTCTAATTATCCCGTTGTCTAAATAATGTAGCTTACAAATATTGTGTGTATCTATATTTCATTTAGATTGGGGTTGTTGGTGCTGAGTTAAAAAAATCTAATACTTACTGGACCTGGTAGACATGACTATCTCATCACAGAACATGTACACAAAAAAATTAAATCAAGCCATGTCAAAAAAAGAAGTTAATTTATATTCTTCATATTTTTCAAATTTCTTTGCTATTAGCAATCAACGATGCTCACAACCAAAAGGAAGTGGAAATTAAGGGGCTCCTGACATCATGGTTGACATATTTGTGACGTGCACCCTGGTCTCAAATCTCAAAGATATGTATGGATGAAAGACTAACTAAATGTAATTAAAATCGAACATTCCAAAAAGTTTTGATTTGCTAACTACAAGACCAAGGTAAAACCAGGGGCAGACCTCATGTATACCTGTTAGTGCATCGGACACCAACGATGTGCAGCCAACTCTTCAGAAACCCATTGGGTCCTTGGCGAGCACACACTTCTCTAAATGCTCATCTTTTAACATGGTGATCTGCTCAACATTGCAAGTCGATCTGCAATAACAAAAGCAAAGCGTCGGCATTAGAATAGGAGGAGGAAGTAAATGTTTGATCTTTCATATAGAGGGCGAGCACACATTCTATATGGTCTGTAGGACAGGGGAAGATCACGTAGTGAAAGATATGCATGTAACTAAATCAGAGGAGACCCAACCTTTAAATCCTAATCCAATCGCACACACACATGTCCACACACATACACATCTTTGTCATTATCAGGATATGGAAAATTAAATCAGATATATTACTAAAGAGTGGCAAAGGATAACCATCTACATTTAAGCGTTGCTTGTTAATTAGGCAATTTAAGAATCAGCCTCCTGTAAGGCAATAAGTACCACTAAGCTACAAAAAGAACAATATTTTCCTTTTTATAAAACCAGAGAGATAGTGGACCAGTTAGCTGGAGATGAAAAGGAGCACACCAAACTTCTATGTTACAAAACTGAGCGCAGAATGCAGACATTTATTCAATAAATACAGAATCAAGGATACGTTGGATTTGAGGCCACAAAGCAAACCTGAAATAAACATGAAACAAAGACATAATAAACCATAGCAAATCTCGACATGGGTATAACTCGCAAGACTTGGGGCATGAAATGAATGCCCGAAACTGGCCTGTCACATGAGAGGAAATTAAGCCTGCACTTGATCTTGTTTTTTTCCTAGTAATTAGTGAGTCCCTATTATTATCAAAAAACGGAGTACCACAATTATCTTTGTTCTTGCAAATTGTGTTTAATATCACTGAACAACAGTACTATAGGATATCATGCAGTACAGCAACCATGTACATTGATGTTCTTATTAGCCAACTAAGCAAGCAGAAAAACTAAAAGCAACGCATCACTGTGCAGATAAGCGGCAAGCAAGCAAGAACAATCAACACCCTGACACCCTGTATATAATATCTCTGCAACAATCTAATGATCCAACATAACACTTACATAAGTAATTCACAGCTTGTAGACACACAACTTGTAGACACATATAGAAAAGAGATCAGGCTAATCAGGAGGAAGAGAGAAGTGTGGGTACCTGCAAGAAAGCTTACTGGCATGACTCGTTAACAATAAAATAATATCAGAAATCCTCCTCTGAACTCCTCATGAAGAACCAATAGAATTGCCGAACCATCTCTTATCCCAGAATAACAAAGCGCAACTTACTCTTAACCAGATTAGATCAAGGACTAACAACAAATAATAAAAGATCAAGAACAACTTATATGCAATAAAGGTATGAGAGAGAAGAAATCTTTACATAAGACGGCTATAAACACTGGAGCATAAATAAGCAACACATTTAAATACAAATAAAAAGGGTTCTGGGTTCAATGCATAGTGGGCTCAGATTTGCCTTTCCTCGAACATATAATCTACCCCCATCATCTTTTATCACCAGATCAATCTGTTTATACAGTGGAGCTGCCCTGGTTATCACTCAACAAGAATGACCATCCAAGGACAGAACAATAAGTATCACAGGATCAAAAAGGATTCTAGAGACAAGAGGGAGGATCCAACTTGATACCCACAGGTGCCTCGATTGCTCAAAGGCACACTTATTTCAGCCACGGCTAATCATCATCGCCCTAGCAAGAATTGCTTCCGACCGATGGGGCACGTGATTCAAATGCGGTGGCACGAGATATCTCACCGTGGGAGTAACTATTCATTACTATAGGAGTTCAGGCTCGATCCAACGGCCGGGATCAATCCGGAGCGAGATCCGACGGCCAGAATCGCATCAGGAAATCGATCCAACGGCCGAAGGTGCCTGAGATCTGAGGAGCCAGGGAACTTGCCGCGGGTCTTATTTCTGGATTTCTGGATGGATCACCAGATCAATATGTTCTTACGAGGGTGAAACTGCCCTGGTTATCACTCATCAGAAATGACCATCCAAGGACAGTGCCACTAAAATAAGAACGTGATCAAAACAACTCAAAGAAATGAGGGAGGATCCAAATTAATACCCACAAGTGCCTCGATTGCTCGAGAGCATGCCTATATCAGCCATAACTGATCATCATAGCACTGGCCATGTCCCATATAGTAGCCGAAGCAGAGCAGGGGAAGATGGAGCTCACCGAGGGAGGTTGTAGCCGAGGCAGTACTTAGTGGGCGCCGGGGTTGCACCTGAACACCGTCCAACCGGCGAGGAACCACGTCGGAGTTGCGCCTTGCACCATCCCGCCGACGAGCACGAACGCCACTGGCACCGAAGCGGCCAAGGAGGCGAGGAGGTGATGTGTAGCACGTCTAGGAGCACCATCAGGGGTGGAGATGACCGGGGCCTAGTCAGTTCTCTTTTAGCTGCAATCAAGGATAAGATTTGTTAGAACATTCTTGTGGTCAAAACTTATCATCATGCAAGCAAGCCACCGATTTAGTATCTTGTTGTGAAAATCTTGCTGATTAAATGGCTGCCTCTTTTGTTTGGCATGATTTAGTATCTTATTTTTGCCTAATTAGCAAGCCACCGATTCAAAAAAACTAAAAGGAATCTCTAAAAAGACTTATATTTAGGAACGAAGGGAGTGCATGATAACAATGCCATCGTGATATTTCACCCGTTATGTACTTCTTTCACCCAGATTTAATATGTCTATCTCTAAAAACTTCATCTTACATCAGTATGTTTATGACTTCAAGAGCAACTCATCACAAAAAAAATAACATGAAATATTTATTTCTTCGGAACTGCTTAATTTAAATGCATGCAGGTATTTATTTGTCTAGGATGTATGCAAGAATTTCTAGTAAGTTCTACATGGAAAGAACTGAACACAACTCGACAGCAAAGACCATGTCATGTTTATGTTGAAGTTGAAACTGTATAAAGAATTACATCACGCTTCTAGAATCAAAAGAGAATTAAGTAAATAGATCAGCAGCACAATAATGTACACATGAAGAACTGAAAAGGAGTAGCGAGAACAACAGGTCAGCAAAAAAGGTAGAGGAAAGGCACCTGTGAAGGAGACGTCCGTCAAAGAGCCAATTAAGTAAATAGATCAGCAGCACAATAACATATATCCATTTGAGATATACATTTTCCAGATTGTTTAGGATATTTCACTGGTAGCAAAGAATTTTGTTAAATAATATAAAAGGAGATGCCATACCAAAGGAGATAGATATCAACATGTCCAGGAAGAAAAGAATGGCTCTCAGTTCATATGTTTCAGGTATTAGGCATAAACGTGTATCTCATATACATGTAAAACAAAACAATATGTACAAAGAAATTTCTCTTTGGGCTAGTTAAAATAATCGCTTTAGTTCTTAAGTAAAAAAGAAATAAAAAAAATATCATTTTCATTTAGTGCAAACTATGATTCAATCTTTCTTCTTTTTCCAACAAAAATGTTAATATTCAAGGTTAGAGTGATCCTGCAGCAATGAGAAAGCTGAATTCCACCTGCATCAATAGGAAGCTTAATTCTAGTTGCATCCTCTCAACCAATTTACATGTATTCCATAGATCACAAATCAAGAATCCAACTACCCAAAATTGCAGCCATTCATCATCAGGTATTATTTAAAAAGGAATTGAGGGGATTAAGTGAGAAGCAGGCCAGACCTTCTGGATCTGACTAAACACATCTGAATTCATCCTAGCATGTCCTCCTGAAGTGGTAGCGGTAGGAGACACCTTGGCCACCTAGACGCGTGTGCACTTGCGTGAACAAAAGCAGCAGCAGCATGAGGGGAGGGGAGGGGCCAAGAGCAAATCAAAATGGGGGTACCTTGACCAGCAGCAGCAACGCTAGGGTTAGGGTTGGAGCAGGGGGAGGGCTGCGTCCCGAGCAGAACATGGCATGGGCGTGGAGCAGGCAGCCCGTACCGTCACGCCGCCGAGTGGAAGCACTCGGAGGCCGAGGTCAGACGACGGCGCAGGAGGATCTGCGAGCGCCATGGCCGCCGGCTGGCCTGCTCGATCTCCCTCTTCTCTTCTCTTCCCTTTCCTTCTGATGACGGGGGAGTTTGCGGGTGGCGTGGTGCGAGGGAGACGAGGAGAGAGGTCCACGGCGAGGCGACCGCCGGTGAGGAGGACGAGCGTCGGAGCCGTGGCAGATGGAGAGGTGACCTCCGACAAGGCTTGTGGCGCCCCCATCCTCCCCGGCGCGGTTGACCCGCGGCGCCCACGCCTCTGGCAACCGCGGCGCGAACCCGCGGAGGCACGCGCACACCCGGCGACGCCCTCCCTCTCTGGCCGCTTCCTTCACAGCGCCGTCGGGCAGATGGCGGCGATGCGCATGGCGGCCGTGGACGGGGAGGATGGCCTGGGCGAGCGGCGGCGGCGGCGGCAGCCGGCAGGTGCGGGCCTAGGGTTTGGAGGGAGGAAGAGAGGCGAGGCGCGGGTGCGTGAGGAGGACGCGGCGCGAGCGGGAGAGGAGCCGGCTAGGTCATCTCCACGCGAGCCGTCGCCTTTTATACCCCCAGTGTGCGAAATAACGAAAATGCCCCCGGCGGGGCAGGCTATTTACTCGCGGTGGCACGACCGGGGCGCATACTGTTCATAGAAACGGCCTCGGTTTCGATCCGACGGCCGAGATCGATCGGCAGCTTGATCCGACGGCCCGAATCGCATCAGGAAATCGATCCGACGGCCGAGAGTGCCTGAGCTCTGAGAGAGCTCGTAGCAACCCTCCTCTCTTGTTTCTGGATATGGTTGTCAAAGTAGAATGCAAGGGATGCCCTTGTTTCCCTACAAGTAATCTCTTAATGTGCAGGGTGCACAACACCGGATCATCACTTGAATCAAATTTCAGTTTTTCCTTACCGTACCAACTACAAACCCAGCATGACAGGCCGGCCGGTCATTTCCGTTTGAGCTCGCCCTTTGTCAAACTATAAACTCCACATTTATTGCTTAAAGCTAGCTACTTCTATTTCCACAGCTAGGACCATTATAGTTCTTGTTCTTGTGTGTGCTGTTTGGATATTCTGTTGGGTGAAACAGTGAAAGGTGGCGGATCATGACTGCTATTTTTCTTCCTAGTAACAAATGTCGTCACTAGTAGAAAACAGGGAACTAGTCCTGGTTCCAGAGGGCCTTTAGACCCGGTTCTGGAACCGGGACAAAATGGTCGGGACTAAAGCCCAAAACCTTTAGTCCTGATTCGCTTACGAACCGGGACAGAAGGGGCTCCACGTGGCCGCTGCGGGGCACCCAGGCAGGAGGACCTTTAGTCCCGGTTGGTAATACCAACCGGGACCAAAAGGATGCCACGCGTCAGCACCTCACAGGCGCTGGTTTTTTTTAAAGGGGGGGCGGGGTTTAGGGGTTTTAGAGGGTTAATTTAGGGGTTTCATATTGTGTTAGCTAGCTAATAGAGAGAAGTGACCTCTCTTTCTCCGTGCTTGGTCGACACTAGCTACTATACATATAGAGAGAACTCGACACGCTAGCTAGTAAGCAAATGAAGGAACCGTTAATTACACAAGATCGTCATGAACATATACAGAGAGAAGTGACCTCTCTTTCTCCGAGAGATTTGTCGAACAACAAGTTTTCGTATATTTATCCGACGCTACTACATATATACAATATAACATCTCTTACAATCCCTAACATCTAAAATCCATTTCAATTTCCAGATGGTATTCTCCCTTCTCATTTATGACGTGGTCAAGAAAGAATCCCGCCAATTCCTCTTGAATTGCTCGTATGCGATCATGTGGTAGGAGTTCATCCCGCATCTGCCACATCTAATTTAAAGAAGTGGGTCAATACATATATATCAATGAAACTCAACACAAATGATGATAATAAAATAAAATTGTGAATATTATTGTTTAAGTACTTCATATTGTCGGTCAGAGTAGCCCCGCTCAAAGGTCGAGTGACGGATGAACTCGCAAACATAGTATCCACATAAATTATTCCCACCTTCCTACCACAAGAACTTTATGAGAATAGAGTTCAATCAAACTGATAATCAAGCATGATAAATGGTATTGATGAAACTAGAATCAATGGGAGATGCGCGGAACTAGCTAGTACTACTTACTTTCGGGTGTGTAAATCGCAGCTCCCTCGGCAGTCCCGGAATCATTCCGGTGAACTCTTTCCAAACCCTGCCAGACAAAGAAAATAATTACTTGATATCCGGAAAAGAACAAAGTTGCCGATATGGTGCGATAATGATCGATTGAACTTACTTCTGGAGCATTGCAGTCATGTCCGCATAGCCCTGGGGATCTTTTCGTCTCGAGTCTAAGACAGTTACTACTCCCCGGTCAAGCTTAATCTCTAGCAGAATAAAGTGGAAATTGCGCACGCATGCACAACTCATCAATTACATTACTATAACCTCGAGTAAGCGAAACCGAATATGCACAAGACAGTAACACTCACTTGAAGTTGTAAGGAAAGAGTATTTTCCCTTTGTTTTGATTTCGAAGTAATGATTTTAGCAAGTTGTCCTCAGTATCTTTGACTCTGTTTTGAACCGACCATTCATTTATGGTATTTGGGTTAATGAACCCAATGTCATAGATTTGTGCTTTTTTGCATTCGACGAGCTTCAGTCTGTATAGTGAGGATAATTATATATACATGCAATGAAAGATCTGAGCTATAGAGACTTAATTACAGAGGTAATACTTACAGACAGTAGCAAGTCATGAGTTGTTTGTCGAGGGAGTCTTGATTGAATAACTGGAATAACTCCACAAATTCAACAGGCATCACCTCAGTTCCAACGAGGTCGTGCTCCTCTTTAATTCCCAGCATCAAACTATCCTTCCCAGACTTCCTGCAGGTATCCATGTACCATTCATGCAATCTTCGCATCATCGTTGTTAGAGGAGGATGATCAGGTTTGACGAGAGGCTTCCCGTACTCATATCTGAAGATATCTACTACCTCTAACATTTCAAACTGTACATCATCGCCCAGGTAATCAGCAGGATTGGTACCGGGCACTAGCCCCAGATGATTAGCAACGATATCGCTAGACACCTTGAGCGGGGGGCACGATTGCTTCGCCTGTTCGCCGAGCTGGGGAATTGTTTTCCCACTTTTTCGTTTTGCTAGCCTTGCATCACTGCAAGTAATTCCCGACCGCTGCGCTTCCTTATATGTCCTTTCAGTAATGCGCTCATAGTTGGATTGCGGCGGAGGCGGTGGTGGTCGCTTCAGGGCATACAGAGTGCGCTTCACTTTCACCGGATCTGCCTTTTCCTTCGGAGGTGGAGGTTTCCATTCAAAATGGGCCTGCACTTGGACTGCCACGATTTCATCGGTTTCCTCGTCAATCCTCTCATATGGTAACTTTGGAAGAGGCTTCAGGCTTGGACCAGCTTTGAATTTCTTCCCACCTCTTGTACTGCTTGCCACCGGAGCGGCGGCGTCTCTCTTCCGCCGTTGCTGACGCGGCGGAGTCCGCTGACACGCCGGAGGAGACGGAGGAGGAGGCAGAGTGCTCCGACGTGTCGGAGGAGGCGGAGTGCCCTCACGCGTCGGATGAGGCGGAGTGCCCTGATCACTCACCGGAGGAGGAGGCGGAGGAGGAGGCGGAGGAGGAGGCGTCCAGTTTGGAAGCTTGATGTACTCCTTCGTCCATAGACAGGTACTCCTTAAAGCATAAACCAGATGATTCTCCCCTTCACCTGTAGGGTAGTCAAGCTCCAGCTCCTCAAATCCCTCCATTATTTCTTCCACCGTCACAACAGCATAGCCATGTGGAATCGGACGGCAATGGAAAGTTCTCTCAGCTTGAGGAGGTACAACAGAGCGACAACCGCTTTCAAAGTCAGGTTCTGCCATTTCGTCATTAGCTCGCAATGTTGAGCCTCCGTGATTGTATCCACGGGGTAGCGAGGAGCCGTGAAATCAGGCTGAATGAGCTCCGTGGAAGCCACGCTACTTCTCCGCTGAGATGGTGGGGTAGATTCTGGGGCAGCGTCGAAGCAAGGATCTTCGTGCCGCTGAGATGGTTGGCCGGTAGCTGCAAGTTCCTCTAGCTTTGCTATTCTTGCATTGAGCTTCTGCATTTTGCTCACTTCTGCTTTCCTCTTTCTTTCTCGGCTTCTGTAACCACCGCTGTCCGGAAACCCAACCACCCACGGAACGGAGCCTGGTGTGCCTCGTGTTCATCCAGGGTGCTCAGGATTCCCGAGGGCCTCTGTTAGCTCGTCCTTCTCTCTGTCAGGATTGAACGTCCCTTCCTGCGCTGCCCTGATATATTCCTGAAGCTTCTTGATGGGTATTGCAAGTTGCTCGTCCGTCCAACGACACTCCCCTGTTTCTGGGTTCAAAGTTCCCCCTGAAGGAAATATGCCCTAGAGGCAATAATAAAGTTGTTATTTATATTTCCTTATATCATGATAAATGTTTATTATTCATGCTAGAATTGTATTAACCAGAAACTTGATACATGTGTGAATACATAGACAAAACACCGAGTCCCTAGTAAGCCTCTACTAGACTAGCTCGTTGATCAAAGATGGTTAAGTTTCCTAACCATAGACATGTGTTGTCATTTGATGAACGGGATCACATCATTAGGAGAATGATGTGATGGACAAGACCCATCCGTTAGCTTAGCATAATGATCATTCAGTTTTATTGCTATTGCTTTCTTCATGTCAAATACATATTCCTTCGACTATGAGATTATGCAACTCCCGGATACCGGAGGAATGCCTTGTGTGCTATCAAACGTCACAACGTAACTGGGTGATTATAAAGATGCTCTACAGGTATCTCCGAAGGTGTCTGTTGGGTTGGCATAGATCAAAATTAGGATTTGTCACTCCAAGTATCGGAGAGGTATCTCTGGGCCCTCTCGGTAATACACATCATAAGCTTGCAAGCAAACGACTAAGGAGTTAGTCACGAGGTGATGTATTACGGAATGAGTAAAGAGACTTGCCGGTAATGAGATTGAACTAGGTATGAAGATACCGACGATCGAATCTCGGGCAAGTAACATACCGATGGACAAAGGGAATTACGTATGTTGTCATAACGGTTCGACCGATAAAGATCTTCGTAGAATATGTAGGAGCCAATATGGGCATCCAGGTCCCGCTATTGGTTATTGACCAGAGAGGTGTCTCGGTCATGTCTACATAGTTCTCGAACCCGTAGGGTCCGCACGCTTAACGTTCAATGATGATTTGTATTATGAGTTATGTGTTTTTGATGACCGAAGTTTTTTTGGAGTCCCGGATGAGATCACGGACATGACGAGGAGTCTCGAAATGGTCGAGACATAAAGATTGATATATTGGAACATGTTATTCGGACACCGGAAGTGTTCCGGATAGTTTCAGGTAAAACCGGAGTGCCGGAGGGGTTACCGGAACCCCCCGGGGGAACTAATGGGCCACCATGGGCCTTGTTGGAGAGAGAGGAGGGCAGCCAGGGCAGGTCGCGTGCCCCCCCCCCCCACTAGCAGTCTGAATTGGACAAGGGAAGGGTGGCGGCGCCCCCCTTTCCTACTCCCTCTCCCTCTCCTTCCTTTCCCCTCTCTCCCTTTTGGTGGAATCCTACTAGGACTTGGAGTCCTAGTAGGACTCCCCTCTTGGGTGCGCCCTAGGGGCCAGCCGGCCCTCCCCTCCTCCCTCCTTTATATACGTGGGGAGGGGGACACCCTAGAACACACAAGTTGATCTTTTAGCCGTGTGCGGTGCCCCCCTCCACAGTTACACACCTCGATCATATCGTCGTAGTGCTTAGGCGAAGCCCTGCGCCGGTAACATCATCAACACCATCGCCACGCCGTCGTGCTGACGGAACTCTCCCTCGTCCTCAACTGGATCAAGAGCACGAGGGACATCATCGGGCTGAACGTGTGCTGAACGCGGAGGTGCCGTACGTTCGGTACTTGGATCGGTTGGATCGCGAAGAAGTTCAACTACATCAACCGTGTTACTATACACTTCCGCTTTCGGTCTACGAGGGTACGTGGACACACTCTCCCCGCTCATTGCTATGCTTCTCCTAGATAGATCTTGCGTGATCGTAGGACTTTTTTTGAAATACTACGTTCCCCAACAGTGGTATCAGAGCCAATTCTATGCGTAGATGATATGCACGAGTAGAACACAAAGAGTTGTGGGCGATAATAGTCATACTGCTTACCACCAATGTCTTACTTTGATTCGGCGGTATTGTTGGATGCAGCGGCCCGGACCGACATTACATGACCGCGTTCATGAGACTGGTTCTACCGACGTGCTTTGCACACAGGTGGCTGGCGGGTGTCTATTTCTTCAACTTTAGTTGAATCGAGTTTGACTTTGGCCGGTCCTTGTTGAAGGTTAAAACAGCACACTTGACGAAAAATCGTTGTGGTTTTGATGCGTAGGTAAGAACGGTTCTTACTAGAAGCCCGTAGAAGCCACGTAAAACTTGCAACAACAAAGTAGAGGACGTCTAACTTGTTTTTGCAGGGCATGCTGTGATGTGATATGGTCAAGACATGATGTGATATACGTTATTGTATGAGATGATCATGTTTTGTAAAAGTTATCGGCAACTTGCAAGAGCCTTATGGTTGTCGCTTTATTGTATGAAATGCAATCGCCATGTAATTGCTTTACTTTATCACTATGCGGTAGCGATAGTCGTAGAAGCAATAGTTGGCGAGACGACAACGACGCTATGATGGAGATCATGGTGTCAAGCCGGTGACGATGGAGATCATGACGGTGCTTTGGAGATGGAGATCAAAGGCACAAGATGATGATGGCCATATCATGTCACATATTTTGATTGCATGTGATGTTTATCTTTTATGCATCTTATTTTGCTTAGTACAGCGGTAGCATTATAAGATGATCCCTCACTAAATTTCAAGGTATAAGTGTTCTCCCTGAGTATGCACCGTTGCGACAGTTCGTCGTGCCGAGACACCACGTGATGATTGGGTGTGATAAGCTCTACGTTCACATACAACGGGTGCAAGACAGTTTTGCACGTGCGGAATACTCGGGTTAAACTTGACGAGCCTAGCATATGCAGATACGGCCTCGGAACACTGAGACGGAAAGGTCGAATGTGAATCATATAGTAGATATGATCAACATAGAGATGTTCACCATTGAAAACTACTCCATCTCACGTGATGATCGGACAAGCTTTAGTTGATATGGATCACGTGATCATTTAGATGACTAGAGGGATGTCTATCTAAGTGGGAGTTCTTAAGTAATATGATTAATTGAACTTAATTTATCATGAACTTAGTCCTGGTAGTATTTGCAAATTATGTTGTAGATCAATAGCTCGCGTATAGCTCTCTTGTTTTATTTTTGATATGTTCCTAGAGAAAACTAAGTTGAAAGATGATAGTAGCAATGATGCGGACTGGGTCCGTGATCTGAGGAATATCCTCGTTGCTGCACAGAAGAATTATGTCCTTGATGCACCGCTAGGTGACAGACCTGTTGCAGGAGTAGATGCAGACGTTATGAACGTTTGGCAAGCTCGATATGATGACTACTTGATAGTTTAGTGCACCATGCTTTACGGCTTAGAACCGGGACTTCAAAAATGTTTTGAACGCCACGAAGCATATGAGATGTTCCAAAGAGATGAAATTGGTATTTCAGACTCATGCCCGTGTCGAGAGGTATGAGACCTCTGACAAGTACTTTGCCTACAAGATGGAGGAGAATAGCTCAGCTAGTGAGCATGTGCTCAGAATGTCTGAGTACTATAATCGCTTGAATCAAGTGGGAGTTAATCTTCCAGATAAGATAGTGATTGACAGATTTCTCTAGTCACTATCACCAAGTTACTAGAACTTCGTGATGAACTATAATATGCAAGGGATGACGAAAACGATTCCCAAGCTCTTCGCGATGCTGAAATCGGCGAAGGTAGAAATCAAGAAATTGCATCAAGTGTTGATGGTTGACAAGACCACTAGTTTCAAGAAAAAGGGTAAGGGCAAGAAAGGGAACTTCAAGAAGAATAGCAAGCAAGTTGCTACTCTCGGGAAGAAACCCAAGTCTGGACCTAAGCCTGAAACTGAGTGTTTTCTACTGCAAAGGAAATGGTCACTGGAAGTGGAACTGCCCCAAATACTTGGTGGATAAGAAGGATGGCAAAGTGAACAAAGGTATATTTGATATACATGTTATTGATGTGTATTTTACTAGTGTTCATAGTAGCCCCTGGGTATTTGATACCGGTTCAGTTGCTGACATTAGTAACTCAAAACAGGAGTTGCAAAATGAACAGAGACTAGTTAATGACGAGGTGATGATGTGTGTTGGAAGTGATTCCAAGGTTGATAAGATCACCATCGCACACTCCCTCTACCTTCAGGATTAGTGTTGGACCTAAATAAATGTTATTTGGTGTTTGCGTTGAGCATGAATATGATTGGATCATGTTTATTGCGATACGGTTATTCATTTAAGTCAGAGAATAATTGTTGTTCTGTTTACATGAATAAAACCTTCTATGGTCATACACTCAATATAAATGGTTTATTGAATCTCGATCATAGTGATACACATATTCATAATATTGATGCCAAAAGATGCAAAGTTGATAATGATAGTGCAACATATTTGTGGCACTGCCGTTTAGGTCATATTGGTGTAAAGCGCATGAAGAAACTGCATGCAGATGGGATTTTGGAATCACTTGATTATGAATCATTTGATGCTTGCGAACCATGCCTCATGGGCAAGATGACTAAGACTCCGTTCTCCGGAACAATGGAGCGAGCTACAGACTTATTGGAAATAATACATACCGATGTATGCGGTCCGATGAGTGTTGAGGCTCGCGGTGGGTATCGTTATTTTCTAACCTTCACAGATGATTTGAGCAGATATGGGTATATCTACTTAATGAAACACAAGTCTGAAACGTTTGAAAAGTTCAAAGAATTTCAGAGTGAAGTGGAAAATCATCGTAACAAGAAAATAAAGTTTCTACGATCTGATCGCGGAGGCGAATATTTGAGTTACGAGTTTGGCCTTCATTTAAAACAATGTGGAATAGTTTCGCAACTCACGCAACCTGGAACACCACAGCGTAATGGTGTGTCCGAACGTCGTAACCGTACTTTATTGGATATGGTGCGATCTATGATGTCTCTTACCGATTTACCACTATCATTTTGGGGTTATGCATTAGAGACAGCTGCATTCACGTTAAATAGGGCACCATCTAAATCCGTTGAGACGACACCTTATGAACTATGGTTTGGCAAGAAACCTAAGCTGTCGTTTCTTAAAGTTTGGGGCTGCGATGCTTATGTGAAAAAGCTTCAACCTGATAAGCTCGAACCCAAATCGGAGAAATGCGTCTTCATAGGATACCCAAAGGAGACTGTTGGGTACACCTTCTATCACAGATCCGAAGGCAAGATATTCGTTGCTAAGAATGGATCCTTTCTAGAGAAGGAGTTTCTCTCAAAAGAAGTGAGTGGGAGGAAAGTAGAACTTGATGAGGTAATTGTACCTTCTCCCGTATTGGAAAGTAGTTCATCACAGAAATCAGTTCCAGTGATGCCTACACCAATCAGTGAGGAAGTTAATGATGATGATCATGAAACTCTGGATCAAGTTACTACCGAACCTCGTAGGTCAACCAGAGTACGTTCTGCACCAGAGTGGTACGGTAATTCTGTTCTGGAAGTCATGTTACTAGACCATGACAAACCTACGAACTATGAGGAAGCGATGATGAGCCCAGATTCCACGAAATGGCTTGAGGCCATGAAATCTGAGATGGGATCCATGTATGAGAACAAAGTGTGGACTTTGGTTGACTTGCCTGACGATCTGCAAGCCATAGAGAATAAATTGATTTTCAGGAGGAAGACTGACGCTGATGGTAATGTTACTGTCTACAAAGCTCGACTTGTTGCAAAAGGTTTTCGACAAGTTCAAGGAGTTGATTACGATGAGACCTTCTCACCCGTAGCGATGCTTAAGTCTGTCCGAATCATGTTAGCAATTGCCGCATTTTATGATTATGAAATCTGGCAAATAGATGTCAAAACTGCATTCCTTAATGGATTTCTCAAAGAAGAGTTGTATATGATGCAACCAGAAGGTTTTGTCGATCCTAAAGGTGCTAACAAAGTGTGCAAGCTCCAGCGATCCATTTATGGACTGGTGCAAGCATCTCGGAGTTGGAATATATGCTTTGATAGTGTGATCAAAGCATATGGTTTTATACAGACTTTTGGAGAAGCCTGTATTTACAAGAAAGTGAGTGGGAGCTCTGTAGCATTTCTGATATTATATGTGGATGACATATTGCTGATTGGAAATGATATAGAATTTCTGGATAGCATAAAAGGATACTTGAATAAGAAAAAATTTCAATAAAAAGACCTCGGTGAAGCTGCTTAAGTATTGAGCATCAAGATCTATAGGGATAGATCGAGATGCTTAATAAGACTTTCACAAAGCACATACCTTGGCAAAGTTTTGAAGGAGTTCAAAAAGGATCAGTCAAAGAAAGAGTTCTTTCCTGTATTCAAGGTATAAAGTTGAGTAAGACTCAAAGCATGACCACGGCAGAAGATAGAGAGAGAATGAAAGTCATTCCCTATGCCTAAGCCATAGGCTCTATAAAGTATGCCATGTTGTGTACCAAACCTGTTGTGTACCTTGCCATGAGTTTGTCAAGGGGGTACAATAGTAATCCAGGAGTAGATCACTAGACAACGGTCAAAATTATCCTTAGAGGCCTAAGGAAATGTTTCTCGGTTATGGAGGTGATGAAGAGTTCGTCGTAAACAGTTACGTCGATGCAAGCTTTGACACTAATCTAGATGACTTTGAGTCTCAATCTAGATACATATTGAAAGTGGGAGCAATTAGCTAGAGTAGCTCCGTGCAGAGCATTGTAGACAAAGAAATTTGCAAGATACATACGGATCTGAATGTGGCAGACCCGTTGACTAAACTTCTCTCACAAGCAAAACATGATCACACCTTAATACTCTTTGGGTATTAATCACATGGCGATGTGAACTAGACTATTGACTCTAGTAAACCCTTTGGGTGTTGGTCACATGGCGATGTGAACTATGGGTGTTAATCACATAAAGATGTGAACTATTGGTGTTAAATCACATGGCGATGTGAACTAGATTATTGACTCTAGTACAAGTGGGAGACTGAAGGAAATATGCCCTAGAGGCAATAATAAAGTTGTTATTTATATTTCCTTATATCATGATAAATGTTTATTATTCATGCTAGAATTGTATTAACCGGAAACTTGATACATGTGTGAATACATAGACAAAACACCGAGTCCCTAGTAAGCCTCTACTAGACTAGCTCGTTGATCAAAGATGGTTAAGTTTCCTAACCATAGACATGTGTTGTCATTTGATGAATGGGATCACATCATTAGGAGAATGATGTGATGGACAAGACCCATCCGTTAGCTTAGCATAATGATCGTTCAGTTTTATTGCTATTGCTTTCTTCATGTCAAATACATATTCCTTCGACTATGAGATTATGCAACTCCCGGATACCAGAGGAATGCCTTGTGTGCTATCAAACGTCACAACGTAACTGGGTGATTATAAAGATGCTCTACAGGTATCTCTGAAGGTGTCTGTTGGGTTGGCATAGATCGAAATTAGGATTTGTCACTCCGAGTATCGGAGAGGTATCTCTGGGCCCTCTCGGTAATACACATCATAAGCTTGCAAGCAAACAACTAAGGAGTTAGTCACGAGGTGATGTATTACGGAATGAGTAAAGAGACTTGCCGGTAATGAGATTGAACTAGGTATGAAGATACCGATGATCGAATCTCGGGCAAGTAACATACCGATGGACAAAGGGAATTACGTATGTTGTCATAATGGTTCGACCGATAAAGATCTTCGTAGAATATGTAGGAGCCAATATGGGCATCCAGGTCCCGCTATTGGTTATTGACCAGAGAGGTGTGTCGGTCATGTCTACATAGTTCTCGAACCCGTAGGGTCCGCACGCTTAACGTTCAATGACGATTTGTATTATGAGTTATGTGTTTTTGATGACCGAAGTTTTTTCGGAGTCCCAGATGAGATCACGGACGTGACGAGGAGTCTCGAAATGGTCGAGACATAAAGATTGATATATTGGAACATGTTATTCGTACACCGGAAGTGTTCCGGATAGTTTCGGGTAAAACCGGAGTGCCGGAGGGGTTACCGGAACCCCCCGGGGGAACTAATGAGCCACCATGGGCCTTGTTGGAGAGAGAGGAGGGCAGCCAGGGCAGCCCGCGCGCCCCCCACTATCAGTCCGAATTGGACAAGGGAAGGGGGGCGGCGCCCCCCTTTCCTACTCACTCTCCCTCTCCTTCCTTTCCCCTCTCTCCCTTTTGGTGGAATCCTACTAGGACTAGGAGTCCTAGTCGGACTCCCCTCTTGGGCGCGCCCTAGGGGCCGGCCGGCCCTCCCCTCCTCCCTCCTTTATATACGTGGGGAGGGGGGCACCCTAGAACACACAAGTTGATCTTTTAGCCGTGTACGGTGCCCCTCTCCACAGTTACACACCTCGGTCATATCGTCGTAGTGCTTAGGCGAAGCCCTGCGCCGGTAACATCATCAACACCGTCGCCACGCCGTCGTGCTGACGGAACTCTCCCTCGTACTCAACTGGATCAAGAGCACGAGGGACGTCATTGAGCTGAACGTGTGCTGAACGCGGAGGTGCCGTACGTTCGGAACATGGATCGGTTGGATCACGAAGAAGTTCGACTACATCAACCGCGTTACTAAACACTTCCGCTTTCGGTTTACAAGGGTATGTGGACACACTCTCCCCGCTCGTTGCTATGCTTCTCCTAGATAGATCTTGCGTGATCGTAGGAATTTTTTTGAAATACTACGTTCTCCAACACCCCCAACCCCGAAGAACCAAGTCCTTGAACGATCTGGCCAGTTCAATGTCGCTGGTTGGACCCCTTTAGCAAGCAGGTCTTGCTCAGCTTGTCCCACAACGGCCGGGCTTTGTAGTAGCCAGCTGACCCCGTGTGATGGTGATACTTCTTCTTTGGAGCATTTTTGTTGTTTGTCTCTGACCTTTTCTTACCCTTATCCGATTTCTTGTAGGCCACAAATGCGGGCCAGTGATCTCTTATCTTCTCATATCGGCCGGTGAATTCTGGAGTCTTCCCTTTGTCGACAGACTTTGTGTTCAACTCTTTCTTCCAGTTCCTGAATCGTGGTTTGACAAGAAACCTAAGCTATCGTTTCTTAAAGTTTAGGATTGCGATGCTTATGTGAAAAAGCTTCAGCCTGATAAGCTCGAACCCAAATTGGAGAAGTGCGTCTTCATAGGATACCCAAAAGAGACTGTTGGGTACACCTTCTATCACAGATCCGAAGGCAAGATATTTGTTGCTAAGAATGGATCCTTTCTAGAGAAGGAGTTTCTCTCGAAAGAAGTGAGTGGGAGGAAAGTAGAACTTGATGAGGTAATTGTACCTCCTCTCAATTTGGAAAGTAGCTCATCAGAGAAATCTGTTCCCGTGATGCCTACACCAATTAGTGCGGAAGCTAATGATGATGATCATGAAACTTCAGATCAAGTTTCTAAAGAACCTCGTAGGTCAACTAGAGTACGTTCCGCACCAGAGTGGTACGGTAATCCTGTTCTGGAAGTCATGTTACTAGACCATGACGAACCTACGAACTATGAAGAAGCGATGATGAGCCCAGATTCCACGAAATGGCTTGAGGCCATGAAATCTGAGATGGGATCCATGTATGAACAAAGTATGGACTTTGGTTGACTTGCCCGATGATCGGCAAGCCATAGAGAATAAATGGATCTTCAAGAAGAAGACTGACGCTGATGGTAATGTTATTGTCTACAAAGCTCGACTTGTTGCAAAAGGTTTTCGACAAGTTCAAGGAGTTGACTATGATAAGACCTTCTCACCCGTAGCGATGCTTAAGTCTGTCCGAATCATGTTAGCAATTGCCGCATTTTATGATTATGAAATCTGGCAAATAGACGTCAAAACTGCATTCCTTAATGGATTTCTTAAAGAAGAGTTGTATATGATGCAACCAGAAGGTTTTGTCGATCCTAAAGGTGCTAACAAAGTGTGCAAGCTTCAGCGATCCATTTATGGACTGGTGCAAGCATCTCGGAGTTGGAATATATGCTTTGATGAGGTGATCAAAGCATATGGTTTTATACAGACTTTTGGAGAAGCCTGTATTTACAAGAATGTGAGTGGGAGCTCTGTAGCATTTCTAATATTATATGTGGATGACATATTGTTGATTGGAAATGATATAGAATTTCTGGATATCATAAAGGATACTTGAATAAGAATTTTTCAATGAAAGACCTCGGTGAAGCTGCTTATATATTGGGCATCAAGATCTATAGAGATAGATCAAGACGCTTAATTGGACTTTCACAAAGCACATACCTTGATAAAGTTTTGAAGAAGTTCAAAATGGATCAGTCAAAGAATGGGTTCTTGCCTGTGTTACAAGGTGTGAAGTTGAGTCAGACTCAATGCCCGACCACTGCAGAACATAGAGAGAAAATGAAAGTCATTCCCTATGCCTCAGCCATAGGTTCTATCATGTATGCAATGCTGTGTACCAGACCTGATGTGTGCCTTGCTATAAGTTTAGCAGGGAGGTACCAAAGTAACCCAGGAGTGGATCACTGGACAGCGGTCAAGAACATCCTGAAGTACCTGAAAAGGACTAAGGATATGTTTCTCGTATATGGGGGTGACAAAGAGCTCGTCGTTAATGGTTACGTCGATGCTAGTTTTGACACTGATCCGGATGACTCTAAGTCGCAAACCGGATACGTATTTATATTGAATGGTGGAGCTGTCAGTTGGTGCAGTTCCAAGCAAAGCGTCGTGGCGGGATCTACGTGTGAAGCGGAGTACATAGCTGCTTCGGAAGCAGCAAATGAAGGAGTCTGGATGAAGGAGTTCATATCCGATCTAGGCGTAATACCTAGTGCATCGGGTCCAATGAAAATCTTTTGTGACAATACTGGATTAATTGCCTTGGCGAAGGAATCCAGATTTCACAAAAGAACCAAACACATCAAGAGACGCTTCAACTCCATCCGTGATCAAGTCAAGGAGGGAGACATAGAGATTTGCAAAATACATACGGATCTGAATGTGGCAGACCCGTTGACTAAGCCTCTTCCACGAGCAAAACATGATCAGCACCAAGACTCCATGGTTGTTAGAATCATTACTATGTAATCTAGATTATTGACTCTAGTGCAAGTGGGTGACTAAAAGAAATATGCCCTAGAGGCAATAATAAAGTTGTTATTTATATTTCCTTATATCATGATAAATGTTTATTATTCATCCTAGAATTGTATTAATCGGAAACTTGATACATGTGTGAATACATAGACAAAACACCGAGTCCCTAGTAAGCCTCTACTAGACTAGCTCGTTGATCAAAGATGGTTAAGTTTCCTAACAATAGACATGTGTTGTCATTTGATGAATGGGATCACATCATTAGGAGAATGATGTGATGTACAAGACCCATCCGTTAGCTTAGCATAATGATCGTTAAGTTTTATTGCTATTGCTTTCTTCATGACTTATACATATTCCTTTGACTATGAGATTATGCAACTCCCGAATACCGGAGGAACACCTTGTGTGCTATCAAACATCACAACGTAACTGGGTGATTATAAAGATGCTCTACAGGTGTCTCCGAAGGTGTTTGTTGGGTTGGCATAGATCGAGATTAGGATTTGTCACTCCGAGTATCGGAGAGGTATCTCTGGGCCCTCTCGGTAATGCACATCATGATAAGCCTTGCAAGCAATGTGACTAATGAGTTAGTTACAGGATGATGCATTACGGAATGAGTAAAGAGACTTGTCGGTAACGAGATTGAACTAGGTATGGAGATACCGACGATCGAATCTCGGGCAAGTAACATACCGATGACAAAGGGAATGACGTATGTTGTCATTGCGGTTTGACCGATAAAGATCTTCGTAGAATATGTAGGAACCAATATGAGCATCCAGGTTTTGCTGTTGGTTATTGACCGGAGATGTGTCTCGGTCATGTCTACATAGTTCTCGAACCCGTAGGGTCCGCAAGCTTAACGTTCGATGACGATTTGTATTATGAGTTATGTGTTTTGGTGACCGAAGATTGTTCGGAGTCCCGGATGAGATCACGGACATGACGAGGAGTCTCGAAATGATTGAGAGGTAAAGATTGATATATTGGACGATAGTATTCGGGCACCGGAAGTGTTTCGGAATGTATCGGGTACGTATCGGAGTACCGGGGGGTTACCGGAACCCCCCGGGGGAAGATATGGGCCATATGGGCCATAGGAGGGAGGCAAGCCAACCCGCAAGGGGTGGCGCCCCCCCCAAGGGAGGAGTCTGAATTGGACAAGGGGAGGGGGCGGCGCCCCCCTTTCCCTCTCCTTCTCTCTCTCCTTCCCCCTTTCCCCTTCCGGTAAAAGGAAAGGGGGGGGCAAATTGGACTAGGAGTCCAAGTGGGACTCCTCCCACTTGGCGCGCCCTAGGCCGGCCTCCTCCCCTCTCCCTCCTTTATATATGGGGGCGGGGGGCGCCTCCAAGGACACAACAATTGTTCTTAGCCGTGTGCGGCGCCCCCCTCTACCGTTTACTCCTCCGGTCATATTGTCGTAGTGCTTAGGCGAAGCTCTGCACGGATCACTTCACCATCACCGTCACCATGCCGTCGTGCTGACGAAACTCTCCCTCGACACTTTGCTGGATCAAGAGTTCGAGGGACGTCATCGAGCTGAACGTGTGCAGAACTCGGAGGTGCCGTACGTTCGGTGCTTGATCGGTTGAATCGAGAAGACGTTCGACTACATCAACCCCGTTAAGCTAACGCTTCCGCTTTCGGTCTACGAGGGTACGTGGACACACTCTCCCCCTCTCGTTGCTATGCATCTCCTAGATAGATCTTGCGTGAGCGTAGAATTTTTTTTGAAATTGCATGCTACGTTTCCCAACACCATCTTCTTAAGAGCAAACGCCTTGACCTTTGGCTCTATAACTGGCTTATTCGGATCCTCCTCTGGCGGTAGGCTGAAATTTGCCATCAGCGAGGTCCAAAGATCACCTTTCAGTCTATCCTGGACATAAGAAACTTTAGGGTCGTCCTTACTCTTATTCCATTGCTGGACGCTGATCGGGATGCTGTCCCTAACAATAGCTCTGCACTGATGTACAAATGCGTCCTTGGTCTGCTTGGGAGCAATCGGTTGGCCATCGTCCGTGATTTCTGTGATCATGAACCTTTCATCCTGGCGCAACCTTTTCTTCGGGCCTCGTCTCCTTAAGGAAGTTTCGCTCGATCTGGAGGGCTATAAAAGAAGAAAGAAGCGTTAATATATGTACATACCAAAACAATTAATGCATCAAGTCAGCACAGGCTTAATTAATATATATACCTCGCCGGACTTTGCAACAGCTCCCTCCTCCGTTTGATCACCGGAGCCGTCATCATGGTCTTCTTCCTCCGCCATTCAGTCACTGGAGCCGTCATGATCTCATTTCTCCTCCATTGTTGGATTACTGGAGCCGTCATCCTCTCCTTCCTGACCATCGGTGTCATTGAGAAACGACAAGGGATCACCTCTGTCGCGGATTATATCCCCCAACAACTCTTCTTGTTCTAAGTCTCTGTCCATAGTTTCTGCAAATATTACAACATGGCAATATACAAACATGAGAGATGGATATATTAGTGGCAAACATAGACCTAGCTAATCACAACAAGGAATCATATGCATATATGAGCAATGGATTAGTTGCGGACCGCCTTTCTCATGCATGTCTGATGTCCCCCCTCATGTCGAAGTTATCGGGTAGGGGCGGGAGGGGGTAGGAGATCGACAACGCTCTTTCTTCTAGGAGAGGACACTTTGCAAAAAATAATCGCTATGCAGGAGATCAAACTATCCATGCATTCTCGCCCATTGACCTATGCCGGCAACGATAGATCGACAACGACGCTCTTTCTTCTAGGGTTTGGGGTGGCCTCGACAACGCTTCTAGGGTTTGGGGTGGCCTCGACAATGCTCTTTTAACTTGGTAAATTTGGGTGGCCTCGACAATGCTCTTTTAACTTGGTAAATTTGGGTGGCCTCGACAACTCTTCTAGGGTTTGGGGTGGCCTCGACAACGCTCTTTTAACTTGGTAAATTTGGGTGAGCGTAACAGGAGTAAGTAACTTTTAACTCATTTAACTTGGTAAAATTGGGTGGCCTCGACAACTCTTCTAGGGTTTGGGGTGGCCTCGACAACGCTTTCTCAGTCCCGGTTTGGGTGGACTCGAGAGTTTGGTCGGGCGAGAGGGGGTTGATCGACGTCCCCCCTCATGTCGAAGTTACCGGAGTTTTCTATGAACCAAAAAAAATTCCACATGACATGTCCGACGACCGGACCGCCTCTCTCATAAGTGTCCGACGTCCCCGCCTCTCTCATGAACAAAAAAAATATTCTATGAATAAAAAAAATCATATGATCATTTTCTATATATATACATCCATCCATCCATCCACATCCATGCATACATATGAACAAAAAAAATCATATATATGATCATCTATTAACAAAAAAAACATCATATGATCATGTATGAACAAAAAAAATCATCATATATATGAACAAAAAAAATCATATGAACATTTTCTATCTATATACATCCATCCATATCCATCCATTCATCCATACATACACATACATATATACATGGACCAAAAAATGCTATATACATACACACATATATACACATACATATATACATACACACACACATATATACACATACATATATGCATATGAACATACATACACATAAAAAATTCTAACTTTTGCAAAATCTTTGCAAATTCTAACTTGATGCAGCGCAAGGTAGGGGCGGCGCATGGCAGGGGCGGCGCAGGGCAGCGGCGGCGGCGGCGGCGGCGGCGACAGCGCAGGGGAAGGGAAGGGGCCGGGGTGGCCGGAGCTCACTGCGGGAGGCCGGAGTGTGGGCGGCGCGGGCGGCCGAAGCGTGGGCGGCGTCGTCGGGGCGCGGGGGGGAGGAGGAGAGGAGGGGAACGGCGCGGCGGCTCACAGTGGGAGCGGGGACGGTGTCGGGGCAGCTCGGCGACGGCGACGACGGCGAGGAGGCCCAGCGAGAGCGAGTGCATCGGCGTCGAGGCCAGCAGCAGCAGCCTGGCGGCGTCGTCGAGAGAAGAATGGCGGGTGAGGGGAAATTTCCTAAGTCTTGGCTTATATAGCAACCCCCTTTAGTCCCGGTTTGTAGCACCAACCGGGACTAAAGGGTGGCATTGGTCCCGGTTGACGGCACGAACCGGGACCAAAGGTCAATTTCCAGCAGCCCAAAGGGCGGGAAGCAGAGACCTTTGGTCCCGGTTGGGGGCACCAACCGGGACTAAAGGGTGGCATTGGTCCCGGTTGACGGCACGAACCGGGACGAACGGGTGGCATTGGTCCTGATTCGAGCCACCAACCGGGACCAAAGGCCTGTGCCTGGCACAGCCGTGGTGCGGTTGGATGTTTAGTCCCACCTCGCTAGCTGAGAGGCTTCGGCACTTGTTTATAAGCACGGCTGCGCCTCCCCTTTCAAACTCCTCTCTATTGCAGGCCTACTGGCCTAAACGTCTCTGTGCATGTGGGCCTACTGGGCCCGCTGCGGGCCTGAATCCTAGCCCAACTAGCTGGTTGGGTTTCTAGTCGTATTCAGGCCGTGGTGGCCCAGTAGGCGGCATTTTTTTTATTTTTTTTCAGGTTTTTTGTTTTGTTTTTTGCTTTATTTATTTTCTTTTGTTTGTACTTACAGCTAAATACTTACGGTTTTTCAGTGATTCTTTTTGCTTTTAGGTCACAAAAATTATAAACTTTCTGTTAGTGCCATTAGTTTTGAAATTTGAATAGTTTAAATTTGAATTCTTTGAAATTTGTGTGAATCACTAGTTTGTGAATAACTTTACTATAAAAATAGATTTTTGAGTGATTCTTTTTCCTGCTACTTAATATTACTGTGTTTTATCATTATATTCAATTTGGTAATTTTTAGGTTATTTTAAATGTCTGCTTTTAATCAAAAATAGATTTTGTTATTTTAGTTTGCTATTAAAGTTTCTAACAAAAAAATTCTTTATGAAATTTTTTTTTGCTATTAATGTTTTGAACAAAAAATACTTTGATAATTTTAGTTGCATAAATTTTATATAATTTTAGTTTCAAAAATACTAGAGGTTTATAAAAGCTTTTTAGTTGATTTTTTTTGCTATTAGAGTTTTATAAAAGCTTTTTAGTTGATTCTTTTTGCTATTGATTCTTTTTAGTTGATTCTTTTTTCTATTGAAGAATATTATAGTTCTGTTTTAGTTGATCCTAAAATTGAAAAGCACTACAAATGAACTCTGAAAAGGTTGAAAGTTGGCATGATATCATCATTTCACCCACATAGCATGTTCAAAAAAGTTGAGAGGGTTACGGCAAAAACTGGATGCACTTCGTGTACAAAATGGACAATCTCTTTCGAAGTATCAGGGTTTCGGACGAAAACTCATCTGTTACAAAGGGATTTCATTTTTTTGAACTTATTTGAACTCCAGACTTTGTGTGTGTTCAAAATGCACCATTCAAAGCCACATCATAAATTTTCAACCCTTTCTGACTTCATTTAGTATTTTTCATGCATTTACTGAATTTTTTGAGCTAAATGACCTGAAATTGAAAAGCACTACAAATGAAGTCTGAAAAGGTTGAAAGTTGGCATGGTATCATCATTTCATCCACATAGCATGTGCTAAAAAGTAGAGAGGGTTACGGCAAAAACTGGATGCACTTCATGTACAAAATGGACAATCTCTTTCGAAGTATCAAGGTTTCGGACGAAAACTCATCTGTTACAAACGGGATTTCATTTCTTCACATGTAACTGCAGTGATATTCTAGATGAAAGGCATCATCATAATAGTTGTGGAGAGAAAGTCTTCACTTTTTCTTCGCTTGTGTCCTTTGCTTATTGCGCCGTAACCATGGATAATCTTCATCGTTTAACAGGGTGCTTGGGTCAGCCTTGACTTTGAAGGGAGGAATTTCATGAAACTTTTCATAATCTTCAGACATGTCTGTCTTGCCCTCCACTCCCACGATGTCTCTTTTCCCTGAAAGAACTATGTGCCGCTTTGGCTCATCGTATGATGTATTCGCTTCCTTATCTTTTCTTTTTCTCGGTTTGGTAGACATGTCCTTCACATAGAAAACCTACGCCACATCATTGGCTAGGACGAATGGTTCGTCTATGTACCCAAGATTGTTCAGATCCACTATTGTCATTCCGTACTGTGGGTCTACCTGTACCCCGCCTCCTGACAGATTGACCCATTTGCACTGAAACAAAGGGACCTTAAAATCATGTCCATAGTCAAGTTCCCATATGTCCACTATGTAACCATAATGTGTGTCCTATCCCCTCTTGGTTGCTGCATCAAAGCGGACACCACTGTTTTGGTTGGTGCTCTTTTGATCTTGGGCGATCGTGTAAAATGTATTCCCAATACCCTTTGTAAGTCAATACAGTCGAAGATGGTCCCCTGGCCAACGAGTACAGCTCATCAGAAACAGTGTTGTCACCCATGCGACATGTTTGCAACCAACTGCTGAAAGTCCTTATGTGTTCACATGTAATCCAGTCGTCACACTGCTCCGGGTGTTTGGAGCGCAGAATATTCTTGTGTTCATTGACATACGGGGTCACCAAGGTAGAATTATGTAGAACTGTGTAGTGTGCTTGAGACCAAGAATGCCCGTCCCTACATATTATTGAGTCCACTGCTAGCGTGCCTTTTCCAGTCAGTCTCCCCTCATACCGCGATTGAGGGAGACCAATCTTCTTAAGGTCAGGAATGAAGTCAACACAAAACCCAATGACCTCCTCTGTTTGATGGCCCGTGGAGATGCTTCCTTCTGGCCTAGCACGGTTACGAACATATTTCTTTAAGACTCCCATGAACATCTCAAAGGGGAACATATTATGTAGACATACAGGGCCCAGAATGGCAATCTCATCGACTAGATGAACTAGGATGTGCGTCATGATATTGAAGAAGGATGGTGTGAACACCAGCTCGAAACTAACAAGACATTGCGCCAAATCACTCCTTAACCTTGGTAGGATTTCTGGATCGATCACCTTCTGAGAGATTGCATTGAGGAATGCACATAGCTTCACAATGGCTAATCGAACGTTTTCCGGTAGAAGCCCCCTCAATGCAACCGGAAGCAGTTGCATCATAATCACGTGGCAGTCATGAGACTTTAGGTTCTGGAACTTTTTCTCTACCATATTTATTATTCCCTTTATATTCGACGAGAAGCAAGACGGGACCATCATACTGAGCGGGCATTCAAAGAAGATTTCCTTCTCTTCTTTGGTAAGAGCGTAGCTGGCAGGACCTTCATACTGCTTTGGAGGCATGCCGTCTTTTTCGTGCACACGTTGCTGGTCCTCCCGTGACTCCGGTGTATCTTTTGTCTTCCCATACACGCCCAAGAAGCCTAGCAGGTTCACGCAAAGATTCTTCGTCATGTGCATCACGTCGATTGCAGAGCGGACCTCTAGGTCTTTCCAATAGGGTAGGTCCCAAAATATAGATTTCTTCTTCCACATGGGTGCGCGTCCCTCAGCGTCATTCGGAACAGATAGTGCGCCGGGACCCTTTCCAAAGATTACTTGTAAATCATTGACCATAGCAAGTATGTGATCACCAGTACGGACGGCGGGCTTCTTCCGGTGATCTGCCTCGCCTTTGAAATGCTTGCCTTTCTTTCAACATTGATGGTTGGTCGAAAGAAATCGACGATGTCCCAGGTACACATTCTTCCTGCATTTGTCCAAATATATACTTTCGGTGTCATCTAAACAGTGTGTGCATGCGTGGTATCCCTTGTTTGTCTGTCCTGAAAGGTTACTGAGAGCAGGCCAATCATTGACGGTTACAAACAGCAACGCATGTAGGTCAAATTCCTCCTGGTCGTGCTCATCCCACACACGTACACCTTTTCCATTCCACAGCTGTAAAATTTCTTCAACTAATGGCCTTAGGTACACATCAATATCGTTAACGGGTTGCTTAGGGCCTTGGATGAGCACTGGCATCATAATGAACTTCCGCTTCATGCACAGCCAAGGAGGAAGGTTATAGATACATAGAGTCACGGGCCAGGTGCTATGATTGCTGCTCTGCTCCCCAAAAGGATTAATGCCATCCGCGCTTAAACCAAACCATACGTTCCTTGCGTCACCTGCAAAGTCCCCCCACATTCTCTCGATTTTTCTCCACTGCGACCCGTCAGCGGGTGCTCTCAACTTCCCGTCTTTCTTACGGTCCTCTTTGTGCCATCGCATCAACTTGGCATGCTCTTTGTTTCTGAACAAACGTTTCAACCGTGGTATTATAGGAGCATACCACATCACCTTGGCAGGAACCCTCTTCCTGGGGCGCTCGCCGTCAACATCGCCAGGGTCATCTCGTCTGATCTTATACCGCAATACACCGCATACCGGGCATGCGTTCAAATCCTTGTACGCACCGCGATAGAGGATGCAGTCATTAGGGCATGCATGTATCTTCTGCACCTCCAATCCGAGAGGGCATAGAACCTTCTTTGCTCCGTACGTACTGTAGGGCAATTCGTTATCCTTTGGAAGCTTCTTCTTCAATATTTTCAGTAGCTTCTCAAATCCGTTGTCAGATACACCATTGTCTGCCTTCCATTGCAGCAATTTCAGTGTGGTATCGAGCTTTGTGTTGCCATCTTTGCAATTGGGGTACAACCCTTTTTTGTGATCCTCTAACATGCGATCGAACTTCAACTTCTCCTTTTCACTTTGGCATTGTCTCTTTGCATCAACAATGACCCGGCGAAGATCATCATCGGGCACATCGTCTGGTTCCTCTTGATCTTCAGCCTCCCCCGTTGCAGCATCACCGTATTCAGGGGGCACATAGTTGTCATCATCCTCTTCTTCTTCGTTGCCTTCTATCACAACCCCTCTTTCTCCGTGCTTGGTCCAAACATTATAGTGTGGCATGAAACCCTTCTCAAGCAGGTGGATGTGAAGGGTTTTTGAGTCAGAGTAAGACTTCGTATTCTCACATCTAGGGCATGGACAACACATAAAACCATTCTGCTTGTTTGCCTCAGCCACTTCGAGAAAATTATGCACGCCCTTAATGTACTCGGAGGTGCGTCTGTCACCGTACATCCATTGCATGTTCATCAGCGTGCATTATGTATAATTAAGTGTGTCAAAAACCATTACAGAACATAATGAATAGAGAAGTGACCAAATTAATAGAAGTTCATCATCACATTAAAACCAAAGTACAGTAGTGATCAAATGTTATTACTGAAAAAATAAATACATAAAGTTCATACATAGTTCTCATTGAACAACATATAGCTCTCTAGAGCATTTAATTAAACCATATATCGAAACTATGTAAAACATTTCTATGCAACAACAAATGCGATCATAATCGCAACTAAGGTAACAATTGATCCAACGGCATAATGATACCAAGCCTCAGTATGAATGGCATATTTTCTAATCTTTCTAATCTTCAAACGCATTGCATCCATCTTGATCTTGTGATCATCGACGACATCCGCAACATGCAACTCCAATCTCATCTTCTCCTCCTCAATTTTTTCTTCAAGTAATTATTTTCTTTTTCAACTAAATTTAACCTCTCGACAATAGGGTCGGTTGGAATTTTTGGTTCACAAACCTCCTAGATAAAAACATCTATGTCACGTTGGTCGGCATAATTGTCATAAACACTAAATGAAACAAATAGTTATAAAAGATAATATATACCACATCTGAATCATAGACAGGACGAGGGCCGACGGAGGCGGATACCGAAACCATCGCACTATATAATAACAAACAATAATAAAAGTAAGAAAATTATACAAGTATCTATCTAAATCATACAAGTAAGAATTTTTTCCTTATAGAAAGAAGATAAGAACAAGAGGCTCACCACGGTGGTGCCGGCGACGAGATTGGCGCGGGTGATCGATGGCGGTGAGGACGGGGACGGGACAGGACGGACCGCCAAAGCTAGACAAATCTTGAGGAAAATGGAGCTTGGACAAGGAGCTTCGAGAGGAGAAAGCTTAAGTGTGGCTCGGGCATTTCATCGAACACCTCATGTGCATTGGAGGTGAGCTAGAGCACCATAAAGCTCTCCCACGGCCGGCCAAAAAAACAGAGTAGTGGCTCTGCTCGCGGGCAGGGGCGGGGTATATATAGGCCTCTCTTTAGTCCCGGTTTGTGGCTAAAACCGGGACTAAAGGACAACCTTTGGTCTCGGTTCCAGCCACCAACCGGGACTAAAGGTTGTGGGCCAGGAGCGAGTCCCATTGGTTCCGGTTCGTGTCTAGAACCGGGACCAAAGGGATCAGACAAACCGGGACCAATGGCCCCCGAGGCCCGGCCGGCGCCCTGGCCTCATGAACCAGGACTGATGCCCCCTTTGGTCCCGGTTTGTGAGTGAACCGGGATTAACGCCCTTACCCAGGCCTCAACCAAAGCCCTGTTTTCTACTAGTGCGTATACACCTTGGATTGTCCACTTGTCGGAGATATGTTTAGTTGACTTAAAAGTTCCTACCAAGAATATCTTGGAAACTAAGATTGTGCATGCATCTTGGATTCGTCACTATTGTTTACTACTCCCTCTGTCCCATAATATAAGATCTTATTACATCCAATATATTCACATATTGGATGGAATAAGATCTTATATTTTGGGACAGAGGGAGTAGTTTCTAAAACATGCAGTAATCTGCTTAGTTGGTTAACATGGCTGATTGTGCCACTAACCTTGTTGTAACCTATGTTTGCTGCAGGCAGAGGACCTGAAGCAGTTCAAATAATGGGGGAGCTCTACCCTGAGTACTTTGGGACTCCTGGAGTTCAAGTCACCATTGGTCTGTTCATCTTAGCTGAGCTCACACACAGTAATTCTTATCTGCCGCGCCGTGTCACAAAGCTGAAGTTTTGACTTTCGTTTGGCTTATGCAAGTCCTCTTGGCTAGGGCTCATGTGCACTGGAGTTTGCAACTGAACCGATACAAATTCAACATAGTAGCAGTTTAATAACTTCTGGATTAAATCATCAGGCCAGTTAATTCAGTAGGTCTGCAACTACCCCATAATAATTGCAGTGCCCAACCCTCATAATTCACTACCAGAAAAACAGGCGATGCCGACGGCCAAATATATGCCGACGGCCCCCGTTGGCATAGATAGGTGTATCCCGACGGCCCACCTCAAGCCGTCGGCGTAGATAAGCCGTCGGCATATATCCATCTATGCTGACAGGGGCCGTCGGCATAAGTCGGCGGTCGGCATCGCAAGAAATATGCCTACGGCGGCCGTCGGCATACCATGTGGGCCCAGCTACCCGGGCGGCGACGGCGGTTTGACGGCGTGACGCCTACGCTGACGGGCTAACGGTGGCCGTCGGCATAGGTATGCGCACGTCATCGATCCGCGTCGTCTGCCACATCATCGATCCGAGCCGCTCGCCGGTCCGTGGGGTGGCATATCTATGCCGACGGCCTTGCCGTCGGCATAGGCCTGGCCCATGGCCCTTGCCACATCATCAATCCGCGCCCTACGCCACGTCATCGATCCATGGCTCTACCGTTCCGTGGCCGTAGCTATGCCGACGGCATTGCCGTAGGCATAGATTTCTAATAATATTTTAATATTTTATTTATTTTCTCTTTTTCCTTTTTATTTTTTTCCAAAACTAATTTGATTAACTTAAATGTGCCTTGTGTACAGAAAACATATGTCGATTATATATATATATCGATTGTCCCCCCCCCCCCCCCCCCACACGGGCCTTGCTTCCGTCGTGTCACGGAGAGGGGAGACGAGACGGGGTACCCGGGGGGTAGCAATGCCGCCAGGTGTTGCGGTGGGCCCTCCTACGCTTGTGGAAGCTTGGTGGCAGGCGCAGGCACCCGGCACGCGGCTCCGGGGTGTGCCCCCCCTCACGGGCGTCGCTGCCGCCGTGTCTCGGAGGGGGGAAATGGCCACGTCAGGCCGACACGGAGGGAATCTTGGGGTGGGTTGGGCCTGGACTGTGTTGGGAGGTGTAGCTATGGGCTGGGCTATGACAACCACGTGAAAAGGTCCATCGGTAAAACCCGGCCTGCCTTATCTAAACAAAAAACATACCCCAATGGTATATCGATTGCCCCCTCACAGACGTCGCTGTCGCCGTGTCACGGAGGAGGGAAACAGTCGACACGCAGGGAATCTGGTTAGAGGGGGAATCGGGGTGTAGCTATGCCACCGAAACATCGCACGGGTCGTGATGCATGTGTGAAAGTGTTGTGGCATGCGTAGACGCCCGTCTTGGGGCTCCGTGGTGTGGCCCCCCTCCACGGAAGGCAGTGCCGCCATCACTTGGAGGGGGGATGGTGCGGGTGCGGTGGAACCGGAGGGAATCTAGTGTTGGGTTGGGTCCAGACCGTGTTCGGTGATGTTGCTATGGGCTGACCTATCGCAACCAGGTGGAAGAGTCCAGCGGTCAAAGCCCGTCCGGCGAAAGTCAAAGGGCTAGATCTACTGGTCAACTGGGATTCGGGGTGGCCTTCGGGGTGTAGCTATGCCACCGAAACATCGCACGGGTCGTGATGCATGTGTGAAAGTGTTGTAGCATGCGTAGACGCCCGTCTTGGGGCTCCGTGGTGTGGCCCCCCTCCACGGAAGGCAGTGCCGCCGTCACTTGGAAGGGGGATGGTGCGGGTGCGGTGGAACCGGAGGGAATCTAGTGTTGGGTTGGGTCCAGACCGTGTTCGGGGATGTTGCTATGGGCTGACCTATCGCAACCAGGTGGAAGAGTCCACCGGTCAAAGCCCGTCCGGCGAAAGTCAAAGGGCTAGATCTACTGGTCAACTGGGATTCGGGGTGGCCTTCGGGGTGTAGCTCTGGCACCGAAATATCGCATGGGTCCTCATGCATGTGTGAAAGTGTTGTGGCATGCGTAGATGCCTTTCTTGGGCTCCTTTGTGTGGCCCCCCTCCACGGACGGCAGTGCCGTCGTCACTTGGAGGGGGGAATCGTGCGCGTCGGGTCGAGGTGGAGCGAATCTAGTGGCTGGTTGGGTCCAGAACTTGTTCGGTGATGTTGCTATGGGCTGACCTATCGCAACCAGATGGAAGAGTCCACTGGTCAAAGCCCGTCCGGCAAAAGTCAAAGAGCTAGATCATCTGGTCAACTGGACTAGGATTTAGTCCGGTCCGGTGGCCTTCGGGGTGTAGCTATGCCACCGAAACATCGCACGGGTCCTCATGCATGTGTGATAGTGTTGTGGCATGCGTAGATGCCCTTCTTGGCTCCTGGGTGTGGCTCCCCTCCACGAACGGCAGTGCCGCCGTCACTTGAAGGGGGGAATCATGCGCGTCGGGAAGAACCGGAGGGAATCTAGTGGCTGGTTGGGTCCAGACCGTGTTCGGGGATGTTCCTATGGGCTGACCTATCGCTAGCAATTGGAAGAGTCCACTGGTCAAAGCCCATTCGACGATAGTGAAAGGGCTAGATCTCCTGGTCAACTGGGATTCGGGGTGGCCTTCGGGGTGTAGCTATGCCGCCGAAACATCGCACGGGTCCTCATGCATGTGTGATAGTGTTGCGGCATGCGTAGATGCCCTTCTTGGCTCCTTGGTGGGGCCCCCTCCACGGACGGCAGTGCCACCATCACTTGGAGGGGGGAATCATGCGCGTCAGGCTAGGGTTAGTCCGGTCGGTGGGCTCAGACATTCGAAAATGAGGCTCCGGGGTGTGGCCCCCCTCCACAGACGGTAGTGCCGCCGTCACTTGAATGGTGAATCATGCGCGTTGGCTAGGGTTTAGTCCAGTGGGGGGGCGTCTATGCCACAGAAATATCGCACAGGGTCTTCGGAGGGGAGGAAGGATAGTGGATACATTAAAAAAATGTAGAACATTTAAAAAATAAATTAAAGTTAATGTAAATTAAAATAATAAAATGAATAAACCTATGCCTACGGCTTGGCCGTCGGCATAGGTGGCCACGTGGCCCTACCGGATAAGGCTAGGGCTATGCCGTCGGCATAGCCCTGCCCTTATCCGCTCGGGCGCCCCACCCCCTCCCCGACCACTCATTCTCTATCAGCCCGCGCCGCTCGCTCCCTTCGGCTCCACCCGCGCCGCCCCTCGATCTCCCTCGCCACCGCCGCCCCCTTCTGCCCCGCCGCCGCCCCGTCCCCGCCCCCGCCCGGGCCGGCCGCCCCGTCCCCGGTCACCGTAGCGCTGCCCTCGATCTCCCCCGCTCGGGCCGGCCGCCCCGTCCCCGCACCCGCCCGGGCCGCCCGCCCCGTCCCCGGTCACAGTAGCGCCGCCCTCGATCTCCCCCGCTCGGGTCGGCCGCCCGTCCGCACCCCCGTGCCGCCCCGTGCCGGCCAAGCGCGGCCGCACGTCCCCGACCCGCCCGGGCCGCCACCACCTCGCCCTGCCCCGCGCGCGGCCGGGCCTCCCCTGCGCAAGGCGACCGCCGCGCCGGCCCTCCGCCGCCTGCGGACCTCCATTGCCCGTGCCTGCCCTCCCCCCCCCCCGAGCCGGCCCTCCCCCACGGTGAGCTCCCTCCCTCCCTCCCTCTTTGTAGCAATTTTTTTGGTAATTTAGTTGTTGTTCATAGTTATGTAATTAGATGGATGGTTAGATGGATGGATGCATTATGTATGATTATAGTTAGATGATGATGATTTTCTTATGTATAAAAAAATTATGATGATAGTTAGATGATAGATGATAGATGATGATGATTTTTTGTATCCCTTGATAATTTTTAGATGATGATGATGATAGATGATGATTTTTTTTGCGGAAGAGATGATAGATGATGATGATTGTTAGATGATGATAAATGATGATGATGAATTTTTTATGCTTCGATGATTGTTAGATGATGATAGATGATGATGATGATGATATTGTGATGTTCCTAATTTTTGTCGCGGTGCAGGTTCTGTGGTGTTCCATCTCGGTGGAGTGATTGTCGTAGGAGCTGTTGGTCTCCGATTGTCCCTCCGCTGTTCGACTACTTCCTCTACAGCCGAGGGTGAGCTACGAATCATGTCACTAGATTTCATTCTCAAGTCAAGTCGCGTAACCTAGGCGTCTCCCGTCCGAAAGGGTTGCATCGATAAATATGCATTAATTGCATATTTATCACCACAGCTCTTTCGGATTGTCCAGCATTTTCCACGGACAGCCCGAGGATGTGTAGATTGGGTATGTTCTCCATGTTCTACCCCGTTCCGAGACAGGATTTCGGCGGCGCCTCCCCATTGTTCTCCGGAGCACATTCTCTCGGCTATTTGCCGAGATGTGTATCTTGAGAACAGCGGGGAGGTGCTGCCAAAATTTTGTCTCGGAACGGGGTAGAATGGAGAACGTACTCAATCTACACACCCTCGGGTGGGATTAGGACCCATCTTTACCTATTAGAGATGTAGGTGGATTCAACGCGGTAGAAAATGAAAATTTGATGTGATTAATTTAAGTGAATCCTTAATTATGTTGTGTGGCTTGCAAAAAAGCAGAGGATGGTAAATAATCAGTGGATGTACAGTGGTTTTATCCGTCGGAATCGAGTAACATCAGAGTGGATCGCGAAAACCGATGTGTATTTGAAGGAGATATTCCGTCGTCCAATGAGAATTATCCCACCATGCCCCTGTGCGAGATGTGCCAGACGTCACCGTAGAAATCAGAAGGACATGACTGACCACCTTCGCACGCACGGATATATGCCAAACTTTGACATGCCGCCGATAAACTTAGCCGAGCAGGACCGTGGTAGAGAGGAGGTGATGCGACAACGCATCGATGGTTATGAGGACGACGGGGTCAGGGACATGCTAGATGATGTCATTGTTGCAGAAACGGCAAATGCGGCACCTTCAGAGAATGAACCGGAGGAGCCGGAGGCAACCGCAAAGGCCTTCTTGGAGGTCTTGGCCTCGTCAAAGAAACCTCTTTATGCGGGTGTGAAAATATCTCAGTTGGATGCCATCTCGCAACTGATTGCAGTCAAGGCTGAGTACGGCTGTAGCCAGAAATGCTTCGAAGCATTCCTGGGAGTATGGGCTAACAGCCTCCCTGAGGGTCATGAACTTCCGAAAAGCATGTATGCTACAAAGAAAATCATGAAGGCACTCTCTATGGATTATAAGAAAATAGATGTTTGTCCGAAGAATTGCCTGTTGTTTAGGCACGAGTATGCGGATGACAAGTACTGTAGGGAGTGCGGTTCGTCTCGGTACCTTGAGATGGTCGGTGAGGATGGTGAGAAAAAGCAGCTAGCCATCCCCGCTAAGGTTCTTCGGTATCTCCATTTCATAGAAAGACTGCAGCGCCTTTTCATCACGGAGGAGTCTGCCAAAATGATGAAGTGGCACAAGGAAGGTATAAGGTACAATCCAAATAAAATCGTACATCCATCGGAAGGCGAAGCATGGAAGTCGTTCGATGAAGAATACCCCGAGGAAGCAGCCGAGGCTAGGAATGTCAGAATAGCCATATCAGGTGATGGGTTCAATCCATATGGTATGTCGTCCAATCCATACAGCTGCTGACCCGTGTTTGTAATTCCGCTCAATCTCCCTCCCGGTGCCCTAATGCAACGCAAGACCATGTTCTTGTCACTCATCATTCCGGGGCCTGAATACCCGGGGAAGCAAT